>OX940974.1:110574232-111174232 GCA_954871275.1 Leptopterna dolabrata | reverse complement strand
GGCCCAGATATCAGGGTCATTCTTCATTTTCTCTCTTCTTTTTCTGTCATACTCCCTACGTTTTTTCTTCTTCTCCTCATTTGTCATCGGCTTTTGGTTTCTTGTTCTTGGAGCCATGAGTAACCAAACTCAAAGACTAGATCCTAGAACAAACAAACAAACGACACAGGTTTGTGACAGAGTGTAACAGTGGAGGTGGACCCTCGAGAGAACCCCTCCTAGACTAGTGAGATTATCACCGGTTAAGAAGGGATATCGATTAGGCTTCCCCAAACCGATCCCGTCTCCACCGGAAGAAAAAATGTATCGAGAAAAGCCCACACTGACACAGGTTTGACCGAGGCCGATAGGAACCCACCCTGAAAATATTATGAAGTCACCAATCCGAGGTACACAATTTGCAATCTGTGCAACGTGACAGTTAGGCACACTGGCAGACACACTAACAGACAGACGAAAATTAAGTGAGGCCCAGTGAGGTCTTCAAATGAGGCCCACAGACCCTCAACTTTCCACTCAGGCCCTCACAATATGAAAATTCGGGAAAATTGAGGGCCTGAGTTTCACAGCATGGACGCCCATTGATAGGTTAGAATTCCTGGTACAGGATTCCCCCTTTTCCCTCTCATTATGTTCGACTAAAACCTAACCATCTGCATAAAATTAAATAAAAAAATACTTACCAGAGCAGTAAAGGTGGACATGTGAGGGTCTGTGCTCATTCACGGGGGGGAGCAGGGGACACAATTTTCACACGTGCATCATCTTCCCGAACTTGCTGACAGCTGACTAATTTGACGACGCGCTAATCCGGCGGGAAGGCAGGCCATGTCAGTTAGACATGGATGAGTCGCTTCAGCTGTGACGTCACAATCGTAGTGGTGACTTCCCTGCCTAGTGTGAGGGTCTGAGTTCGAAAATTGAAAATCGATGGACACATTAATTAGTTCTGAATGACCCTCAGTTTTAAATATTATTGAGATTCATCGTAGTATACTCTAGTGGAATGGCGAACAAGGCAATACTCACTTGTGGTTTCTTGAACAACTGCTACTCTGAGCAGCACTCATGGGCTGTGGGAAATTGGGCTTTAACTACGGAGTGTTGAGCGTGGAAGCCAGTGTTGGTTTATCCAACAACAAAGCTGCACAATGCTGATCTGTGTTATGCGCAGCAGGAAGAGGCTGATATCCTTTGGGCCAATATTGGTGTCACATATTAGGCATCAGTACCCATCGTGGACGACATAACAGCATCTGATGCCATTGTGAGAGTAGTGAAGTCAGAGGTGTGATGCCTGCGAGCGTAGTACATTGGATTGCCCCACTTGTTGCCTGGCGGGAAACAGTTCACGGTCATAAGTGAGGAGGGGGCTTGTGAGGCATAGGGAAGGAAGAACCCTTAACACCACTGGGGTAGGCAAAGTAAGACCTGCCAACAGTCTACAGATTAAGCTCGCAGCCTCCATCGTTGTAGAAGGGGACATTAATGGCAGACCCTGCACAGTAGTATATGACACCGGAGCAATGGTGACCATTGTGCAGCACGGTTTGGTACCAGTAGTATAAAGAAGAAGAGTAGTATAGTAGAAGCAAAAGCCAGCCAGTTGTACTGCAAACAGTAACGGGGGAAGTATTTGTGTGGCCAGGTTGACATCCAACTGGGGTTGTGTACTGGAGCATCTCTGAAGCATGTGCTCTTTAGCAGGAATCCAGGACGAGTGCATACTGGGGATGTTCTTTCTGGTGACAGGGAAGTGTAAGATGGACATGGAATGGCCAGAGTTACAATGGGAGTTTTTACCAATGAACGGGGCCCTGAGTCGGAGGAGCGGGTGGATTTAGATAGTCGATCTACTCAAGGACGAGGAGGGACGTGGGGCTGAGGGCCTGTCAGAGCTGGAGGGGGAAGAGAGGGCCAAGCCACACAACATGTGGAAGGCCTTATCCAGCAGGGCTTAATGAAGGCCAAGCAGGGGATGATGGCCGAGCTGGTAGGGGAGTTTGTGGACATTTTTAGCAGCTAAAGGCGATGGGTTGGGGAAAATTGAAGGCGTGGAGCATGAAGTTGTTGCTCAATGAGGTAAGGAAGATGGTAGCACACCCCCTACCCCACAATGACGGCATACTGTCAGGGACAAGGAGAAGTTTGTGGTTCTCATCCATGGACCTCAAGAGCTGCTACTGGTAAATTCCCATGAAGAAGAGCGATCAACATGTGGCTGAGGCAGTTTTCGGTCATACCATTTTGCCTATGTAATGCGCCCCATACTTTCAATGCATGATGAACAGGTTGCTTCACAAGGTAAGTGAACCCTTCGATCGTGTGGCACCTGACGTCATTGGACCTCTACTGCAGCAGCCAGAGGAAACAAGTACATCGTAGTGGCCATGGTTTCACCAAGTAGCCAGAGGCGTTCTCTGTCCCCAACCAGCAGGTGGAGACAGTAGCCCAAGGCCTGGTGGGGGCATATTGTGTCAAGGTTTGGGATTCTGCAGGTTGCACATATGCCAGGGCGAGAATTATTGTGTAGCAGACGTTGTTAAGGAAACCATGAGGATCCTCGAGGTACTCTCCTTTGTCCATAGAGTGGCGGCCTTGTTGAGTGGTTCAACCGAACTCCCCAGGACATGCTGCACAAGGTAGTCAGTGCCCAGGAGCGAGACTGAGTTGCACACATGGCCTGGACCCTCCTCGCCAATTGAACATCTGTCCACCACGCAACGGGGTTCTTGCCAGCCATGTTGACCTTCAGAAGAACGCCGACATTGCAGGTGGACTTACTGACAGAGGTATCTCTGAACGGAGTACCAGTGACAACCACAGACTATGCAGCTGGGTTGAAGAGGACGTTGGACGATGCACATGAAGTTGCAAGAGGTGCTGGGGAAAGTGGCAGCAGAGGCGAAATGGAGGTACGATGTAGGAGTGAAGCAGCCCTGGTTTGAGGTGGGAGACCAGGTCTGGTTTTACGAGCCAAGACGGACAGTGGAAATGAGCCCAAAGCTGCCGAGACCATGGCCTGGGACATGGTTGTGTTGAAGCGCCTGCTAGACGTCGTGTTTCGCATCCAGCTTCCCAGCAGAAAGAGGAGAGTAGTGCACGTGGACCAGCTGTAGACGTCAGGAAAGAGAGCACTTCTCCATCATGGTGTATTTGAGTGATAGGATGACAAGCCTGGCTAGCTAAGTATCTATGATATGCGCCATGTGTGGTTACAAAGGGATGCTGACGACTGATGGTGGTCCGAAATTGGATCTCAACACATCTTCTGTTGTGGGAGCTATTGCCGTTGGCCAACCACTCCCAAGCGGAAGAATTTATCCCTACAATGGATGTCCCGTTCCTGTCAAACAACCAGAGCCCACAAGAAAAATTGGCCACTAACATTCACCACACCGCTACTCAGTTGATTGAGGAAGTCACTCAACAAAAGGCGGATCTAGCCAGAGAGGTTGATGAAATGATGACAAAGGGGCAGCTCCAGGCTGTGCCGAGAAATAAAGGAGATGAAAACCCAGCCACCAAAAGAAGGTAGCCAGAACCACGGATACTAAACTAGAACGGTAGGGATCACGACGCCGGGTCATGGGGAAAACCCAGGCCCAGTGACGTCAGCGGTACCAAACCTTCCTTTCACTCAGTATTGAATGAGCGCATTCGTCAGTTGCATCAGTGTCTTACTCTAGTCAACGTGATGGTGTGCTGCGCTGTGGCTGAGTGTTCGAATCATAATACAGCCCATAAAGATTTGGAGCTTCATTTCCATAGGTTTCCTCGTGATGCTGAGCTCAGAGTCAAATGGATTCACTTGTGTAAGAGAGCGGATAAATTTTCAGCCGATAAAGCACGGGTGTGCTCAGTTCACTTCGACAAGTCTGACTACTTGAGAGACCTTAAAGGTGAGTTAGGTGTTTAGTTCTTAGTTAGTAACCTTCATTTATAATGAAACGCTATGGAAGTATACTAACTCACATGTCCAGTCGCTAAAATTAGATTTTTTTTTTTTTTTTTTTAAGGAGAATTGTTGAATCTTCCTCTGAAACACGAATTGAAACCCGACGCTGTTCCTCATCTTTGCCTACCTAGAAGCGGACTTCCAGCAATTAAATATCGTCCTGGAGCTGAACGTCAAGCGCGACAGGAGAGACGTAATTCGCGAAAAGAACTAAGGGAACTTCTTCACTCGAGAGTGAAGGAAAACGTCATCAACGGTCAACCAGACGATTTTCAGGAACAGCCAAAATCCTTGGATGATACCATCTCAAAAAATGACATCGAGATGCCAGCGGAGTTAGTCTTCTTAACATGCGAGAATCAAAAACTGAAGAAAGAGGTAGAAGACCTCCGTGAACAACTTGATGCTGCGAGGAAAGAAATTCTCCGGCTGCAGAACGCCTCCAGCGTTTTAGATGGCACATTTTCGGCTTGTCAACAGAAAGTACTTAGTAAAGGAAGATGCAGGACTTGGTCTTCTGATGATGTTGCCAAAGCTGTTACTCTTAGATGCATTTCGTACAAAGCGCTGAATTTCGTCAGAGACGTTCTCAAATATCCTCTACCCAGTGAAATGACGATAAAGCGTCGCCTCCGACAATTTACGGTGTGTCCTGGCTTAATTGATCTGAGTATTGGTATTTTGAAAGCCCAGTCAAGCGTATTTTCGGATTTCGAACGAGATGTGGTCCTTAGCTTCGACGAGATGAAAGTAAACAACGCTCTTTGTTTTGACAAAATTGAAGAAGTCATCAGAGGTCCACACAACAACGTCCAAGTAATGGTAATCCGAAGTTTGGTTGGGAAGTGGATGCAACCGATATACTACCATTTCGATACACCAGTGAGAAAAGATCTGTTTATGGAAACTGTTAACGTTGTGGAGAAAACGGGATTCAAGGTGAGAGCGTTCGTATGTGATATGGGAGGTTCTAACCAGAAGCTTATGACGGATCTAGATGTAACCTATGACAACTGTTCGATAAAGAATCCATCATGTGGAGACAGAAACATTTGGGTGTTTTGTGATGTTCCTCATGCTTTAAAGCTATTGAGAAACCATTTGCTCGACGATGGATATCAGCTTGAATGCGGCAAATCAATCGAGAAAGACGTCTTTTTGAAGTTGATAGAAATGCAAGGAAATGGTGGAGATTTGAAGTACGCCCACAAGATCTCCATGCACCATCTTTTAGTGACCGGAACCGAGAGGCAAAACGTCAGGAAGGCGGCTGAATTGTGTTCAGGAACCACTGGCCGCGCAATTATTCACAAATTTCCTGACTACAAACACGTTGGTGAATTTGTAATCACGGTGAACAACGGATTTGACGTTTTGAATTCCCGAGTGCCTATATGTTTCACAAATAACCTGAAGAGTGCTTATGGTAACTCGTTAGTGGATCAGGAGGATGCCCTCGAAAAACTTTACCAGTTGATCTTCACAATGAAAGCAATGGGGAAAAAACGAAGAAAATTACTCCCCTTTCAGAAAGGGTTTCTCCTTTCCATTAACAGCATCCGCGGCTTGTACAAAGAACTGAAAAAAGAAGGCTACACATATATAATGACTTCCAAATGCAATCAAGACGTTCTGGAAAGCTTCTTTTCACAAATGCGCGGAATCGGAAAATTCTACGATCATCCATTACCTACCACTGTGTCCCAAAGAATGAAGTCCCTGCTGTTGAGCCGAAATGCAGGGAACGTAATTAACAGCGAGAACATACAATATGGCAAGGAACTTCAAACCTTGAGTGCGGAAATTGTGGCCGATATTAACTACGACCATTCTAGTCTAAAAGAAAGCAACGTCGAAGTCAACGAGACTAGTCAAACAATAACTGCTTCCTCCGAGAGCCATTGTGAAGACGATACCAATGATGATGAAATCGAGTCAGCTGTAAATGATATATTGACACACCGAGAGAATGAAACAGAAGAGCCAAATGAATCTAAGGGCACCGAAGAGGAAGCAGAGATTTTGGAAGTCATAGCCGGATACATTGCGTATCGCGTGAGAAAACGATTCCCAGAGAAAGCAGAATATTACGGGACCTTCACGAACGAGATTTCTTTACCAGAAAACAACTGGCTGCAGGCTTTATCACGAGGACGTTTGATGAAACCATCGAAAGAATGCCTCGATTCAGTGATGAAAATGGAGAAAGAATTCCAACTTTTCCACGGAGAATACATTAACCGTTGTCCAGGCGTTTTTTCAAAACTGATTGAAAAGATTGAATTCAAATTTCCGAGTATAGACAATTTCGTTATTTCGTGTTACGTGCGGACGCGTACTCTCATGCGGATGAAAAGCCTAAATTTGAAAAAATCTGAGCAGAAGCGATTGGTGAAGAAACGCACTGTTAGCGAGCAGCGCCAAAAGAGCCAGAAGATGGCAAAACTTCTCAACTGAAGCAAAAGCTGTGAATTACCGCGATCTCTAAATTATTATATTTCTGTGAGTATACTCAAAATATCAGTCAATGTAAATAAAAATGTTTATTTCGAAAGATATGCGTCTTACTGAAAGTACCGCTGCCATTAGGAAATGGGAGAGTCATACCTGCTGGTACCGCTGACGTCACGGCACCGCGCCCCCTTTCCTTGTGATCCCTACCGTTCTAGTTTAGTATCCGTGGCCAGAACCACCATGGAGGAGTCAACCCAGCACCATGACGCAAGCTAAAACCGCCCCCGGCAGCTACGCCCAGGTAGTGGAATGTGACCGCACAGCCGACATAACCGACCAGGACGACTCCAAGAAGGTCAAAAGGTCCAGACGAAGCTCGCGTCAGTGTCCGGAGGAAGATTGAGAACAACAGTCCATATCCTTGTTTCAATTTATTCCCCAGTAAGAGAGAAATGTATGTTCCATAGTTAGAAAGTATGGTAGTTTTCACATATTTTTCACATTCGACAAAGAATATCGAAAGGGATGAGACCTTTTAGAAGTTTAAAAGAACTGAACAGAGTTCAGAATAGAACATTAGAAGTACGAAGCACAAACGCGAATTAGGCCCCTTTCTTTTTTTTTAAACAGATTATCTTCTGTGATCATACACCTGCTAATACTACACCTACTGTTATCATACCAATTTATGGTGATTTCAGACAATTTTCTAGGTTTTTGACTCATAAAAAATGAGTTCTGGGAGCTGAGCCTTCGTTACAACCTCAATTATTCACTCTTTGGTCAAAATCAACTTCATATTCGGTCTTCTCGCCTTAAAAAACATGGATCACAAGCTCATGTTCACTAAAACGTTTAATAAACCTCGAAATTTATTTTTACACCTACTTTTCCCTCATAACACCCCTGGGTGTATTCCGATCGGGCTGCCAAGCTTCGGATTACTGCTAGGACCCAAATTTGTTCCCGAATGAGGACCCAAGCTGTGTGCGGAAAAACGAACGATACCTCAAAAGCTCATGTTAATAAAACACAAAAATACCTATTTTATACCCATTTTTCACTCATAACACCCCTGAGTATATTCCGATCGGGCAGCAAAGTTTTGGGACACAACTAGGGCCCAAATGGAGCCTGTATGCGAAAGAACGAATTTTTTAGATAAATGAAAGGAGTACAAGAAACGTAATGAAAACGTAGGTATACAGGTGCTTCAAAGTGCAAAGTATCCTAAAAATAAATCACAATACTGTATTCAGTCATACATGGACAGTTTCAGAAAAATGTATTTTCACCATTCCCCTCTTCTCCAACTTACAACACATTGCACATAGGTATATCATGCACAACCACTCCTCAATTGGACTTGATACAAACTGAAATTCTAAAAGTATAATTATCTAAAATCGACGAGTTGACTCTCATAATCAGCTAACAAGTACCTAAATATCTGACATTAAACACGAACAAGGAAACTGACAATTAGCAGTAACTAAATGTGTAATATACCTATGTAGATTTAAAAGAGTATGCAGCTACTGTGCGCATCAGAACCTTTATTAACAAAACATCGAAATTTTTTCTCAAGCAACATTCTATTTCTCTCACCTCTCAGCCTGTTTTTCTCGTTAAACCATCGTTCTTTTTCAATTGACAGGCGTTGTTCATGGATCAGTAGCATTGTATCTTGATATTTCTTTTTGTCCTTCCTGTACTCATCAAACATATAGTGAGCACGCGTGTTTTTCCTATTAGGAGTTTTCTGAGTAGTGTTCCCAATGTTGTCCGATGTAAAATTAGGATTACGGTTTCTTTCAATGGCATAGTCTACATTTATGTCACTGGAGCCATCTTGGTTAGCCACCGCTGCTTCCAATGAGTTTGAGGACGGTGTTTGTGTGTCGAAGAAAAGGGAAGTTACTGTTTGGGAGTTCAACGCAACAGTTGGATTCACTTTTTTTCCCCCAATGAAAACTTCGTCGATTTCTTTGAAGAATTCGAACGGCTTTTTTCTGCCTCTACCAGTATTTTTCTTGTTGTCTAGAAAATTTTTGTAGTTTCTTTCCAAGGCTTTCCATTTACTGCCACAATGACTTGCCGTAAAACCGTCTCCAAGTCCTGCAGCAATCAAGTCCCACATCTTCTTCTTCGTTTTCTCGTTGTTTCCCCACTGCTGTTGCCCCACCTTGTTTCTAAATTTCTTTTACATTTCAACGAGACGTGCAGTCTGATCCCTTGACTAGTGAACTAAACCATCACTGCCTCTTTATCTACTAATCTCTGTTCGCGTTTTCCTCATGCCCCACCTCGTTATTCATCCTGGTTTCCAGGGACTCGATGGGTATGGCGTTCCCTTGTTCATCCTCGAAGTGATATGGATATGGCGTATCTGGAAGCACCTCTTGAACAATGTTTCTGGCTGGAACATCCTGCAGTATGGTACGAGTGGCACCGCGACGTTGATGTGAGTTGAAGAACTCGGACATATCTGAAAATAATAAACGAATTTCTATCATTTTTTGAACGGACAGCTCTAACAGCTAGGGAAGAAGGGGTTCGTTCAAGGATGCCGAGCAGAAAAAAGCATTGACCCCCCCCCCAAGTTTTTTGTATGGGGTTACCCTAAAAACGTCATGGTAACTTTGTATCATTGGGATAAAAATCATCCTAACTGTTCTAAATGAAGTTCAAGGCATGATCCTTCATATTCAGTAGCGATGCGCTCTGAAAACGGTGGACCACCAAACCGGAACACAAATCAACAGATTTTCTACAAAATACCTGTAAATGTTTTCTAACAGTGGAGTCTTCTTATGAGAAATGGGTAGATTTTAATCAACTGGAGCTCTTAGCAAGTCAGAATGTAAGCAGTGTGTTCACAGTAGTTCTGACCAGTACACGGGATTACCAGAAGCTAAAAGTTCTATAGCTTCATACCAGCAGGTGGCTGTGGGGCAATCCCACCCACCCACCCACTTCCAAAAATAAAATACGTACAAAAATGTTTGAAGGCAGCGTGAAAAAATATGAGTAATGTCGTCGTTAGCTAGGTAACCACCACCACTTTCAGAGCACACAAGAAAGAGATCACGAATTATAACATTATGACTGAAGAGTAAAGTGACTAGATTATTCATGGCTAGAGTAATGACTACAGAAATGACTAAGTAAAGACTAATGAGATTAATAACAGACTAAAGAAATAAGAACTAGAGTAAAGGTAAAAAAATTGCAAGACTAAGGGCCGGTTTTACCAACGCGGATTATCCAGAGTTCAATATCGGCTGAGGTTTAAGCCATCGATTCTGAGAAAAGACAGTTTCACGAACGCCTAATCTAGGAATAACTCGCGCCAACGGCGCATTAAGTTAATACCTCGCTTCAGGTAGTTCAAACCTCTGATCTACGGTTGATCTCCGATTCTCCTCCAGGCCATGCCATCACCATTTTGAAATCTATTGTATCAGTGTTTTTCATACCCATCAACTTGCATCAACATTTAGTGCGATGAATCGTATCATTGAAGTGTTTGAGTCATCCTCATCGTCATCCTCGGACGAAGATTTCAATGATCTTCTGGAAGTGGCCGTGCCAAGACAAAGGATAATTCGCGAAAGGGTGGAGCATTTCCACAAGTGGAATGACGGCGATTTTTTCGTGAGGTTCCGCCTTCCCAAGGAAGGGATGAGCTTCGTGCTCGATTAAATAGAAAGCCATCTAGTTTTCGAAACAGAAAGGTGAGTCCAACCAAACATATGTAACAAATATAATTTTACACCAAACCAGGTAGGCAATGAACGTCAGACCCATCATTTATATTTCATCGAGTAGGTACACAAACCTTCATAGTATGTGGTACTATGTGCATGCAGACTGCGTTAATAAGTACATGTATAACTTCTTCTACATACAGCGTAAAAAATTTGATTATTATAAAACAGAAGATACCATTTATACAAGAGCCTAGATAGGCTATCTATAATTTTTTATTACTAGAGCAGTAGATAGAATAGGTACAAGTGCCTTGTGTCAATTTTACTTCCGTCAGTAGGCCATTGTAATTCTAATGTACATCTTTATTTATTTATTTATTTATAATAACGTTTATTTATTTATAATCTCAAAATATTTTTCAATTACATCATGTCTCATCGTCCTTCAGGAACAATGCCACGAGCCCGGCGCTTCAATTATGCGTTATTACGCAACAGGCAGCTTCCTGGCGACCGCCGGAGATTTCTCCGGAATTTCGAAGGCAACTGCAAGCCGCTGCATTTGGCGAGTGACAAAGGCGCTGGCCAAGCTGAGGCCTGTTTTCATACAATTCCCCGGCACTCCTGAGGGATGGCAGGAGATCCGCCAAGGATTCTTTGCCATCGCTGCGTTCCTCCAAGTGCGTGGGTGCCATCGACTGCACACACGTCAAAATTCAATCTCCAGGTGAGACATACATTTCAACATGTGGGCAATTTGGGTGGTTACATGTACGCACTCACGTACAAACATAATTATGTACACACGAGGACCAGAGGCTGAATTATACCGTAACCGGAAAGGGTATTTTTCCATGAACGTGCAGACAGTTTGTGATAGTGACCTGAATATACAAAATATCGATGCGCAATGGCACGGTAGCGCACATGATTCCACAATACTAAGGAACAGCAGGCTCCGAACTAGCTTGGAGAGCGGGGAGATGGGTGACGGCGTACTTGTAGCTGATAGTGGGTACGCATTATCACCCTACCTAATGACAAAGATAGACACTCCAACCAACAAAGCAGAGGTACTTTACAATGAGTTTACAAGAAACACGGTTGAGAGGTCTTACGGTGTCTGGAAACGCCGATTTCCAATAATTTCCCGAGGTAGGCGCTTTACAAATTTAGAATAAACCTAACGTACCTTTAAAAAAGGTCCATTCATGCAGCATGAGTCTAACCAATTTTTACGAGTCTTTGTATTACAACATTTTTCATAGGCTACTCCTACAACATTTTCCGCTTTTTCCAGGCACTTACCTCAAACCAAATAAATCGGAGGGGATAATCATTGCTACTACTGTGCTTCACAACTTGGCAGTGCAACTGAAGATACGGGAGCCAGCAGAAAGCCAGGACCCAGAAGTCATTGAAGAGACGTTCCCGCCGTCACCACCACCACCACAAAACCCAGGACGCCTACAGCCCAATTACAGGGCCCCATTCATTGACTATTTTAGGTCACTTTCGCTAAGAAGAGCATAATAAATTTTCGTCTTACATCTGTGCACTTCATTATCCTTATGTATGGCACGCCTCAAATGAACGACCAGTACTACATACATCAAAACCCACCTACCAGTACTAAACATTGTTATGACTAAAAGACATTTCTAGGATATAACACAAGAAAAATATATGCTGCTGACATTTTTATTAAAAATTGTGTAGTAATCAATCGACACTAGGAAACAATTCATAGGAACTTCTAATTATGAAAGTATTTGGCGAGATCACAATATTGTCATGCAGGACATGACTGCATACAAATGGTAAGAATTAGTAAGTAAAAGCACAAAGATGTGAAATAGGTAGTCCTACATGACATGACTATATAAAAATGGTAACCACTATAAGTGAAAACTACAAAGAAGTAAAATATGTGGTCCTACATGACATGACTATACTAAAAGGTAACTAGAACTGCGTTGTACTAAACGGAAGTGTCAGTTCGTTAGCCAGGAAACCAAAGGTAAGACTGTGATTTAAAAAAGGCCCAAAGTTTCACAAAAGGAGTCGAATTTTACATAAAAGGGTTTGAAAATTCAGAAAATTGAGAATTCCTCACTGTTTACGATATACATGTATCGTAACATATATATCATTATATACAACATTTGATTTAACCCTCCTTAATTAAATCTAGCACTTGGCCTTTCTTTTCGTGTAACTCGGTGGCGTGCTTCTTCTCCAACTCGTGCATCTCTGTCATTTGACTTATTTGAAGCTCCCTTACTTTTTGCTTGTGTTCGGCTTCTTCTTCTGCAAGGCTAGTTTTCCCTGCAGCCCAAGCTCCCACCTTAGTTGTTATGCTTCGATCTTTCTTACCTGTAATGAATTACGAGTATCAAAATAATCAATAGAAAAGCACTATCACTACATTATACACGACAGAAGCACAGAAATGAACATGTTCAGTGATGCATGCATCACAAGTTACACCAGAACATAGTTAGTAATAACTAGTGAAAACCCAATACATAGATAACTTTCAAAACGGTACACATTATTACATAAACGTTTATTATTATTAATTTCCTTCAAGATAACCTTTCTGCATAGATAACTGGTGTTCTGCTGTCAAAAAACTACATCAACTGTATCAGAAGCTACATCTGTCGTTCACGATCTTGTTTTTAATTTCGTTCAGGCAGCAAATCGGAAAGGAATTACAATTACACAATACCAATAACGTACGACCAGTTCGTAGGGGAGCTGAAGGGGCCTTCCTCAAATGTTTGGGAAACAACACGGGTGTTGTCATTGGCTGGATTACTTGAGAAGCATTGTCGCAATCTGAAAATGGAAACATATACCATTATTAATATCTAGAAAAACACTGTTCAATCTAGTTGATGAATCAATATTCTATTTCCAAAATCCTTATTTTTGATCACAATGAAAGATTACATATCCATGAGTAGCAATGACACACTGAGCCAAAACCTACTGCAACAGAATCAATCACCTTTTTTCAGAAAGCTTTGAAACGCCAAAAGCCAAGTTAACATTGTGATAATGGAGGACTTTTTTTGTTACTATTTTGAGAAATACCGTTATTGTTGCTGAAATTACACTAGGACCAATACAAAGTACAAGTAATACAATACAGTGATGTCAGATACATTAATTTGGACGTGTGGGTCGCTTGTCAGTGTGGGTACAAGAACATCATGAGGAGCGGTAAGATATTGTTAGATCAAATTAAGTAGGTACATCCATCAATGGGGATAACGTGTTCTACAATTTTGTATCGTGTGTTAAGTTACAAGCGCAAGGATAACCTTACAAAATCCCTAGCGTGGACAGGGAAATTTGGTAGGTAGTTACGAATATTGTTACACATCGCCCGTCAAATGATTTTTGTTCTTACATACCTGATCTGCTTGCACAGGGCTGTACAACATCAGCAGCGTTAGCAGCACTATCGTTACCCTCTGAAAACCAGTGAATTGTTTCGGTAACAACTTGAGAAAATCTTGAGAAGAGATATGATATGTATACAATATAAAAATGATTTCTTAGGCTTACGTGAATGTGGGAGGAAGGTCTCAGTGTCTGTCACGATCACATCGTTGTCTTCTGAAAACAAAAGCACCATTTTAAAAAATCAAACACCAACTGTTAGCTCGACATTCCACAAGGTTCGACCACAAAACGGGTGGAAAGAGAACGTAAGAAATGTAAAGATATCACGCTTACCTGAATGTATCAGGAAGGTCTCAGTGTCTGCCAAGATCACATCGTTGTCTTCTGAAAACAAAAGCACCATGTTCAAAAATATTTGTAGACGGACAATTTTATTACATTTTTTTTCACCATTAAATTACAATTACATAACCTCCCCATGACACAGACAAAATTTCATTCCATCTCGTCATAATTTTTTTTTCATTTTAGCTGTTTTTCCAACAATTCGGTAGAAGGGGGAAAAATTAGATTAAAGGTTTCATTTGGCGCTTGAAATAGTTACCCAGCTCAAACAATCTCTTTGCAACAACGAAAATTTACCAAAGATTTAATGCATATTCCGAATGCTTGGCGAAACAATTACTGAGAAATTGAAACGAAAAGCCGCCCCAAGTTTGAAAACACCTCTAGTTCCCTGAATTCAACATACCTAATCAACCTTCATAAAGCAATGTAGATGGTATTGTTTTTCCTCACCTTGAATGATGTTGAAATTGTTGTCCACCAGCAAACCAGGATCCTTACAATCCATTTTGACATAAGGTGGCATGCTGTAGTCATCTGAAAAAGATAAATAACGATATTCTTGTTGATTGTTGTTAGGTACCTACAAAACAACTAACATTACCAACGAAACCTAACAATTTCCTTCCTTTATCGTACGTAGGTCCTTATTGGATTCATTAGAACTAAGGTGAAATGCTTACCTGGGAACCCAACATTATCTTCGATAACGGCTTCATACATTTCATTGCCCTTACAGTCAGGGGCTTTCCCTCCTCCTGTCTTTCGAGCTTCATGTCTCTGGTCTGCAGCATTCTTTTTTATTAAATTTTTAACGTTTTTGTATTTCAGTTTGAGAGTTTTTGTGTCCCTCGGGAGAACCGGCTGTTGGGCGTTGAATATCTGAGCTACCAGCTCCCATGCTTTATTTTTATCATGGTTGCTGGTAGCGTCAGTTTTTTTATTTTCTATAACATCGGAGTAGGCGCGAACACATTCTAGCAGTGTTTGTATTTCATAACTGTTGAAATTGGCTGCTCTCTTTTTACCTGGAAACCAACAATAATGAGATTCTTTCCAACTAACAAGTCAGGTGTACAGTGGTCTTATCATACAGATTGTAATGATTGACAATTTTGTAACAGGGGACAAAAAAGCTGGCTGAACTAACGAAGTATGTATAACTGGTTTGATGTTCCTGATGTCGCAAATAGTTCGACTCGTATGGGGATAGCAGGTAGAGAACAACCCTGTGGCATACAATTAGAAATATCTATGTAGGCTTTTGACCTCCTGAAAACTTAACACTGACCCTATATTTTATGAAAGACACACACACACACACACACACACGCACGCGCACGCACGCACACACACACACACACCGCATGACTGGAATTGAAGGTGTCGATGCACAGGTAAATGCTTACATCCAATTCAAAAGTATTATATTTATTATGCAACTTGGCACATGTAAAATTCGAGATAAAAAGTTGGGAAAAATCCGATATGTCTCTGAAACATTACGTGGGTAAACGGAAATTGAATTACGGCATTCGTGAAGGGAAAAAATAGGTTCTCTGTGTTCTTCTAAGCAAGTAATGAAATCACCCCTCCCGATCACCAACGATCATTGAAACATATTTCCGAGGGTTGAAAGAACACTTCATGACTTTATCCTCCCCTCCCTGAGGTCAGTATGTACGGGTAATTTTGTTGATGAGAGCTATCTCCTCCGCGGCAAAGCCGGAATTTTCACTAGGCAACTGGAAGGTTCTCAGTGGTATTTTCATAGGAAAGTCCGGCAAATGTGCACAAAGCAGCCAACCCAATCATCATCTCAAGACATTCATTATAGCTCAGGTCTCATTAATCATTTCATTACTCGGAGAGGGATGATGAGAAAATGTTCGAGTAATGAAAGGTTTTTCCACGAACTAAATCACTCGCAGTGAACTCGTGGAAACCCATTTCAAATGATAAAAACGGAGTTATGTACTGAAAGGTTGTCTACTTCTACTAATAGGTACACGAAAAATACATTTTTATACCTGTTTCGGTGATCAAACCATCGTCAGTAGCAAATAATAACACTGCTACTTGTTATTGTTATTAACAATCCCATTATTAATATTGGTAATTTCTGTCAACAATTTTTTTGTTTTTTGTTTTTAACGGGTTTCGCGTTCATCTTGAGTGATTTAGTTTGTATCAGTTCTGCAAGCAGAGCAGAGAACGCGAGTTGATTTGTCAAGCTGGAGCACGTTTATCAAAATTTCAGCTCACTTGGACATCGGGAAGTGGGTGAAAAATCGGACAGACCAGAAAGCGAGTTAATGAAAACGTTTAAAAATGTAGACAGTAGGTAGTAGATAACTATCAATAATTATTTTAATACTTATCCTGCATTTCAAAATGCTGTTTTTCATTATTTTTCACGTAGATTGTGAATCTGGAATGTCCTGGCAGGATTAATCCAAGGTTCAAGACGCTTGGCTCTTGCACCGATTTGAGTCCCGCACGATCTCCGCATGATAAACCCATGTGTGTAAAGGAATTGCAGCTGAGATCGCTCAGTATACTTAATTTGGACGTATAGAAATTGCGCCCAAGAAATCCTCTACGTGTGGGCTCGTTGGGCTGGTGTGAATTGCGCCCAGAGGTGTTCGAGGTACGAGGTGGAGGTGCTGTGAATTGCGCCTAAGTAAACATTGTCGAAGTACAGTAGGACAAGACTAAAGACGGGTGGAATTAATAGACCGTACTAGCAGGTCAGCAGCACTCAAGTATTGGTAGATGAGCCCTCCAGTCACCAATCGGTATTAATAAACCGCACTTGGGAACGTGAGTGACATGGACACTTGAGTAGCACTCTCACTCCGACTGAGCCCCTATTAATAAGGCCAACTCGCCGCTCAAATTGATTCGAGGCTCCACTCCTACAGCCTAATTCTCAATTCGTCTTATCAGTTAGCGTCGGTGTTCCATTGTTTATCAGTTCGTTTTCACTGTTTCACGTTAGGTATATTCATTACTACAATGGAATTCGACGAGTATGATGACGAGTACGACGACTATCGGCGTACAACATTGATCGTCAGGATCCCAAAGCAACATCTGTATTTTTGACAGTGTTCAGTTTCCTGGCTCTTTTTAAAAATTGTTTATGGTTCGGTTGAGCTGAATAAAAACCAGTTTGTCTTAAAATAGTGTACGTAGACGGAAATTTGTCTCAATGTCAGTTTTTAATTTAAATGATTATTTTTACTACGTTAAATAGATACATAAGAGACCAGGAAAATCCTCTGGAGGTGCACACCAACAGCTAATTTAAAAGAAAATTTCGTTTCAAAAAAGAAACTGTTGCCCAGTAGTAGGTACTGTCAACTCAGGCGTTTTCCCGTAGTAGGTTATCAATTTACAATTTCTTTCAATGATCATTAATGTTTTCTCATTAAGTAATTATAAAGATTATTTACGTTCAATAAAGCATTATTTCTCCATGTATAGGTACCATTTTACTTCTATTACAAGTAGGGGAAGGTCGTGTACCTTGGGCAGTTTTTCTTCGTAGGTAGATTTGAAGCAGTCTACGTCATTTTTTCCCCATTTTTTAAAGGTATATCAATGCTCTAACTCGTTGGCTTTCAAAATATCCCGGAAATTTTGAAGAATATCTGAAGGCTGATGAATCATTACTTTTTTTGTAAAAGGTGGTTTTTTTCCCAAGGTGCAATCTTGCATTGTACCTTGGGCAGCATTGATTGTACCTTGGGCACCCATTTTCGCTGTTTTAGGTGACTACCAAAATGGAAGGGAAAAAAGTAAAATACGATACACGGAAATTTAATTTTCTGAAAACTTTAATTAGAAGTATCAATAGCAACATTTTTCCTAAAAAATTTATTAAAAGTAAGTAGCAATAACATTCGCACGAGCCCAGACTATGTGGGTTTATGGTAACGACAAAGGTTTTGACTTGAAAATATTCATGAGATCAGTCTCAAGCGCTTTTTTGTCAGTCTTAGAAATTACCTACCTAGTGTAGAAATATTAAAATAGCTGTTGAAAATGAGATAAACGCAAAACATATGTACAAAATTACTAGTAGGAGAATCACAAAATGTTGGTAAAATTACAAAATAGATCATCACAGGAGATCACAAAATCAATAGGTAGACCTAGTGTAGAAATATTACAATGGCTGTTGAAAATGAGATAAACGCAAAACATAGGTACAAAATCACTAGTAGGAGAATCACAAAATGTTGGTAAAATTACAAAATAGATCATCACAGGAGATCACAAAATCAATAGAGGTTGAATCCAGCGAAAGAAACGTTGAACTGGATTTCACCTCGCCTGAGATAATTCGGCAGGGGCGAAATTCTTATTATATCCAGGACCCTCACTCGGCAAACATGATCAATTAGAGGCCATATGAAAATCTTTTCTTTTTTTTCCTCAAAAATTTGAGGGCCACTTGGTCACGGTTGGCTTCCAGAACTTGACCTACGTAAAATTTGTTAAGATTTTGAGTGGAAAAAGAAACCAGAACCCATTTGTTAATGTTCGCCGCTGGATTGGTAAAATCCCACTTTCCTGCAATCCATTCTTCAGTTGTCTCTTCATCGCGTTCTTCTTCTACCATTTCCGATGCTAGATCTTCCAAATTAACATCACCGTCTTCATCAGAACTCCACTCCTCGCTTTCGTCTTCAGAAATGTCTGTCTTCTCATCAGGTTTCTTCTTGCAAGTCTTCTTAACAAAATTCAGCTTCTTGGCCGCCTTGACTTTTTCAGTCATCTTCTGCGGACGTTTTCTTACCTGAAAAGTCCTTTCCAATTCCTCTTTCTCTGGTGTGTCAGTGAGCACTCTTGATTTGCCAAGTCTTCCTCGCCTTTTTGTTCCATTTTGTGGTGCAGGTGCTCTGGGTAAGGGGCGAACTTCAAGTGGGCTCACGTAGGAACACGAGGGCTGCGGTGAACTCGGCTGTGGAACGTGGTCTGGACTCACACGTGCTGAATTTCGATCTTGAACAGGAATCGACACACGTTCTGCTCTTGCAGCGTCAGTCACAGGTGTTTCAGGAACCGGAAAAATTATATGACTGTCACCAAAAAGATCAGTAGGGGCCGCTGAGAGGAAGTCATTGTCCGAATAGACATTGGGATGTAGAGGGAAAACTCCTGTCCCTTTGAAGCCACCGATAATGTTCGTGGGGGTGAAAGCTCTCGGGTAAGATTTTCCCAGAAGAGTAGAGATATCATAAATGCTCATGGGCTTCCCTGGGTTATTTGTCATCCAGAGGGCACACTCTTGATGATAGTAAGTTTTCAGTGGTCCGAACACCCCTTTATCCAGAGGCTGTAATTTGTGGCTTGTGTGAGGTGGCAACGTGAATAATACGATGTCGTTCTTCTTGGCAAATTCAATTGACTCCAAAGACAAATGGCTGTCGTGGTTGTCGAGGATGATCAAAACAGGCGACTCTTTGGATGGACGAACGTGTTTCTGGAAGTGTTCGAGGTAGGTGAGAAAAACTCGTGCATTGGTCCATCCAGAAATTTGTGCAACCCCGGTAGACCCAGGAGGAGCACCGTGCAGCATGAAATCTTTGAAGTTAACGCGAGGGAAGATCAGTAGCGGTGGAATCGAGTTTCCAGTGGCAGATATTGAGGAAATCAACGTAATAGGGTTCCTCTTTCAGCCGAGGTGATGGCCCCTACTTGCTTTTCCCCCTTCCCTGCAATAATTTTTGGCGGATTATGGACTGTGCTCAAGCCTGATTCATCCAGGTTGAAAATACGATCGGGTGAAAACTTATATTTGTCATACAGCTTCTGTAGATTATTGTAAAAAGCTTCAACGATTGGCCTGTTGAAGCACATGGCTCTTCCGACTGAGGTTGCCTGAGGCTTTCTCAAAGAAAGCTTTTCGCTGTGACGTATCAAGAAGTCCTGCACCCATTGTTTTCCAGCTTTGGTATTATCCTGCCAGGTTTCTGGAAAATGTTTGCCATTCTGACGAGCGAATTCGAACGCCAACGTACTCAGGCCCTTCTTTGTGATGCCAAAGTAAATCCTGCTAGCCAGCAAAAAATAATTCACTAAGTCCTTTTCTTCGTCATCGGTGAAGACTTTCCAGTGTCCGCAATTATTTTTATACTCAAAATTTTCCGAATTCTGCTCCTTGAAATTCGTCAAATGACGGGATATTGTCCAACGACCGATTTTGTGAATTTTGGAACATTCATTTATAGACATACCCTTCAGCACTTCATTTACGGCTAGTTCCAGCTTCTGTGTGTCAACTGAGGGCCTTTTCACACCATTCTTGCTTCGAGGCATTTCTGAAAGAAGGAACAAAATAGTAAAATCAGCTACCGAATCAGTTATGGAAGAAAAATGTACAGGAAATTTGAGTGATTGTACCTCGGGCAACCCCAGCTAGTTGCTCAAGGTACACGATCGCTAGTTGCTCAAGGTACACGGAAATGACTTGGAGAATATATTCACCTTTCGATTCAAATCATGAAAACAAAACGAAGAAAGCGATGGCCCATGATAAAGCCCATATTTAACAGCTTCGAAATCATCCAATACTATTCAAGAAAAACACTTACCGGGTTGCTGGGAAATCCCGATGTACCTGCGGAGCCCAAACCGCCAAAACGAGGTGTTGTAAACAACTGGACGCCGCTCAGCCACAATAACCCACCCGACGCGCGCGAAACTTTGAGAACAGTGGTGCCATCATGAAAACAATAATTTTCCGCGTTCTAACGAATTTTCTCTCTTCGAGGGTCTGAGTAATAATTCTAACCTGTTTACTATGTGCCCTTCAGGCTGATTGTTTTTTTAAATGCCCCTCAGGCCTTTTTTTCTTTTTTTTACTTAAAATTAGTATTTTTCTTATTTACTTGAAATTAGAATTATTAGTATAGTAATTTTTCGAATGACATGCGAGGTGGGACTCTGTCCTATATGTCAGAAAATATATAAATAAATAAAATAAAATAATAGAAAGTTGCCCAAGGTACAAGCTGCCCAAGGTACACGACCTTCCCCGGATGGGGGGCAATATGTCGGCACATAAACTTGTCGACAAACGGGCAAGAAGCCGTGTCGACATCTTTCAACACCAAGGGTTGACCAATGTCGACTTCACAGGCATTGGAAATATGTCGACACAAAAATACAGCGACTAGTCGACAACTTCCAACACCCCTTGTTGAAAAAGGTCGTCCAAGTCAACCATGGGGATACGACGACATATTTACATCGACATCCTTCGTATACCTGCAAAATCTCGAATAGTAACGGCATACACTCTTCCTGGCCGATTATTATGGGTCAACAAACCGAAAAACACGGATCATAAAGAAACTATCGTTGGTAAAGGTATAATAGCAAGGGATCACTCAGCCCCCTAGACTACAGGCCGGGGGACTGGATCAAGGGTAGTGTCCCCCGGTCCTCCTGTCCCTCCCTTCTGAATGCGGAAGTTCTTGTAAAGTTAAAGTGGTAGGTAAAATAATTTACCACCATTATTTTTGCTCTTATACATTGATAATTTATTATTACAAGTGAATTAATGAAAAATTGGACATATATACCAAACCACAATATAAAACGAAAACTCGTATTTATTTCTGAATTTTCATACAGAGATATCAGGGATCCATTGAAAAGGATTGAAAATTATAGGAAATCATTCAACGAGCCGTGAAACGAGTAGGTATCAACGCTTCACGCTGATACATTGTGACATGAATATGTCTTTTTGCGCTGAGTACTTGAGTAGGTGGTCCAAACGCCACGTCCATTTCAATATGTATACGCGTAGATTATACACATTGTTTGTTGAAAGAAAAACACGGGTTTATCCGAAGGAACACGACTTCTTCACACCAAACTTTCATGAAAATTCCTAATTATATTTAAAAAAGAATGTACTATTCTACATATAATTCAGTAATTTCACAAAACGAGTACCAACGCTTCACACTGATACATTGTGACATGAACATGTCTTTTGCACAGAGTAGGTGGTCCAAACGCCACGTCCATTTCACAAACATACGCGTAAAGTGTGACATTGATGTGAGAAGAAACTTCGGCGCTCCTCGCCTCGGCAGGGGGCTAGCCCCCTGCACCACCGGTGAGTTCTACTTCAGCCCTAATGGCTAAAATTAAAAAAACATGGAACATGCTTCTTCTAGTGTGCTTCATATTTATGTTGTGAATGTACCTATTAATAGCGCTTATGATGACTCACTACTTCTTATCTTATTATAATCACCGCGTCAGGACAAAATATCGCATGAAAAAATTTCGTGACTCGATACCGTTCCAGAAAAATGTAACACTTTTCGCGTCATAATTTCGTGACTGGATACCGTTCCCGAAAAATCTAACACTTTTTGCCAGTTAGGTCAAGGCTAAAGCCTGACTACGTTCACAGCGTTTTATCGCTTCATATTTCTGTTTCCTGATGAGTGGTCAAAGAGAATGACGTATCACGAATGAATGCGAGAAATTCTGCATTGTCCCGCAGTTTCGCCTCGCGTTTGCGTTGACGAGATGCGCGCATCAATTCCGCTTTCGATTTCGCCGGCATAGCTATACTACAGTCACAAAGTAGGTAGGTATCACACAAAACAGCACTTGCGAAGGAACACGACTTCTTCACCGCGAAATTTCATGAAAAAACAACAATTTTATGCTCACTACTCGGGCATAAAAACAAAGAAACCACGTACCACATTGGAACCACACCACCGCCGCCGTTGGTACCACCTGGTTACCACATTTGATACGAGTAAACAAACAATCACTATAAAATAATACAGACTGTTCGAAGGAAAATTCATGTCAACTAACTAACTAGGGAATGCAACTAACTAATATACTAATGTAACTAGGGAAATGTAACTCAGTCGGTTTTTCACCTACAAAAATCGTTATCCACTCGTTGGGAAGCTCTTGATTTATGCCGAAATTTTATGCTGACTGCTCGGCCATAAAAATAATGAAACCATGTCAAACATGATAACGCTTTTGACTGGTCAAACGATCTCTATAAAAAAAAACGCTGCAAATTATTACACAACGGTTTATTATTTTCTGTATAGATCGCCCATCTACAAAGATCCTATTGACATAAAATACCCACCTACAGGTTCACAATCATCTCTTGGCGAAAATGAGTAGGTACCTTCTTGTAATTATTATTATCGGAGAGTTGTATCATTCATTCTTAATGAAATTCAGTAGCTAAGGAAGCTTCTGAAAGTAAACAACAAACTTGGTTCGATGGAATCGCAAGAAAGTAGCATTTGAACAGCTGATATTTGAACGGAGATTTTGCCTACTCGGGAAGAATTGCGATTCACACTCGTGTTTCTGCTCTTTTTTTCGTTCTTAACCCTTAAGTCCTTAGAGGGAGCGAACGGTTGGTCCTAAAACGCTCCACAAGGTCTCATTCGACGCTAAAAATTGTGTTCTATTTGAAATTGATGGAAAAAACATACCATCCTATTTGAAATTTTCGAGCTAGGGCGTTTTGAAAATGTCATCCCCTATTTTCTAACCCTTAGAGACGACTGACGGTAACGCCAAGCTTCGCGGTACAACTAGACTCCGAATGGGGCCGGTATATCAAATTTCATTAATTCTGGACCACGGTAACATGCACTTTTGTATTTTCATTCTTCTCTTTTAGCGAATTTTCGAAGAAAATGAAGCTATTGCAATGGCTTCAAAATTTTTTTAATGCAAATTTTATATATTTATATATATATGTGTCACTCCAGACGATATCTGCCCGAGGGATCGAGATAAAAAATCCAAAACAATTTTAAAATGTCAATAATATCAAAAGTAAGGATGAGTTCGTTGGCCAGCATTTTTGGAGTACTCCAAGGGGTCAAAAGTTACCAGTTACCCTCAACTCTGTGTAAACCTTATCGGACAGGTACCTCCTACCACTGATACAATGGTATGAATCATCCTGGGTTGACAAAACCACCGGGATTATTAACCTAGCAAGCGCTGATATTATTAGAATTTGGGATTTCCGGGATGAGCATCAGGTAAAGAGCCATTTACTGTCACTACCCTTGATGACTCATCCTCGGCTAGGGGCCCAGTCCCTTATGCCATATGATCCCCCACCACCATCATCACACATCTCTTATAAGAAGACTATGCTGGGCATTGAGTATTTCATTCTTACATTCTGCTCCTTACTATAACGTCGTAAATTTTTTCTTGCAAAATGGTAATCGTTCTCAATGGCCAGCGTGCAAATAGTGTCCTTTACGTGGATGATACTAGTGATTTGGTGTATCGGATTGATAGGAAGCGCAACGGCACCTGGTACATGAAGTGCCATCACGCTTCTTGTCCTGGGAGAGCAAAAATTAGTAGCATGCCGCTTGAAGTTGCTGATGATTTCGATTTTTCTGAATCCCTTATGGTCCAGACGAAGGATCATAATCATTCCCCGGAGGCATATTAGAAGCAGGTAAGTGTCTTTTAAATACATAATACTATATTATTATTATTATATAATATTATAATATTATGTTACTTAAATATTATTTAAATAATCGACTCAGACTTCTGTTTCAATTTACTGTTTTTTTTTGGAATGTTGAAACTGAGTTAATCTTTCTTGCCAACAGGTGAAAGAGGTGAAAGAAACCATCCTCAAAGTATGTGCCTCGGAGAGTGGAGACATGCATCAAATATTTAAAAAGGAGTGTGCCAAGTGAGTCCAATGTATAATAGATTACCTTTCAAAATCGTCATCTTATACACCTTTTTTAATAATTTTACTTCTCATTATCGTTAAGTAATCGTTTTGTGTTGGTTTAGTGCACATCAAATCTTCTCCAGCCTATTATTAATTGTTTAATCTTGTTTAATTCTAGGGTTCCAGTGGAAATTGCAAGTAAGCTGGAATGGGCTAAATTTTACTACTCCATGCGAAAGGTCCGTAAGAGCCAGCTTCCTGCGGTACCCACTACCATGACCGGGTTGAATGATGCAATTCGAACCGTCATGACTCGTTTCGGCATGGTAGACGGGATCCAGTTCTACCATGGGGTTGTGGAAGCTTCCGGCAAAACAAGCTGCATGTTTGTTACAAAGCAGTTGGTCCCAGTGCTGCGCGCCTCCGCGCTTTGGCACGTTGACGGCACGTTCAAAACGGTACCTAGGCAGCCTCCAGGAAAGCAGCTAGTTACCATAATGGCCAACGATGGTGACAAAGTGAGTACCGAAATATTAGGTGCCGTCCTATTTAAAACTTTGTCTAAGTAGTTATAAAATAGGTACGGTAGTTGTAGAAACATTATATACGTAGGCCCCATTATACCTCCACTAGTACTAGTTACTTTCCACCACGTTCAATAACTTTATTTCACGTAATCTCAATTTTAGGTGTACCCAGTAGTATAATGTCATTATGCCGTGCAAGGAGAAGGACTCCTATGTCGCGGTTTTTGAAACACTTAAAAATGAATTCAGCCTTTCACCGTCAGCAGTGATGAGTGACTATGAAGCTTCCCTCAGAGCCGCAATAAAGGAAGTGTTTCCTAACACCGACCTTAAAGGGTGTTGGTTCCACTATGCACAGGTAATTACACTTGTACCTACTATTTCATTCCAATGTGCGATCCTTATTAAAGAAAAATGCATTAATTGCACTGATTACTACTATTACTATATTATGTTTCGATATTTCAAAGACTCCAGCCTTAGCGCAGGTAGATGAAAATGTGAATAATCATTACTTTCAGGCTATCATCAAATACATATCGACCCATGGGTTAAAAACCGCATTGACTCAGGACAGGGCTTTTGGCAACATGGTCAAAATGTTAATAGCTTTGGCCCTGTTGCCAGCTGGAGACGTGCAAGCTGGGCTCGCCATTGCCAAAAGGAACATCGAGTCAGCCGGATTAACAGAACAATTTGAACCTGTAATGCAGTAAGTTATTTCGGATAAATTACACTTGTCGGCAGTTATCGTTTAGAGTTAAAACTACGATTTTGCCTCTTTAAAACGACCAAAAGTGGGCGTTTTAGCTCTAAACTGTGGTGGCCCAAAGATTAAGGTTTTCACTGTTTTCTTGTTTTCTCGCAGATACTTCCACAGTTATTGGATGGATAAAATTGGGCCAGAGAATTTTTCAACCAATGGTGCGAGTGTTAGGACGAACAACCACCAGGAATCGTTCCATGCCCAGCTGCTCAAATGTTTTGGAAAAACCCACCCAGGAATCTGGCAGTTCATTGGTAAGTATAATAGGAAATAGGTCAGTTCTCACATAGTGAGCCACATGTAAAGCGCATTTTCTTTTAAGTACGATGTCTATGACTTTGTGATGCGTGGTCAGCGGCTCCTCATTGATCGTTATCTTCGGCGCGGTAAATATGGCATCCTTGAGTACCAAGTTTCATCAAAATCGGATGTCGGGAAATGGCATTGTAACGGCTTTTATGAGGAGACATATAAATACATACATAAACGGACAAAGTGCATTCAATAGCCCCTTTTTTCTTCAGAAGAAAATGCGCTAAAAATTAATCGATGATAGAGCCCATAGATTTTACAATGTATACCGATGATTAATACAGATCTATTTTACAGATGACCTCATTCATATGGCTTCGACGGCCGTTCGTGACCATCAACGGGTGGTCGACGGCGCTGCTGTCTCCTTTGAGAGGAATGCAAAATGGTCTTTCCATGAGAGAACAATCTCTGCAAAACTCCGAGATTTGGCAAGAGGGACCATCACTCTTTCACGATTCTTGCACTACTCGGTCCGATTTTTTCATTTGGAAGGCATCAGCAACTACATAGACGAGGAATTTGAACAGGACTGGGAGGAGGACCTGTTCATCGGTGGAGATTCGGATGGTGAAGAAGAGGAGTACTACACGCCTCCTGGTAAGAAGCTATGTACCCGAATAAGATTTATTTTCCAATTGCACGCTTCAAGCACATCATTTATGTGTTATAAGCGTCCATGTACCTACTACTTACAACATGCTTCAAATGCATGAATGTACCCGTTGGGTTTGGCGAGGGTTGCTACCTTCTTAAATTATTGCTGCTCAAAGTATAGTTCTTTTCAGATAACTGGGACCGCCGGCCTCATATAGTGCCCGAAAATATGCGAGTCAACCCTTCGTTCACAATTTCACAAATTGGTCGCATTGTGAACGATGACGAAGAAGGGGTTCGCCCGCCAGCAGGGGACGAGCCTGCATGTCTCATATGCCTACAAAACGCAGCCACGCGAATGGCTGTGCCATGTGGGCACAGGCAGATTTGCCGCGAGTGCCTCAACAGGCACTTAGTAGGTACAGCAACACAAACATACCAAAGCCGGTAACTTGTGCTCAATGCCGAGCTTTAGTAAGTTTTTTCATGAGATGTTATTAGTCATTTACCTACTACTGTACATAGTTGAGTAATATACAATATATAGGTACCTATACAATTTTTCTCATTGTAATCAGGTTGTAAATATACATAACTTGTTTTGAATTGTAAATAGATTAGGTTTATTAATTGTAATTAGATATTCGTTGACAAAAAAAAAAAAAAAAAGGTTGGGGACTTTTTTGTCAGCAGTTTATCTTGAGCTCTGTTGCCATTCGAGTTCTTCTAACCTTTATATTAACCATTCGACGCCCGATGAATTCGCACCTTCGATCCGATCTTGATTTGATCGCGAAAGACGTCTTCCACCAAGGTTTCGAGAAAAATGTTCTGGAGGGATATTTTGCCGATTTGGTTAATGTCGTCAATTTATCCCTTATGAACACCTCGTCCCTTTCACGGAAATTTACGGCTCTCCACGTCCAAAAAGCTACCAGGAAATCCTATGTATTGCGCACACCCTACACATAATAAGTGATCCCTACACTACATATTTTTCTGTTTGTTTGAGGCCTACAGTTGGCAAGGCAGTGCCAATGACCCACTTCACAATAATGAAAGTGAACCCAGACAGTATGAATGTTCCAGCGCGTAGCAGTTCATGAACCAATTCGGCGCAGAAACCATGCGCAGGATGAGTTCATGAACTGACCCGTTCCTGCGGCGTCGAGTTCGAGAACTGAATAACCTAGACCGCGTTCCAGCGCTTCTAGTTCATGAACTTTTCGCAAACGGTTCATGAACTATCTGCACTCAATCGAGAGCAGGGTTGAGAACTGAGAACTGAAAGATAACCCAACTCGAGGGTGATAACCTTCCAAAAAAAATTCGCCTCGGCTTCCAAGGTTCTTCGTTCTTCTCGCAGGGTGTTGGCATTACAAAGAATGGAACCATGGAAGTTAAGCGGGACTCTGTTCAATCCTTTATCTGCTCAAAATACCCTCCGTTTTAAACTGTAAACTCACTACTTCTTAAAGGTATATATTTTTCATGAAGAACCCACGATTTAGACGGAAAAAACCCTTTTTTTCGTATTGAAACCTATTTTTCTCTGTTGAAATCAATTCCAAAAACCGTTTTGATTAGTCCGTTGGAAAGCTGACGTTTTGGCGCATTTTTTACCTTACCTTCACCATTCTGCTACAAGAATTAATAGGATGACCAAGCGTTTGAAAAAACAGGCGATTTTAAGATTTTGACAAAATTAACTTTTCAAACTCCATTTTCACTTCTCAAATCCTAAACAATTTTTGTTAGGCGTTAGAGACAGGAAATTTAATGCTCTTTCCAACGGTATATTCAAATTTGAATTTCCTCTTTACATTAAGGAAATTATAGCTGCTTTAGTGAGACGGGGTCGGAAACTGGAAAAAAACCTACAAAGTGAAAAAAGTAGGGTTTTAAGCGGAGTAAAAAAATAATGTTACAGGTCACTTTTGGTCGGAAATTAGATGTAGAACACGTGGGAGAGAGGTTTTGCATCACTCATGTTTCACCCTGCATAATGAACAAACATTTGACAATGTTCTCATTTGAAGACGAAAAGCGCCCCGAAACTGCGATCATTGTTCCTAACTTGAGAGAATAGCCCCTCTGCATGGAATGTAATCTAAGGAAGATGGAAGGAAGTAACTAGAAATCATAAACAAAATATCACTTTATTAACTGAATTCGGTAACTACTTCGTACACTTCCTACAAATCATCAGTCTTCATATTTGAATACATACTGCGCACGAACGAAAACAGAGCGAGAGATTGAATTTACAAAGCGCACAGAGACCAAACAAATTAATAAATACAAGTATCATGCTCACGTCAGAATAATTCCAACAGCACAATGAAAAAAGGTCCATGGTAACGATAGCCATTAATGAGATTTAGTTTCTCAAACTGTGATGAATTTGAATTTATCATCACGGTGGCGTGAAGGAGTGAATAGAGGAGAGCGAGGGAATTTCACCTAGGCGGCGGTAATCCACCGATGTAGGTGAGAGGAAGGAAGTTCACCTAGGCGGCGGTAATCCACCGATGTAGGTGAGTGGAAGGAATCTCGTCTAGGCGGCGGTAATCCACCGATGTAGGCGAGAGGAAGGAAATTCACCTAGGCGGCGGTAATCCACCGATGTAGGTGAAGGAAGGTGCTTGTCTAGGCGGCGGATATCCACCGATGTAGACAAGGGGAAAAGGTAGGAGGTGAATTCCCAGAGCGGCGGATACCACCAGGCATCTGGGAGGAGGAAGGTAGAGAGAGAAGAGAGAGCTGGTTAGAGGAAGTGTCGAATGAAGCTAAAGCTCCAGGATCCGGGGTTATATAGGACTTGGAGTCCTCTCCCTCCAGCTCCCTGTTGGGAGCTGGTAGTGGGGCTCCAGGTTGTGTCCCCCGGATTCTGTTGCCTGTCTCCCCACTCAGATGTTTATTAGCGGAAGGTAAGTTTTACATAGGAATATTGGTGAGAGCTTTAAGGTTGCTAGTGGAGTGTTCCCGGGAGGGACTCACGACAGAGGTCCCCCCAGTTCGAACCAATGTTTGAGGTAGCTGAAGGCTCAAGGTGACAGGAGCTGAGGGCTGCGGAAACAAGAGGGGAGCTGAAGGCGCAAGTATACAGAAGCTGAAGGCTGAAACAAACAATTGCAGTGCTGAAGGCAGAAGCGTGACCGGTAGTGTCTTAAATCTAGGGTTATATACAGGTAGCGTGACATAGAGTAGTATAAGTAGACATAAGTAGACATAAGTAGACATAAGTAGACATAAGTTAGTATGACAAAAATTGATGATGGGAGAAATATGTACAATGGTGATGAGGATAACGATGGTGATGAGTAAAAAATTGATGAAGTGACAATGATTGGAGGAATATGTACAATGGTGATGAGGCTGATGATGATGATGAGTGGAGTAATATGTACAAACATTTAGAAGGTAGTTAGATTGGTATTTACAAGGTATGTACATTGGTATTTACAATTTGTATTTACATTAGGGGAGACAGATTGGAGCGGGGTTGCGAGATCCGCCGTTCCCTGGGTGTGGGTTGTGTGTGGTGAAGTGTAGTGAGTGTGTGGGTGGAGTGAAATGGTAGATTGTAGTGTGTGGTAGGATGTGGATGGTGCCCGCTGCGACGAGGTGGCCACGGCGGGGCTGTGAGGTTCGGTACAGTGTCTGTGGGATAATGGAACACAAACACTGTCCCGAAATCTCAAGGCCCCGCCGTGATTTCTCAGAGCGGGGCGGGGGACTTGGCCGCCGGGACGCGGGGCGAGGGACGCTCCCGTCGTCTGTTGCGCCGCCCGGACCGTTTTGTCCCGGCGGAAACTATTTCGGATATCCCCGGCGGAGGTGGGGGAAGAGGGGGTGTTGTGGGTTTGGTGGGTTGGGGTGTTGGTGGGGTAGAATTTAAAATTGGGGGGTCGAAAATCGAAAAAGGGGGAGGAGCAAGAGGGGGTTGAAATTTGGGGGGCGGGGGTTCGTTGAAGACGGGGGGATTGATGTTTGGAAGGGGCGGTGGGGGTGGCATTAGTAGGGTGAGGCGAAATTCGCAGAGGAGCGGGGCCATGAGAGGGTCGATCGGGGTGTAGGGGGGGTGTACCCCGGTGGCTTGCGCTGCGCGAAATTCGCGCAGTATGCGCCACTGGGGGTACTTCCACCGCCGGGGCCGGGGAGGTAGTCCGGAAATCCTTTGCGGGAAAAACGGAAGCGATGATGTTGGTCCGGGCGAAGGGGGTAGGGGGGAGAGCGGGTCCGGGACGTAAACGTCCCGGAGTATGGCCGCCATTTCCGGATCCGAATCGAAATCCGGAAACGGCGACGGGGGAGACTGTTGGGGTGGAGAGCGATGTTGCATGGCTAACAGACGGCGGGAGACTGATAGTTGACGTTGTTTGAGGGAGAACAGGGGCGGGTTTGCAGCGGGAGAAAGGGACGGTGTGGGGTTTCCCGTCCATTAGCAGGGTCGCGGTGGTTGGTGTGGTGCGGATGACTTGAAAGGGCCCGGCATAAAGGGGCTGAAAGGTTTTATGCATGCCGGGCTCTTTCAAGTACATATGCGTGGAAGTGTAAAAGCGTTTTGGGTAAGTGGTGTCGTTTGTCGGTGTTGAGGTGTGTAACGGTTCCCTGTTAATGGACGGGGTGTTGTGTGGAGGGAAAATGTCGGCCGGTAAACGAATGGGGTCTCGGAAAGCGTGTTGTGCGGGACTTGTGTTGTCTGAAGGACGGGCGGAAGTGCGGAGGCTAAGCAAAACGTAGGGGAGGGTTTTGGTCCATGAGGGGGAAGTGGCTGATGTGGAGATGGCTTGCTTGAGGACCGAGTGCCACCGCTCTATTTTCCCGTTGGATTGAGGGTGATAAGGAGTGGTGCGGATTTTCTGAATCCCGAGGGAACGGAGCAGGTCGGCAAAGTGGGCTGATTCAAACTGCCTCCCCTGATCGACCGTGAGTGTCCGCGGACAGCCGTAGCGGCTGATCCATTGATTGAGGAAGGCCGCGGCGACGGCGTCCGCGGTAATGTGGGCGAGTGGGATACACTCTACCCAATTGGTCGCACGGTCGATCATGGTGAGGCAGTACCTCTTCCCCTCGGAGGGGGGAAGAGGGCCGACCAGATCCAAGTGGACATGTTCCCACGGGAGGGAATCGGGGATGGGTTGAGGAGGTACATGGGGGTGAGCCGAGACCTTGAACTGCTGGCACTTCTGGCACCCTAGAACCCAGGTGCGGATATCCGTGTTCATATGGGGCCAGAAGTACCGCGTCTTGATGAGGTCCCGGCTCGCCCGAATGCCGGGATGATGGAGGGAGTGGTAATGGAGGAACAACTGCCTCCTCAGCTCCGGTGGGACGTACGGGCGCGGTGAATCGGCCGATACGTCGCACCAGAGATCGAGGGGAGGCAGCTGTTCCAATTTTGAGGCGGAGATGAGGTTGGAAAGTGCGGGATCGGAAGTAGGATTTTGGTGGTGTTTGAGGGTTTGCGGGGAAGGGAAGGGCAGTAACTCCGCCACCGGCGCAGGGGTGGGGCGGGAGAGGGCGTCGGCGACGCAGTTGTCGGCCCCCGGCAAATAACGAATATCGGACGTGAACTGTCCGATAAATTCGAGTTGCCGGAGGCGACGGGGGGAGGCTGATTTACGGTTTTGGAGGAGGGCGTGGGTGAGGGGCTTATGGTCGGTGACGACAGAGAACTGCCTGCCCTCCACGAAGTCACGGAAGTGTTTGATGGCTTCGTGGATGGCGAGGAGTTCTCTGTCAAAGGTGGAGTAATTTTTTTGTGTTGGGGACAGAGTTTTAGAGAAAAAGCCGAGGGGTTGGGGGGTGGCGCCGGTGTGTTGGTGGAGGACTGCCCCGATGGCCCAGTCGGACGCATCCGTGGTGATGGAGAGGGGGGCATGGGGATCGGGGTGGGCCAATAGAGCGGCGTCTACTAGGTCCTGTTTGCATTGTTGAAAGGCGGTTGTGAGGGTGGGGGTCCAGGAAATGGGGCGTTTATCGTTTTTCTTGGCCGGTTGTGGGATAGCGTGTATGAGTGGTTGTTGATGTTGTGCTGCGTGTTTGATGTGTCTACGATAAAAGTTCAACATACCCAGGAAACGGCGGAGTTCTGAGACAGTGTGGGGTTGTGGGAAGTCGGTGAGGGTGTGCACTTTGTCAGGTAGGGGTTTTATCCCTTCGGACGAAACCTGGTGGCCGAGGCAGCGGACGGAGGGTTGGGCGAGAACACATTTCGGAGAGTTGATGGTGAGGCCCTCGGCGGCGAAGATGTCGAGTACCTGTTTCAGGTGTGCTAGGTGTTCCTTCGGGTCCCGGGAAGCGATCAGTACGTCGTCCAAAAAACAGAATACGAAGGGTAGGCCCCGTAGAATGTTGTCCATGTAACGCTGCCATGTCTGGGCAGCGTTACGGAGGCCGAAACCCATCTTAATATATTCGAACAGGCCGAAAGGGGTGATGATGGCTGTTTTAGGTACGTCAGGAGGGTAGATGTGGATGTGATGGAAGGCTCTAGAGATGTCGAGTGTTGAAAAGATGGTTGTGTTGTGGAGGCGGGAAGAGAAGTCACGGAGATGCGGGACGTTGTAGAGATCTGGGGTTGTTCGTGCATTGAGGCGGCGGTAGTCGCCGCAGGGGCGGATATCCCCGTTAGGCTTCTGCACAATATGTAGTGGAGAAGCCCACGGGGATTTGGAGGGGCGGATAATGCCTTCTTTGATGAGGTTATCGAAGTGTTTGCGGGCCTGTGAGAGCTGGAGGGGGTGGAGGCGGCGTGCTTTTGCGGATATTGGGGGGCCAGAGGTTTCGATATAGTGCTGGGTCTGTGAGATGTGTGCCGAGGGGCGGCGCTGGGGTTTGTACTGTAGGAGGAGTTGTTCAAAATGGGATGGGGGGCGATCTACAGCATGAATAAACCCGGGGATGGGTTTCTGGGTGGAGGGGTCGAGCAGGCGCGCGTTACGGACGTCCACCTGGAGGCCGAAATATGCGAGGAAGTCGGCCCCCAGGATAGCTTTCTCTACGTCCGCCACGGTAAATTCCCACTCGTACGCGAGCCCGCTCATATGGATTGATGAGCGGTACGTCCCGTACGAGGGGATGGTGGTACCGTTGGCGGCGTAGAGGAGTTGCCGGTAACAACGCGCCTGTCGCCGGAGAATATTATTTGGGAAGATGGAGAGCGCCGCCCCTGTGTCGACGAGGAACGGGACGTGTGTTTTTGAACATTTGAGGAACAGGCGTTGGTGAGCTGGGGCGGAGTGCGGTAAAATGGCTGAGGTGTTGGGGTCTGTCGGATGGGAGGGGCTTGTTTCGTCCGAGGTGATGGGCGGGTGCGATGGTGGTGGCTGGTCCTCCGCGAAGGAGACACGGGGTGATTTTTTGCCGTTCCGGGGAGGGGGAACGGTAGTGGCGGCGCGAGTGGCGGCCGGAGGGGTGGTTGCCTTGGGGCCGGGGTTGGAGGGGCCGTTCCGTGGTGGGGGAACGGTAGCGGCGGCGTTAGTGGCGGCCGGAAGGGTGGCTGCCCTGGAGGCGGGCTTGGAGGGGCCGTTCCGGGGTGGGGGAACGGTAGCGGCGGCGCTAGTGGCGGCCGGGAGGTTGGCTGCCCTGGAGGCGGGCTTGGAGGGGCTGACTCGGGGTGGGGTGTCAGTTGATGGAGAGGTGGCGTGTTTTGCGGCGTCGGCAGATGCGGGCGGGAGGTTGGCAGCCGTGGCGGCGGCGTAGGAGGGGTAGCGAGGCTTGGTAGTGGTGGTGTGAATGCGGGCGGGGAGGGGTTGGTGGTGGTCCCCCCCGTGTTGGCGAGGAGGGGGGCCCGCCGGATTTACCGGCGGGCGTCCGCGTTTCCCTGCTTGGAGGAGTAGGAGCAGGGGGGCTGGCATTTGCGGGCCTCCCCACCGAAGTTAACATGGTAGAAACATCGGTGGGGGGGGGTCCGCTGGGAGGTAGGTCCTGGCGGGGCGCGCGGAGGAGGAGGGGGCTGTCGTGTTCGGGGACCTCCCTCTTCGTTGCTGCGTGGGGGAGACGGTGCGGCGGTCGGACGAGCGCTGGCGTCGGTGGTCGGTGGAGGGGGCTGGTCGGCGATCGATGGAGAGGGAGCGGCGCCGGTGGAGGGAGGGGGGCCGGCGGCGCTCTTGAGACGGTGATCGGTCCCTGCGCGGGGTGGGGGTGCGGGGTGCGGCGACTTCCGTGACGCTGGCGGCCGCGGCAAGGTCGTGTACTGTGTCGGCGAGACGGAGTAGCGGCTCGTCCGGGCCGTCGAGGTGGCTGGCGAGCGCCATCTGGATGGGGTGGGGGAGGGCTCGCAGCCAGAAAGTCCGTGCGATGTCGGCCGTCACGACGTCGTGTAGCTGATGACGTAGGCGACGGTATAGGTGGGAGGGCTTCAAATCGCCGAGATGTTGGGGCTGGGAGAGCGCTGCGACACGTGCGATCTTGGAAGGTTGGTATAAATTGATGAGGCGGACGCGGAGGTCGTCGTAGGCGGCCGTGGCGTCGGGGGAGATGTCGGATGTCTGCAGGAGGATCTCATATGGGAGTAGAGAGATGATGCGGGAGTAGCGGGTACGCTGGCTGCGGATGTTGGCGGCAGAAAACGCAGCGTCGACCTGGAAGAACCAGAGTGCGGGGTCGTGCGTGTAGAAGGGGGGTAGTGACAGCGGGAACGACGCCGAGGCCGTCGTGACGTCGGCGGCGGCGTGTGCGGCAGCGGCGGCGGCAGCGGCGGCGGCGGATGCGGTAGAGCCGGGTGGCGAGAGGCTGGTGAAGGGGTTGTCGGTTGCGTCAGAAGTCGCAGTGGTCGGCGGCTGCAGCAGGGACGGCCGGAGGAGCGGCGGCGACTGCGAGTTCGGGTCCATGGTTGAGGTGTCTGTAAACAAAATTCAATTTGAGTGTTTGAATTCGAAAATTCGCAATTTGCGGCAGCGGATGTGTTTGCGGCGGAGAGTTGAGAGCTGTGTGAGCGGTTGCGGGTGGGCCAAAAATTGCGAATTTATACTGACTATTTTAAATGTGAATTTAAAATTCGGGACACCGAACTAGACTGGGGCGACACATGAGGTGGTAAGAGGATAGAAGGTTGGATGAACGTCGGGTTCACCACTGTGATGAATTTGAATTTATCATCACGGTGGCGTGAAGGAGTGAATAGAGGAGAGCGAGGGAATTTCACCTAGGCGGCGGTAATCCACCGATGTAGGTGAGAGGAAGGAAGTTCACCTAGGCGGCGGTAATCCACCGATGTAGGTGAGTGGAAGGAATCTCGTCTAGGCGGCGGTAATCCACCGATGTAGGCGAGAGGAAGGAAATTCACCTAGGCGGCGGTAATCCACCGATGTAGGTGAAGGAAGGTGCTTGTCTAGGCGGCGGATATCCACCGATGTAGACAAGGGGAAAAGGTAGGAGGTGAATTCCCAGAGCGGCGGATACCACCAGGCATCTGGGAGGAGGAAGGTAGAGAGAGAAGAGAGAGCTGGTTAGAGGAAGTGTCGAATGAAGCTAAAGCTCCAGGATCCGGGGTTATATAGGACTTGGAGTCCTCTCCCTCCAGCTCCCTGTTGGGAGCTGGTAGTGGGGCTCCAGGTTTTGTCCCCCGGATTCTGTTGCCTGTCTCCCCACTCAGATGTTTATTAGCGGAAGGTAAGTTTTACATAGGAATATTGGTGAGAGCTTTAAGGTTGCTAGTGGAGTGTTCCCGGGAGGGACTCACGACACAAACATTATGCAATTATTGCACAGATTAACAAGCGGAATCATAAATCATAATAACCAGGGAAAAAGAAGAAGGAGGAGGAGGAGGAGGAGGAGGAGGTTACACGCCTCTTCCGTTAGAGCGCTCTGCAGGAATGACTGGGCGTTCCAGCGGTTCGGTTCGTGAACTGAGAAATTTCAAGAACTCATCCCCACCTTTTGGGTTCCCACACTGAATTAGTTCATGAACTGAGTTCATGAACTCGACGCGCTGGAACATACTACGTAATTACGAATAATCCTCGGATTGAAAGACCCCATGGGACCAAGGCTGAGTACAGGTAGTGGCCAAACAACCCTTCTGTCGTCGTTTAGCAGTCGACCAGTTTCAAGAGGGGTGTTTTTAGCTCATGTTCAACTCCTGTTGTTGAAAGTTTTTTCATGAGATGTTATTAGTCATTTACCTACTACTGTACATAGTTGAGTAATATACAATATATAGGTACCTATACAATTTTTCTCATTGTAATCAGGTTGTAAATATACATAACTTGTTTTGAATTGTAAATAGATTAGGTTTATTAATTGTAATTAGATATTCGTTGACAAAAAAAAAAAAAAAAAGGTTGGGGACTTTTTTGTCAGCAGTTTATCTTGAGCTCTGTTGCCATTCGAGTTCTTCTAACCTTTATATTAACCATTCGACGCCCGATGAATTCGCACCTTCGATCCGATCTTGATTTGATCGCGAAAGACGTCTTCCACCAAGGTTTCGAGAAAAATGTTCTGGAGGGATATTTTGCCGATTTGGTTAATGTCGTCAATTTATCCCTTATGAACACCTCGTCCCTTTCACGGAAATTTACGGCTCTCCACGTCCAAAAAGCTACCAGGAAATCCTATGTATTGCGCACACCCTACACATAATAAGTGATCCCTACACTACATATTTTTCTGTTTGTTTGAGGCCTACAGTTGGCAAGGCAGTGCCAATGACCCACTTCACAATAATGAAAGTGAACCCAGACAGTAATTACGAATAATCCTCGGATTGAAAGACCCCATGGGACCAAGGCTGAGTACAGGTAGTGGCCAAACAACCCTTCTGTCGTCGTTTAGCAGTCGACCAGTTTCAAGAGGGGTGTTTTTAGCTCATGTTCAACTCCTGTTGTTGAAATACAGCGAAAACGGATCTCAAATTTTTCGACATAAATCCGTCGACCAGTTTCAAAGATGTGCGTTATCGACGTTCTTCAACACCTGGTGTGGAAATATGGCGACAGGAGGTGTCGACCAGTTTATGTGTCGACATATTGCCAAGTTCCCCCTTCCCCTACTGGTCCCGCTGGTGTATCCAGCACCATGCCAAAACCAAAGGGGGTTACCACTACCGCCGCTACTGAAAATTGTAGTGGCCCTTCGTTTTTATGCCTCACGCTCATTCGAGGTCCACCATCAACGCTGCCCTATATTTTATGTTTTTTGTGGTATTGGTATACCAAAATATCTGTTTCATTTGGGATAGCAACCTACTATAATAAAAATATAGGTATCAATGTGATTCGGTACCTACTTATTTTTTTCTGTTTTCAGAGAAGGGGTGGTGGTATCAACGTTAGGTGTCAAACATTCAGGTTAACCGAAACCAGGTACATACCAACACATCTGTGTATAACAAGTATCCGGGTTTTTTGTTTTGCAAGTGGATTGTAAATTATATCTTACTGGTTTCCTTGTCTTCTTTATTTGTCGTTAATGTGTGTAATTGTTTGTCTTTTTTATGTGTCCTTAATATGTATAGTAACAATTGTCCATTTGCTAATAACCATATTAGCAGTGGTGGCAAAGAAAATAGGTACTTCATTCATGCCAATGGAGAATCACACTATGGGCAACTTCCTACATCAAAGGTAATGTGTGTTCTCATGTAAAGACTGTTGTTTATGTAACACTGGCATAGTTACTGTGTCTTTGTTATTAATGGTTTTGCATAGGAAAAAAAACCCGTTCATGCACGTATACTGTGAAGCATACTGTGAAGTAAAGCGATTCTTACCGTTTCATTATCTGACTGGACCATTCACTTGTTTCAGCTGGTGTGTGCTGATCTATTCCAAATCAGCCAACCCGAAGTCCACCTGATTATCAAGTTTTTGTCGGAGCAGTTGTGCTGGAAAATTGCACAGTTCATCAAAATGCCGAGCACTGATGATGAGATACGGGCCACATTGAACCATTTTTACAGAATAGGTGGCTTTCCCGGTGTAGTGGGTGTGGTCGAAGGGACTCACATACCCATTAAAAGTCCAGTAGGAGGAAATCCGGAGATTTTCAGAAATAGAAAATCATATTTTTCGATCAATGTGCAAGTGGTCGGGGCCCAAATAACGTATTTTCGATATTGTTTGTAGGTGGTCCGGGAGCGCACATGATTCAAGAATACTTTATAATAGCTCCATACGAGGTCGTATGTAGCAAAATCACAGCATCTCGGGTCACATAATGGGGAATAGTGGTTATCCTCACATATATACCCCAGTAAGGAACCCCAGTGATATACCACAAGAGCGCTTCAACTTCGCTCATAAGAAAACAAGAATTTCCATAGAAAGAACCATCGGCCTACTGAAGCGCAGGTTTCCTTGCCTGTACGACGAGTTGCAGTACGAACTGCCAAACACTCTTCGCATAATAACCGCCTGTGCTATACTGCACAACATTGGGCTGCGGGAAGGAGACAGGTGAGAAACCACAACAGAAGAGTATGCGGTCGATGTGTCACGATATAACCTGAGCACTGGGACAGGGCTCGCCATCCGAAATGCGTTTATACACAAGACATTTTTCTAATTAGATATTAAATACTGCTATAAAATAAAATACAATCAAAACAACGCTGTTAAAAAATAAATAGAAATGCTATTTATTTTTCAACAGGTGGCAACCTTGCCATAACTTCAGTTTTCTTCAGTTCAAACATTTTTTGAGCGAACAGTATCTCATTTTCTTTCTTCTCAATGTCGAGCTCTAGGTTCTTTTTTTATCAAATTGTGAAGCACCTCATCTTGCTCGTTCCTCCTCTCCTGCACGACCTCTTCTTGAATAACAGACTGAATTTGAAGTTACACTAACTGTATCTTTGATTGTTGGTCCTTCATCTTTGCTTCATGAAGGTCTTCATCATTTTTGATGAACTGCATTTTTCTCCTCCTCATCAGTGCCTCTTCACTTAAAGAAGGTTCAGTGCTATCACCGCGCTTTCTTTTCTGACCTGAAAGCACATGGAGAAGACTGTTAACAATGGAACTATCACGCACGGTGATTGTACCAATTTTCTCAGATTTTTAAAATCATAACAGCTGAATTTCGGAGCTGAAACTTCGTTACAACTCAATTCTTCACTCTTTGGACAAAAGTAACTTCACATTCAGTCTCCTCGCCCTAAAAAAACGTAGAAAACAGTACCTCACAAGCCAAAGTTCACAAAACCTTAGAACTACCTAATTCACCAACCCCACAAACCCCTGGGCTCATTGCGATTGGGCTGCCGACAGGAGCGTAGCGTGCCTGTGGTGACGGGGGTACCGCAATGAATTGGAATTTTATTATATTATTGATCTTCCAAATTCATTAGAAATAATTCATAACATTCCCTTGCAAACAAAATAAAAGGTTTTTCGAACTACAGCCTGATAACCGTTGGTACCTATTGTATGTTTCAACAGTGAAATGCCGAGTGTACTCACGGTTACGTTCCTTCACAACTCTCTTGAAATCAGGCAACGCTGAGGTTGACCGGCCGGCTCTGATGATGTCGTTCTTTTCGCTAAAACTACGAGAACTAAACGAACGCCGAACCACGGAACAATTAACGCAACAACTATCCATTTTAGGAGGAGACTAGGACACTAGGAAAGATTCGAATTCAAACAACTAAACCTGAAATTAGGAACAATTATTGTGAAAACTACAAGTAATAAAATTATGAGAAAACAGGCCGTCGTAAGAATAGCTTCCGAAAAGCAAAATGGATGACAGTGACACTAGAAGTTGTCAAAGTTTTTTTCTCGAGTTTTTAATTGATAGCTACAATCGATCCATACGCCAGTATCCCTCCTCACCAAGATTGGATACGCTGGATATTTGCGCTAGCCCAACTTACTAACACAGTCTCCTGAAGATGTGTAAGACACACTCACACACGCAAACACACTCACACAGACAATGTAGAGAGACACACACATCGGATTCTGGGCCTCCGCAGGACTGGTAGCGGTACCCCAGCGACCTTGAGATTTCAAATATTCGAAACCTGCTGAAAACCATATGATTCTAATCGACTAATCGATACTTGGCTGTTTTTCGTCCATGACTGGCAGACATGGAGGTTGGAGGATAGTTCATGGAGGGAGAGTCATGGAGGATGGAGTTATGAGTGGACAATTCAAATTGCTACCTACCTACGGAATGTAATTTTTTTCATTTTTCGTGTAGGGTAGCGCCGGTACCCCCGGTACCCCTGACGCTAGGCGCCTGGCTGCCGAGCTTCGGGGCACAACTAGGACCCGAATTCCTTACCAGTAACAGGTGTTTGGGTAGAGCATCCTGGTGGGTTTGAGTGTTGTGTGGTGCTCAGGCTCGTCAGGTCCTGGGGACATAAAAAACAATATTAGAAGCAGATGTGGGTAGGTAAGTCACCCTGAGGTGAGTGTGGTAGATGATCTGAGCCCTGAAGGTATTGCGGTCGAGTGGACATTAGAAATGGCTGAACAGTGTGAAAGTAGAAAAATAACTGATGACAAAAATAGTATAATAGGAAATGAAATTATAAAACGTGAAATTAATTCATGAGAATCTCAAATTCAAATGTTAACTAACTGTAAAAGTAATTTGGGGCTCGCAACTGCAGGCAGTAATGGTTTTTGGAGGACTGTCATGCACCCCTACTCCACCCCTTCTATATTCCTACTTACCAGTAACAGGTGTCTGGTTAGAGCATCCTGGTGGGTTTGAGTGTTGTGTGGTGCTCAGGCTCATGTCAGGTCCAGGTGACACGAAAAACAATGTTACAAGCAGACGTGGGTAGGTAAGTGTGCGTTCTGAACCCTGAAGGCATAAACTGTGTGAAAGTAGAAAATAATTTATGACGAAAATAATACAGTAGGAAATAAAATTATAAAACGTGAAATTAATTAATGAGAATCTCAAATTCAAAGCTTAACAAATTATCTGCGTAAGTAATTTGGAGAAGATGCACTTTAGTGGGATTTCAGTTAACCCTTTTTCATGGCTATTTACTTAAAGGCGGACGTAAGGTTATTGGCGGAATCTTGGAAATTGAAACTACAAACTAATTTTCTGCCTAGACATTCCATCGTAAACACTTCATTAGGTATGAGGTCAACAGTATAATTTTCTGTTATTACACAGAAATTGTTCAAAAAGGGAAATTCATAAACCTCCAAAATGGCTCACACAGACAAGTTATCTGGTAGAAAAATAGGTACTAATGGACCAAGGAAGCTGGCTCGCAACTGTAGGCATTAGTGGTTTCTGGAGGGCTGTCCTGCACCCCTTTCCCACCCCTCCTATGTTCCTACTTACCAGTAACAGGTGTCTGGCTATAGCATCCTTGTGGGTTTGAGTGCTGTGTGGTGCTCAGGCTCATGTCAGGTCCTGGGGATGTAAAACAATATTAATTAGCAAACGTATAGATATGTGTAGTGTAGGTCACAGTTACTTATGATGTATACTTGAGGTATGAGTTCCATATCTGTATTAGGTACAAGTCAATAAGGTATCATTTTCTGTTATTGAACAGAATTTGGCCAAAAAAGTAAAATTCCCGTTTTCCGATCGACCTGCCGAGCTTCTGTGTACCTACAACTAGGGCCCAAATGGAGCCTTTGTGCAAATGAACGAATTTTTTTTAGCCGGATATTTAAAGGTAGATATCAATGTTACGGTGGACGGACATAGCAATCCGCGATTTTGGAATCTACGCACCTGAAACTTAAAAAAATAGATTTTGAGGGTCTGCTCGAAAAATTTCCAAACCGAATGTATAATAGAGAGTTTTCGCAAAGGTTTGGCTACTAGCCCGTTGACGGGCTAAGGCCTACGTACGAAGGAAAGTCGAACTGCGCATGCGCACGTTTGGGTGGGAACGACCTAACTTCAGGGTTCACATCCATCCGGAGCCGTCTGGAAATACGGATAGGGGAAGCTAGTGAAAAGCAGTGGAGGGGATGGAGGGGAATCGCGGAAGTTGGGAAAGCGTTTGGAAGGCGTTCATAACCATCCGGAATTTTGGCTGTCCGGAACAGCTGTTTCCCGCGCTTTCTCCTACAAGTATTCTTTCCCGAATTTTCTTCTATCACAAAAATTCCTATTCAGATTTAGTCGCATCTGTGTTCATTTATTGGAAATTTTTTAATCTCCTTTTTCATTATTTTTACCGCGCTTTCTACCGCAGCTATTCTTTTTTCTTTTGGTATATTTTTTTCGGTATTTTTACCGAGTTTTGTTGGGTTTTTTCGGTATTTTTCCCGAGTTTTATTGGGTTTTTTTCGGTATTTTTCCCGAGTTTTGTTGGCGATTTTTTTCCTAATTTTCTTCTGGTACCTAACTATTTGGAAAGAAGGTAAGTAATTTATTTTCTTATTTCAAACTGTATTTTAAACAGGTTAATTTAACCCATTAGTGCCCAGTGATGCCGTTCGGAGGAGGGGTCACTCAAAAGTGTTTTTGATTGGATCTAGGACTTTTCTTTGATGTTCTGATTTATTTATTTCTCTAGGAGGTTTTTTTTGTTAATTTTATCCCATCAGTGACCAATACAAATGAAAAGTCTGTACAGGGAGATGAAATGAACACACCACTCGCTGGAGACAAAAGAGAGCTTTTTATTCATTCTTCCGATATTTATAACTTATTATTAATCTCGAATGTTCTGGGTTGATCAAGACCCCAGTGTTGCCATGTCCATTATTAACTTGTACATAATAAAGAGATACATGGATGCTACATTCTCTTCCCCCTAAATGTTATAAAAATTTTGGCAACTAAATTACACTTCTAGAACTAGTAAACAATGTTGAAAATAAATTTATCTATTCATGTACAAACAAATTACAAAATTCTCTATCTTGAATTCATACGGATTTTCAGAATTCAACAAGTTGTAACCTTCTACGAATTACATGTTTTCTATAATCTATAAAATAATGATCTTAATACAGTTCAATAATTATGGAACTTCATATAAGCTGATAGTCTTCGGTATCACAATTCCTCTATCAACCTTCTAGGTTTTACTACTCTTCTCCCAGTCCTGGTTTGTATGGTAGGAGTATTACAATTCTCCTCCCCTTCCTTCATTCCCCCTGCATCGAATGCAGAAGGTGGAGAGAAACCTTTGAAATTAGGCGAGGAAACTACATCCCCAGAAGACAAATTTGATGAATGAGAATCATTTTGAGGACTAGTTTGAGTACCCTGTTCGTTCAAGTTCGGATCGAAAAAATTTGACGGTTCCATTCTTCTCCTAATTCGATGAATGTGCCTGGTCCACATCATACCCAACTCCGGAATAAAGACTCACTCGTCTTGGTCCTAGAATCGCTTCAATGATTCCAGCTAACCAAGGATCGTCCTGTTTTCTATCGTTTTTCGCCCAAACTAAATCCTTAGGAGACCAAGTATCTGGCAGCACACCCCCATGATTTTTTATTTGTTTTGCCTGTTGCTCCAGTACCTTGTCCTGAGTAGACGGGGGGCGAAGTAGGTCTAAGCGATTCCTAATGTGCCTACCAAGTAAAGCTTCGGCTGGTGAAATGCCAGTTGTTAAATGCTTTGAATTACGGTAGTCCAACAAAAAACGTTGGAGTACCAACTCAAGTACCGAACTGTTGCTCACCTTGCCTAGAGCTGTAGTGAGGGCACGCTTAACGGAACGTACTGCATTTTCCGCGGCTCCGTTAGTACGAGGACAATATGGTGCTCCCGATTTAAATTTTACCCCATTCATTTTTAGAAAATTGCTAAATTCGTCCGATACGAATGCCGAGTAATTATCCGCAACTAAGATTTCCGGAATGCCGAATCTAGCAAATAATTCCCTTAATATTTTAATGGTGACTGCAGATGTCATCGATTTTGTTGGGAATACCTCCAGCCATTTCGAATGGCTGTCGACCACTACCAGAAAATAATGGTTGTAAATCGGGCCCAGGTAGTCCATGTGTAATCTGGACCATGGCTTGGAGGGCCACTCCCAGGGAATCAGGGCGTTTTTCGGTGGATTGTCCTTATTCTGGGCACATTGCACACAACTATTGATCATTGTTTCAATATTCTGATCGATGTGCGGCCACCAAACATATGCGCGTGCCAGCGCTTTTACTTTCACTATTCCTAAGTGCGATTTATGGAGCTCATTTAATACTTTGTTTCGAAGTGATGCAGGTACAACCACTCTGTACCCTCTCATCAGTATTTCCTTTTCCACGTGTAATTCGTTTTTGAATCTAGTGTACGAAGCTATGACGTTATCCCCCTCATCATCCCAACCGAATTTTATCTTTTCAACCACTTTCATTATTAAAGGGTCTTTCTTAGTTGCTGAAAATATATCTTTGAAATTCAGAGGTAAATCCTCATTTTCGAAAACGTAATTCAAGGTCAAGTCACTAGATACATCTGGTTTCACTGTATCCGAAAGAGGTGCGCGGGATAACCAGTCTGCCGAATTCTTTTTTGACGAGACATATTCCAAGTCATAACTATAATTTGACAGGAATATAGCCCAACGTTGGAGTCTATTCGCTGCGCACGCAGGAATTCCAACTTTTGGACCGAAAATCGCAAGTAACGGTTTATGGTCAGTAACTAGGGTCCATCTCCGACCGAACAAGTAAATATGAAACTTTTTAACTCCATGAATAATCGCTAACGCCTCCTTCTGAATGGATGAGTAAGACTGTTCCGGCGCTGCGAGCGTACGGCTCGTAAATGCTATAGGGACATCGATACCATTTCGTGGTTGTGATAAAACCCCTGCTACTCCCTTATTGGAAGCGTCTACTGTTAAACGAAGAGGTAATTCTGGATCATAGTGACCCAGACTCCGATGTTCAGTCACTAAATTTTTTATGGCAGTAAAAGCTTTATCACAATCATCATCCCATACCCATTTGGTGTTTTTCTTCAGAAGTTTATAAAGAGGAGATAAGATTTCTGCCACCTTGGGGATAAATTTGGCAATATAGGTAACAAACCCTAAGAATGATTGCAGTGTTTTGACGTCTACTGGGCGGGGTGCATCCTGGACAGCTCGCACTTTTTCATCAGTAGTATGCAGACCATGGCCATCAATTTTAAACCCTAAATAAACTATGGACTTTTTCCCAAATTCACATTTGTGTTGGGAAAGCGTAAGCCCCGCATCCTCCAGTCTACGGAGTACTTTCTCTACGCGAACCAATAATTGCGTTTCGTTCTTACCCCCCAGTAAAATATCATCAAGGAACACAGAGACCCCATCCAAACCATCTAGTAGGGTATCAATACACTTTTGAAATTTAGCTGGTGCACAAGATACTCCATATGGGAGACGCTTGTACATAAATAACCCCTTGTGGGTCGTTATTGTAGTGAATTCTTTGCTACTGTCTTCTAATAACATCTGTTGGTATGCTTGCGATAAGTCAAGTTTCGCAAACACTTGATTTCCTTGCATTTTTTGAAATAAACACTCAACGGTTGGCAGAGGGTGCTGGTCTATCTTAAGGAAAGGGTTTATTGTTAATTTGTAATCACCACAAATCCTTATGCCACCCCCATTTTTCAACACTGGCACAATAGGTGTGCCAAACTTCGAATAATCCACTGGCTCTAGTATGTCTTCCTTTACTAACCTATCAATTTCCTGTTCAACGGCAGGTTTTAAAGAGAAAGGAATTGGCCTCGCGCGGATAAACTTGGGTACAGCGGTATTTTTCAGTTCAAGCACCGCTTTGCCCCTTATTAAAGCAACCTAAGGTTTTTTCGAAGACTTTTGGAAATTTAGCCTTAACTACTGACAACATGTCTGAATTATCGGAGTAAAAACATACATCCTTATTAAAATTGCATACTCAAGGGTGTACGATATCGAATCCCAATGCCTTAAACCAATTTCTACCTAGCAACGGTGGGCCTTTAGAATCTACCACAAACAAGGTTAGCCTACCGTGATCCCTATCGTTGTACATAACAGAAGGTTCGAAAGTACCAATAGGCTTAGCCTTTGTGTCAAAATAGGATAAGAAGGTTTTATCAGACTCAGTTAAATTACTAGAGTTGAAATGTTGTCGAAATACAGATAAAGGTAGAATGGAAGATTGACAACCTGTGTAGATTTCAAAATCAATCGCAATGCCATTTATACAAACTTTCACTACGAACGGTAATATAGACGATGCACAATCGTTATTTATACGGTAAATGGGCTCTTCTATTTGTTCATTTACAAAGTTATGACGTGACTGCGTCTTATCGTTATTCTTACATTTTTTGTCAGTATTATTTTCGGACTTATTTTGAGTCTGTTTATTCTTAGGACATACCTTCACAAGGTGATTTCCCTTACACGCATTACAGGATACGTTCTTGAACCAACAAGAAGGTCCGTGTCTCCTGCCGCAGATGCTGCAAGGCGCCCGATAAGCCTCCGCCGCCTCCTTCCGTTGTCCTCGGGAATCCGTGGCACCAGTAGGTTTCCCTCGTCCGCGCCGCTGGCCGGTCCGGAAGACGGGTTCTGACTTGATGTCCCCCGTGGTAGACAATGGTGCTGCAGTCAGATCATACTGATGGGAAGCCGACTCTTTCGCCGTAGCTATGTTCATAACCTTTTCCATTGTGAGTTTCAGGCGGTCTTCCTCGAACAAACGATCTTTCACAGCGCCTTTAGGGAGTCCTAGGACGAAACGATCTAAAATTTGCTGATCCAAGTCCGTGAATTTGCAAGGTCCGCCCAGCGATCGTAATCTAGCCAGCCAGTCATTTAATGTTTCATTTTTCTCCCTCACAGCGTTGAAAAAACGATACCTGAGTGAAAAAATCGATTCCGCAGGCAAGAAATGTTCATCGAAAAGCTTCGTCAATTCGGCATAAGACTTGTGACGGTATATGGGAATCCCGTCCATCTTGGATGCTGGCTCTTCCCGATCTTTTTGACACGCGGCTGAAGGGGCGGTTGATTCGCGGAAACGAATCATAAACTCCTGGAGGCAACGCGTTATAATCTAACCATTGTCTCCGGGGGCAGCTGTCACACTGCCTCCCTACCTTTCTAGAGGATGGAGAGGGGGAAACTACGCTGTATGGGCGGCGTAGTTAATCCCCTCATCCATTACATGGTAGCAGAGCGTGGTTGGTGGGTATGTGCTGGATTTTATCCTCGGTACCCCCTCCACTTTTTGAGAGCTTTTCCAGAAGGAATAGCTCTGAGGTTTTCCAGAAGGAATCCTCTTTTTAATACCCCTTTGTTTATCAATATTACACTTCGGCCATTGGATTTTCTATTTTTATCAAATCAACCTCATGATTATTATTATTACAATCAACCTCATGATTACTACTATTAATAATATCAAACCTCATGATATTATTCTTAAGGCTGTTATGCCTGGCGTTCAACGCCTATTTTTGTAATTTTTCCCCTTGTTTTCCCAGTTGTTCCATCTTATGATGGGGGTTAATTAATCACCCAGAGGTTGTTCAGATGAACTTTCCTGAACCAGAACCTCTGACAACTACTTTTTTTCTTTCCTTTTTGTCCAAGTGCGCCAAGTGATATTGATAGGAGCTAAGTTCTCCACCAGTAACAATTCTCAGTAGTACCATTACGATGGAAGCTGTCAGCTTTGGAGTTTTTCAGATGAATCTTCCTGAATTAGAACTCCATACTACTTTCAGTCCCGTGTCTAACTTCACATACTTCTTCTTCAAAGAAGTACCTACCTATGTTTTTAAGGGGAGGAGTGTGACGGTATATGGGAATCCCGTCCATCTTGGATGCTGGCTCTTCCCGATCTTTTTGACACGCGGCTGAAGGGGCGGTTGATTCGCGGAAACGAATCATAAACTCCTGGAGGCAACGCGTTATAATCTAACCATTGTCTCCGGGGGCAGCTGTCACACTGCCTTCCTACCTTTCTAGAGGATGGAGAGGGGGAAACTACGCTGTATGGGCGGCGTAGTTAAACCCCTCATCCATTACAGACTTAGTTTCGGGCTCGACTGGTACACTAAGGTTATGAATGAGGCGGTATCCCGATTCGTCCAGCGAATTTAAGAACAATGCTCGTTTGGTATCTGCATCCGATATGCCGTTTGCAGTGAAGAAACTCGTCATGCGCGGCTTCGCAATTTTCCACTCGTTTTTCGAGGGTGAAAACGTGTGAAGTTGACCCACGTACGTAGTCATTGGAAACGGCAATATTTCACGGAAAATAAAACTCACCGACATCCACAATCACCGCCGGGAATACTGGAAAATCTCCTTCCGTGACTGGCACTTCGTCAGGTAGATTTATCCCATCCACGTCGCCACTGAAAAGTCTGTACAGGGAGATGAAATGAACACACCACTCGCTGGAGACAAAAGAGAGCTTTTTATTCATTCTTCCGATATTTATAACTTATTATTAATCTCGAATGTTCTGGGTTGATCAAGACCCCAGTGTTGCCATGTCCATTATTAACTTGTACATAATAAAGAGATACATGGATGCTACAACAAACTCATGTAGTGCACGTATGACGCGTTAGAAGATGGATCACATTTCTAACCCTAACCACCTGAGAGATTCTTTGGTGCACTTTATTATTATTTCGCAGAAGAATATATACTTCTCAATAATCTTGAGATATTTTCTAAGGGAAATATGAAGTTTTTGAATCGAATAAATATGATATCCATCTGTGGTGACCGTCTAAATGTGAGTGATGCCAAACGGCACCGTTGGGCAGTTACCGACAGTTTTGTTCAATGTATTCTTTTTTTGACAATTTGTATTTATACTGTTTACTCATAATGTAGTATTATTCAAATCCTTTAATTTCTCTATCCAGATTGCAAACGAGACTTGAATCGGTCTAGGTTCGTCAAACATTACAATACTCTTCTAGGTCGCTGAGTGCCCAACGATGCCGTATGGCATCGGCCATTATTGAAAAATTGGCTATAAAGAGAATTTTTTCGATATTTTTCCTGTGATCCTCGGGTCAAAATTAGTCTTAGCATGAATACGGTCACTAATGGATTTACTAGGTACTAGCTGCTTCATTCACTACAGCGTGGTATTCTTTGTTTTTCAGACCAAATGATGAGGGTCGTTATGATGACTCTTCTGTTGATCCTACTCGCCGGTTTTGTAAACGGGGTTGATCCGGAAGATGAGGTGAGCAGTAGTTGATAACTTGGTCATAATTGGCATCACATTCAATCCATAGATACTTTCTTACCAGGATTTATTTTTTTTTTTTTAGCATCTCGGAGGTGAAAGTTCCACTACTGCCCTTCACCAACTCATCCTTCTGTACTTGTTACGCCGGAGGAGAAACAGAGGGTTACCACGCAGGCGGTACTGGGTTTGTCCCACAAATTCTCGTCGCCGCGAGCAAGGTGCGTGGGAAAATCTCGTCAGAGAATTCATGGAAGAAGAGCCCGATAAGTTCCTCAATTACCATAGGATGACGAAGGACCAATTTGAAGCTCTTCTCCAGATGATATCGCCTCAAATTCAAAGGCGTGACTATGGCAGGAAGCCGATCCCAGCAGGCCTGAAACTTTCTCTGACGCTAAGGTAATATTTGAAGATATTTATGATCAATTATAATGACGAAAATAGGTGCTCAGTAGGAATGAGGATCGAATGTTATATTCTTCTTTCAGATACCTAGCAGCTGGCGAAAGTATGGTTTCTCTCGCCTATGCATACCGGATTGGGAAATCTACGGCGACCAACATCATACAAGAGACATGCTCTGCTATTTGGGAGGCTCTCCATCCTATTGTGTTGAAGATGCCAACAAGAGAAGACTGGGCCACCATTGCCTCTCAATTCAATAGGCTATGGGAATTCCCGAATTGTGTGGGCGCTATTGATGGAAAACACATTGTTGTTCAGGTATATAAACGTTGTTAATAGTGATAGCAAATTTCACACACAAATTTTCTTTGGTTTGATAGGTAGATAATAATGTTATCTACCTATCCAACCAAATGATATTTATTTTAATTAGATTTTGTTCAATAATGAAGGTTCTTTGGCTCATTTGCAGTGCTTTGACAACACAGGAAGTGATTTTTATAACTACAAGGGCTCTTTCTCCACGTCATTACTGGCAGTGGCTGATGCCAACTACAAATTAATTTTCGTATCCATTGGGTCCAAAGGACGTGAGAGTGATGGAGGCATTTTCCAAACCAGTGGCTTTGGTCAAGCTATTGCCAGGGAACGGCTGCCGCTCCCTGAGCCATTGGCAGTTGAAGGATTTCCTGTCTCTTTGCCACCAGTTTTCCTAGGTAAGATGTTATAGTCAAAGAACAGTGTTGTATAATACAAGGGCTGTAGCGCCACGGTTTTATTTACTTTTATATTTGTAAATTATAGTGAAGCATATTTGGTTGCTAATTGGTCCAAAAATGAATTGCTTACAGGCGATCAAGCGTTTCCTCTGCTGCCGCAGGTGATGCGGCCATTCCCCACAACCCGCTCTCCACTGCCAAGCCACCGCATTTTCAATTACCGACACTGCCGAGCAAGGCGCGTGATTGAAAATGCTTTTGGTATCCTGGCAAGTCGGTTCCGGATTTTTCGTAAGCCGATTGTTGGCTGTCCAAAAACTGAAGACGGAATTGTTCAGGCCTCCGTCGTACTTCACAACTGGCTGAGAACGCATGACATAAATGAGTCCCAAACTCGCTACTTCTCGCCATTTATGGTGGACCACGAAGACGAAGAGGGTGTTTTGAGAGAAGGGTCTTGGCGACAAGAACCGCCTCCCACTGGTTAGTTTCAACTGAACTATGGTCTTGGTTTACCCTTATTGTATTTACCGGTTATAGTAGTTACAGATTATAATAGTATAAACGCTCTATTTTCTTACAGGACTGGTTCCTCTGCTCAGTACCTCGGCAAGAAACCCGGCAACTCGTGCCAAGAGCATTAGATACAACCTGGCCACCTATTTCATGTCTGTGGGACAGATACCATGGCAGTGGCAACACCTTCCTACTGCACCTTAATATACTTAAAATGTACATATTAAGTACTTGTCAAACTTGTTTTTTATTAATACAAACTTGTACAATTCTTGGAATAAAAAAAAACGTATTCATGTTTTTAAAGAAGTGTATTTTGATGAGTTGAAGACGTTTGACTCACTTCGTTCCTGCAGAATAATCAATACAAGTGCAATTAGCAACAGTCACATGAACGTACATAGGATTCATTCAAATACAAGTTAAGATTAATAAGACTGTGAGAAAATTAATTAAGAGTCGTAAAAAAAATTAACATTATTTGTTCACATGAAATGATAAATAAAATGGAGAATATTGAAGAAATCCTTACACCGTCACATTGGTACGTGCACAGTAAAAACCTATTTAACAATTAGCAAACCAATAACACTCTCAATGATTCTTCATTTAAATGCATTAACAACAACATTACACATGAGACTGTGAAGGTGGTCCGTGAGGTGAGGTGAGACTGTTTTTGTTCACATGAAATGATAAATAAAATGGAGAATATTGAAGAAATCCTTACACCGTCACATTGGTACGTGCACAGTAAAAACCTATTTAACAATATTAGCAAACCAATAACACTCTCAATGATTCTTCATTTAAATGCATTAACAACAACATTACACATGAGACTGTGAAAAAATTATTTAAGAGTAAAAAAATCCCTTAAACACGCCAACCTACACTGTCACATTGGTAGGTACATGCACAGCAAAAAGCTATTTAACATTTTGCAATTACACTTTCAATGGTTCTTCATTGGATTTCAATTAACATTTGTTCACATGAAATGAGTGAATAAATGGAGAATATTGATGAAATCCCTCATACGCCCCAACCTACACCGACACATACATGCACAGCAAAAACCTATTTAACATTTTACACACCAATTTTACACTCTCAATGAATCTTCATTGGATTTCAATTAACATTTGTTCACATGAAATGATAAAATAAATGGAGAATATTGCAGAAACCCCTACACCATCACATTGGTACGTGCACAGTTAAAACCTATTCAACATTTAGCAAACCAATAACACTCTCAATGATTCTTCATGTAAATGCATCAACAGCAACATTACACATGAGACTGTGAGAAAATTAATTAAGAGTCGTAAAAAAAATTCCCTAAACGCGTCAACATACACTGTCACATTGGTACATGCACTGCAACAACCTATTTAACATTTAGCAATTACACTTTCAGTGATTCTTCATTGGAATTAAATTAGCATTAAATTTGATCCTTGATGATCTTCATTTGATGCAATCTCCATTTATTTGATCATTTCATGTGAACAAATGTTGTTCACATGATCAAATAAATGGTGATTGTTGACCCCCCCCCCCCCTTATACGCCCCACTTCACTCTATAACTTAGGTAGGTGCACAGCACGAACCTATTTCAAATTTTGTTAACCAATAAAATTCTGGATGATGTTTCATTTAAATACATTAAAATTATTACATGAGACTTCAGAAATCCTATTTTTTACAAATTTTAGAAAAAATTTAACATATGAAGCATACCCTCCCTAGCAATTGCCTCGCGAAGAGTCTCCAGGCACTTGGCTTGTATGGCCAGTCGAGAAGACAAACTCAAATTTGCTGCTTCTACATTCCGAGCGAAGGAAAGATAGAAATGCTCCTCGGGCTTGTAATCCCTGTGGCTCTTCAATTTTTGCAAATTGTGCAGGATGGCCTCCGCAACGTGGTCTTCCTCGACAGCTCGTTCTGCAAAAACAAACCACATCTACAGTTATTGAACTACAGAACGGTCAGGGCAAAGCACAGCAACCTGGGAAATGTTAAACCAGAATTGATGGCCCCCAACCTTCAATAAAATCCATCAAAGAGAGAAACCTTGTATTATAAGGTTTCTCTAAAGCAGTTCGTTGCATTTTCTAGTTTCAGATCCTACAGCGGAATTGTTTCATTACAAGCTTTTGGTATTTCGACTTCAATTACTGCGGCTCAGTTACCACTAGGAACCTACTTCTTTTTTTGTGAGAAAGGCCCGCGCGCTTTTTGCATTGGGGCGAAATGAGCTCCTCCACTGTTCCCTGTTGCTCCCCTCGGGATGTTGACGGCTGAGGATTATCTGAAACAACAGAACAAGTTCAACAAGCTCGAAAATAGAATAATTTGGGAAATTGTGAATAAAAAAATATTCTATTTCCTAAAAATTTCTAGTCCTAGCAATCATGTTCCTTTGAATTAGGTAGGTTTTGAATTGGAGCGAAATTAGCTCCTCCAATGTTGCCTGTTGCTCCCCTTGGGATGTTGACGGCTGAGGATTATCTGAAACAACAGAACAAGTTCAACAAGCTCTAAAATAGAATAGTTTGGGAAATTGTGAATAAAAAAATATTCTATTTCCTAAAAATTTCTAGTCCTAGCAATCATGTTCCTTTGAATTAGGTAGGTTTTGGATTGGAGCGAAATTAGCTCCTCCAATGTTGCCTGTTGCTCCCCTTGGGATGTTGACGGCTGAGGATTATCTGAAACAACAGAACAAGTTCAACAAGCTCTAAAATAGAATAGTTTGGGAAATTGCGAATAAAAAAATATTCTATTTCCTAAAAATTTCTAGTCCTAGCAATCATGTTCCTTTGAATTAGGTAGGTACCAACACTATTTCTTGAAATAAAAATTCTCATACATTTGTATCTTCTTTTTGCGAATTTCCAAAGAAAAGAAAGCTATTGTTCTCGGTCCAAAATTGTTACAATGAAAATTTTCTAGAAAATAATTCAAAATCATTCTAGGAAAAAACTGCCTGCTCAAGGTACATGGCCTTCCCCTAGGGTTTTATCTTGTATAGAAAACTTGGGGGATGTGATTACGATAACTAATCATAGCGACACGAAGTTGAAAAGCGAAGTCAGTATTGCTACCACTCACCATAGATTGTAGAGAATTCGGTTAGACCGTCTTCAACCATCTCTGTCTCAAGTTCAGACTGCGACACTTCGTAGAGAACTGCAACATGGTCAAACAACCTTCTATAGATACGATAGGTACGTACGGCATAATAATGACAATAGGGTAATAACGAAATTCACTTTCTTCTTCCTCCATTCCAGCCAAGTCAACAAGCGTGACTTGATTTTCAAAGTTGCTGATGGTTCTGTGAACATAGAGGCCAGTAGGTAATGTAAAAACCACATGACTAGGAAATTATTGCAAACAATTAAAATTTGTACTGGTCATTGAATTGATTTGAAATTCACATTTCTAGATACAGATTACAGTTTCAAAAACTGTAATCAGATACAGAATCTGATTACAGTTTCAGTTTAACGGTCGCGCATGCCCGGAGGCATCTTTTTCGTGGGCGATGAAATTGATAGGAGCAACAAACAATGCTTTCGCTACTCGGAAGCAAAAATCACAAAGAGTATAGGTAGGCTTGAGGAACATCATTTGTTCCTCAAGTTGCCACTTTTTTAGCCTCGCACTTTTACATGGCCCTTCGTTTCTTTAATAAAACGGACCCGAAGAGTCCGCCACTGTTTCTTCACCGATTCAACTGCATAGTAAAACATAAATAAAACCATTGTCTTTGACATACCTAAGCAAAACGAAATCTACTAAGTGTACAAATAAGGAAAACTGTACTTACCATCCACCATCAACACGCCGGCGATCTCCTCCCAGTTCTGTGCTGTGGTCTCGGAATTCTGATATTCCTTCACAGAGGTGTTCCACAACTGTTGCCTCCCCCTCACCAACTCTATTAAAATCTCGTTGTTCATAATAATTAGCACAACAATTTCGAGTAAAAACACAAGTGAACAAATCCACAACAAGTGAACAACCGAGCACAAGCTAACAACTCGTTTCCCCCTCTTCCTCCCACAGCTGTTTCGGTTCCCGACGCCATTCCGTATGCGCAGTAGTGAACTGCGCAGATGCGGAGCGGAAAATATCTGAAAAATCTGATGCGTACAGTTCGCTTCAAAAGTGCTTCTCCGTAAAGAATATTCCCCCCTCCCCAGCTGATGTCCAACCAATCAGCTGCTCGTACGCACTTTCCGGATAGCTTTCCGGATGGATGTGAACCCTGCATTAGCTCGTCAACGTCGGATGCCACCAGTCTACGACCTAGCACCAGGTCGTATGGGCCGTTTCCCGTACTAACCTTCCACCAAGGAAACCTCATCGCATGGATTGCCTTCTTCCATGGCATTTGTGATTATTTGTTTGTGTTGTGTAGGTGTACCTGATAGTGTGCGTCTTTTTTCTCTCGATTTTCGGTTTTTCTGCTGTATAAAAACCCTACATTTCTATGTTTTTTTGAGAACAGTATTAGGAAATATTTCTGTGACCCTTGAAGACTGGAAAATGTCGATAAATTGTACCTGGCAAATTTATTTATGTCTATGGACAACCTTACAGTTTTTTGGCTAATAATGTCTACCTATTAGCCAATAATTTTTGCCAAATAACTTTAATTAGCCAAACCTTTAGTTTTTTGGCTAATTTATCTCGTGTCTATGGACAACTCTACATTATTTTCCATTTGAAAATAGTAATAGGAAATGTTTCTGTGATCCTTTAAGACTGGAAAATCTTAATTAATTGTACCTGGCTAGTCTATGAACAACCATATAATTGTATATCTTTTTAAACTGAAATCTTCAAGTGATGAGAATATGATGAGAACAGTTCAACGTTAACATTAGTGTCACCCATCGAATCAGCTTAGGTCATTCAACGACCTAACTTTCACGATCTAAGAGGTTAGCTTCCGGTTTTTTCCCCCTTAGATCGTTAGCCCGGAGATCCTTAGTCTATCAACGACCTAGTGGCCAAACTTTTGGGAAAACTCTCTAATAACAAATTACGTACCTATGCAATAAATATTCAGATAATATTAAACATAAATAAATTATGTCGATTGAGTTACACTATAATGTCTACTTACCATCTGTTGTGATGGGTACTAAGACATCCCCATCCAACTTGTATGAGGTGCCTTCGGTGGTCAGACTATCCGAGTCGATGGCATCTCGGACCTCAATATCGACCCTGATGCTGTCAAGCTCGGGATCCCTAGCAATTGTGGTTTGGAATGATCCGCCCCTGGTTCTGACTCCTTCCCTCTATTCCTCCCCCAATTCTTGTTTCCTCCTGAATTCTATATTTTCCCATAGCTTTTTGAGCTGGGCATTTGATCTCTAGAAACAAACATGTTAACACAATTCTTATACCATAGTTACACTACGGCCCGGTTTTTCAAACCTCAATAGATCACACCGTCAAAATCCTATTGACGAGCGTCAACTTGACGCATCCACAGAATCGTAGTCAAGGCGTTATTAGCTAATGACGCCGTTAACCTCGCCTGTTGTCTCACCGCATCCAAATAGTTTCCCCAGATGGTATTCTGGCAATCATTGCGGGTTTTTAGCCTCTTCCGCCTTCGTGTTTCCTGCTTTTCCGATCATGAAAGTTTCATGTTTCAGTGTTTGGTGTTTGGTAGTTGTTGTGATTTGATTTTGATTTCAATTTACGTTTGTGTTTGCCTTCAATCTCGAGTTGTGCTTGGTTATTTTTCTAAATAGATTGCGCGTTGAATCGAGGTAAGTAATGTACTTATTATAATTGGAAGAATAGTTTGGATATAAAGTATATCTGTATATCTGCGAGGGTACCTGTTTTCTACTTTTGTCGTGGAGGACAATAGTGTAATGAGTAAAACTCAATGAATACTTTCTATTATTATTAGTAGTAGTAGGTACGTAATAGTGAGTTTAGGTACAGGTTCTACATTCAACATGCAGCCCTGTAGGTATGTAGGTACCTATTAGGGGTGGGCCGTTCCAGCTGTCACTGTTCCGTGGAACCGAATACTTTACAAAAGAGACTGTCACCGTGACAAATTCGTCCCGGAACCGGTTCCAGCTGGAACGGTGTCGATTCTTGATGAGCCTGAAAAATTAAAATGAGGTGAAAACTTGTCTGATCTTGCTGAAGCCTTCAACTTGGCTCTCTAAGGTTCACTCCAGTTTCCTCTCATTCCACATTCCAGTATCCCACATCAATGTCTGCTATGGCTGTGGCCAAGACATTAACCATGAAAGGAGAAGAAGAAGGAGCGGCTCCACCGCCCCACCGGTCACTGGAGCGGCGGAGCCGGAGCCTTTGTGTTTGTCACTTCACATCTGTTTGTCACTGGAACGAAACCTTCATAACTTCATATCGCTGTCACCACCTATCGCAGTCGCTGTCACGGCTTGTCGCTTCCCAGTTACCGGTCTTCACAGCTCCACTCGGAACGAAACCATCATGTCGCTGTCACCTATCGCTGTCACGGCTTGTCGCTTCCCAGCTCCGCTACCAATCCGCTTTGCGGCGGGAGTCCGTCAGTAGGTATGTAAAGTTCTCCATGTTCATTGCTATATTATATACATTAATTATAGTATGTTTACTGTTTTTCTACCGGGCTGACGACGATGAACAGCAAAAATTATCGATTTTCCTTCTTTTTTTTCTTTTCAAATCCTGTAAGTGTTCTACCTATTTTTTCCCCTACCTCATGTACAGCCACTTAAATTCATTGGTATATTAGATTGCTATGGTATAAACCATTAGCTAACTTCTGTATTTCAATTTCAGAAATTCAGATAGCGAAGACTCCTCATTATTTTGATTAAATTTCCTTGACCTCCTCATTCTGTTGTTTCACATTCATCAGGTATGTAAAGTTCTCTATGTTCATTGGTATTTTTTATTGTTATGGTATAAACTATTAGCTAACTTCTCCTGTATTTCAATTTCAGAAATTCAGTTTGGTGTGTTGTTATTTTGTATTTTGTATTTTGTATTTTGGTTCCAGGATAACAGGATGACTCCGCCAAATCCAAGGTCAGCCAGTTACTTGTGGGATCATTTCACTAGAATCGATTCCAACATTGCGTTCTGCAATATTTGCAAAAACAAACTTAGCTACAAGACAACGACTTCCAACTTGAAAAAACACATAATTCGGAATCACAAGATGATTCAGATTCAGTTTGAAAGACCCTGCACCTCCAAAGAGATGGTGGATGACCCTTCATCGCCTGCTACCACTAGTCAGATCTCTTCATCATCAGCAGTTCCTGTTCCTTCAACTAGTCAGGTGACACCACTTCCTTTTCCTTCTACCAGTAGACCTTCTTCAACTCGTTCTGTTGACATTGTTGACAATAGATGTAGTGGGGCAATTCAGACGAAAATCTCATCATTTGGTCACCGAAAAATGCATGCCACAGAAAACAAACAAATTGACGACGCCTTCATCTCCCTTGTAGTTGATGATTATCAACCATTCTCAATTGTGGATGATAAAGGCTTCAAGGCATTTGTTAAAGCTCTTAATCCGAACTATCATTTGCCTAACCACAAAAAAATATCAGATTCTATTATCCCTGTGAAATATGAAGAGTGTCGGGCGAATTTGAGGGACCTTCTGTCAAAAGTTTCAAAAATTTGTGTGACCACTGACTGGTGGACTTCGTGCAGGCAAGACAGTTACATGGCCATTACAGGGCACTTCATTCACCAGGGTAGATTTTACAACTCACTTCTGGCTTGCAAGCTCTTAGAAGAAAGCCACACTAGCGCAAATTTGGCGAAGGCCCTATCTCAAACATTTAATGAGTGGGGCATTTCTGATAAGATCATCTTCATTGTGGCTGACAATGCAGCCAATATTCAAGGGGCATTGAAGCTCCTGCAAATGAAATTTATGGGATTTGCGGCACACACTCTCAACTTAATTGTTGAGAAAGGGCTCCAGCATCCAGAAATTCAAGCTGTTCTGGTAAAAATTAAAAAAGTGGTCACACTTTTCCATTCTTCAACCCTCTCATGGTTAAAGTTGCAGGAGCTCCAGACAACCAATGATCCTCCAATTTGCCCTCTAAAGAAGCTTGTAAACTCCATCCCAACTAGATGGAACTCAATTTTCTTCATGCTGGAGCGCTTCATTGAATTAGAAAAATTTGTCAGGACAGCTGTTGCTCACATCACTGCAGACCTCCCTGTCCTGACCAATGCTGAATGGCTGATAGCCCGCGACCTCACCCGGGTTCTGCAACCATTTTGCCTGCTGACGCACAGTCTGAGTTCTCAGAAGTACCCCACAGCGTCTTCGTTGATGGTTGTAGTAAAAGGTGCCGTCGATCAACTAGAAATGATCCGTGATGACCCCAAGGAACCGTGCTCAATCTTAATGAGGCAAGTTATTGCAAGCTTCCTTGCTGGAATCAATGACAATGCCCGATTTGGAAGCTTGGAGGTGAGCAAAAACTTTCCTGGATCCTAGATTCAAAATTGATGGCTTCAGTGACCCTAAGAATGGTGAAAACGCCAAAGCAGTGGTGAAAGGCATCGTCATTCAAAAAATCAGGGAAGGGGAGGCAAGCAAGCCTCAGGCAGCAGAGATTCTGGGTCAGCCCACTGCTGACTCAACAGAAAGTTCCTTGGGAAAATCGTCTCTAGCTCTCTACTCTTCATTTTTGAAGAAGAAGGCAAATTCTTCAGTAATTATTTTATTTAATTTGATCAAAGCACATAGGATCCTGCTCAATCTCCTTTCTCATGCTCATTAAATCACTTGCAACGAAGTTGTGGAAACCCGTTTCAATAAAAACGGAGTTATAGTATAACAGAGTCTATTTCCACAAAAACAATGATTTCGACAGTTAGGTCATCATCAGTAACAAACATGAACTTGTTCATGAAGTTCATGTTTGTTACTGATGATGACCTAACTGTCGAAATCAATTTAACTATTGTACTCATTGTTTTTGTGGAAATATACTCTGTTATACTATAACTCCGTTTTTATTTTCTCATGCTCCCTGAATTAATAAAAAGTTATTTAAATTTTACAGGTATTGGTCAAAACCCCTGAAAGTTGCGCCATCCAGGAACTCCAGCGCTACTTGGAAGATGAAACCGCTCCTCTCGACTGTGATCCAGTGGCCTGGTGGTACGAAAATCGGCGCGATTATCCCACCATGAGCCGTATTGCTGAAGAGAGACTTTGCGTAGTTTCAACTTCGGTCCCATGCGAACAGCTCTTTTCAAATGCAGGCATGATAATAAGCATGAGGCGTTCTCAATTGTCGCCGTCAAAAGCAGAAATGCTGGTGTTTCTCAACGCCAACCGTCAACTGTAATATTTTCAGAAAAATTTAATAATTTTCTTACCCACATAACTAATTTCAAAGAAATTTACTTACCCACCTTATTTTAGGTTCCTCTTATTTTTGTAGTCCTATATTCTTCGGATGTCTGCTACCTACCTAATAATACGCTTAAAGCACTCAGATTCACCTTAAAACAATCTAATGAAGTGTTTTAGTCAATGCCAAGTAATAGGTGTACCTACCTACCTATTCTGAGTGAGACTCTCTTTGATCTCTTGTTAATAGGTTCCTACTTAGATATTTATTCTCTTAATTGTGTAATTAATTGTCCAAAGACTCTTGCAATAAGTCCAAAGGTGAAAAGTATATTTTCTATGAATAAATAAATTTTTACGACTCGTTGAAAATCTGTTTTGCTTCATTCATAATGTGAGGTACCCTATTTATCAATCTGGAGAAGACTCCTTAAATGGAATAATAGGTATGTAAAATTTATTATCCTTTATTTTCAACTAAGCCATTGAGGAATGGGTCCCATCCTTAATTGAATTAAGGATGGGACTCATTTCTCAATGGAGTGGCTTAGTTGAGAGAAAAAAAGCATCAAACTTCAAGGTTCTGATAATGCATTGGAACTGCTGTCACTGGAACGGCTATTTGGAACAGCGACAGTAGAGTCACTGTCACGGTTGGAACGGTGACAGACTTTAGCTGGAACGGCCCACCCCTGGTACCTATGTGTTGATTCATTCTGTCATGAATACATTTTCGTTTGTTAGTGCTGAAGGACAGCAAAAGCAGATCCCCTAACTTCTCAAGTGCAGAGGAAGCGCTTCTCGTGAATTTGGTGTCTCGCTTAAAACACATAATCGAGAACAAAAAAACGGACTTTGCGACAAAAGAAGGATGCATGGGAGGAGGTCGCTTCCCACTTCAATGCGTCCAATGCTATTCCAAGAACAGGTGAATGAGTGAGGATTTGGTCTCGTATTTAAAACTATTGGCAATACATTTTTCACCATTCCTCCATGAACTTCGTTATTTTCCAATTCAGGCGGCTTTACAGCTAAAATTATTGATATCCCTCCTTGTTATACGACGGAGGGTGTAGGTATATACCTGATTTTCGTCATAATTCGTATCGACAATCCTACACAGAAATCATCGCCCCGTGTACTTACACTATCTGTAATATTGTCATGAGTACCTAGTACGTCAAACGCTACTAATTGTCGGGGCACACCCGTACGTCTGCACTATTCATTTCTATTTCCTGTTTCCATGGTGAAATGTTGTTCAACTCTTCTTTCAACGTTTAGCTGCTGCTTTGAAGGAAAGTATTAGGTATAACATGAAGCGGCGAGTGAAGAAAGAACCGGCAGCATAGATCAAGGTAATAATTCCCATTAGCCAAATAATTAATAATAATTTCCATAATTCTCATTAGCATAAATATGAATCCTGAACGTGAGCAATCAAGCTGAAAAGTAATTTTGTGCAACGGTTACGGAACAGGGGAGAATCAGGGAATTTCTTCTTAAGCTGTTTGCAACGGCAAATCTGATAGTTTCGCTATTGTTCCACAGCCATTAAACGTCAAATATAGCTATTTGGAAAATCATGGTTAGAGAAAAGTATGAAGAACTGGAATATTTGGGGAATATTGTTGAGAAAGAAGTGTCCAGTCTTCTCCTTGCTGATGTAGGTTCCTACCTAATTTTTGAGTAAAAAAAGAGGAAAAAATAGCGAAATTTTTTAACATCAAGAGTGGGTCAAAGGTGAGTTTCCGAGCTTCAACAAGTTAACCTAGTTATTGGTAAAAATATGGTAATAATCGCCTACTCCACACTCCGTACGTACTCAAGCTTTTAATTTTGTGTTATTTCAGAATCAAGAGTGATGCTTCTAGAGCTCATGGGCAGCCAGGCCACAGGCATGAAGAGCCTTTATGATAAGGACAGAGAATCCTCACCATACGACGTTCCAGGTACCTAAATAACTTAATTATAACATTTAAATTGTTGAAGAAAACTAATTTGCTCATCAGCTGCACTCATTTTCAGAAATGGTTGACCGTCGATCGTCGTCAATGGTTTCTCCGTTGATTTACCCATTCAACAGCCAATCAGGTAGATATGTTAGTTTTTGGTGTAATATTTGACACAATATTTATACGCACAAAATGTGTACCTAGTTGTATAAGTACGCATGTCAGTCGTGAATGGTAGGTACCTATTCAACATTTTTATTTACTACTAACTTGTTACAGACAGCGAGGATGATGACTCGGGCCTTCTAAGGACCACAAACGAACACCGTGGTATTTATTTTCAAGTTATCATTATTAGACCATATCCATGTTTCACAGTTTCATTGGTTGGCGATGAAATTTTTATTAGGTAGTTTAACATGCAGAGTTTTCCTAAAATAAGAAATCTTGTTGCAGGACTAGCTCAACCCAATTCGGAAGGACGGGTGGCCACTCCTGCAAACACCGTTATGGTTGCAGGAACCACAACAGCCTCTGCAAGTGCTCCAACCACACTTCCAAGTAATTAAAAAAAAAAAACCTATTCCCTCTACTGCTCCTCTCACAATTCGATTGAGGGGCAATAATATAGTTATCAGGTTGTCTAACATGCCGATTTTGCTTCAAATAGGAAACCATGTTGCAGGACCAGCTCGTCTCATGGACCTTCAGGACGAACGCCTCTACAAATGGTCCAACGATAGTTCCAAGTAATTTTTGGTTAAGCTATCCCGACTGCAACTCGTCTCACAATTTGACTGTGGCAACAATTTTACTGGATTGTACAATATGCCAGTTGTCTTCAAACTGGAAATCACATAATTATGTTGCAGGACAAGCTCGTCCCAATTTGGGGGAACGTGTGACCACGCCCACTCCCCCCTCAAATGCGTCTGTAGGAGCAGCCTCCACCTCTTTCAATTGGGAACTAAGAGAACGGGTGCCTGTGCCCTTGAGAAGTAATCAACCTATACTAACTCTACACTTCAGTCATATTAAGTACCTGATTTTGGCTCCAGCTATCGAAATATTATTGAAGAGATACTGATATCAAGTGTAACTGAAATTAACCAGACCATGTTTTTTATGTTTGACAGGACCAACAAAGAGAGTCGAGTTGAAGGATGCCTTGACGAAATGGGTATCCGACAAAGTCACCGCTGCTGGAGTTAATGCCACTACAAGCCAGCAACATGCTAAAGAGCTGCATCAACAAAAATTGCAGTTCAATCGTGAGAAGCAAGATTTGGAGCTGGCAATTCTTCGCAGGAGTTAAAAAAGAGAGACAGGGAGCTGGAGATGTTAGAGGAGCTCCACAAAGCTAAAATGTCCAAAACCGTTTAATTCAAATGATTTTTTTTTCAATTATATTTAACCCAGTTTTCCAGATTATTGGCCTATTCATTGTAACCCACAAGTTTTAACGTGTGTGAATGGTAATTTGAATAATTAGGTACACCATGTTACCAAGAGGTATTGTACCTTCTCTACACTGAACCACCAGGTCCAGAGGATATTAGGAGAAGTTATATTACACAACCGAGGAAATGCAGGGTTCAAAAAATGAGCTGGCAATTCTTCGGCGGGAGTTAAAAAAGAGAGACAGGGAGCTGGAGATGTTAGAGGAGCTCCACAAAGCTAAAATTTCCACAACCGTTTAATTCAAATGATTTTTTTTTTCAATTATATTTAACCCAGTTTTCCAGATTATTGGCCTATTCATTGTAACCCACAAGTTTTAACGTGTGTGAATGGTAATTTGAATAATGAGGTACACCATGTTACCAAGAGGTATTATACCTACTCTACATTGAACCACCAGGTCCAGAGAAATGCAGGGTTCAAAAAATATATTTCAACTCCTAGTTTCAATTACAAAACCAATTACCTATACTAATTATACGAGGCAGAAGAAAAATTGAAAACGTAACTAATTTCGGATTATTGCCCTGACAAAAGTTGAAAATACTGGAGAAACGGCTCTCTGAAATTTCGCTGAATTCCTTGCATCTGTACAACCTCTTCAGATGTTCCAACATTAATGGTTTCGTCGATCCGTTGCTGTGTTCCTGTATCCACAGGTGGGAGATCGTCCTTGAATTGGATGGCTATGTTGTGCAACACACCAGTGGCTACAACAATACCCTCAACTTTATCTAGTTTCACTCTCAACTCATTAGAGAGGACTGGGAATCTTCTCTTCCAAACCCCATAACTCCTTTCCTACGACGTTCCTCACCTGCACATGAGCCGTGTTGACATCATTTTGTGGGTGGTGAATTGAAGTTATGAGGTATTTTTTCAACCCATACCCCTTGTCTCCAACAATAACACTGTTTCCGAATTCACCACCTTCAAATTTCCTCCTCACTCTCGAACTGAGAAATATGAGGCTATCATGAGCACTCCCCTGCCACCTTGCCACAATGTCTTGAATGCTCAAGTCCGCGTCTGATATTGTCTGCACATTTAGAGAAAAGTACCCTTTGCGGTTCCGGAAGAACCTGTTTCCGCCTGTTCCCCACCTGTAATCAGAATAGTGTTTCCATTGAAGGAGGACTAGTTACAAGTAGCCTACTTTCAGGGACCTAAGGATGTTGATGTTCTAGCGTAATTGTAAGCAATTAACATGTACATAGGTGCAGGGAAGAAGAGAGCATACCTGGTGATTGCAGTCGGATATGAGTGCAATCGATCGCACCAATACATGTTGGGAATCTGGCTATATTATAAAACCGCTGTTTCGCGGCAGCTATCTCTTTTAGTCCATCAGGTAGATTGATGAAAGTGTCTGCCTGCGAGGCGATAGCTGCTGACACAAGATGTATGAAGCATACAGCGGATTTTTAAAGCCCGTGGCGGTCCCTACTGTCATAAAAGCTCCCGCAGCATAGAATGACAATGTGCTAAGGAGCATGCCTTCATGGCTAACAGGATTTCCTCTGAAATAACAACAAAAACATAATGGAATCTTGTGAAAGATTATAATGCAGTAACTTCACATACCATCGGCTGGAAGAACTTGGCTGTTTCACACTGTGGATAGTTTGTACTGATTATGATATGATAGGTAGATAATCAGTGAAAGACGTACGTACTGATGGTCGTTCCGATTCGGCAATTGGCTCCTGATGCGGGATAATACGAAATCAGCGCAGTGCTTTGTCACACGAAATCTGCAGCAGTCAGCAATTACATTTATGGCTAAAAATGGGGAAATATGGTTTATTCTGGTTATCATTATTAACCCCTCGACAACAAATTTGACGGTTTATGTTTCAAGAAATCCAAATATCATACTAAATAAATACATAGGTAACATGAATAAAAACTTTATTCGTGACCCGTTAGGCCAACGATTTTGATCTGGACAGAAAGCTATTAAAAACGAATGGACCGTTGATCATTTCCTTTGTTGTGTAAACAGAAAGTATAATACCTGTTCAAAAATTCTTCGTCGCTCCACTGGCTGAAACCTACTGGCGTTCCCGCTGAAGCCGGTGAGCTATAAAATCAAGGAACTCCTCATCGTCCGTCAGATCATCAATTACTTACTGTGAGTAGATTCATCTGAAGATTATATGAAATACACCTATTACACAGATAATACATATTATGGAATCAAGCAGGCATATTAGACACGACGGGGAAACTAACGATTTCATACCTTTTTAATTAATAAAAAGTCCAAACCGAATTCGTAACTTTTTCTTACCTTGATGGTAAGAAGCAGCAGAAGAGTCGTGTCCGATATTAATGTAGATAAAATCAGTAGACAACACAGTTGATAGGTAAGTAGGTAGGTGAATAAATAAATAATTATGGTCAGGTACCTAAGTAAATATGATTAAATAAAGGCATGGAAGTATGATATAAATAAAGACAGTTGAATGATAAAGGTAGGTAGGTAAATATGATTAAAGACAGTCATGTAAGTTGAATGATAATTCTGACTTTCATGTCCTGTTTGTCTAAGGGAAGACAGTGGTTGACAGTTGACGGCGTAGTTAACCTTACCTACTTCTACTCGCTGTTGTGGTTACGTCAAACTGACTGAGCGTCAATTCGTAACCATGGTTTGAAAAACGACATTTCACGGCGTTAACGATCGTCAAAGTTAACTGAGGTTTGAAAAACCGGGCCTAACACGGACCCTGTAGAATAATATACCTAAGCACATGAAAGTAGGTAGGTAGGCACATACCATGACGCAAGCAGGAGGACTATTAAATTCGTCAGCCGCTTCTTCCCAACACGAAAATCTGTCGGGTGAAAAATGGGTGTAAAAATAGGGGTTTTCGATTTTTTTTTTTTGAAGTTTTAGTGAACACAAGGTTCTGAGGTATGTACCGTGTTCCATGTTTTAAATTGATCTCGTACTTGAGAAATGTTTGAGACCACCAGCAGAATAGTACGTCCAGCCGTTCGTTTGCACCGAAAAGCTTCCTCAACATTATCGTGAATGAAACGGTAGGTATACATCCATCCCGGAATCAGTGCTGGGAACACCTGATTATAACCACCCATGGCTGAATCGCTTTTTTTATTTTCAATGATGTTCTTCCTTCTCAGTACTGCCTCCCTTAGGACGAACTTGTCTTCTTCGGTGAATAACGTACCTACGTTTCGGTTTATTTTCCATTATTTTGGACCAGAGCATCAAGTGAAAAACTTGGAAAATGTAAAGCAAAACACACAATAACCTGGTAAAAAGTAACCTCCCTAGAAGAAAACATCTTTTTCTTCTTTTCCATTTGTTGTCCTCACGAAGATGCGCCATGGTGGACACACAATTTGAAAGGAAACCTTCTTCATGATAATCTCAAGTAAAATCCAAACTCACTCAGGTAAGTGAGTCTCACTCCGTCTATTAATACCGCTCTGGAGTTCGTCCCTTACTTGAGGCGCTGAGAGACTTCCTCAAGTGCGAGTGACACTCAACTTGAGATCAGCCTATTAACCCCACCCTAAAGATCTGCTCGGATATGATTACCGACCTCCTCCGATTGTTCAGTCAGTGTGTTCGAAGCGTGCGCGATCTGATTGAAAAATCTGAAAGTGAGCGAGGGAATTCTATGCTCATCATCGAAGGATCCAAATTTTGTAGCTGAAGCGGCAGTTGTCTGGGATGGTGAAATGGACGTGGGTCATAGTAATATTTTATTATCATTGTAGCTGGATAGGGAATATAGCTCGCTGGCTAGATAGCTAAATTATAGTTTTTCCGTACAGATGCACTTCGAAGTCATGCTCAGCTCCCACCAGAACATCCGGGTCTGAACAGTAATAACATAATGAAATCTTTGCCACAACCATCCTCCATTTGATAGAAGAACACTGGAACGTCAAAAAGTAAACGGTGAAGATACTACAGAACTACAGAAGATATTGAGGAGAGAGTTAGGCGTATCTACTTCACATCTGTAGGTCAGTACCTAGTCGTTGAAAAGGATTCTTGGAAACAATACTGATATTAATATCGGTAATTAATATTATTTCACTTTTTTCCTAGTGCGAGGATCTGGCAAGAATTACATGGAATTTACATTACAGCCGTCGAAAAAAGTATCGTCGGCTTCCGAAATCGAGAAAGGAATTTCAAGCCGCGCTTTCACAGCTACTGCCATCTACTGTGCAAAATGAAAATTTTTATTACTAACCTGTCGACGAAAGTATCTACTAAGTACCTACTACCTTAATGCATGTTGATGATAAATAAATGAAAGAATGAAGCACTTAAGCAATGGGCGCAATTCAGTTACTTTTTCCCCTGACTTCAAATTGTGCCTTCAATTCAACTACCTCTCCTTATCTACCTCATCTTGTAAGGTATAGGGTTGGGCGCAGTTCCAAATCGCCCACTTAAATCCCTACTATATTATAAAAACGGATCTCTGTGAGTGAGTGAGTCTGTCTGTCTTTCTATGCACGGCCAAACGGCTCGACGGATATCGACCAAATTTGGCACGAATATCCAGTAGGCTCCCAAGTTGTGCAACGTCGCATTTTTAATTCCCTGACCATAGCGGAACTATGGTCGACCATGGTCAACTTCGTTAATTGAAATGGTAACCCCTATTTTTTATCGCGTATTCGTAATCTACGTGAAATTCTATCTACGATCGACCCTTCAGACTACCCCCGCGGTCGACCATAGCGCATCCATGGGCCCCTCCATGGTCGAATCCCGAATTGCTCAACGGATATCGACCAAATTTGGCACGAATATCCAGTAGGCTCCCAAGTTGTGCAACGTCGCATTTTTAATTCCCTGACCATAGCGGAACTATGGTCGACCATGGTCAACTCCTGAATGGCTTGACGGATATCGACCAAATTTGACACGAATATCCAGTAGGCTCCCAAGTTATGCAACGTCGCATTTTTAATTCCCTGACCATAGCGGAACTATGGTCGACCATGGTCAACTTCGTTAATTGAAATGGTAACCCCTATTTTTTATCGCGTATTCGTAATCTACGTGAAATTCTATCTACGATCGACCCTTCGGACTACCCCCGCGGTCGACCATAGCGCATCCATGGGCCCCTCCATGGTCGAATCCCGAATTGCTCAACGGATATCGACCAAATTTGGCAGCAATATCCGGTAGCCTCCCAAGTTGAACGTAGGCGCATTTTTAATTCCCTGACCATAGCGGAAATATGGTCGACCATGGTCAATTCCTGAATGGCTTGACGGATTTTGATAAAATTGGGCACAAATACCCGGTAGGCTATGGGATTTTTCCGTCGTTTGTTGGTTCCACGATACTCCGTACAGCGAATCTCGGATAGCGAGCGAAGCGAGCGGTCAGGCTAGTTACCTATTTATATCCTTTGAATGAATCGTTGGAAAAAACTTTTTGTTCACTCCGGCAGTCCTGTGCCTATGCAGCTATGGACACAACATAAAGTGAACTATAAAGATTGCATGAATCACATTAACAGTCCAAGGACTCCATACTAACTGCAACAGATTTTTTCTAGTCAGGTTTTTCATTTCACGAAACGCGACATTTGGAATTATCAATTAATTGGTTGTCCTCAAGTATAAGGACAGAAAGACCCAAACTGCCGTAATTCGTAGCCGTTTTATGGTCCAAGCAAAACACAAGTTGGGGTAATTAACAAAGTTTATTAACATTGCACCCTCCTTCATCAGATAACATAGGTAACCGTTCAAGGGAGCTCGAATATCCTTGAAAGCCCTCCAGGCATTTGCAGCTGTCGTGGATAAATTCCCGATAGCGCGGTCGTTGGAAAAATTAGTTTTATCTCGTACTTTCCCCTCAAGTTCCCCCTTGGCTACAAAGTATTTTATATGAGTCCTAGCACCCTCAGCCAAGTTGGGACCCCTCTCGACCCTGAATGTTCACTGCAAATCTGGCATGGCCCGAAATGCGTTTATTTAAAAGAAGCGACAGGAGGTGTGATGAGTCGCAACAACTGATGGACAAGAGGCGGTTCCGGAATGGATTTTGGTTGAGTGGGTACTTCATTTTTGTACAAATAGTGACGGGGTTAAGCAAGGTAGGCAGTTGTTGGAAAATTTTAAAACGAGATTCCATTGAAGCAAAATTTTGATTTTTGATGACATTTGGATACAGTTTCGTTTATTTTGTCAAGAAAATGGGTTTCGATTTGGAAAAAATGGGTTCTAAAATCGGGAATACCGATTTATGAATAGTACCTGCGGTAGCTGAAGTAGCAGTTAGGTATTTATCATACATGATTTACCAATATTTTCTAGCTCTGAAATACATGGTGGCTGTCAGCTTCTAGGGGTGTCTAGGAGGAGAACGGGAGCTGAGTTACTTGCTGTTCATCGTAGCATATGTTAGAGGGTTATCTATATTCCCCATTCATGGTCGAAATGAGCTGTAATCCTCATCACCATGCTCTGTGTTTTCCTTAAAAGCGCAAATTCTAGTCGTTTATTTATTCATTCTCGAAAATTTCGACTGTAAGTTAGCCACCGAATTCATGCTGTACAAAAATATAAAATACAACGAAACAATTACCGTCGGCCGGTACCTACTTTAATGGAGAAGCTATTGACTGGAAGCTAGGTACTTATAAATGTGTGTTACGACGCTGATCAATCCACAAGACCACGAACAGGACAAAACGCATTTAGGTACCACAAATCCTAATCCGTCACCGAAACCGGACCGAACGTGAACACGCAATATTCGACGCAAAAAAATGGAAAACTGACAACAGACTCAACAGAGAGAGCGACAAATCGAAAGACATAAGCATCTCGTATCGAGATGACAAGTTGAATCGAAGGAATCGAACCGATTGAGAACAGGAACGATCAGTTTCTGGGGACAGAGTCCGAAGGCTACAAGATTACATTTTCACTCGATTCAACATGCGGAGACGGGACCCTTTTCTCAGTTGCCACGGGAACACTATGTCCCAGGGCCTGCCAGTTTCAGCAGCCTTGGTTTCTGTAGGACAGCGACTGTAGAGCGCGGGTTACTGTTGTTATATTCCGATGACATGCTTGGTCTACAGATACATGGAGCTAACTGCAGCTACCATGAAGGAATCACCATGGGTGCTCTACTAGAACATCCATAGCCAGAGAAATCTAGCGGGTTGCTGTTATACTTTTAGAAAAAAGCTGGGTATAGTGTACAGAGAGAAATTCAAATGCCAACTAAACACATGGTTAGATTTTCATTTTTTCTCCCTTTTTTTACTCTTAGTGTTTAATGGTGCAGGGGCAGTGGCCCAAGTGGCATTATGGACGCAACGCCCCTGCTACTAAGTAACAATGAATATTATTATCAAAGAAAATAATAAACCGTCGTTCCAGCACTTGGCAAAGTTTATTGTTATTCAGTTTTTCAATTCATTACCATTTCATTAACATCGGGTGGCATTAAAGGTACCTATCAATCTGATTTCACGAAGTTTCCAAACCGAGAAAATCCATGTATACATTATTCATGCATTATCAATGGATTGCGTTAACCGCCAAGCTGCGAAGGCGGGATGTGGGCTTGTTTGGCTATAGTTAGGTTTGTAAATGAAGGTTTTGGGTTGAGTAGGCTTCTATAAGCTGCTGTGTACACTCTCTTGATTAGGAGTTGCGAACACCGGTGGCGGCTTCATTAACAAAAATCGTCTCTGCTATGGTGTATACATCACTGGACGCCCCTCCGAGCCGATTTCAATTCCACCAATGAGTTGTCCACTGACTAAAACAGGTGCTGAAAATTGTCTTGCACAGATGGATGGAGCTCTTCTTTCTCTATCGCTTCCGAAGTTAAGACAGAGGCCTCGTTTTTGTGTGAGCACAAAAAACGCTGAAGCGTTGCACAGACTATACATGTAGGTGTACGTAGTCGGCAGGAGCAAATACCGGAGGATTTCAATAGACAAAGGGGTTTTACACAATGAAATACAACCCAGACTGTCGTTGAAACCACGGTTTTTCAAAAAATGGAAAAATGGAACGAAACAAATTATTTACGATAGTTAGAGTGAGGACGGGACATGGGCCAATAAATCGAAATTTATTTCCGTGTAACTACACGTCTCGGAGATGTGACCAATGCAACCTACTGGAGGATGTCGAGCACGTCCTAACGACTCCTTTAAGTACCAGGAAATGCGGGCGGAATTCCCGCAACTTCTAACGACAACACTTACCACAGAACTGCTGAAACCACTGAAGGAAGACACTTACCGGATGATCCTAAAATATTCATGGAAGCAGCAGAGATAAAAATATGTAAGTGACCCTCGGAAATGTAATTGTATTTGACTCAACACAAAAATTTAATTTATATACTTACAGACATTTTTAGTTTAACTTGAAGTACTTATAGTTATGTAATTTTTATTATAAATTTGTGCCAACATGGGTAGGGGGATGAATAAAATGAAAAAAACAAAAAAAACAGAAAACGTCTAGGAACCAAGTGGGGGTATAACTTCATAACATAAAATAAACTTAAAGCATAACTGTACCATCCCGTCGTAACTTTAGTCTTGGGTTGAAAGAATTAAAACTTGTTGTTGTGTACAATTATTTGAAATCCTGATTGATAGGAACAATTTTTGTAATTCTTTCAACCCAAGATTGCTAATAATTATTATTAGCAAAAGAACGCGCTAGATACTTACAAACTAAGGTCCAGCACGGAGTGATAGCATAGGTAAGTTACTAATTTATGGACTTGGTAAAGAAATCTGTTTTTATTTTTATTATTTGATTTGTTTCTTGCAATAAGCTACGAACAGCTGTGATAATTTACTGGTAACAAATTTAATAACTAATTATTCGTTGACTTCGCGTCAGCACCCACCTGAACAGTAACTTCACAACTAGGTGACTTCGGAAGAGACCGATACCGAAACACATTGTACGAAATTATTATAGAGAATTACGAATTATCGAAGTTCTGTGGGAGATTGTGATGCTTCAAATTGCGCCAAGCGGATACCTGATGTTGGTTAAGTATTCGTAGGCGGTTTATACTCGAAGCATTTCAGAGATGATGGAAACTAATCCCGCTTCGCCTTTCTGTCATTATCAAGGGCTGGTTGCAATGATTCAAACAAGAATGGTGGAGATATAAGGATGAGGCATCACCTGCACACTGGTGGTAGTACTACGTACAAAGGGTGGTCGTACTACCCAGCCCTTGTGAAGGGAGTAAGGGATTGATAAGCCCCACCATCGCTCTCTGAGAGCTCCATGCATCATTCATTCTCTCTTCCAGTCATCACTTACTGTTCACACGGAGATACTTCCGCGAAACCCGTTACTAATGAATTATAAATAAGTTTGAAAGTCGCACAAGATGTTCTTCTCACGGATCCCTATTCTTCTTCTCAGAGCTCTCGAATTTTAAAACTCCGGTCCTTCTACCCATGTTTCACTTTGTAGTTCTGAGTCGCGCTTATGTATCGTTTGGGTCAACTGTACACTTTCCACAATTTACTAAAACTGTCTGTACTATTTTTTTTTCTTTCCTTCCCATGCTTTTTTTCGCGTATCAGCGAAAAAAATAAACGTTCGCAATTTTTTCGTAAGTGATCAAGGCAGATTCAGAAGCGGAATTATGATCTTTTTTGAAATACAGTGTGGCGTGGTGTGTAATTGGATTGGACAAACTCAAGTTTTCAACGGATTCTTGCTAATATCTCCGCTATTTACGATTTTACATACCTGCAAGGGGTCTCGGGATAAGCCTTAATTGATTTAGATAGGATATTTTGATAGGAATGGTTACAGCTGCTTTTTGAAGAACGATTTTCTTTGAAATTCATCTTGGAGATTTTGGAGAACCCCAGAGATCACTGTAGAGAGGCGTTCAGGAAATTTACTAAAATTTACTGTACTACTAATACTGCTAATGTGCATTTTTCGTCAAAAAACAACAAAAAATACGCTTTTAACTTATATAGAAGTCAATAGTTACATAACAAGACACGCCTCATCCCTCTCAGCTCCATACCGTCGCCTCACAACTACAGCCAATAGTGCTCTAATGATGTGTGCCAATATCTACAAATCTATTCCACCTGAAATTTAGTTTCAATCCTAGCCAAATTTCACATTCCTAATTTTATTTCCTACACGACAAGAAATGTTATTCTGTAAACGAATCACTACATTAGTAAATCTATAATTATTATTATAGGTAATTAACCCCTAATATTCTGAGATTTCGATTTTTTGGGGAAATTATTTTTTTGGAGAGGGGATAGAGAGAGAGGAAGTGGGAGGGCGCGGAAGGGAGGGAGAGAGTGATAGGGAGAGGGTGGCAGGAAGGGTGGGTGAGAGTGAGAGGGACACGGATTGATTGATTGATTCGTTTATTTAACCAACCAGGGAGGAATTAGGACCTTGCGGTTCTCTCTTACCCCCCTCCCCCCACTCCGGAAAACACTAGGTATACATTCCTCGATACAATTGTAATTCCATATTTCGATAAATTTTTTAAATAAAATAAAATCGCACTTCAAATGGAGGCAGTATTATCTATCGATAGCTCTCTAACAGTATTCTCATATTCATTCCTAAAAACTGTTACAGTGTCCTCAAGTTTTGAATAAATCAACATTTGCATTATATAAATTGACGGATTGCAATAAAAATGATTTGCTGAATAAATTAGTAGCATGGATTGGGATCTGTAGCGTAGTGGCGGCATTTCGGGTCGATACAGCATGTATATTTCGTAGGTATTGAAATTCTAATGCTAGGTTATAGAAGCATCGAGCAATTTTTCGGTACCTGGATCCGCACCTCTTCCAGGCATGAACATTGAATTGCCACCTGTAACTAATAGTTGGTGATGAGTCGTATGTTATGCGCCCTTACCGGTCAGGAACTAGACTATCCAAAAAGGATGTTCAAGTATCGTCCCAGTCGTGCTCGAGTGTGTCGGAAAACGGGTTTGAATCGTGTGTCAAAAGTTCAGATTGTACAACAGAAGGATTGTCATTACCCAAAAATGTGTACGACATAACATTGGCTACCTCCGTTTTGCATAATTTCATACGAAAGTATGAAAGTTATGAGGGCGCACCTGTCATCAGAGGAGATGCAAATGGCAACGACAGCAATCAAGTGACTCAGCAACAAGAAACTTGTCCCACCCTGGAGTAAATGCCGGCAGACAAGCTTTTCAAATTAGAGATTCATTCAAAGCTCATTTTTCTTCAGAAGCTGATCATTTCCGTGGCAAAATCGAGCGATGGGAGTCCGTGAGGAGTTATTTTTCATGTTCATAATAATTATTATAATAAACATGTTCACAATTTGCATAATAAATATGTCCATTATTATTATTATTAAATAAATTGTGTAAGCGAAAGACATTTCACTCATCACCTACATAATTATATAGGCCTACTACCAGAAACAGAAATTATACAACATTAGACACTTGGTCGGCAGATCCTCACTCCGCCTCTCCAATATAATGTGAAGTCAGATTCATGAGAGTGCAATGTTAGGGGTTTTGGAGAGAGAGGGAGATAAAGTGGTTTTTTATGGACTTCTCAAATTAGGGATTCGCTTGAGGGGGGGGGGGGGGGGGTTAAGGATACGATATAGGTCGAAAGAGGACGAAAACTTGGCATCAACACCCCAGAGTACTCCTGAGTGACGTTTTTTCGTTAAGTGTTTTCATTCTTTTTTGGTTTTATTATTCTGTGAATAATACACCTACCTATGTATTCGCTCAGCAAAAAATCTTTATAACACCCCCTCAAACTTTTTGGTTTATTATTCTGTGAATAATACACCTATGTAATCGCTCAGCAAAAAATTTTTATAACACCCCCTCAAAATTTTTTCTTTTCCGTGTCAAGGTACGTAGATTCCAAAAATGCAATGTCCGTCCGCCGTACGCCGTCCGCCGTATCACGTGTACAGGCTTCATTTTCGGTCTAAAAAAATCGTTCTTTCGCACACATGCTCCATTTGGGCCCTAGTTGTGTCCCGAAAATTTTCAGCCCGATCGGAATATACCCAGGGGTGTTATGAGTGAAAATGTGTATAAAAATAGGTACTTTTTGCGTTTTAGCAACATGTCGGTAACATGAGTGTCGTGAGTCCCTCCCGGAACTACTCCTAGCAGATTTAAGTTCTCACAAATATTTCATAAGCCAACTTTAGTTCTTACCAAATAAACCATACGAGTGGGGAACAAGCCGCAGGAGTCAGAGCACAACCTGGGTCCCCACCATCCCCTACCAAATAGGGGATGGAGGGAGACGACTCCCAGTAACGTAAATACTCTCCTCCTTCGACTTTTCACTCATTCGACGCTTCCTCTAGCCGCTGGCTACTCTCTCTTCTCCTACCCTGCTCTCCAACCAATCCAAAAAGATCCTGGATGACGGTGGTGGTCAGCCCATAACCGCCTAGGCAAATTCTCCTAAAAAGATTCCAGATGACGGTGGCGATTCGCTCATAACCGCCTGGACACCTCCAAAAAGATCCTAGACGTCGGTGGTGACTCGCTCATAACCGCCTAGGCAAAACCTCTCCAAAAAGATCTCAGATGTCGGTGGTGATTCGCTCATAACCACCTGGGCATTCCCTCACACCACAGTGATGAATATAAGCCAATTTTAAATTCATCACAGTGGTGAACCCGACGTTCACACAACCTTCTTCCTTTCCCTTCTCATCTCGACGTCGCCGCTTCACGCCCCAAAACCTTCTAAATTCACATTTTAAATTCGAGCTCCTCACTATAACGTTTGAACGTCCAACCTTCCACACGGAGATTTCACCTCTCTCACATCTCCGCTCAGCTCACGCCATTTTTCGTATTTTTGCGAATTTCAAATTTTAAAATTCAAATTTCAAAGTTCAATTTTACCAAATTTTGCGAAATTGAAATTTCAACTCCTCCCTACATGATGGACTCAGTCTCACAATCACCTCCCCTTCTCACGCCCCCCTCCACCCTGCAACACCCCACCTTCACTGCCCCCTCTGCAACCCCACTCACCCTTTCGCCAATAAGTAGGCGGCTGGAGGAAGTCGTAGAATCATCCACCCCCCTACCCCACCACCACCCCTTCCCCCAACGTCATGGGAGGCCTTACGCCCAACCCCTTTTTTCCGCTCGCCAGTATTGCAAGCGTATTCTTACCCCCCCATATGCTTACCGCTCGCCATACCGCAAGCGTTTTTCTTACCCCCCCTCAGGGAGGGCCGCCCCTTTCCCCTTCCTACACAGAGGTGCTCCTACTCAGCCCTCCAGCCCCTCATCACACCTGCGACCACGGCGAACGCTGCCGCCCCCACCCCCTAATCGCACCTGCGACCACGGCGAACGCCGCCGCCACCAAACCCTCACCCTCCAACCACTCAACGCACCTGCGTCCACGGCGAACGCCGCCGCCCCCAGCCCCTCATCACACCTGCGACCACGGCGAACGCTGCCGCCCCCACCCCCTCATCGCACCTGCGACCACGGCGAACGCCGCCGCCACCAACCCCTCACCCTCCAACCACTCAACGCACCTGCGTCCACGGCGAACGCCGCCGCCCCCAGCCCCTCATCACACCTGCGACCACGGCGAACGCTGCCGCCCCCAACCCCTCAACGCATCTGCGTCCACGGCGAACACCGCCGCACACACCTCAACCCTCTCGACCCCCACCCCCTTGGCGTCTCTGCGACCCAGGCGAACACCGCCGCACCAACCCCCTCGACCCCCACCCCTCAAACCCTCCACTCACTCAGGGGCCCTCTCTTCCCGCCCCACGATGCTGGGGACTGACCGCTTCGCCCCCTTCACCAACCCCCCTTTGGAAGGCTTTCGTCCCTCGCCTCAGAGCCAGGGTTAACTTTTTCCCCTCACCAACCCCCTTCGGAAGGCTTCCACCCCTCGCCTACGAGCCAGGGTTAAATAGCAACGGCCCACGCCTCACCCCTCACCCCCCCCCCCCCCCCAACTCACTGGGGGGACCCAGCACCTGTACATATCACACCTGTAAATATGATTCCTGTAAATATCTTTAAAACACACCTAAATATCGAGCTTCCTTATATGTCAATGTAAATATTCTCTAGCTCTAAGTCACTTCTCTTTGTACATAACCTCTCCTCATTCGCCTGTATATTCCCTAGCTCTAAGCCACATGCTGTTTTTATCTGTATACTAGCCATAAGTTACTCCTCTTTGTACATACTCTCCTCATGCAACTATATATCCTAGCTCTAAGTCACTCCTCTTTGTGCATACTCTCCTCATGCAACTGTATATACTAGCTCTAAGTACCCACTTTTGTACATACTACTACTTCACGCCAATCTTCGCCACCTTTCTACCTAGTATTAAGCAAACCACCATCTCAACTACTGTCAATCACCGCCTTCAGCCTACATTGTTTGCCTCAGCCCTCAGCTTTGTAAACTTGGGCCCTCAGCCACATCCGAATGTTCACTTGCTCACTTTCCACCGCCATCAGCACTCCTCCTGTCTGCCATAGCCCTCAGCCTTTTGTAACCATGCGCCTTCAGCACCATCCTGTTTGCCATAGCCCTCACCACTTGTAATCCTGTGCCCTCAGCTCTTGGAAATTTTTTGCTCGAACTGGGGGGACCCATGTCGTGAGTCCCTCCAGGAACTACTCCTAGCAGATATAAGTTCTCACAAATATTTCATAAGCCAACTTTAGTTCTTACCAAATAAACCATACGGGTGGGGAACAAGCCGCAGGAGTCAGAGCACAACCTGGGTCCCCACCATCCCCTACCAAATAGGGGATGGAGGGAGACGACTCCCAGTAACGTAAATACTCTCCTCCTTCGACTTTTCACTCATTCGACGCTTCCTCTAGCCGCTGGCTACTCTCTCTTCTCCTACCGTGCTCTCCAACCAATCCAAAAAGATCCTGGATGACGGTGGTGGTCAGCCCATAACCGCCTAGGCAAATTCTCCTAAAAAGATTCCAGATGACGGTGGTGATTCGCTCATAACCGCCTGGACTCCTCCAAAAAGATCCTAGACGTCGGTGGTGACTCGCTCATAACCGCCTGGGCATTCCCTCACACCACCGTGATGCCCAGCCAATTTTAAATTCATCACAATGAGCTTTTAAGGTATCGTTTTTCATGTTTTTGGGGACGAGAAGACCGATATGAAGTCGATTTTGACCAAAGAATAGAAAATTGAGATTCTACCAGATGTTCAGCTCCCGAAATTGATTTTTTATGAGTCAAAAACCTGGGAAATCGTTTGAAATCACAATCAATTTGTATAATAACACTGGAAAAAGTGTCAAGACGATTAAATGGTACTATCAATGATCAGAGATAATTTATTTTAAAAAAAAGGAGCGTACCTACTTTATTCGAGTTTTGGGGGCCAAAATTGGTGGAAACCACCAGAGATAGCTATTTCAATTATTTTATATGAAAGAAACAATAAATAAACAGCCAACATCTCTGTAGGTAGGTATGTCCAATGGAATAATGAACCCATGTGACAAGGACTTTGCAGCGTTTTTCTTCTCCGTTTCAAGGTGCGTAGATTCCAAAAATAAAATGTCCGTCCGCCGTCCTCCGTACGCCGTCCGCCGTATCACGTGTACCGGCTTCATTTTTGGTCTAAACAATTCGTTCTTTCGCACACATGCTCCATTTGGGCCCTAGTTGTGTCCCGAAACTTTTCAGCCCGATCGGAATATACCCAGGGGTGTTATGAGTGAAAATGTGGATAAAAATAGGTACTTTTTGTGTTTTGGTAACATGTTAGCAACATGAGCTTTTGAGGTATCGTTTTCCATGTTTTTTGCGACGAGAAGACCGAATATGAAGTCGATTTTGACCAAAGTGTGGAAAATTGAGGTTCTACCATAGGTTCAGCTGCCAAAATTGATTTTTTATGAGGCAAAAACCTGGAAAATCGTCTGAAATCACCATCAATTTGTATAATAACACTAGAAAAAGAGTCAACACGTGGATCAAGACGATTAAATGGCACTACCAATGTTCAAAGATAATTTGAAAAAAAAGAAAAAAAACGCTGCAAATTCCTGGTCGACGACAAGGCGGACGGACACAAAAAGAAAAAATTTGATGGGGTGTTCCAAAACAATTTTCCGAACAGAATACATAGGTGCACGTATTATTCAGAGAATAATTAACCAAAATGACAGTCGCAAGTTGAAAAACGCTGCAAATTATTACACAACGGTTTGTTTTTTACCTGTATAGATGCCCCTTCTGCGTAGATCACTGTTTTCTGTGGTCCATACCTACCCTCGTGCTCCTTCCCAGGAAAGCCCTAAATCGAGTACTGGACCCGGCCCCGGAATTAAATTTCCCAACAAATTCACGGGAATAATTCAATCATTAATTATTATTTGTAGTTATTCATGAAGCATAAGGCAAATAATAGACCGTTATGTAATAATTTACCTGCATAGATGCCCCTTCTACGTAGATACTATAATGAACCGGTGTGTAATAATTTACCGTTTTGTAATAATTTACCCATCAATAATACTTCACCGTTTGTTCAAGTTGCAGAAGTACCTATCAACAAAATCCAAAACAGCCTTCATTTTTCAAATGGAATAATATCGTGGAACAACCAAATCGACTTCACACAGCCATCCGTGATTATAATCAGATGCTCCCTAGTGATGATATTTGGGCTGAATTTATACAATTTGATTCACCCTCCTGTTGATCAAGCCAGTTGGTCCAAACTTGGGGGCCTTACTGTGAAGGAACGGCGGGACGTACAATGCTCCGGGTGGTCTCAAAAACCTCGTAAGTTCAAGAACTATTTACCTAAAACCGTAAAAAGATTCACGTGAAAAAAAAGGTGTAGGCGTTCTGAAAATTTCAACCCCTATTTTGAACCCCTTAGAGATGACTGACAGTAATGCCGAGCTTCGAGGACCAACTAGACCCCGAACGGGACCTATAAACCGAATTTCGTCAATTTTGGCTCATAGTAACTAAGAATAGTGCTCTCAGTACGGCGGGCGGACAGAAATTTTTTTTATTGCATTTTCGGATTCTACATCCCTTGAAACGGAAACCATCAAATTTTGAGGGGGGGGGGGGGTTACAAATTGTTTTTTCAAGCTCGATTCCAAAGGTTCATTATTGAAAATAATAAACCAAAAGTCCCGAAGTAGAAGGCTATAAAAGCAAACTATAATTAATTCGTTTTCCATTTCCTTTTCTCCAAGTCATCTTGTTTGTTCCTTTCTGTTGTTCTGGATATTAGCTCAATACCTTACTTTTAAATAAAGCACCACCAGCAGTTCTTATACCTACTCCTAATATATAATAATAAAATAAATTAAGGATTCATTCATGGAGCTAAAGAACGCAGTGGTTGTGAGTGGGGCCTGAAACAAGAAGATATTACAGCGTTGCCAAATCTTGCGCTGCGGCCTTCTCTAATGCCGGCCATGATGAAACACAATTTTTGTAGTTTTTACTTAACAGAAGTCCGACTTTTCCAGTAAACTAACCCTTTTTTGGAACACAGCTGGTACCTAATTATTACTACGGCATTGAACAAATACAAAATCACGGAAGACATCATGAAAACTGAAGGTACGTACATAAAAAAAGAGCGTTGCCATAGGGGGCGTCTAGCCGCCGGATTACAACAGTTTAGATCAAGGATCAAATCAAGGGAACATGGTACATGTTTTTCGATTAGGTACATGATAACAGAGGATATGGAGATATGTAGAAAAACGTCTGCCAATTCGAGTAGGCACTATAGCTTCCTCACTTGAATCACATGAACGTATAGACTAGTTGGGTAGGTTCGTTATGATACGGGACCATCTTTGATCCAACCCGCGTGTACCCTCAAAATTTCATCTCTCTACGACTATTTTTCGCGTAGTTAGAAGCGTTATAAGGAAACGGTCAACATTTCATGTTTGCGCATGCGCAGAGGGAAATTACAGTAAGATTCCAATGAAGTTCATAATGGAACCATCAAAGTATTATACTGATCGACCCTCCAAATGTGAACTTATTTCAACGATAATTAAGGTAGTTATGGGCACTCCAAGTATTTCACGTTTGCGCATGCGCAGACTAAACGATTTTCATGATTTTGAAACGCGACCATCTGTGATCCAACCCGCGTATACCCTCAGAATTTCAGCTGTCTGCGACTATTTATCGCGTAGTTAGAAGGGTTACAAGGAAATGGTCAACATTTCATATTCGCGCATGAGTAGATCAAAGTTACGATTCCAGTGAAATTAATTTGGAACTACCAAAGTATTATTCCTGACCGACCCTCCAAGTTTGAACTCATTTCAACGATATTTAGGGTACTTATGGGAGCTCCAATTATTTCACGTTTGCGCATGCGCAGACGAAAGTTACGGTACTTTTTCAATGATTTTGGTATGGGACCATCGGTGACTCAACCCGCAGCTACCCTCAAAATTTCAGCCCACTTCGACCTTCATTTCGGGTAGTTATGTGTGTTGCAAGGAATTACCACAGACATACACGGAACCAAATATGTTCCTCGATGTCTGAAACGCAAAATGGTTGTGGACATTTTCATTTTGGAGGACATGAACTTTTTTTTTACTCAATCACGAATCCTGCCTTCGTAGTGAGGAAGCAAAAAAACTTCGTGGGATTTCCAAGCCTTGGACCAGCGACCTAATGCAATGTAACGTAATACACGTCTTCAGCTGCTTTCGGCGTTTTTCGGGTAGGTAGAACCCCCTTGGCAGTTTTCGGCGGAGTGGGGTCTGGCCGTGCTCTCCTCAGCGAAGGTGTGGTAGGAGCGGAGGTAAGTTGGGTGGTAGGAGTGGGGTAGAGGGAGAACTGTGCGGGCGATGGGGAGGAGCCCGAGTGTTTACACGGACGTGGACGGGACGCTCTCCAGCCCGGTTTACTCCTGTAAAAACATGTTCCATGTTAAAATATTGAATCATAAACTAAGGTAACTAAAGTAGCCATGAGGAACTGAACGTTACAACACTAAGACTCACAAAGTCTCGGCAAAACCACTGCTGTGCATGGTAAATCATAAACTAAAGTAACTACGTTAAACATGAGGAACTGAACGTTACATAGGTAACCTACATGAAAACTGTAACGTGAAGGTAGACTGTAAACTCGCATAACTGACCAAGGTTTGTAGCTTGTTCTTACCTATCACAACTCTTTTTTGGCGACTAGTTTTGTGAAAGTGTATGGTCAGACGTGTTTACCACAACTCCTATCCAATTTCGCAACAAGTTGGGCCAACACCTCATCTTCTTTTCGGCCATTTCGGTCTTCAGTTTCAGCAGTTCATTATTTTCCTTGGCCATTCTTCCGTTCAACTGCTGCAGCTACTCGCTCGTCAACCTCAATTTTCTTAATCCACTATTGTTTTAGATGCTTTCCATGTGCGCTTGTCTATCTCTTCCGATGTCTTCCATCATACCAGTTCTTCTGGTTTTACGATAGCGACGCTGAGCACTTCGGTTTTCGTTTGACGGAGTCCGACTCAGTGGAACCAGTTAATCCGAGTCAAGCGTAGGATCTTCTTCAACGTAGACCAATTCTGCTCCATATCGGTAAATACTTGCACCTTGTGGAACGTAGGTTATTGCAGGTGGAGTCTAGAACACAAAATGGACTAATAAACTACAAGAACTTTCCAGTTAATTTCCTTTTTTAGAAGAAAATTAAGCTATTGCACTGGAGCAAAAATGTTTAGAACATGAATTTTCGAATTTTTTTATGGCTAAATCCGTTTTAGACAATCCTGAATTCACCCTCAAAAAACACAAATCGGAGTCAGAACCCCTGACGATATTTCCCCCTCGTCTAATCCCTCTTTCTGGCTTGGAGAACTCATAGTAAAACTAGGCACTGGCATTAGGCACTTAACAGTCTCCTCTTATCCTTGGGAATAAATTATTGAAAATAAATCAAAAGAACACAGATTCGTGGGCACACTCCCAGCAATAAAACCCTTTTCCTCAACCACGTAGTACTCTCAGTTGTACTCCCTAGCTCGACGTCACCATCTTGTCCGTCAAACCCCACTCGACGTTCGGTACCCAAAGTAGCCCACTCCACCCCTCGTCGATGCAGTGCGCTCCAGCGGCCACCGGGCTAACTTGTGAAGTCTTTTGTTAAGTCTTCTGAATAGATTAGTGGAATGCATTGTCAAGCGATCTGGATGCTCGCTGGCGCTCGCATCTCAAACAAGATAAACAATCCCAGAAACTATCCCGTGAATGAGCAGGTTGTTTGGGACTTCTGAATAGATTAGTGGAATGCATTGTCAAGCGATCTGGATGCTCGCTAGCGTTCGCATCTCAAACAAGATAAACAATCCCAGAAACTATCCCGTGAATGAGCAGGTTGTTTGGGACTTCTGAATAGATTAGTGGAATGTAATGTTAGGTATTACATTCCACTAATCTATTCAGAAGTCCCAAACAACCTGCTCATTCACGGGATAGTTTCTGGGATTGTTTATCTTGTTTGAGATGCGAGCGCCAGCGAGCATCCAGATCGCTTGACAATGCATTCCACTAATCTATTCAGAAGACTTAACAAAAGACTTCACAAGTTAGCCCGGTGGCCGCTGGAGCGCACTGCATCGACGAGGGGTGGAGTGGGCTACTTTGGGTACCGAACGTCGTGTGTCAAACCCCTCTCCCCGCATCAGCGCTAGGGTCACTCGCTGGTTGGTTGGTTGAGGTTCGGTTTTGTCTGGGTGCAGCTCCGATCTGCTGTCACAGTCCTCTCTTTGCTTTGTGAAGTAATTTAGCACTCAATATAAGTTACCCTCATCAAAACAGCCACGTCGATATATTATATATATATTCTAAAGATGGTGGGGAAAGGGTATGTAGCCGGAGGGGCTTTTCCTGAGGTCCTCGCGTCTTCCGCTAGGGGTGAAACTTGCGATTTTACGGAAAATTCCGAATTATATGTTCATAATATACATCGTGTGTATGTGCGTGCGGGTGTGTGTGTGTGTGTGTGTGTGTGTGTGTGTGAGTCGCTGATTTCCAAAAGCGTTAATTCCGTTTTTTGAAAGAATTGAGCTAGGGGTATCGTTGGATTCAGAATGATCTCCTACTGGTCCCACTAAGTAGTTTCCAATAATTGAATTGCAATAATGTAATAAATTAGTACCCAAAAATATGTCTTGTTGGGTACTAATTTATTTTTCATTAATTTAGTAGTCACTGTGATGCGGCCTCCATCCTATATTATGGTTGATATAGGTAAACATAATACAACTTCTACTAGAACTAGGGTGAAGAAGGTAGGTAGGAATGTCGAGTAGCAGATATATGTCAGTGTTAAGAACTCAAGGCACGAGTTGTTGGACCGTTAATGAAGAGGCAATCTTGTTCACAGGTCGATGAGTTTGCAGTGAACCGGCAACCCTCCTGCAAATGAAAGCTAATCTACATCCAGCAGACGCTGTACGTTCATTTTCGATACAAGAAGCGGCGTAAGGTAACTACTTGGCTCATTCAACTCTCAGAGATCAGCTGTCATGAGGGATGTTGCGCAAATCAAGTCAGCTTCATAAACAAGCCCAACTGCGGTAATTACTGTTAGTACAGTAATTTGGCCCTCTTTACGACGGAGGCAAGACGAGGGGTCAGTTTCATAAAACAATAAGTTACAAGCCAAGAAGTTGACAAGCACAGGTGCTTGTAATGCGCAGTGTGAAAGTGAAAGGGTTTCCCTATAAGAAAAACCACAAGTGTTGGGTTAAGCGCCCTAATTTTGTATCAAGACCAACTTGGTTATAAATAAGGTACACTGTTGGGGATCTAGGTACAAGAAGTACAAGCTTTCAAAGGCAGGCCACCTGGTAGCAGGTTGGAACTACCAAGGACGGACTAGTATAACCTGACAAATTTATTTCTACATCTTGCTGTTTAAAAATCAAATTCAGGGGGGGGGGGGGGGGGACGCTGCCTGAACTTCCGGCAGACGGTTGGCAAAACCATGATGTCCATATTATAATTACGTAATTTCAGTTAGGTACAACTTATTATTTTATGTAAGTATTAGATACCTATAATTTTGTCATGTTTCCTTGTAATTAAACTCATTTCTTTCTCCTCTTCTTCTTTTTTAACTTCCGCAACACCTGCTACCTTTGAGTTTTAATACTGCCGATTAGTTCAAGCCAAGTGTAATACGGGAGGCTGTAGAAAGGCTCCCGTTCCCAGAAAAAATCGTAGAAAGGCTCCCGCAGGAAAACTGTAAAAAGGCCCCCAGAATTGAGAAAGGCTGCCGTAGGAAAAGTGTAGAAAGAATCCCTTGTTGGAGAAAGACTCCCAACGATGTAATGAAATATAAATGGTAAATAGTAAACGCAAATAAAATAAAAAGGTAAAATAATAGATGTTAGTTTTCAGTAAGAAGTATCAACGCGATATCTCATCAGTCTTCAATGTGTGGTCACAGTTTGCAGGGAATTCTCCGGACGAATCGGTACGATTCCTTTCGTGAGGGAGGATTCGCCCGGTGCTCCCCAATTAATTTTTAGACCCATTTCTTCTTCATCCGGGTAGATGATTTCGGTTGGTTAACCTTTAAAAAAACGCCACCATAATATTATATACATACTTTTTAACGTTGGCAAGTAGGTATGTGGGGGGGGGGGGGGTGGGTAGGACAAATAATATGTAAATTCCCTGGCGCTTACCTCGTCAGTTGGGCGAATCATGCAATACAATACATTGATACTTAAGTAGTAGGTACGGCTATAAATACAAAAACGTTTGGGTGTGGAGCGTGGAAATCTTTCTTGAAATGAGCATGGAAGCTCTCACACGAATTGGTGGTGCGGGTTGTATCGGCTGAAAAGAGTTCAAAACAAGTATTCAGTCATGTAGCATGTATGTGACAACGAATTTTCAACAGCATTTTTGGGTAATTCAACAGATTTTTGCTCACAAATTTTGCACATTAGGTATACGTACCTGTTTTGGCGGCTCACAATTGAGGAGGATGCAACCCTTGATCACTTATATAATTGACGTGCAAGTACTGTGCAAACTTGGCAGTCTGTTCGTTGTGAGGCAGAGGCATATCCAACAGCCATTATCCCCAGCAAGTTTGTACCGGAGCTTTTTTACGGTTAAGGGACACTTTCTAACGGAGTCTTTCTACGACTTCAAACTCGGCCCTTCTAATTTTCCAGAGCCTTTCTACGGTGCCCCTTGTCAGTAACCATAAGATTCGAGTTTTCCTAACCGTCTTCTTCCTTACGGTTCCCTCATACCTTCGCCTTTCGGCTTTACTGAGGGTGGGGTATTCGTGCCTTTTTTTACTTGACGGTCTTCACCTCCATCTCCCTCTACGCTCTTCGCCACCCCGTAAGCGGGGTGTCCAGGATGGACCACGTGGAGGTGGCGCAGATTGGGGTTGGGAGAGGGGCGGACGCTCGGCCATTACACAGGTGGCGCATTTCACCTTTGCCGTTCCTTTAGTAAGTACTGCTCTTTTATTATTGTTACCTAATTTTTTGTATCGCTTTTTAAATTATGCGTAGATTGCCAGTTTAGGTGCAAACTTGGGGTATTTTTATAACATTATAGACTTACCTCCTAGCTTGCTATCCTAGTCGTTTATTTGTACTTACTAACAAACACTTTCACTCTGATAACTTACATTCATTCATAATAACTTACGTTCACACACTCACTAACACATACAACATTAACACACACATACTATTTTACTATTTTTACTAACCTATTTTAACTTTACTTATTTATCCTAACATACTATTGTACTAACCTATTTCAACTTTGGTTAACAGGAGGCTACGTAGGTGGGAGCTGGGACGGAGGACTGGTCTCTCCTTGCGGGAGGGGCCACTGCTTCTTGCTCATAACTTTCCTGACGTACTTGATTGTGTTCTGGAAGCAGTGGTTGTTTGCCACGGAACGCTGCCAGATTGGTGAGCCAGGGTCCTCCAGACTGATCTGGCTCATCCATCGGCTTCACTCCTCCGCGTGCAAGCGGCATTCGAGGAACACATGCTCGACTGACTCGGACAACCCGCAGGCACACGCCCCCGACGGCTTTAGCCGGAAGAAAAGGAGCTTCTGCGCAAAATCTCCATGACCCGTGGCGTACTGAGCAAAGTAGTGGTCAACGTGGGCGAACCTATGTGCCACTCTCTGTCTCACGTCTGGCCACAGGTCATAGGTGCGCCTTCCCTTGGCAGAGTGGGACCACCTTTGCTGCCACTCGCTATAGGCCCACTCGTCCACCTCTTCCGGCGAGGAGCAGCCTGGGATGGGAGAATCCAGGCCTCGACCAACGCACCAGGAGGTGGCGCGGCGTTTCGCCTGCAGGTCAATCGGCATGATGCCTGCCAGTACTTGTAGCGCCTCGGTGGAGGCAGTCCGGTACGCTCTCGTCACTATCAATAATGCACTTCTTTGTGCCTTTACAAGGGTGCTCCAATGCTTTGACCCGGCTTGAAATGTCCAAGCAGGGCATGCGTACAGCGCAGTCATCTCAAAGAGGGCCCGATACATAATTCTCTTTGAGAAGAAGGAGGCTCCCCATGTTGCCTTTGCTATGGCCCCTACCCGTGCAAAGCTGGCAAGGGCCTTGCCGCTTGCATACGCAACATGGGCTGTTGGCTCAAACCCTTTACCCAGGATTACGCCTAGGTATTTTGGGTTTGCCTCCTTCTTGATGCTCAAGCCCTCCATCCTGATGGTGGGAGGGCTCCGCATATTCTGGTTCCCCTTGAGCTGGCACAGCACTTTTCCTAACCAGCTTTCCTAACCGTCAGTCTCCATGTCGAGCCCCATTCCTACGCCTTTCGGCTTTTATGGGGTAGCAGGTGCTGCTCGTTTATGAATGCTGACGGTCTTCGCCTGGCTCCCACTGCGCTATTAGTCACCCCCTTTTGGAGGGGGGTGTCCAGGATGGGCCACGTGGAGGCTGCGCAGGCGGGAACTGGGAGAACGGCGGACGCTGGGCTATTGCTTTATTATTGGTGGCGAATTTCACCAATGCCCCATAGCTCCTGGTGCTATGCGCTGATGTCTGCTGTGGTGCTTGCTCTTATTAAGTCTTATCGTTGCTAGCTCCGCCTCAGTACTCCCCGCCTCTTCTGTAGCTTGCGGTTCTTCCATCATTGGCAGGCTTTTCCGTTGCACTCCTTCTTGCGGCTCTGGTTCAATTTCCATACATACTACATGCAAACATAAACATTCAGTCTATAAATTACATTCAGTCTATAAATTACATTCATACCAACGACAACATTAAGGCTTGTTCATACATACACACATGCATTCTAGGCCGATAGGGTGGGGAGAACCTACCGGCCCCGAGCCCACCCTACCTAATATGGCGTCCTGGCACCCGTCAGTTAGGGCTTTCTTAGGCCAGGAGGCCGACAGCCCTATGAAAATAAACAAAAGGAAATCAATAAAATGCAGAAAATGAAAAAACCAACAAAATGGTATAAAGGTTGTCTGCTGCCTCCCCGAGGTCAGCAGGCCCCCCAACCACCCCATCGGTCCCCTCATTCACACGCGCATGCTCACACACTCACACTACACAAAACACAGAACAACACACTCATATTCCTAACCTAGTATCACAGAGCTAGCCAGGGGGGTACTTTTATAAATATTCCCCCCCCTAGTGTAAAATTGAATGCTAATAACTAATATCACAGGTGGGTGCTGGAGAGTACTTTTATATTTCCTCCCAATGCAGGTGCTTATGCTATGGTTATGCCGTGAGGGGATTTGAGATCGCCTATCTCGTGGGCCACCCTCTGATTTGCATTACCTTGTGGACCATTTTCTTTGTGGCCTGGAAATTTGGGCTGTCCTTAACCATCTGCTGCCAGAGGTCTACTTGTTCATTGCCGGCTATCACGGTGAGCCACCTCGCCCTCGGGATTTCATATCGCGGGCATTCCAGCATCACGTGGTCTGCTGTCTCTGGCTGGCCGCAGGTGCAAAGGGGGGAGGGCTTCAGGTTGAAGGAGGAGACTTGGCTGCGAAGTCGCCATGCCCCGTGAGGGCTTGCGCCACGTAATGGTCGACTTCTACAAACCTGCTTGCCACGCGAATCTTTACCTCTGGCCATATCCTGTAGGTGTGTCGGCCCTTGCTTGAGGTTGCCCACCTCGTTTGCCATTGGTGAAAAGTCCAAGCTTCTATATCTTCAGCAGTTGTGCAATGAGGGATATGGCACTGCCGCCCATGTCCGATCTGCCAAACGGCTGCTACGCCTCTTATACGGAGGTCTATGGGCATCTGGGCTGCCAGCACCTGTAGGGCCTCTGTTGAGGTAGTGCGGTATGCCTGGGTGGTCATGAGCAACACACTTTGCTGGGCTTTCATGAGGGCTTCCCAGTGCTTGCTTTTTGCATTGAGGGTCCATGCGGGGCAGGCGTATAAAAGGACGGATTCGAATAGGGCGCAGTACATCAGGACCCGACTCTTATACTTGATTCCCCAGGTAGCACGGGCAAGGGCCTTTGTCCTCCCAAATTTTGCCAGGGCGTTGCCTGTGGACATTTTGATGTGCTCTGTCGGATCGAAGCTGTGGCCTAGCACCACACCTAGGTACTTCGGGTGGCTATCGTGCTTTATTGTCGCTCCCTGAAGGCGAATGACGTTCAATTTACCCTTCAACTGGCACATTACCGTCTTGCTCCTAGCCACCTCCAATTTGACCTCGGAGCACCACGCGGTGATAATAGAGACAGCCATGGCACCTCTCTGCTCGACCTCCGCCTTAGTCATCCCAGTGACCAGCACTCCCAAATCATCGACATAAGCAAGGGGCTTAAGGCCGTCCACTTCTAGGCGCCAAGGGATGCCATCAAACAGAAGCGCCCACAGATAGGGCCCGGACACTGACCCCTGAGGGCAGCCCATCTCTACCCGTCTCCTGCACGTGGGTCCATAGTCAGTTAACGTGGCCACCCGGTCCTCAAGGAAGCTAAACACCAGTGCCAGCATGCCCGGCGGCATTTGCGCGCTCCGTGCTGCCTCCCTAACCGCCGGCCACCACATGCGGTCGAACGCTTTGGCGATATCAAAAAGCAAGACGAAGGCGTATGTATGGGCGCTGCTATCGACACCATCCCTGAGAGCCAAAATTGCATCAGTAGTGGAGCGCCCTCGTATTCCCCCAAACTGGCAACGATGCGGCCTATAAGAGTCAGCTAGTTGGATCCTACATAGGTACATTTTCTCTAGGACTTTGCCAAGCACAGAGAGGAGGGAGATAAGTCTGTATGAGGCTGGGTCCTCCGCGGGTCTTCCTGGTTTCAGGAAGGCGCAAATGGCCGCTTGCTTCCATGGTCTGGGGAAATAGCCCAGCCTGAGGCAATCCTCCATCAACTGCAGCAGGTACTCCTCTGTGACCTCCAGTGATCGCTGGAGGGTGCCCACTTCGATGCCATCCGGGCCTGGCGTGGACGATGTACGCAGGGTTGTGCACGCTGTCCTCAGCTCGGCAAGGGTCCATGGGTCCGCATACTCCCCACCTGCGTTCCCCGCCGCCCTCTCCCTTGTGCGCCGGTGCAGAACTTCTTCTCCCTCTTGGGAGTCTTCAGGGAAGGCTGTGCTCAGGAGGGCCTCTCCAACTTGGAAAAAACTCTCTTCCCCGTCCACAAAAGGCATTATTGCTGGCCTGGGCAGTATCTTTCCCCTCACAATCTTAGTATGCATGCCCCATTGGTTACTCTCGTCTTCCTCTTCAATAAATTGGCGCCAGCATTCCCTCTTGCTCCTTCGTAAGGCTCTCTGGAAGGCTCGCTTTGCCCTGTGGTATGCCGCGCGGCGGGAAGCTCGTGTGATTGGGTCCCTTGCTCTTTGGAAGAGCCTACGCCTGGAGTTCGCCTCCCTTTTCATCTGGCTGAGCTCCTCCGTCCACCATGGAAGCCTTGACTTTGGCGGCTCGCTCTTAATGAGCTTGGCCACCCCTTGGCTCAGAATGGATGTGACCACGGCCACCTTCATATCGACGTCTTCCTTTGTCGAGGCCGGCCAGAGCAGCTGGGTGGCGTGGCTAATCATCTCGCTCGACACGTATGCCTTCAACAGCTGGCCTGGGATTCCGTCCGTCCGCACTCTTTTCCTAATGCCTCCGCTCCCCCGTTCGCTGCTACTAATGTCAACTGTGATGAGAGCGTGGTCGCTTTGGGTAGCGTTGATGTCCACCCTCCAATGCACGCACCTAGCCATCAAGCTCTGCGACAAGACCACTATATCTATGGCTGACGAACCCTGGGGGCCAACGAACGTAGGGGGGGGGGGGGGGGGGAGTCCTCTGAATTCAATAGCATAAGGTCTGTGCTAACAATGAACTCCAGCACCCGTTGCCCGCGGACATCGATGTTAGGGTCGCCCCATGCTGGGTTGTGAGCGTTGACGTCCCCACCAATAATTAATTTGCTGCCTGCGTATTTTTCTGTTATGGCAGCTAGGCGTTCCAGATAAAGCTCTATGTCTCTCCCTCTTTTCAGGTAAACAGAGACTAGGATAACCTCTTCCGTGCCTGTTGAGATTTTCGCACACACTATGTCCTCAGTCGTTTCGGGAAGGCGCATAGCTTGGATTGACGGGGTTAAGACATAAATAACCGAGTTCACTGGGTTAGAACTTCCATTGCAATATATTGCCCTTGCCGATAAGCCCATACCCTTCTGAATTCCCTTTCTCCATGGCTCTTGGACCAACAGGACATCTACGCGCTCTGACGCCGCCACAACGCGTAGCTCGTCCTGCACTGCACCGGACCCGTGCATATTAAGAAGGGCGACTCTAAGCATTTTCCCCATAGTCGATACTTGTTTTCAGGCGAATATATGCGCGGCGATAGGCTGAGCAGTCACGGGATGTAACCGTATGGTTTGCCTGCGCTCCCATCCTCCTACAGTTAGTGCATTCCTCTTTCTCGGATTTACACTGGCGGGTACGATACAAATAACGCACCCTCACGTCTAGCCCCATACCTAAGAGTGTGTAACGGGGTGACATTTCCTTCAACCCATGCTGCACCAAGGTTATTCCTTGCCAGCAGCTGCTCCTTAAGCTCCTGTCTGGTGAGATCTTTGGGGACTCTGAGGATTAAAATTCTCGGATTGCGCTTGGGGGAGCCCCTGACGACCAGTCCCGCACTGGTCAGTTCCGGAAGCCCTAGGATCTTGTCTCTATCAGCAGTGGTGTGAGCCCTAATAGCTACACCCCCCTTTGCGGTGCTCCGCATGTCCTGAATCTGGATGCCGTTGGCGCGTGGGTTAAGGAGCTGCTTAACGTGTGTGAGGAAGGAGCTCGCTTCTGTGCCCTCGGGAAGGTCAATCAGGATCAACTTTGTCTCCTCTTCTGCTGTACGCTTCAGGTCTTCGTCGATGATCGCCTGCCTCTCCGACGGGTTACTACCCTTCTTGGGAGGGCGGGTGGAGGGGTCATGCTTGACGGCCTGCTCCCCTGGAATTGGTGGCTTTGCAGGCTCCCCGTGGAGTGGTCGTTTGGTGGCTTGTCTCCTTTTTCGCCTGGATCGTTGGACCTCCTGGAAGTCCTCAAGGTCGGTCAAATTGGCTACTGCGTCCATTAGTTGGTTGGTCGATCTTGTGGCCTGGGCATAGCTTTGCTGACCAGCTTCATGGCGGCGGGGAGTTGGGTTGCCGGGTTCCGCTCTCATGTCCCGCATATCGTCCGGTATCTGATTCACTGCCTCCATGACATTAGCTGGCTGGGACTTCAGCTCCAACAGCTGGCTATGGACCTGTGACACTGCCTTGAGCACCGGAGATGTCCTAGGGACTAATCTTTTAATTTCTGATGCCAATGACGTGGCTAGATTGCGGTCAGGCGCATCTCTCTCTTCTAGCTGCCTACATTTTCCTGCTAGATAGGCATTTTGGACGGCCATCTCTCCGCACAGCTGAGTGCCACGTCCATATTTGCCTGAATTTTAGCACTTGAACTTTATTTAGTTTACTTTCAGGGGACCATATGTAGCGACTCATCTCCTCCATCGCAGACTGGATCTTCCCCAAGAGGTCCGCTATTTTCGGCAGATCGCTATTATGCAGCCGTCTTTTTGTTTTTTGCCTACTACCGTCGTCGGAAGAGCTACCCGCTTCAGGCGACTGACGCAGCCTCTTGGTGGTGACCTGCTGGAGTGAGATGGCTGCCCCATACCCAGGTGGTGGAGTGTCGGTGTCGCTGCGCTGAACCTTGGGGGGTGGGGGGGAGTGGAGAAGAGTACGTCCTCCAAAGGCTGGGCTTTGAGTGCCTGTCTTGGACAGCTTGCCTGACAGCCGCCTTTCATCGTCGCTAGAATTAATGTTGGATGTTTGGTCCGTTCTCGGCGGGGAGCGGCGGGTCAAGAAGTCGGCTCTCTGCAGGACTTGCGTTGAGACTCCTGGATCGCTATGATAGGAGTCTAGCCGCAGTAGCAGTTCAGCTGCAGTCCCTACCTTCCTCGTCTGAGGTGCTGTAACTTCCAGTTTTCTTGGTGATGTTACTTTCTTTGGTGGTGTCATTGTGATTGATGTTGATCCCTGCCCCTGCCCGGCTCACCTCTCAAGGGGTTTCCTTGAGAGGCTATGCCCCCTCCACTTAACAGAGGAGGATACTCAACTCAAGGCCCCTACTTGCAGATGCGTTCGGGGCTCCCAGGGCTCCGACCCCCTCGGTACCAGGCAGGGTGCTTGCCAGGCTGGGGCCCCACAGGACGGTTGGCGACAACCACGGGGGGGTGGCCCCCGTTGCCCGCCTGGGCGGCAGCTCTATTCGTCTGATGTAGGTCCGGATCCTAGGATGTCCATGGGGTCCGGGTCGAGGCAGCAGGGCCCTCCCGCTCCTGCTGCCGTGGTTCCACGTAACCCTGGGACAGGGGGCCTGACAAGGTACTGCCACTTGGCCAGATGGTCTTTGGTTTTTTAACGAGGTTGTTACTCCTCCTGCTCATTCTTAGTCGCCGTCACCGAGGATCCTGTGGCCACAAGGGCGACAGGAACCACCGCTCAGGCTTAAGCCCCCCCCCACCATGACAAGGTGACAAGCAATCGGGGGGGCACTTTTCCTAACCAGCTATCCTAACCATCCCTAACCATCCCTAACCTGCTGTGCGCTGTGCTTTTGTCGATTGTTTGTAGGCCGCTTGGGCCCATACCAATCATGCTCTTTGGTGTGCGACTCCTCTTCAGTTATTTGTGATGTTCGCTGCACAGCAGGTTACCCCTGTCGCTGCCCCCTCCGGCGTTGGTCATGTCAGAGACATGTCCGGGATGGCCCGCGTGGAGGTGCCGGTTTTACAGGGATTCTTGGAGGCAGAGGGGAATAAATACACATCTTGGTCTCTCGTTTTCCGGTGCGTTCTGCTCTGATCAATTCGCTCAGCCTCCGTACTAGCCGCCTCTTGAGTGTCTTGCGGTTTTCCATCATTGGCGGGCCTGTTTTCTTTTAGAACGGTGCATAAATAAATTTCACAGCCTCCGTACTCACCGCCTCTTCTATATCTTGCGGTTATTCCATCATTGGCAGTCTTGTTTGCACTCAAGTTTAATATCACAGCTCTGTTTATAGGAATCACAGTCATGCAATATTACACTACAACATTAACTGCCATTCAATAAATTACTCTCATGTGATAAATTAGGTACTTGCACCCAAAACATTAAAGCCTGCCCACGCACACACCATTCAACATTCCAGACCGATAGGATGGGGAGAACCTACCGGCCCCGGGCCCACCCTACCTAATATGGCGTCCTGGCACCTGTCAGTTAGGGCTTTCTTAGGCCAGGAGGCACACAGCCCTATGAAAATAAACAAAAGGAAATAATAGGTAAAATGCTGAAAACAAAAAAACCAACAAAATGATAAAGAGGTTGCCTGCTGCCTCCCCGAGGCCAGCAGGGCCCCCACCACTCCACTGGTCCCCTCATTCACACTCACTCACTCACACAACACCTCGCTATAAATTATACCCAGAACACATATAACACAGAATTACAAACATACAGATACCCTAACCTAATATCACAGAGCTGAATGGGGAGTACTTAGGAAAAGAAATATTCCTCCCACCGCTTAAACCTAATCATAAACTAATATCACTGAATAATGGTGAGTACTGGTATTAAAATTCCTCCCATTGCCTAAGTCTAGGTACTAAGCGCTAATCGGGGTCCGCCAGGTCGGGCCCCTCTCCCCTGCGTTGGTGCCATGATGCCGCGAAGTTTGAAAACTTTGTGAACTGATCTGTGCTCTCCACCAGCCGCCTCAGGTCGCCACTGAACATCCGCTCCTCAGCCATGGTTAGTCGCTCCCCTTCATAGATTGGGCAATCTCTTAATACATGCTCCACTGTTTCATCATCTCGCTGGCAGGGGCACAGCGGATTCAGCCTTCTTCTAAAATAGTGGAGTTTGGCTGAGAAGTTCCCATGCCCCGTCATCAACTGCGTGGTCCTGTAGCTCGGCGAAACCCAATCTTGAGCCAGGCGCAACTCCACGTCCGGAAAGATGCTGTAGGTCAGGCGGCCTTTTTCTGATGCATTCCAGCGTTCCTAACACCCACCTGGTAATCTGTCTCGCTTGCTCTTCCAGGCTGCTTCCATTATTCATCAGTGCACGTAGCTCAGCTCGCACAGGTACGCATGCTCTGCAGGGGTGGGATGTTGTGATGTGCGCCACTCGCGCATCTAGCACGAGGTCCAGCGGTACCGCCCCCGCAACTACTTGCAGTGCATCGGTGGAGCAGGTTCGATAGGCTTTCGTCATTGAGAGGAGGGCGGCTCTTTGGATCTGCAACACTCTCATACGCTGGGCCCTCGTGGGGGACCTCCACCAGGTGGGCGCTCCATACAGTACGGTTGGGAGGAAGACATTCTGGTAGTACCTCCACTGGCAAGAGTAGGGGATACCCCAGTCAGCGCCAGACAGCCCACGCACCGTGGCAGCTAATTTGGTGGTTTTACATGCTACCACTTCGAGTTGCGGGCTACACGAGAAACGCCTGCTGAGCTGCACCCCCAGCTACCTAACAACTTCACTCGCTTCGATGCGGACGTCCCCTGCCCTAAACCGAAAGGGGTGCCGGGGGTCAGAGCTGCCCCTGTATAGTATTGCCTGCGTCTTGCTGTGGGCCACCTCCAACCTGGCAGACCGGCACCATCACACAACCACCGCCGAAATGGCCTCAGCCCGAGACACCAGCTCCGTCCTCGTATTTGCACCTATTACGAAAGCCAGGTCATCTACGTGCGCAACGGCTTTACAATCTTCCCCATCCAGGGCCGTCAGCAACCCTGAAAAGGCCAAGTTCCAGAGTGCCGACCCAAGCACGGAGCCTTGGGGGCAGCCTCTAGTGACCTCTACACGTGGAGTTCTGGAACGGGTGCACAGCTCCGCGTAACGCCGGCTGAAGTAACTGCAGAGGAGCACGTATATGTTGGACGGTATCCCAATCGATTTAAGCCCAGCCAGGACCATAGGCCACCACAACGCGTTGAACGCCCCAGCGATGTCATAAAAGATTGCCAGCACCCATCTCTGACCGTGTTGCTGGACACCTTCCAGCAGGCAGGTTATGGCGTCCTCCGTATTCTTCCCCCTGGTGCATCCAAACTGATGTGGTTGCGAGGCACTCATGAGGTGGGGCTCAATTATGGTGAGGATCAGCCGCTCGAGGAGTTTGCCCATGCATGGGAGGAGGCTTATGGGGCGGAGGCTGTCAACTAGGGTGGGATCCCTACCTGGTGACTTCAGAATGGCCCTGATTCTAGCAACCTTCCACTTGGCTGGGAAGACGCCATCGGCCAGGGCATGATTATACAGGGCCAGCAAGCTGGATAAGAAGGACTGCGGGGCCTCCTTGACCATAGCGAAATCGATCCTGTCTTCGCCTGGGGCCTTGCATCTGCTATACATCCTGAGACCATCCTTCAATTGCTGCAGCGTCCACCCCTGGAACGGAGGGGTACCGGGAGGCTCCACAACATCCTGCCGCAGGGCAATCGCCTCAACCCCATCCTGGCTGGGGTCGTCCCGGGGTAAAACCTTCTGGAGGAACATCTCCGCTGCCTCGTCTATGGTGGTGGCATACCTCCCGTGATCCCTAAAGGTCAGCTCTGGAGCGATCTTCTGCCTCACTATTGCGTATGGGAGAGACCAAGGATCCTGGCGGATGCTTTCCACTACGAAACTACTCCATGTGCTTCTTTTGCTTTTCCTTATCATTTTCTTGTATGTTCCCTTTTCCTGCTTTAGTACGGCCGTCAACCTCGCTCGTTCCAAGCCCCTCACCCTCTGGCGCCCCCGCCTGGCTCTCACAACAGCCTTACGCTGCTCCTCTATTTCGGGGGACCACCAAGCATGCCTGGTGAAGCTGGTGGACGAGGAAGCCTGGAGAGTGTTACAAGCAGCAACTAGGATGGGATAGGTCAAGCTCTCCGCGTGCTCGTCAACCGTCTGAGGGGAATGATCCGCCATAGTGTAGTCCACCATCTAGTAGTTCAGCTCTGCCCTAAAAGCTCCCCAACTGGCCACTCTTGTTCTAAATCGGCCCGCTGGCGCCACTGTTGCTGGTCCGTCCTTCATGATGTCAAAGGTTATCAAGGCATGGTCACTGGTGGTGGCCAACTCAGCCTGCCATCTGCGGACGTTGGCTGCTAGCGTAGGCGTGGAAGCACTAAGGTCGATGTAGGACGTCCCATTGTGGTTGCAAAAAGTCGGCCCCGCATCACTCTCGTTGAGCAGTTCCAGCTGCCAGCTCTGCAGCCACTCCACCACCCTCATTCCTCTTTGATTGCAGGAGGTGGATCCCCACAGGCGGTGCCAACTATTGAAGCCCCCAAGTATCATGACACCTTGTGCTCCCCTCCTCCGCATCACTTCGTCCAGGTGATTGAGTGTCTCAGTGACCGGGTCCCCGGGGGGGATGTAGACTGATGCCACGGTGATGGTGTCACCCCCTCTGCGGATAGATGCAACCACCACAGTGGGGCTCGATAGGTCACCGTGGAAGAGCAGGTCCATGGAACCATCCCTAACCTGCTGTGCTCTGATCATGCTGACATTGTATCTAGGCTGGTGGCCCATGACAATGCGTTTTCCAGGCTCTGTGTGTGGCAGACACTTTTATTGATCGGCAGACTTTTGGCCTATTCTATGCCATGCACAGCAGGTCCCCCTTCGTTCTGCCCCCTCCGGCGTTGGTCATGCTCAGGCATGTCCGGGATGGACCACATGGAGGTGCCGGGTTTTGCAAGGATGTTAGGGGCTGAGGGGTAGATTGCGTTTCGCAATCTTTTATGAAGCTCGGCCTCAGTACTCCCCGCCTCTTCTTGTGGCATGCGGTTCTTCCATCATTGGCAGGCATTCATGTTGCAGTTTCGCTCGGCCTCCTTACTCACCGCCTCTTCTTGTATCTTGCGGATCTTCATTCATTGGCAGGCACTGCATTAATCTCCGGACCGGGCATTTGCTCCTATATTTCTCCCGGCCCTACGTTTAAAAACCTATATATACCATCACAAAACAACAATATCACAGATATGGGCCATTCCACCGAAAGTGTCAAATCGCATGTTCCTGTCATTTGGTCGTAGAAGGACCCATCTTTTAAACTCTCTTTCTTTTTTCAATTGTAGATATTTGTGTGCTCTAATTGTGGCATGACAATTTTTTAGTGTAAATGCAATCTTTTATTGAGAAAATTCGATAAAACTGGTCCAATCGTCATAACTTCATCGTGGTACACTTCGACTTTGTCAACTTTGAACAACCATTGCCCTTGCATCACACATTATTTTTCAATTTCTACTACCAGGATTTGTTCTTCATACGATAAAGATCGAAAATCATGAGTGGATTGTTCAATAGTTATCAAACATTCAACTTCAATGAAAATTATAGGCGTGTCACTAGAATTTCCGTCATTGCTACACATATTTTGGTTTATACCGCCATTCAGACACCTGCACTCCAAACGGGACGTTTGGGGGTTCAAAGTAACTAATAACAACCACAGAATGCCACGTGATCAGTTTCATAGGTCTCCAGTGCTGTGTAGGCAGTCAGAGAGGTAATGTGTATATGGTGAATGAATGAATGAATGAATGAAAGCTTTATTCCTAAAACATATAGACAAATACAAAAAAAAATACAATTTTATGCAGTGGAATATACCCCAAAACCATAGGACTTAGTCCTGTGCGGTTTGGGGGAGTTGAGAGCTTAAGAAATTAATAGTGTAACAAATTCAGGTAAATCTTACAAGCATCAATACAGAGTAGAAGGAATAGTGTATATGTATCATGTATAAATACTAGAAAGAACGCTCATACAATAAGTAGGCCCTTTAACAATCAACCACGAGAATATCTTTTTCTTGTATGCAGAGCGAGAGAAATTGGTGGGAAAAGTCATATCAACTGGGAGGGATCTCAGCAGAAATGGCATGCTGAAGTATATATGTTTGGATGTACACCACAGACGAGTCTGGGGAGCCGGTATCACCGCACTGGAGGTGAGGCGAACTAAGTATGGGCTATTTCTCTGATACATAAATAATTCGGGGTGCTTATGAAAAAAGGTCAGGGATGATTTTAGGTACAATTGCTGGATTGAGAAAACAGGCACAAGATTAAACAACTCAGCAGTAGGGAATCTGCGGTGCTTACCAGCGATTACTTTCAAGATCGATTTTTGAATAACATTGAGTGGGTGGAGGACGGAAGCTGAAGCCCCACCCCAAGCGACTATTCCAAAGCTGATAACACTTTGAACCAGCGTTTTATAAACTATTATCAAGTTCCTTAAGTTAATACATCTCCGTAATCGGTGCAATATATGTATAAACTTGCGGAGTTTTAGTATGATTGATTCAATGTGGCATTCCCATTTTAGATCTTCATCCATGATTATTCCTAGGTACCTACCCGAGTACACACGTTCAATTGATGGACATATTATGCCGTCAGATTCGCATTTTGAAAAATCTTTTCCGCAGATATGCAGGTTAATAGAAAGATGCCCTAAATTTTGTTTCGAAAAAGACTTGGAAAAAACTACATATTTGGTTTTTTTAATGTTCAAGCTCAGGGTGTTGGAGCACATCCATTCAAACATCACGTTTATATCACTGTTCGCCGCTTTAAAAACCTCTTCCCAGGAATCACCCTCACAAAGGAGCGCGGTATCATCCGGAATAAGTATGAAGTTCCGCAAAGGTTCAAACTGCCCAAACGGTTGATGAAAATTAAGAAAAAAATGGCAGCCAAGGTACCGCCCTGAATTACCCCATACTGTATAGAAGTTTCGTCACTATCTACGCCGTCAATAGACACAATTTGCTTTCGGTTAGAGAAATAGCTCTGGACCCATTCAAGCTCTAAACCACAGACTCCATGGCTCGGTAGCATTTCGACCAAAAGGTCCCTGTCAATGGAGTCAAAAGCTTTAGCCATATCAAGCATTATAAGGACACCCTTTTTCCCGCGATCAAGCAGCGTATTGACATCTTTGGTAATCGCATACAGAGCATCTTCAACCCCAATACCCTTTCTAAAGCCAAACTGTCTGTCGGATAGCAAGTTATTCAATTCAAGATGGTCATAAAGGAGGTGCTTGATCCACCGCTCTATCAACTTAGAAATGGTACTTAACAGGGAAATCGGCCGGTAGTTAGTGAGTTCCAGTGCATTGCCAGATTTAAATATGGGTATCACTCTAGCTATTTGAAGGGCATCCGGGAATACTCCACAAGATAAACTAAGATTGATAATGTGAACAAGTGGCCCCTTCAGCTTATGAAAATATTTCTTCACCAATTTAAGAGGTATCCCATCAAAGCCCGGAGCAGAGTTACCATTCATACCCGCTATAATTTTTTCCAAGTCATTCGTAGATATCATTCGAAATTTAAATTTCTCAGGGGAAGTGTTGTCTCCGAACCGGAAAAACGGTGGGGGTAGTTGGTGAAACGTGGGAGTATTTTTCTGATTATCATTCCTTCACGCTGCAATATTTCGGTAAGTTTTTGTAATTATTTTTACATTTATCATTATTGAAGTACCTTGAGTGAACGTGAGTTGATTGGAATATCAGTTTTATGAAAATCGTTGCTGTTTAAAAAAATAAGTTTCAAAAACCAACTGTTCGTCATTACTCCACTCGTCATTACTTCACTTCCCTGTTTTTACCGAGGTTATGAAGTAATGACGAGCTGAATGAAGTAATGACGAACGAAGCAATTTGATAACAAAAGTTGATTTCATTTTTGTCTTTAGTATGTTTTGCCAATTTCAATTTGAAGTAGCATCTTCTGCATATAGATCAGAAATATTTTGATGAGAACTCTCAGTTGATTAGGTACTTAATCTCAAAACTAAATTTACGTTCCGTTGTTCTGTGAGCAGATCCTGAGAACATGGCTCCAAAGAAGCTTAAGCCAGAAGAGATCAGTAGAAAGAAGCTGATAAAAAAATTGTATGACAAGCAACGTTATGAAGAGAAAAAGAACAATCCAGAGTCTGCCAGACTCCTCAAAGTTCAGCAGCACAAAAACTGTTTGAAGAAGAAAGAAAAGGGCCAGGTAAAACTGGCCTCGCAAATGACTCGCAGAGACCAAAAGGCAATTCGTGTAATTTTGAAGACAAATTCTGCAGCATACCGTCAACGAAAAAAATTGGCAATCCAAGCATGCGCAGGTGATGGACCGGACACTATCAACACGCCAGGAACTTCTTTGGGTCCCTCCTCGGCTCCTGCCGAATCTTACCAAGCAAAACTTGCGAGGAAAAGGATTAAAAGGACGGACTCAGTACTCAACAAAAGAAATGATAAATTAAGAAGACTTGTCAAGAAACTTAAAAATCGTAATAGGAGCCTGAAGAGGAAACTGGAGAAGACAAACTCAGCTTCGCCGACAATCAGTGCTGGATTAGCAACCAACATACCTGAATCCCCAGGTAAACTCGTCTCTCTCTTGATTGCCGAAAAAAACGAGCCTGAAATCAAAAAACGTCTGCTATTCCACCAGGTTATGACTAACGAGGTGACAAAGAACATTGGTCAAAATCTCTCAACAATGCGGGAGATAACTGATGTGATAGTAGGTGATGGGACGGATTACAAGAAGTATGGAATTCTTCATATGTGCGAAGAGCTGATTTCTCCAAGACAAATAAGAAATTAATGTTGTGACCAAGAAACCCAAAGATTCGCCTAGTCGTCTGTAGCACGGGATAAGTTGGAGCAGATTGTGATTAATTTCTTGGAGGATGATGAGAATTCGAAAGTGCAACCTGGGAAAAAGGACTGCATCACTAACAAGGGCGTTAAGAAACAAAAGCGATCGCTCCAAGGAGATCTCATTGATCTTCACAAAAAATTCTTGGAAACCACCGATCATGAAATCAGCTATTCTCTATTTTGTCAGTTTCGACCTTTTTGGGTAGTCTTCCCAAAAGTTTCTGAGAGAGACACGTGCCTATGTAAGATACACAGTAATTTCGAAATGCGCCTAAAAGCTCTCTACAAATGTGGATTATTGAAAAGTGCTAGGAGTGGTGACATTGAAGAACAATTGTGCTGCAACCCACCTACTCTCGCTTGCTTTCAGAGGAAGTGTCGTTCATGTGAAGATAATTCAATTTTTTACATTGGAGAATTCGATGGCTCACAGCCACTTTGTGTAGAGCAATGGGTCACCAAAAAGGTCCAATACAAGGATCCTAAAACAAAGAAGAACAAAACTACAAATCGCACGTTCAAAGAACTCCAAAACAAGACACTGATATATCTTCTACCGTATTTCTGCGACATGAAGGGAACATAATTAACCAGCATCGTCATATAAAGGAACTCAAGTCATCGGTTGGAGTTGGAGAAATTCTCTTCCACTGTGACTTCTCCGAAAATTACTCACTAAAGTACAACAGTGAGATTCAATCGATTCATTTTGGTGGCAATCGCATAAATATTTCCCTACATACAGTTGTAGTTTATTCAAAAGACTGTGAATTTTCTCCCGTCACTCCGAAGTGTTTTTGCACGTTATCTGAAAATTTAGACCACGGGCCAGGTGGTATTTGGGCACATTTCCAACCTGTTTTTGAGGAGATTAAAACTTCTGCTGCATATAAAATAACGCAGGTCCACATTCTCTCTGATGGTCCATCAAGCCAATATAAAAACAAAACCATCTTTTACCTCTTTCAGAGAAAACTTCACTCCATTTTTCCTGCTTTGACTACTGCCACCTGGAACTACCATGAGGCAGGCCACGGCAAAGGTGCCCCTGATGGGGTGGGAGCCACCATTAAAAGAACGGCGGACAGAACAGTTGCCCAGGGAAAGGACATCACAGATATCAACACCTTTTTAAGTGTTATGGCAGAGAAACTGACATCTATAAAACTATACCTTGTTGACAGTTCTGCCATTCTGAAAATGAACAAATCGATTCCTGTGAAGATCCTCCCCTTCAGAGGGACAATGATGGTCCATCAAGTGGTTTGGAAGAAAGAGAAAACACAGCTGCACATGAATGAACTCAGTTGTACATCATGCCTCACGAACTGCAAATATTTCCACATGGGAACTCACTCCTCAACTTTAGACAGCAATGAGGAATCAGAAGATTGTCTAGAAGATGACAACGGAAATCCGACTGAAATTATCGAATTTACGCCAATACAAACCCCAGCAGCACTACAAAAGCTCGATTTCGGGGTAAGTACTAGTAGGTGAGAACAAAAATGCTTGATTATGGACTTGCAGGAGTGCGAGTGTCGTTGCCTAAGGCCATTTTTCTGATGAATTAACGCTTATTTATTATCAGACATCCTTGGGAGCCAATACGCCTGAAATCTTTAACAGCTTTGATGCGGTGAGCCTTGATGAATTCATTCGAAGTGAACCTGTGCAGCGAGACTTGACAATTGACACTCTCAACGGATTCACTCAAACCGAAACTCAGCTGCAACGTGTGAGAACTGATGAAGAATTCATCCAAAGAGAGCCTATGAATGAAAGTGTGCCTACCGAACTTTTGACCTTCCAGACCGTTGAAATTCAGAATTTGTGCACGAGTGGTTTGTGTTACACTTGTGGTGGGAGTATCAGTGAAAAACGTACGGGAGTAAAATGTGAAATTTGCTACTTTACGTGTTTCCACGACGAATGCGTGCCTGTTACCAATTATAGCAGTACTGGAGTTTTTTGTTGCTCTAAATGTTTTGATTCTATTCTATGTTAAAGTTCACGGCTTGGCAATGCTTGTTTTTATTGATCCGGAAGTTACTTTATTTGTGATGAAGAATGTAAAAATGTGATAAGATTTTTATACTGAAAATATAAGTGATATAATTCTGTTCTGGTCACCTTTACGTGACATTTCGCTTTCCAGTTAATTACTTACATTAAAAATATATTTTGTTTCTTTTCACAATATTAACTGGATTGTTTAGCTATTTTTTATTTAGCAATATTTGGATAAGATTTTTATATAGAAAATATGAGAGATTTAATTCTGTTCTGGTCACCTTTATGTGACATTTCACTTTCCAGTTAACTACTTACATTAAAAATATATTTTGTTTCTTTTCACAATATTAACTGAATTGTTTTTTATTTTTGACCTAATATGCCAACTAGGTAGTCCCAGGTTGTGTGTGCCAAGAGTTAAAATGAAATGTTTGATGAAAAAAATACAAGAAACTAGTGCAAAATCATTACCTACTTCATTGGAAAATCATAACTTCACTACCGTTGGGATCATTCCTTCACTGGGTGTCATTACTTCATTTTTACGATTTGAAAAAACATTAATATTATAACTACCAATATTATTTTAGCGCGACTAACGGTCATATGTGGTCAAGTAGTATCAGAGGAACCTACAGTAAACAATTTGAGCAGCTCAGACAACTTTTAAAAATGAAGTGAAAAGGGAGTCCGATTTGACGCTTTCGGTGGAATGGCCTATTATATCTGTATGGGAACCCACTGTGGGTTTATTTGTTCATTTATGCGTGAATGATTTTAGACTGTGATATTTCGTTTTTCTTCTGTGATATATCATTCACGCATAAATAAATTACATGCTCGCCATAACAATTGTTGCTCGCCATGACAAGTGTTTATTGTTTATTTATGCGTGAATGAGTTTAGACTGTGATATATCTGTTTTCTTCTGTGATATATCACAGAAGAAAACAGATATATCACAGTCTAAACTCATTCACGCAAAAATAAATTACATGCTCGCCATAACGAACCCATTCGCTCGATGTCTTTCATACAAGACCAGCGAGGACGGGAGAATCCTGCCGGTCCCGAGCCCACCCTTCCTAAGTGGCCTCCTGGCACTCGTTGTGACAGAGCTTTCTTATTGGCCAGGAGGCCGACAGCCCTAGAAAATTAATAAAAGGAAATCAACAGAATAGAAACTAAATAAATCATATAAAAAATGTAAAATACCTGTCGGTTTGCTGCCTCCCCGTGGACCGACAGGTCCCCCAACACTCACCAGTCCCAATCATTCCCTTAAACCTATCTTACATGAATTTACATTTACTTATCACAGCTATAAATTTCCATATCACAGACTATTATCACGGGCTAAGAGTGGTGAGTACTTTTACAAATTTTCCTCCCAGGCTCTATTATCTAATCTAAGCTAACCTAACCTAATCTACAGTAGTAACCCGGAGCAATTCTCGTATCGCCATGCAGCATGAGAGTACTGGTATAAATATTCCTCTCAGCTCATGGGGGGCGGATCCGTCCCTTCGCCTCTCGAGCGCGACCACGTCGCCAGAATGCGTGGAAACGCTGGCAGCTTTCCTTGGTCGCCAGGAGGCTGCTTAGGGCACCGTCGTACGTTGCAGCCCCCCACAAACCTCTTCTCTGCTCCTCGTACAATGGGCAGTCACGAACCACGTGCTCCACCAGCTCAAGCGCTGCGCCACACCAGCTCAAGCGCTGCGCCACACAGACAGGATGGGAGTTCCCGGCGTCTGAATTCATGCAACTTCCCGCTGAAGTTGCCATGGCCCGTGAGCAGCTGTGTGGTCTCGTAGCTGGGTTGCAGCCAATCTGCCTCCACCCTCTGTCTGAGATTCGGCAGGTACCCATGGGAGAGCCTCACCACAGACCCCTCATCCCAGCGGCGCTGCCATCTGCAGTATGCCCACTCGTTGATAGCTGCTCTTTTCTCTGTCCCCGTGGATGCCCGGCTGCAGCGCTCAGCTAATTCGGGGAGGACGCGGGCACACGTACGCAGGGGCCACCTTACAGCCGCTTCCACTACTCGCACATCTAAGGCCAGGTCCAGCGGCATGCAACCTGTGATTGCTTGGAGTCCGAGCGTTGGTGCTGTTCTATATCCTCTGGTCATTGCTAGCAGAGTGGCTCGCTGGATCTTTAAGATGCTCCTGCGGATCCCCTCAGCAGGCAGGTCCCACCATGTGGGTGCGGCATATACCACTGCCGGGAGGAACACTGTGTGGTAGTAGTGGCGGCGCCTTTCAAACGTTGCACCCCACCCTCGCCCCGACAGTATTCGGATACCTCCCGCTATCCGAGCAGCTTCTGACAGTAATGTGTCCACATGGGCCGCAGCATTGATTCGCTGGTTCAGGGTAACGCTGAGGTATTTGACCGCCTTTGTCGCCTCAACCGTGGTGTCGCCCACCCTGAACCTTGTCGGGTGTCGTGCGTCCCCTCCCCCACGGAACACCATGGCCTGCGTCTTGCTTGCCACTAGCTCCAGCCTTGCTCCGGCACACCATCTCCGAATCATCTCGCCGCTTCGCTCCAACTCCCGGATCAGCTGCTCTCGTGTGTGCGCCTCAACCAGCACAGCCAGGTCGTCAACATAGGCAGCCGCGACGAATCCCTCTTCCTGCAGCACTCTCAACAGGTCATTGAATGCTAGGTTCCACATGGCCGCGCCGAGGACAGAGCCCTGTGGACACCCACGCTCAACCTCTCTCACACCCTCAACGCTCACACGCTCAACCCTGTGACACCCTCACTCGTGTGCATGATGGCTGACCTGTCCGCGAAGTAGCTTCGCAGGAGCAAATATATATTTCGTGGCACTCCAAGTTCCTTGAGCCGCCCTAGCACCAGCGGCCACCAGACGGCATTGAATGCTCCCGCCACATCATAGAATGCACATGCCACGTGGCCGTAGGCGGATTGGCGCACCCGGCTCACCAAGAAGGTTATGGCGCTCTCGGTGCTTCGTCCCCTGGTGCACCCAAACTGGTTGAGGTGGGTCACGTCCTCCACCTGCACATCTATCGTGTTGAGTACCATTCGTTCCAGAATTTTTCCGTTACAATCAACACAGACCCTGTCTCCAGCCTTTACCAATGCTTTTATATGGGAGACTTTCCAGGCTTTGGGGAATACTTGGTGGTCGAGGGCCATATTGTACAGCTGCAGCAGTGCCTCTTTGTAAACTTCCGGAGCTTCCTTTATCATGGCCATGTCTATGTCATCTACTCCAGATGCCTTCGTCCTTCCAAACGCTGCTATGGCTCGGTCCATGTCCGCACGTGTCCACCTCGGGGCATCGTCCATTTGGGGAGGGATCGCTGCTTCTTGCCTCCTACGCTGGTCGTCGACAAAATCCTCTGCGGTGCAGTCAGGCGGGAAGACCTCCTCCCGAAACATTGCACAGGCCTCACCAATACTGGCAGCCCTTTGGCCGTTGCGCTCAAGCGCAGACAGTGCCATCTCCGGCGTGATTTAACCATGACGATACGGTACGCCTCCCCCCATGGTTCGTCGTCCGCATTGTTTGTGACAAAGGTCCGCCAGCTTTCTCGTTTCTTTTTTCTAATCATTTCCTGTGATTTCTGCTTCTCTGCCTTGTAGGTCGTCTGCCGCCGCTGTCTCTCGGGTCCATCCCTCGCTCGCAGGAACCACCTTGGCACCCTGCGCACCTCCGAAACCATCCCTAACCATCCCTAACCGTCAGAACCTTTCTTTGTACCCCCGTGCCTTGGCCTTGCGGCTTTTACGGGGTGAGGGGGTTGCTGCTATGCTGCATAGTCTGACGGTCTTCACCTTCCCCCCACTGCGCTATTGGTCACCCCTGTTCAGGGGGTCCAGGATGGGCCACGTGGAGGCTGCGCAGTCGCGATACGGGAGGAGGTGGACGCATGGGCTTTCACTTGAGTTTTGGTGGCGAATTTCACCATTGCCCCGCAGGTCTTGGTGCTGCGCGCCGATGCTTTGAGTAGTTTTTTGGCGTATGGTTGCTTCTTGCCAGCTCGGCCTCCGTACTAGCCGCCTCTTCTGTAGCTTGCGGCCTTCCATCATCAGCGGGCATTCACATTGATATCACAGATCTGTTACGAGGGAATCACAGTCATTCGTCGCACTCCACAAACAGACAGCAGTCATTCTATAAATTACATGCACTCAACTTTAAAGCAAACATACATCATTCAACATTCCAGGCCGATAGGATGGGGAGAGCCTAGCCGGCCCCGGGCCCACCCTACCTAATATGGCGTCCTGGCACCCGTCAGTTAGGGCTTTCATAGGCCAGGAGGCCGACAGCCCTAGGAAAATAAACAAATTGAAAATAATATAATGCAGTAAATGAAAAAACTAACAAAACGATGAAGAAGTTGCCTGCTGCCTCCCCAAGGCCATCAGGCTCCCCTCATTCATCGGTCCCCTCATTCGCACACGCATGTTCACAAACAGACACAACACAAAACACAGCACACCAAACATAACATTCATACATAAACACGTAAGCCTAGCCTAATATCACAGATCGGACGGCGAGTACTTTGATAAATATTCCTCCCGGTACCTAACATTGATTGCTTAGCCTAGTATCACAGTTCTACTTTGCTCGTGCCCTACTTCAGGATGCTGGGGAGATGTTTGACGTGTGGGCCACAGCTTCTTCTGCATTACTTTGGTGGCGAATTTAGCTGTTGCCTTGAAGTTTCTGGCATTGGAGACGGACACCCGCCACGGTGAGGCAAGGGGCGCGTCTGCTCCCTGTAGGCTGGAATGCCATTGCTCCCGCTCCTCGCGCTATACAGGATGCACGTCATGTATAGGTGCTCCGCTGTTTCTTCTTCTCCACACTGGAAAGCTGCAGAAGGTCGCAGGTTGAAGCCATGGAGCTTGGCTGCGAAGTCCCCGTGACCCGTGAGGTACTAAGCCACGTAATGGCTCACGTCCACAAAACGGGCCGACTCTCTGTCGCGCACGCTGGGCCAGATCCTGTGGGTGTGTCTCCCCTTAGTGGAGCGGTCCCATCGCCTCTGCCATTCGTCCAGGCACCACTGCTCGATTTCCTCAGCTGCTTCCAGGTTTGGAATGGGGCAGGGTCTGTCGTGGTTGACATGCCACAGTGCGGCTCTTGCTCTGCGTTTGAGGTCTACTGGAGGCTGGGCTGTGATCACCTGGAGGGCGTCCGTGGAAGTCGTTCGGTATGCCTGAGTCACCATAAGCAGCGCGCTCCTCTGGCTACTGAGCAGGCGGGACCAGTGCTTGTTCTTGGCTTCTAGGGTCCATGCGGGGCAGGCATACAGGAGGAGCGACTCCCATAATGCTGTGTACATGATCGACCTACTCCGATATGTAATCCCCCAGGTGACTCGCGCCAGGGCCTTGGTCTTGCCAAAGCTGGCAGCTGCTCTAGCAACCGCAGCCTCGACATGGCTGGTGGGGTCCAGTCCATTGGCAAGTATGACTCCCAGGTATTTGGGCGTTGGGTCGTGCCTCACGGTCCTCCCCGACAGCCTTATTACAGGGGGGCTTCTCATGCTCAGGGTGCCTTTCAGCAACGTTAAGACAGTCTTCTCTGTCGCGAGTTGCAGCTTCACGGTCCGGCACCACCTCGTTACCTCGGCGACGACACAGGCTCCCTCCCTCTCAATCTCGGCCTTTGTGCGTCCGCTCAAGATGACGGCCAGGTCATCCACATATGCCATTGGGCTATGCCCCTGCCTCTCCAGGATGGACAAGACCTCGTTGAATAGGACTGTCCATAGGTAGGGCCCCAGGACCGATCCCTGGGGGCATCCCATTGTGACGTCACGCCTGCATCTAGAGTCCAGTTCAGGAATTCCGGCTCTCCTTTCACCTAGGAAGCTGCAGAGAAGATGCAGGGTACCCTGCGGGAGTTGCTCCCTCTGCAGGGCTGCAATGACCGCCGGCCACCACATTTGGTCAAAAGCCTTACGTATGTCGAAGAAGAGGGTGACTACGTATTTTGCTGTACTATTCGTGACGTACTCGCTGATTCTAACTATTGCATCGGTCGTTGACCTCTCTCGGATGCTTCCGTACTGCGCAGGGTGGGGATGATACGGGTCGGAGGTCATAATGCGGTTTAGTATCATCTTCTTGAGTACTTTTCCCAGCACCGAGAGAAGAGAGATCAGCCTGTATGAGCTAGGGTCATTTGGGGGGCGCCCTGGTTTGAGGAAAACACAAACATTTGCCTCCTTCCAGGCACGGGGGAAGTATCCCGTTGCCAGGCAGTCGGCCATTAGTTGCAGTAGATATGCCTCACTGGCTGCGAGGGTTCTTCTTACCGTGCTGGCCTCCACTCGGTCGAGGCTGGGGGCACTGCCGGGGCGGAGGTCTCTGATGGCGGTACGCAGCTCCTCAAGGGACCAGGGGTCCCCCCCCCCTCGACACGAGGCAGTGATGCCGCTGCGTTACGCAGTTCTGTGTGCTGCAATTCGTCCCCCTCTGCAGTATCCACTGGGAAGGCTGTCTCCAGTACCGTAAGTCCGGTAGAGAGGAAGCTCTCCACTCCATCATAAAAAGGCGTAAGAGCGGGCCGCGGTTTAATTTTTTCCCTCACTATTTGTGCCGGGAGACCCCATGTGATCTTCTGGTCTGCCTCCTCTACAAAGGCCCGCCACGTTTCTCGTTTTCCTCTGCGGATCTCTCTCTGGAAGGTCTTCTTCGCCTCTAGGTAGGCTGCTCGCCGAATTTGCCTCACTATGGGGTCTTGGGTCCTTTGATACCTTTTTCGTTTGTCGTTTGCCTCTTTTTTCATGCTGGCCAGCTCGAGACTCCACCATGGCAGGGAGTGGGGTTTTAGAGTCCTTCGTGCGGCCTTACCTACCTTGTCGCAGAGGATACAGCTGATGATCCTAACTTTGTCGTCTATAGCCTCCTTGTCGTACGCTGGCCACAGCAAGGTTTCAGCATTGTCCGCCACCCCCCTCCCACCAAGCTCAGGAGCACTTTGGTAGGCACGTTGTCAGTGCGGAGTCGCCCAATCGAAGGGTTTTTGAAGGCCGAAGTCGCAATCTCGTAAGTGATGACGGCGTGGTCGCTCTGCGTGGCCTGTCCGTCAATAACCCACGCAACACATCTGCCGGCCAGTGGTGGAGTCATGGCTATGACGTCGATGGCTGACTCACCTCGGGGTCCGCTGAAGGTCGCTGGCGAATCCTCCGCGTTCATGAGGACCATGTCGCAAGAAACAAGGCACTCCAGGAGCTGCTCTCCTCTTCCGTCCGTATTTCTGTCGCCCCATGCTACGTGGTGTGCGTTGGCGTCACCTTCCAGGATAATATTGAGCCCGCGGTATTTGGCGCATATTGCTGAGAGTTGCTCAGAGTAAGCTGCCATGCTCACGCCCCCTCTTAGGTAGAAGGAAACTAAAACGATTTCCTCGCCGTTGATGAGGACTTTAGCACAGGCCATCTCGTCGATCGTTTCAGGGAGTTTCAATACTGTTATTGAGCTATTGAGTACGTAGACCACTGAGGCTGCAGTTGGGCCTCTGTACACTGCTTGCGCAGTGATCCCAAACCCCCTCTCAATCCCCTTCTTCCAAGGCTCCTGGGCCAACAGCACGTCATACTGCGCTGACTGGAGCATGACCCTGAGCTCGTCATGCACGGCCTTCGATCTGTGCAGGTTATGCTGGGCGATCTCAATCCGCCTTGCCATAGTCTATGCTACCTTTTAACCTGATATAGGCTCGCTGGTGTGCCGTGCAACCACGCGCGGCGGCGGAGTGCCGGGAGTCGACTCCCATTTTGGTGCAATTGATACAGCTAAGGCTGTCCGAGGTGCAGGTGCGGGTTTCATGACTGCCAGAACTGTGCCGGAAGCTCAACTACCCAGGATACAAAAGGTGATCCCTCGTGGGTTCTGCCGTATTTTACCGTGTAAAGTGGTGTAAAGGCTCCTTTTATCCACCCTGGGCCCATGTCATTGCGGCACAGAAGCTGTTCAGCCACCTCATCACGGCCCAGCTCCGTTGTAACCCGCAGTACTAATAGGCGAGAGTTTCTCCTTGGACTGCTCCTAAGACTTAGTCCCGCGCTTTTAATTGACGGAAGTGCCAGTATTTTTTCACGGTCTTCCTTTGTGTGGGCTTTGATGGCCACACCACCGCTAGCTGTTGTCCGTATATCATGCAGGTTGATGGCGTTCTTTCTCGGGTTGATCATCGTTTTTACCTTTTCGAGAAATGTCTTTTTCTCTTCGGTTTCGGGGAGGTCAATCAAGATGAGCTTTGCGTCATCCTCCGCACTCTTCTTAATGTCCTCTTCCGTTATCCTTTTATTATCGCTTCTGGCCTGCTTGTCTCTCCGCTCTCCAGCGTTCTTGTTCGCGCCCTCTGCAGCTGCTTTCCTCCTTCTTCTCCTCGCCCTACTGACCTCCTCAAAATCGTCCAGGTCTGTTATGTCGGAAGTTAGGTCCTCCTGGACCACCTGGGCATAGCTACGGGGGCTAGCTTGAGTCAGCGCCTTACGTGACGGGGCGGCTACTACTTGGTTGCTTAGATTTTTTCTTTCTGCCGATCGCGACCTTAGGATCTCTCGGCGCACTTGGTCCACCGCCTGTAGAACGGTGGATGTCCTGGAGATGACACGCCTAACCTCCGCTGCCAGTTTAGTAGCAAATTTTGGTGACAGGGTGGCAGAGTCCTCAGCCTGAGCACACCTTCCAGCTAGATAAGCGTTCTGGATTGGAAGTTGCTCCATGCCATTTAAGGCTACGTCGAGCATTGCTTGCAACTTGGCACTCTGCTGCTTATTAAGTTTGCTCTCAGGGGAGAAGATATAGGCGCTGGCTTCGCTGAGAGCTTTTTGGGTCGCAGCCATTACTCTCTCAATCTTCCCTAGCTCATGGTTCTGTTTCGCTCGCTTGGGTGTGGCACTCTGGCTACCTCCTGATGATTCAGAGCTTCCCGGCCGCTGCCTTTTAGGTGGGGGCTCGTGTTGCGGGGTCGACCGCTCTAGCCCTACTGGCTGGCTTGCCAGGCTTTCCTTCATATGCCCTGGCGGAGATCGTGTAAGGGACTTCCCTCCGAAGGCGGGGTTTTGAGAGCCCGCCTTTAGCTGGGTGGCTGACAGTCTCCTGTCATCGCCACCCTCACTTAGGTTAGGCTGGGAACCCGCCAGCGATGGTGGCGCAGAGGAGACTGTTTCGGGTGCAGCGGATGTTGCAAGTTCTTTTAGGTCTTTGTTTTGGGTTATGGGATTCATTTTGGTGGTGATGTTTTTGTCTCTGCCCCTGCCCGGCTCACCCCTCAGGGAGATTCCCTGAGGGGCTATGCCCCCTCCACTTACGCAGGAAGAGGCTCAACTGCAGGGGAGGGGACTCAAGGCCCTTACTCGCGAACTTTCAGGGCTCCCAGGGGTCCGACCCCCTGGGTACCGGGCAGGGTGCTTGCCAGGCTGGGGCCCCACAGGACTGTTGGTGACGACCACGGGAGGGTGGCCCCCGTTGCCCGCCTGGGCGGCAGCTCGAGGCGACTGTTATTATTCCGGGTCCAGATATAGCCGTGGAGTCCGGATCGTGGCAGCAGGGCCCTCCCGCTCCTGCTGCCATGGTTCCGCTTAACCCTGGGACAAGGGGCCTGACAAGGTACTGCCACTTGGCAAGATGGTCCTTGGTTTTTTAACGAGGTTGTTACTCCTCCTGCTCACTCTTAGTCGCCGTCGCTGAGGATCATGTGGCCCAAGGGCGACAGGATCCACAGCTCAGGCTTAAGCCCCTAACCAGCTTTCCTAACCATCCCTAACCATCCCTAACCTGCTGTGCGCTGTGCTTTTGTCGATTGTTTGTAGGCCGCTTGGGCCCATACCAATCATGCTCTTTGGTGTGCGACTCCTCTTCAGTTATTTGTGATGTTCGCTGCACAGCAGGTTACCCCTGTCGCTGCCCCCTCCGGCTTTGGTCATGTCAGAGACATGTCCGGGATGGCCCGCGTGGAGGTGCCGGTTTTACAGGGATTCTTGGAGGCAGAGGGGAATAAATACACATCTTGGTCTCTCGTTTTCCGGTGCGTTCTGCTCTGATCAATTCGCTCAGCCTCCGTACTAGCTGCCTCTTGAGTGTCTTGCGGTTTTCCATCATTGGCGGGCCTGTTTTCTTTTAGAACGGTGCATAAATAAATTTCACAGCCTCCGTACTCACCGCCTCTTCTATATCTTGCGGTTATTCCATCATTGGCAGTCTTGTTTGCACTCAAGTTTAATATCACAGCTCTGTTTATAGGAATCACAGTCATGCAATATTACACTACAACATTAACTGCCATTCAATAAATTACTCTCATGTGATAAATTAGGTACTTGCACCCAAAACATTAAAGCCTGCCCACGCACACACCATTCAACATTCCAGACCGATAGGATGGGGAGAACCTACCGGCCCCGGGCCCACCCTACCTAATATGGCGTCCTGGCACCCGTCAGTTAGGGCTTTCTTAGGCCAGGAGGCCCACAGCCCTATGAAAATAAACAAAAGGAAATAATAAAATGCTGAAAACAAAAAAACCAACAAAATGATAAAGAGGTTGCCTGCTGCCTCCCCGAGGCCAGCAGGGCCCCCACCACTCCACTGGTCCCCTCATTCACACTCACTCACTCACACAACACCTCGCTATAAATTATACCCAGAACACATATATAACACAGAATTACAAACATACAGATACCCTAACCTAATATCACAGAGCTGAATGGGGAGTACTTAGGAAAAGAAATATTCCTCCCACCGCTTAAACCTAATCATAAACTAATATCACTGAATAATGGTGAGTACTGGTATTAAAATTTCTCCCATTGCCTAAGTCTAGGTACTAAGCGCTAATCGGGGTCCGCCAGGTCGGGCCCCTCTCCCCTGCGTTGGTGCCATGATGCCGCGAAGTTTGAAAACTTTGTGAACTGATCTGTGCTCTCCACCAGCCGCCTCAGGTCGCCACTGAACATCCGCTCCCCAGCCATGGTTAGTCGCTCCCCTTCATAGATTGGGCAATATCTTAATACATGCTCCACTGTTTCATCATCTCGCTGGCAGGGGCACAGCGGATTCAGCCTTCTTCTAAAATAGTGGAGTTTAGCTGAGAAGTTCCCATGCCCCGTCATCAACTGCGTGGTCCTGTAGCTCGGCGAAACCCAATCTTGAGCCAGGCGCAACTCCACGTCCGGAAAGATGCTGTAGGTCAGGCGGCCTTTTTCTGATGCATTCCAGCGTTCCTAACACCCACCTGGTAATCTGTCTCGCTTGCTCTTCCAGGCTGCTTCCATTATTCATCAGTGCACGTAGCTCAGCTCGCACAGGTACGCATGCTCTGCAGGGGTGGGATGTTGCGATGTGCGCCACTCGCGCATCTAGCACGAGGTCCAGTGGTACCGCCCCCGCAACTACTTGCAGTGCATCGGTGGAGCAGGTTCGATAGGCTTTCGTTATTGAGAGGAGGGCGGCTCTTTGGATCTGCAACACTCTCATACGCTGGGCCCTCGTGGGGGACCTCCACCAGGTGGGCGCTCCATACAGTACGGTTGGGAGGAAGACATTCTGGTAGTACCTCCACTGGCAAGAGTAGGGGATACCCCAGTCAGCGCCAGACAGCCCACGCACCGTGGCAGCTAATTTGGTGGTTTTACATGCTACCACTTCGAGTTGCGGGCTACACGAGAAACGCCTGCTGAGCTGCACCCCCAGGTACCTAACAACTTCACTCGCTTCGATGCGGACGTCCCCTGCCCTAAACCGAAAGGGGTGCCGGGGGTCAGAGCTGCCCCTGTATAGTATTGCCTGCGTCTTGCTGTGGGCCACCTCCAACCTGGCAGACCGGCACCATCACACAACCACCGCCGAAATGGCCTCAGCCCGAGACACCAGCTCCGCCCTCGTATTTGCGCCTATTACGAAAGCCAGGTCATCTACGTGCGCAACGGCTTTACAATCTTCCCCATCCAGGGCCGTCAGCAACCCTGAAAAGGCCAAGTTCCAGAGTGCCGACCCAAGCACGGAGCCTTGGGGGCAGCCTCTAGTGACCTCTACACGTGGAGTTCTGGAACGGGTGCACAGCTCCGCGTAACGCCCGCTGAAGTGACTGCAGAGGAGCACGTATATGTTGGACGGTATCCCAATCGATTTAAGCCCAGCCAGGACCATAGGCCACCACAACGCGTTGAACGCCCCAGCGATGTCATAAAAGATTGCCAGCACCCATCTCTGACCGTGTTGCTGGACACCTTCCAGCAGGCAGGTTATGGCGTCCTCCGTATTCTTCCCCCTGGTGCATCCAAACTGATGTGGGTGCGAGGCACTCATGAGGTGGGGCTCAATTATGGTGAGGATCAGCCGCTCGAGGAGTTTGCCCATGCATGGGAGGAGGCTTATGGGGCGGAGGCCGTCAACTAGGGTGGGATCCCTACCTGGTGACTTCAGAATGGCCCTGATTCTAGCAACCTTCCACTTGGCTGGGAAGACGCCATCGGCCAGGGCATGATTATACAGGGCCAGCAAGCTGGATAAGAAGGACTGCGGGGCCTCCTTGACCATAGCGAAATCGATCCTGTCTTCGCCTGGGGCCTTGCATCTGCTAAACATCCTGAGACCATCCTTCAATTGCTGCAGCGTCCACCCCTGGAACTGTGGGGGACCGGGAGGCTCCACAATATCCTGCCGCAGGGCAATCGCCTCAACCCCATCCTGGCTGGGGTCGTCCCGGGGTAAAACCTTCTGGAGGAACATCTCCGCTGCCTCGTCTATGGTGGTGGCATACCTCCCGTGATCCCTAAAGGTCGCTAAGGCCAGCTCTGGAGCGATCTTCTGCCTCACTATGGCGTATAGGAGAGACCAAGGATCCTGGCGGATGCTTTCCACTACGAAACTACTCCATGTGCTTCTTTTGCTTTTCCGTATAATTTTCTTGGATATTCATTGAGGTGGATGGTAGAACCGTGTATGTCGAGGAGGTAAGCCAGACAAAACCGTGTAAGTCTAATCCCCATTCCCATACACCTTCTAAAGGTTCATTGATATTAATAAGTCCTACTAACAGGGTGCATTTTACTTTACACACATTAATTAACTTGTGAAGAAGCAATATTACGAAAGAATAACACAAAATATCGGGAAACTTACCTTTAAAGACGACTTGCGTTGCTCATCACTCAGTTCACCAGACTTACGCGGTCTTACAATCACTGGGGGAGGTTATAGACATACAGGTTATTTCATTCAAACATAGGGAAGAGAATACTGTGTTGTGGCGAAATTGGCCAACGTGGGTGGATCGGGAGCCATCTAAAGAATCAGAAAAGCTCATATCCTTAGTTTTTCAAACTTTCAGATTTACATGGTTTTGCGGATTCACTGTCGATTTATTTAAACAAAGAGTGAAAACACCTTTTTTCGCACTCCATTACCAAGGCATGAGAGTATTGTGGACAGCATAGTATAATACTGGGCAGCCAACCGCAGGTGTTCTAATGGCATTCAATAACTGGACGTCGTATTCAATTCAAACTTACAATCCTACATGTCTGTATAATTTTCAGGGATGTTCTGATTTCTGCATCTTTTCAAAGAATTTGATTATTCATGTCAAGCTGGCGTTGATCAGGCCAAACAGTGGAGTACCACTTGTCAGGAAAGCAATTAACCGTGATCTGGGTGTTCTTCTTTACTCCCACCTGAGTTTTCCGCTCATATGGATGCGGTTGGTGGGCGCTGTGAGAGAGTTGGGTTACCTAACGTGATTTCAGGAGCGAAGGTACTGAGTGAGACCCTTAATACAAGCTAGACAAGTGTACAGTGGCACTTCACTTTTGATGGATCCGAAGAAGGACAATCGTGAACCATTGAAGATTTGTTCCAGCGCCGTGAATAGAATATGTACTAGTTCAGTGCGAGAACCGAAGTGGTGGGGATGAGTTGAACTAGAAACCTTCCTAATAACGATTATAACAAAATGCAAGCAACAATAATTTTATTCGCGTGAAAAGGCCAGATACTTGAACTTTTGGGGAGGTTATGCACGTTTGGAGCAAGAAGTTCATTTACCGGTTCAACAACTCGGGGCGGGTAAAACGGTACATGAACTTAACATCACTGGAACGCTTCACAGCTCACTAAGGCCTGCGCAGAGCGATTGCGCCGAATTAGTTCATTAACCCAAGCATGCTGGAACGAAGGACGCGTATCGCAAGCGTTAGTCGCCAACTATCTCTAATCCCCTCTAGGCATCGCTAATCATATCCTCCTAATGGCTAAATCGAACTCGATAATAATCGATTTCGATAGTGTCTGAAAAGATCCCCTCACGTTGGCTGTGATCGAATTTCAAAACAGGACTGAATGTATGTGCAGTTTACTGTTGTTCCCATTTCCGGTGGCACTGAACGCCAAATGTTATACAACATGTAACATGTGATATAACAGAAACAGCGTTACACAACAAGGTTGTACGATTTTCTAACTTTGTTACAAAACATTTACATAACATTTTATATAACATGTTTTGTTACATAGTGTGGACCTAGCTTAACGCAAGAAAAAAGTTCCAGACAATGTCTGACCAAGGCTACGAGATTGAAAATTTGCAATTATGCCAAAATGTTTGTAATGGCTAACAAACGGACGATTCCGAAGAAGGGCAATTTTCAAAAATGGTACAAAAGATACAAATTTCTAAAATCTCCGACAATTGATTATTATTCCCAATTGCACTTAGTTATAGGATGATGGCACCAGACAAAAATTTGAACAACAGGATATTTCAATACCAAATTGAAAGGGCAATTTATTTTTAACCAACAACTCCCAGTTTTCCAATTGAGGAAATCATATGGTCAAGTACCATATTATTCTGATCGACATTGCCATCATAGCCATTTTTTCCACCATCCATAGCTATTGTTATTTTTTATTAATTTTTCTGTAGCCATCTTTTCCACTTGTGACTGTATAGTATCTTGTTTGCCCCAATAGGAAAACTTCCCACTTCATCTATCCTAACAGAGCTATTTTTACAACGCTAAGAAGACAAACACATACAAGAACTCATGTCAAAACATAACATCACACATTACTCTAGGTACGTAGATGATATACTATGCATCACTGAACATGAAAACATTGATAACATACTCACTGACCTAAACAGAATCCGCCCAAACATTACATACACAATGGAGACAGAAGAACACAACACATTACATTACCTCGACATTACCATCACACGCACCAACAACCAACTAGAATATGGAATATACAGAAAACCCACAGCTACTGACACAACCATACACGCATCATCAAACCACCCTCTTCAACACAAACTATCCACATTCAGACACATGATGCACAGATTGAAATCCATACCACTGACAGAAGCCAACTACTTCAAAGAACTAAACACCATAACACAAACAACGGCTACACCTGCAAAACTGTAGACACATACAAACACAACCACATACAAACACAAAACCAACTTGACACTAAAAGACGACTTGTTTTCACATACACAGGACCAGAAACTTACAAACTCACAAACCTTTTCCAGAAAGAAGGTCTCTTAACCACACTTAGGACTGATAACAAACTAAGAAACCACCTCGACACAAACATAGAAAAGACACATACGCATGACAGAAGTGGAGTTTACAAACTGACATGCACATGTAAACACACGCACATAGGACAAACAGGACGCAACTAAGAATTAGGTACACAGAACATGTTAGGTCATTCAGACTCAACACAAGACGCTCCAACTACGCTAACCACCTTTACGACCAAGGACACGAACTAACTGACATCAACAAATGCATGACACTACAACACCCACAACAGAAAGGATGCAGGCTTGACATACTCGAAAACTGAGAAATATACAAACTACGCACATTCGACGGACGTATCATTAACAAAAAACTACTTGACACCATATTTAAACCACTCCAAAAACTGATACACAAACGCACGACACCAGCAGATGGACACAATGGCAACCCACCAGCCAAAAGACAAAGACTGGACTACACACACATACAACTACACAAATGTAGACGACACACACAAGACACCACCACAACAAACGAAACGAGCCAGTAACTCCTGATTTTGCCCTAACTCATAATTGCATAATTATAACAATTACAATGCATCATTACAATACATAGTAGGGTAGGTGGGGGCAAAGGTTGGCATGGGGCAAAGGTTCTCACTGTAGTTTGAAAATGACCGGGAAGTGTTTAGGAGGGAAACGGGCAAGCAGTGCAGAATGAGGTAAGCGTGTTTTTTTCATTTTTGATGTAATTTTTCGAAACTTTTGAGGATTTTTTAGTAGCACTCAAAGGCACAAACAGCATTGGACTTATTTTTGCGTGAAAGAGCGGTTAATAAGCTTTCGAATTCTATAATAATTGATTCCGTGGTTCACTCTACAACAATGGCGAGAATCCAGTGTAAGACGAAACCTGCTGTGATGGGGTAAAAGTTCGCAGGCATCCCGGGGTAAAGGTTTGCACCCCGAAATTCACCCAATCTGCAAACCTTTGCCCCTCTTCCTAGTATTATTTCTTCCTTATGCTCTTTTTAACAGGAATCCTTATTTTTGTGGGTCGTTTTAGCACTTTTTGCAACTAGAGCTGAAGTAATTTTATCTCTACCTACCTGTAACAGTCTGTGGTTTTTTTTATTCCAGGAATTACAAGAAAAAAACGGAGCAGAAGCCCCTCACTCAGGCTCTCTACGATCAAGCTTGTAAATTAATCAATGGAGGCTCTTCAATTAGACAGACAGCCAAAGCCATTGGATTTTCCGACACAGCGCTGAGGAAGAGAATTAAAATGGGGAAAGGAGGATCCCACCAGGGACGATTTAGTAAGGTGTTCTCTGCAGCTCAAGAAAAAGATCTGGTAAGACACTGCATAGAACTGGACAAAAGATTTTTTGGGTTGAGTTTGAAATCATTGAGATATCTTCTCTACTCTTATGCAAAAAGAAATAAAATTCCCTGTCCCTTTCCTGGCTCTCGGGAAATGGCTGGAAGGGACTTCACAAGGGAGTTCATGAAACGTAACAGGTTGTCATTGAGGACCCCACGAAAAACGAGTGTGGTGCGCACAATGGGGTTCAACCGTCTTCAACTCGAGCACTATTTTGAAAACTTGGAAAGAGCCTTGACAAAGTACAATTTTCCGCCCAAAAGAACATACAATATCGATGAGACAGGAGTGCAGACAGTGCCCAATAAATTACCAAGGCATGTTGCTCCAACTGGTAAAAAAGAAGTAGCAAAGTCCGTGTCAGCCGAACAGGGAAAAACTGTAACAGTCCTTTGTGCTATGAGTTGCGTTGGACATTTCATTCCTCCATATTTCATCTACGCCAGAAAGCGAGAAAACCGGCTGTTAGTCAAAGGAGGGCCTACTGGGTGCGACATGGCGTTAACGGAGAAAGGCTACATGAACACAGCCACATTCTTGAAATGGTTGGGGCATTTCAAACGGTTCGCAAACCCAACTCCTGAAAATCCAGTCCTCCTTATTCTTGACAATCACGTATCTCATACCAGCTTAGCCGCAGTCCAGTTTGCCAAGTCCAATAACATTCATTTACTAACCTTACCACCCCACAGCAGCCATAAAACCCAGCCCCTGGACAGGTGTTTCTTTAGACCTTTCAAGACCTACTATGATGCTGCTGTTGACAGCTGGATAACTTCTCACCCAGGTCAAACAGTAACGGAATTAGAAGTCGCAGAATTGGTGAAAAATGCATTCGAAAAAGCAGCGACAGTAGAAGTGGCGGTCCAAGGTTTTCGCAGTACAGGCATCCATCCTTTTGATAGGAATAGGTTCACGGATGCTGACTTTCTACCTGCGGAAGTGACGGAGCAAGAGCCAGATGGTACAGAACAAGACGATATTGATCCTGATGAACTGAGGTTCATAATACTTGATCCAGACTCCGAAGATCCTCCATCTCTAGAAGCTGCACTTCCTGAGCGAAACCCTCCACTGCAAGACGAACTCGCACCAGCAGAACTTGAGCTCCCAATTGGTGATGAGCACAGAGGAGAATCTCCACCTACTTTGAATTCAGTCTCTTCTGCTCCTGAAGAGACCCATCTGGCTGCTCCTCCTGCAAGACCAAGACCCTTGAAGTCAACAGACCCTGTGACAGCTACTTCCATGCCAGGACCAGCTGAGAGAACATTCGCCTCGACATCTCAGAATTCAGAGCCAGTCATTGCATCGCCGGAAGACATCATCCCCCTTCCCAGGATCAAAATTAAGAGGAAGAGGTCAGGTAGAGGCCTGAAATCTGTGTTATTAACATCAACACCGCACAAGCAGCACCTCGAGGAACAAGAAAAAGAAAAAGCTGAGAAGGAAAAGAGCAAATTGGTTAAGAAGAAAAAAGTTACGTTAAAGTTAAGTTAAAAGTAAAGTTAAGTTAGTTAGTTCCTCCAGCCAAATCCAAGCCAAAGCAAGCGAAAAGAAATCCACCCACACCAATGAGCTCCTCGTCTGACAGTGAATCATAATCTGTTCACAACTCAAGTTCAGAAATAGATGGACTGTTTTCTACTTCTGAGGATGAAGAAGTTGGAGCAGGTGAAGAAAACCAGACCAATAAAAAGTTGCAACAGAATGATTTTGCAGTGGTGAAGGTTCAGGGAAAAACGAAAAACTCGATGAGATTGTACGTTTCGAAGATTGTTCGTGTTCACGATGATGGTTACGACGCCTTATTCTATAAACGAATCCCCCAGACTCAAAGATTTGTAGAGACTGAAGAAGAAGCTTTTATTGACACCCATGACATTTTCATGGCGTTGTCCAAGCCGAGGAACAACACTTCAGGACGTTTTCAAAATACAATGACTTTTGAAAACTATCTCACCACTTTGTCAATTTATTAATTTTTGGTTACCAAACGAAGACATTATTATTTTCGATTAGAATTTGCTCTTCCAGTTTGTTTAGGGTTTAGGGTTTAGGTACTTTGTCTCAGGTTTTCGTCTGGTGACTCACTTCTTTTTCAGAAAGCCTCGAAAACTCGAAACGATTAGCCTACCTTTCATTCTGCTACTTTCGTTACATTCATTGAGCTAAAGTCTGAAAGATTTCTTTATTAATTATGCTATTTTTGATATGTGATATAGGTACCTATATGTGATTTTTGAGATGTGATAAGCCTAGTTTGGCTTCAAATATGCTTACCTCTTATTTTTGAACCTAATAAAACTTGTATACAGTTAAATTTCTGAGTTCTCTGCTTACCCAGCTCTGATGCTACAAGTGGGGCATAGGTTCGCAGGGCAAACCTGGTGCAAACCTTTACCCCACTGTCGGGGGCAAAAGTTCGCGAAAAGGTGGGGCGTTAAAATAGAAAATTCGAGACCAAATCTTCAGGGAAAAAATTCATTCTTTTCACTGAAGGTGGGGGAGATACCTAACTACAAAATGACCGACTTTTGGTGGAAAGAGGTCGTAATGGTGGTCCGTAAAAAATCGAAAACTCGAAACTGCAAACCTTTGCCCCCACCCACCCTAAGTTAGAGTTTACCATAGAAATAAGTTATTAGGCTCAGCTAGTAGATTATAGCTCACCGTTGAAATAAGTTAGTCCTTAAGATAAGCCAGATGTTATGACTCTTATAGCTGTTTGTAGCTAAGGTACCAGTTAAAATAGGATTCGTTTTAAGCTGTTCCCACAAGACAGGACAGACCATTCCCTTCATTTCCTTTGTCCCCCTAACGCCAAAACACCTTTCACTTCCTTTGTTCCCCTAGACACCCTCTCACTTCCCTCTGCACATAAATATGGACCAACTGACGACTGACTGCAGTATTCTCTCGACGGCCTGATGATGATGTCCTTACATCGAAAGCGCTCGCCTCCAAAACTCAACCAGCTAGTGCCGACGGACTCCTCCGGAAGGCATGGCAATATCATTTCAGATTAGTAAGTGACGAGTGAGGTGCACAGCACTCCAACAGATTAGCTGCTGGCAGGAAGATGAGTCAGTATATTTATACTGGGGTGTGTTTGAAGTTTAAGGCCCATATGAAAAATAAATCCATTAATAAATGAGCAAGTAGAACAGCCCAACGCATAAAATCCTGGTCTTTTGTTGCCCGCTCAATGAGTCGAGGAAATCCATTCCCTTTATCTACCCTTGAATGACACATAATATACATACAGTAAAACGTAACCATCATAGTAATGAGACACCTAATTCTGTAATGGGGCATTTCATTTCAGTAATGGGACACATCATTCCAATTTCCGTTTCTCAACGCTACAGGCAACAGTTTTCAAAAGATAGATTTGAAATTTCCAAGGTATACCCCTGGACTCCCCTAGGACTCGATTCCCAGACATAATGCCGATGCTGTGGGAAGCAGCAACGCTAATCCTCATTAGGTACGATACCACTCACTAATATGAACTAAAACGAAATCCGTGTTATGTTTACACAATGATACCTTTTTCTGGATTTTATACTGTTCGAATTTGATAATTCGTATAATTACCCCCATCCTAGTCCAACCACCACCAGTAACCCAACTAGACTGTGAAGAAAGAAATCCGCGTGATTTTTACACAATGATACCCTTTTTCCGGATTTTATACTGTTGGTATTCAATTATTTGTATAATTAACCCCAATCTAGTCCAACCACCGCCAGTAACTCAATTAGACTACGAAAATTGAAATCCGCCTTATTTTTACACAATTTTACCTTTTTTCTGGATTTTATAGTGCTAAAATTCGGTAATTCGTATAATTACCCCTACTCTAGTCCAAACACCACCAGTAACTCAATAAGACTTTGAAAATTGAAATCCGCTTAATTTTACACTACAAAATCTTTTTTTTTTTCAGGATTTTCTACTGCTTGAATTAGATAATTCATATGATTACCCCAACTTTTGTCCATCACCACCAGTAACTCAACTGGACTATGAAAAATTAAATCCACGTGATTTTTAAACAATGAACCCCCCCCCCCCCCATTTTTATACTGTTAGAATTAGATAATTCATTTCATTAACCTCACTTTGTACCAGTTAGAGGGATCGACCCCCCCAGTGGTACAAAGCGATATGGAAGAACGACCTCATAATGTTTTAGGTAAGGCGTTCTCTTGAAGTGATAGGGATCGACCTCCCATTGTAAGGGATGGACCCCTCAATTTACGAGAGGGAAAAAGTGTTGCCAACATCAGCAGAACAAACTGCCCCTGTGTTTCAGAGCAAATGGGTTTATGTTTGTCGTCCTCCCATTGTGGGCAAGATGTCTTGAGGACCCCACAATGCACACCCATTGGGAGGTCACCATTACTTGGTCGCCATGTTCCTGCATTGTAGGCATCGACCTTGTATCTTAAGAAAAAAAGAAAGAAGGGGGGGGGAGGGGGGAACAAAATATATATGAAAAAGTGAAAATCGATAATTTAGATCTCCATTGCATGGATCGGATTTTGGAGGGGTTTCCGGTTCACAGGGAGCATCTCTGAAATTTTCGAACTAGCCAAATATCTACATTTCCTTTGAAAACTCGCTAAAAATTTTATACAGCAATTTTTGTTACATAGTGTGGACCCACCTCAAGAGGACTGGGGCGAATGCACAGCCATACTGGTGCTGTTCAATTCCTGTACAGACTGCGATGGTACTGTCGCGGTTCTCAATAAAAAAAGAACGATTTAACTAAAAGGAAAATACGTGGTGTATTTGAAAAATATAGATATAAAATGTACACAAAATTGTTCTAATCTCTTTTCTTGTTGACTAAAATGAAGTCAAAATTACTATTTTACATTTTTACTTTTATATTTTTTCTTTTCAACTGCAAAATGCAACTGCAACATATTTATAAAAATTGACTGAATTAAAGTAAAACACAAAATTTGAATGTTATGAAAGAATATTATGGAGGTGACCAATGACTATGACATCATTGGGTGTACCTACATTACTCCCCCCTCTAATAACGTAGTAAAATCTACTTTAAAAAAATCACAAAAGAGAAAACAATTGAAATTGTCAAATCACCAGACTTACAAAACATCAAATGTCATAAAAAGAAGTGAAACAAAATATAAAAGGAAGTGACTAAGTTTGAGATCAATAATATGCTACTGTTTCTATATAACCATATAACGAGGGAAATCGAACAACACGACCACTTCTCGAAGTTTTCACAACCTGTGGCACTTGTTGAGTCCCAGACACAGGAACTGGAGTGGTATCGTCCACAGGTGGAGATGGCATCTCTAGAACTGTAGATGAATCACTATCTTCAGCCAAAATATAAGCAGGCTTCAGTCTGTCAGCATTGATGTTGACCAATCTATTTTTCATGTCAAGCGTGAATTATTTTTCCTGATGAGCAGTTACATCAAAAGGTCCTTCATATGCTGGCTCCATGGACTTTTTTACTCGATCCACACGAACAAAAACATGAGTGCAGTTTTCCAGGTCTTTTTGGATGAAAATGGTGTGAGTCGATTTGTGCTGCACTTTTACTGGTTTGACAAAGTCCATGTACGCTTGCAGGCTTGAGGCAAATGTAGCTGGATCAGTTTTAGTTTGCTTGGCATCGAAAAATTCACCAGGAATGCAAATGGGCTTTCCATATGTCAATTGGGCTATGGAGCAGGTGCTGCACTCACGCAGAGCTGCACGTAGACCAAGCAAAACAGTTGGCAATGAATCAGACCATCGTGCATTATTGTGTGCTTTGAGGGCTGCCTTTAATGTACGATGCAATCTCTCAATTTTTCCATTGAATTGAGGTCTGTACGGGGTCTTATGGTGCAGTTTGACTCCACAAATATCTGCTAGTTTCCTGAAGAGGGTTGACGCAAACTGGTGGCCTTGGTCGGAAATTAACTGGGATGGGGCTCAGAAACGACAAATCCAATTAGTGTAGAAGGTTTTCGCAACAGTCTCGGCAGTGATGTCGCTTATTGGCACAACCTCCATCCAATTGGTAAAACGATCAATCATCGTGAGGCAATATAGAAACCCATCAGACGGTGGCAACGGACCAACGATGTCAATATGTATGATGGCAAACCGTTCATCCGGCTCTTGGAAAATTCCAATAGGTCCTCTAGTATGCTTATTTATTTTGTTTTTCTGGCATGGAATGCAAGCCTGAGACCACTTGCTGACGTCACTACGAATGCTTGGCCAGACAAATCTTGCAGTCATTTGCCTAACTGTAGCTCTAGCTCCAGGATGTGCAAGATCATGCACCTGATGGAAAAATTGTTGATGATACGGCTTTGTGATGAAATGCCTAACACAACTGTCTGTTGATACATCACACCACAACAGCTTTCCAGAAGGCAGAGGATAGCTGCTGAGTCTAAGTGAGGTGCTTGTATTGTCACGAATCTGCTGAACTTCCTCATCTATTGCTTGACTGTCAGCTAACTTGTCATAGTCAATGACTGTGATAGCCTCCAGGCGAGATAACTGGTCAGCAACAATATTATTCTTACCACTGATGTGTCTCAAATCGGTGGTGAACTGAGAGATATAGGTAGTTTAAATATCGTTGCTGTAGTGGAGAAGCACGTTCGTTCTTCTGCTGGAAGGCGAATGCCAACGGCTTATGATCTGTAAAAATAACAAATTCTCGACCTTCCAACAAATGTTTAAATTTCTCCACTGAATAATAGCATCCCAACAACTCACGGTCTTAGGTTGAGTAGTTATGCTGTGCATCATTAAGTTTATGGGAGAAAAATGCAATTGGTCTCCATCCTTCTGAGTCATATTGCTGAAGTACACTGCAAAATTGCTAGCATCGACAAAAAGCGCAAGAGGGAGCTCAGGATTGGGGTATGCAAGTATTGCAGCATTAGCCAAATCCGATTTGCATTTTTCAAACATTTCTCTTGCTTCTGGGGTCCAAGCAACTTTACGTTTGTCTCGCTTCTTGGCCCCACGCAAATAGTTGTGCAGAATAGACTGAATATGAGCTGCATCCTTGAGATAACGACGATATGAATTCACCATACCAAGAAAGGTATGCAAATCCTGCAATGTCTCTGGCAATTTGTAGCCCAATATGGGTTTGACCTTTTCAGGAAGAGGTTTAGAGCCATTGGGAGTGATCCAATATCTAAGAAATGACAGTTCAGGGACGCATTTTACTGATTTTGAAATATTGATCCTAAGACCATAGGCGGCTAAACATTTGAAGACTATCTCCAGGTGAATTCGATGTTCCTCTTCATTTTCAGATGCAATTAAAATATCATCGATATATGGGAAAACAAAACTCAAACCCTTTAGGACGTGGTCACGAATGAATCGTTGGGTTTGGCATTCCGTAGTCCAAATGGCATGAAATTGAACTCATATAATCCGAATGGAGTTATTATAGCCATCTTACATCCGTCTTCCTCAGCGACAGGGATCTGAAAATAGGCTTTCAGCAGATCAATCTTTGAAAAAACTTTCTTATTGTGAAGAATGTGCTCAAAATCACAGAATCGAGGAATTGGGTAACGATCTGGTAAAGTTTGGCTATTTAAACGACGATAGTCGCCGCAAGGTCTCATGGTTCCATCTTTTTTATCCACCATGTGCAATGGACTAGCCCAGGGCTTCCCAAACTGTGGTCCGCGACCCCCTGGAGGTCCGCCGACCCTAACTAGGGGGTCCGCAGCGAACTTCGAGAAAAATTAATACATTCTTACAAAAATAAACGTAGAGTGAATATATACAATTGAAAACTCAAAAATTCATTTTACTGCAAATGAAAAAAAATTAATAACAATGAATACTGAAAACAAAAGTTGATGGGTAAAATAGTGTGGCGGGCGGGCGCAACTAGGCTGGTCTCTCGGTCGCTTTCCCGGAAATTTCAGAGTTGTTGCAGTGTACGTTCATTACCGGGAACTGCTTCTCCCTTCTCTCTGCTGGATGCTTCTCGAACACCCTGGATTTTTCCACAGTAGTATATAAAGCTGGGTTTATACTAGTGAAACTCCCTCGTGAAAGTCACTGGGGCGAAACTTACTCGCTTCGAATGAAATTTCGCACTACCCAAAACAGTTCTGGTTTTGCAGCCAACATGGAAACTTGTTTTGTCACTCCAGTCGCTGCAGCCGCGTTTTCCGTCGTATCAATGTTATTTTTGAGCAAGCAAGGGAAGGAGAAAAATTGCCGCCCTCGACGATGGTGGAGCAAACAATTATTCCTTGGAAGAAGCCAATATGGAAACAACCTTATGAGAGAAATGGTACAGGAACCTTTCACTATAGAAATAGGAAAGTTTAGTTGGGAACTAATTTCCTTCCACGTATCTTCTCTTTTAATTCGATTGAAACAGTTCTTGTTTTTTGGGTTCCACATAAATTCTCGATTTTTGTAGAGCTCGATGAGCTGCAAACACTGTTCGTGATTCATCCCTCGCGCAACTATGGGGACCACGTGTACACTGGGCGAAACTCGACGCGCGCAACCCTTTGTTGCGCGGACAAAAACCGACTGAGCTCTGGCTCACAGCGAGGGCGCTCACCCCGCCATTACTTAGGTGTGGGAGAGCGTCTACACTAGGCGCAATTCCCTCGCGAAATTATTTCGCGCGAGGGAGTTTCGCTAGTGTAAACGCTGCTTAAGGGGAAATAGCCCGACGACTAGTTCCAAAAGCCGCCACCAAGTGGCAGCACCAAAATTAGCTAAATTAATATTCGCTCTCCTTCCGTTAATAATTGAACGATTTTCAATCAGTAAACTGCATTGGATTTAGAATCAGCATAGAATTTCCGGAAATTGGTTCTGGTGTTCAAAATTTCAAAATTTGTACACCTGGATCACTGGCGTTCGAATTTGGCTAATTTTTTCGGAAATCCCAATTACCCAAATTCTAGAGGGCTGTGTACTGATTACGACGGTTTTTTCAAATTTAAAATTGGACCATTAAAACCCCATCAATTATTGTCCAGACGGTGATGGGCGAGGGGGTTGGGGAGGAAGGCAGCTCTTGAATGGGGGTGGGCGGCTTTCCAGGCCCCTTCGGAGGGGTTTCGCCGCCCGAGCAGTTTGGATACCAACCATTTCCGAGAACAGTTTTTGCCCCACCATTCAAGAATTTTAGATTTCTTCCTCCCTGTTCGAGATATGCTATGAAACTGTTTGGGCCCATCCATGACCAAGTGCCAAACTACACGAAAGTGTGAGCTATTTTTCATGCATCAGTCATGGGAGGGATGATAACATAAAAAATAAAAAATAATCAAATAAATGAAACAAGGCTCTTGAGTTATAATATAATTTATTTTTACTTTTTTACATTATTAGTACCTATTTTAATAAATGTAATTTATTTTTATTTGATTAGTGTATAGGATCTTACCTAGGTATGTACACCAAAACTAAACTAAGCACCTCTCCCCACTTCCCAATCCAACTGATCGCATTTTAATCCTATTATAAGTACCAAATTGGACGACCGATTGAATATACGATTTCCTAAACAAAAGTTAGTGACTTCGAGGTCAGACGCCTGAAACTGCAAATAGCCTACTTACTACAAATAAAAAATGAATTAAATTACCCAAATACCTGAATTCAAAGTTCAACGCCAGTTGGACCTAATTCATTAGGGACGAGTACTAGGTACCTACCTCTGTTTTAACCTCCAAATCCGTAATATATTCTCTGAAGCAACCAAGGTACCTACCTACGCACTTTCGAAGAATGGACACCGGCGGTTATCTCGAATCAAGTACAAATCTGTGGAAGGTATATAATTATGCTTTCTCAGTTGATTTATAAACTAATCCATACCCACGTGTATCATACAACCTGAGTTGACCAAAGTTCACTTAAAAATTGATAGCATCGTTATTATTTATTTGACCTGTTGAGTAATAATTGGTTATTTGGCCGTTTGAAATGATCATTTCAATTTCATTTCAAAAGTACATAACTTTTTTCTCCATCTTTTGATTCCGTAACTCATCTTCGGCTGGAATTTCTGCGATGTGCAAGTTTTTGTCTGTAGGTATACACTACGAAATATCATTTAGTGGCTCCTGCAATATGCAGTTGCCCTTGGACTTGAAAGCAATAGGGATGGGTTCTCTTCAATTTCAAATCTTTGTGAAATATAAAAAAGATTTGTTTTTGGACGCAGCATCAGCTGTCGTCAACTTGCTGGCTGATTGAGGGCATTTAATTTCAATGATTGAATTTTCACCCTCAATCCAGCCATCGGGTGACGCACCCAAAAATCCAAATTTTCGGTCAACGAAAAGCCCACACTCTCTGACTTTCAAGTCACACTTCTGATCGTGAATGAAACGATATAAATCCGGCTCAGATATCACTGCTAGGGAACACCTGATTATAATTACGCATGGCTATATGGAATCGAGTTGGTTGTATCGTGATACTTTGTTTGAAGAGTGATGGTTGTTTTGGGTTTTTTTATAGGTAGTTTTCTAATCTGAACAAACGTTAGGTACGCTTCACAAATAACAGCAAATAATTTATAGAATAAAAATTATATATACAAATAATAATTATAGAATTCTTCATTCCGCCGCACATTTATGAAATGTGATTGCACGGTTGGATCCAGTAGGTACTCGATTTAGGGCTCTCTTGTGGGAAGCACAAAGGTAGGTATTGAGTTCAGAAAACAGTGATCATTTCGCTGGTTGAGATCTATAGTGTGACAACTCAAAAAAGCAGATTTCTAGAAAATCAAGGTTGAAGTTTTTCACTTTATCTAGGTAGAGTAACTTTACCCAGTGAACTTTATTCCTCCCGAAATTCAACTTTTTGGTCAATTGGAGAAGTATTCTAAGGCTATGTGGTATGTTCTAGCCGAATCCATTAAAAAAAGTTTTCGTTTTGACAATTTGAAAAAAACATTTTGAGTTGTCACTATATTGATTTAGTAGGTATAAAAGGACAGAGCGGCGACTCCGGCCCTTTAGCCCTTCCAAAAGGGCTCGAAAAAAATACGGTTGGATAGAGGATGAACTGGTTCAGGGTGGGGGTAAAGTCAAAATCAGGGTCAGCCCTTTAGGGACGGCTGGAAAAATCGGTGAAGTTGTGGTTGGGAGGGGAAAATTTGAAAGGGGGGGTATTAGTGGAAAGGTGAGTGGAGCAATCGATAGGGGACGGGTAAAAAAAGAATCGAGCAAAATTTTAATGAAATTGGTGTAAAGGGTAAGGGCGGGTAAGGGAGGGAAGTATTCGTTAGCCCTATAAATGGGGGAAAATGGTGTTTCTAGATGTTTGAATAGACATTTCTGAACGGCGGTGTGGAATGAAGAGAGTTTCGTTGTCGTTCAAATAGTCCTTTAAATAGGAGAAAAATGGCCGCTCAAAGGGTGTTAATATTAATGATCCGACAACTGGTAATAAGATAGGTACCAGTACCCTTCTTTGTCTATGCAAACAAACTCGTGATCATATTCCGCAGTATCACGTAAATTTCAAATTGAAATTATCTCTCGTGGATCTAAATAGATTTTAACACCGATCGCGAGCGTCCTTGAAGGTGAGCGCGCGCGGAAGACTTCTTATCGCAGGTTGATAATTGGCCGTCGGCCGAGCCTCATTAGCGACACTATAATTACCCAGTGTGATAAGACGTACCATTCAGACGTTGATTATTGTTCAAGGACGCTATCGTTTTCTTACTTTAAAAATGATATTAAAAATTGTGTCACTCATGTACCGGTATTTTGAATAATATAATAATTATTTCTCTCTGAACGAATCGTTAAAATATGGGATTTATGTGCGGGATTATTGAGTTCGATTCGTTGCAAGGTGACCTCCCCCTCCTTGACTTTTACGGATGATAAACGGGTAATTATGGAAAATGGTGTCGATACTACATAGAATGGTAAACATCTTCATCACAATAAAGTAAAATATTACCTTGGTGTTAAATGAGTATAACGTATTTAGTAACCTTTTAATAATTTTTTCTTCAGATAAGATTTGAACATCAAACATTTTTCTTCTAATTTGAAAAGTTCAATATATTCGTGAAATGAGGTGAGATGAGGTGAGATTAGTTGAGATGAGGTGAGATGAGGTGAGATGAGGTGAGATGAGGTGAGATGAGGTGAGATGAATGAATGATCCGATTATTTAACCACCTTGGAAGGTGAGATGAGGTGAGATGAGGTGAGATGAGTTGAGATGAGTTGAGATGAGTTGAGATGAGGTGAGATGGTGTGAGGTGAGGTGAGAAGAGGTGAGATGAGGTGAGATGAGTTGAGATGAGTTGAGATGAGGTGAGATGGTGTGAGATGAGGTGAGAAGAGGTGAGAAGAGGTGAGAAGAGGTGAGATGAGGTGAGGTGGGGTGAGATGGGGTGAGATGGGGTGAGATGGGGTGAGATGGGGTGAGATGGGGTGAGATGATGTAAGATGAGGTGAGATGAGGTGAGATGATGTGAGATGAGGTGAGATGAGGTGAGATGAGGTGAGATGAGGTGAGATGAGGTGAGATGAGGAGAGATGAGGTGAGATGAGGTGAGATGAGGTGAGATGAGGTGTGAGATGAATGAATGAATGAATGATTTGATTATTTAACCACCATGGAAGGAGAGATGAGGTGAGATGAGTTGAGATGAGTTGAGATGAGGTGAGATGAGGTGAGATGGTGTGAGATGAGGTGAGAAGAGGTGAGATGAGGTGAGATGAGATGAGATAAGGTGAGATGAGGTGAGATGAGGTGAGATGAGGTGAGATGAGGTGAGATGCGGTGAGATGAGGTGAGATGAGGTGAGATGAGGTGAGATGAGGTGAGATGAGGTGAGATGAGGTGAGATGAGGGGAGATGAGGTGAGATGAGGTGAGATGAGGTGAGATGAGGTGAGATGAGGTGAGATGAGGTGAGATGGGGTGAGATGGGGTGAGATGAGGTGAGATGGGGTGAGGTGAGGTGAGATGAGGTGCTAATAATTTTTTCTTCCGATTAGATTTGAACATCAAACATTTTTCTTCTAATTTGAAAAGGTTAATATATTCGTGAAATGAGGTGAGATGAGGTGAGATGAGGTGGGATGAGGTGAGATGAGGCGAGATGAGGTGAGATGAGGCGAGATGAGGTGAGATGAGGTGAGGTGATGTGAGATGAGGTGAGATGAGGTGAGATGAGGTAAGATGAGGTGAGATGAGGCGTGATGAGGTGGAACCAGTCCGCCTACCCTCGGATAGGTATATGAGTACTCGTGAGTATCATCTTCATTCAGTTTCAATATATCAAAATCTTCTTTACACCACTTAAATGCACCATAGGGTAGAGGCTTCGACATAGCGAATCCATACAGATTGTTGCAGTCCTGGTATGTGACAAAAGTGGATTCCTCGTTGGGGTTATAATCCTTTGTATATTTGTTGTTTGCTTTCACATATCTGTGGGAGGCTTGACAAATTCCACCTCTTATCCCTTTTTCAATCATCAAAATTTGATCGTAGTCTGTCAGAAGTTGCAGTCTGATTCCTGTGTATTTTAACATGGCATCCCATGACAAACCGGGTAATGTAAAGTAGTGAGCTGGGTCAAGTTTATGACTTTTATGGATCGTTTCTCTGAAATTTTCGAATACATCTGCGAGAAGAAGAACATCTGTCTTGAGGTAGTGGTCACTATACTCTCCAAGAGTATTACAGTTAAAATGGTTCCATACTGTTTTAGCATGCTGGTAATCCTCGTCAGTTATACCACGTTTATGTAATTTGCTGTAGAAGGCTTCTTTAGGAGGTAGAGAGGTTTCTTCTAATTTTTCCCAGGACGAGACGTATTCGTACGGGAACACACCTTTTCTTTTCATCAAAGTCACATCTTCCAGAGAGTGAAACTTTGATGTCTCTTTAAATTCAGGAACGTTTTTCGTCAAGGCGTCTAGACTGGCAGACATGAACCTGAAGGTGTCAATGTATCGAATTTTGAATCCTCCGGCTACTCTTTTTGTGAATGAGATATATTTCTCTTCGGAGTTAGGAATAACCTCAATCTCTCTTTCGTCGTAACCAAGCTCCTTGACTATGAAATGTGAATCGTAACCAGAGAGGTTATGTATTAGGACTGGTACAAATTTCGGGTTCTGACATCTCAGATTACAGCTATTGTGTGCTGGACCCCTGTATTTACCAGTAATGTGGCAATGATCACGTACTTTCCCATCACTTTCGGTGAACTGTAAGTTACATAAGTTACATTTCCTCGCAGATTGAAAATTCGTTTCTTTTTCTTCCGATAGTGGTATCATTGGGGTATTCACCGAATAAGCTATCGAAATTGTCTCTGCTATTTCTTTAATTTGGTGAACAAAGTGAGAGACCACATCCTTCCCTCTGTAGACAACTGGTTCTGATGGTATGTCCAACTGCACGTCATCAACTTCATCTAATTTCTTTACATAAAGGCAATAACTCATCGGTACATACCTTTGAATTGTTGTGGTGAAGGATTCCGTAGGCCTTGGCTCATCTGCTGTTGGTTCCAATATCGCTTCAAAATCAGCATATACGACGTATGGAACTCTTAAGAGTCTTTCAGGGTGTTCAAACTTAATATATGGTTTTTTCGTAGGCATTTCAATTCGAACCGCCTTGTTCTCCATGCAGTATTCACGATGTTCAGCTACTTTTTCCTCTTTTGATTTACCATATCGATCATCGAATTTTGTAAAACACCTTTTACAGATAACTATTCGTCCATGGTATTTCGTTAACTGCCTTACGACCAATTTTTCAAAATTTTTGATGTAAACATAATGGTGTGTACCTGAATCATCGACTATGAGAAGGAGATATGTCTCGTTGGGAATTTTTTTCGTGCTGGTGCGTGAAGTTCTCGTGCAATGGTTTCTCTGATATTCATGACGTTGTACTATATTACAATTTTTGGTGGCTTCACCTTCCATACGCTTAGAAGTTATGAAGAAATCGTATACTCACGAGTACTCATATACCTATCCGAGGGTAGGCGGACTGGTTCCACCTCATCACGCCTCATCTCACCTCATCTTACCTCATCTCACCTCATCTCACCTCATCTCACATCACCTCACCTCATCTCACCTCATCTCGCCTCATCTCACCTCATCTCACCTCATCTCACCTCATCTCACCTCATCTCACCTTATCTCATCTCATCTCACCTCATCTCACCTCATCTCACCTCTTCTCACCTCATCTCACACCATCTCACCTCATCTCACCTCATCTCAACTCATCTCACCTCATCTCTCCTTCCATGGTGGTTAAATAATCAAATCATTCATTCATTCATTCATCTCACACCTCATCTCACCTCATCTCACCTCATCTCTCCTCATCTCACCTCATCTCACCTCATCTCACCTCATCTCACCTCATCTCACATCATCTCACATCATCTCACCTCCTCTCACCTCCTCTCACCTCATCTCACATCATCTCACCCCATCTCACCCCATCTCACCCCATCTCACCCCATCTCACCCCATCTCACCCCATCTCACCCCATCTCACCTCATCTCACCTCATCTCACCTCTTCTCACCTCTTCTCACCTCATCTCACACCATCTCACCTCATCTCAACTCATCTCAACTCATCTCACCTCATCTCACCTCATCTCACCTCTTCTCACCTCACCTCACACCATCTCACCTCATCTCAACTCATCTCAACTCATCTCAACTCATCTCAACTCATCTCAACTCATCTCACCTCATCTCACCTCATCTCACCTTCCAAGGTGGTTAAATAATCGGATCATTCATTCATCTCACCTCATCTCACCTCATCTCACCTCATCTCACCTCATCTCACCTCATCTCACCTCATCTCACCTCATCTCACCTCATCTCAACTAATCTCACCTCATCTCACCTCATTTCACGAATATATTGAACTTTTCAAATTAGAAGAAAAATGTTTGATGTTCAAATCTTATCTGAAGAAAAAATTATTAAAAGGTTACTAAATACGTTATACTCATTTAACACCAAGGTAATATTTTACTTTATTGTGATGAAGATGTTTACCATTCTATGTAGTATCGACACCATTTTCCATAATTACCCGTTTATCATCCGTAAAAGTCAAGGAGGGGGAGGTCACCTTGCAACGAATCGAACTCAATAATCCCGCACATAAATCCCATATTTTAACGATTCGTTCAGAGAGAAATAATTATTATATTATTCAAAATACCGGTACATGAGTGACACAATTTTTAATATCATTTTTAAAGTAAGAAAACGATAGCGTCCTTGAACAATAATCAACGTCTGAATGGTACGTCTTATCACACTGGGTAATTATAGTGTCGCTAATGAGGCTCGGCCGACGACCAATTATCAACCTGCGATAAGAAGTCTTCCGCGCGCGCTCACCTTCAAGGACGCTCGCGATCGGTGTTAAAATCTATTTAGATCCACGAGAGATAATTTCAATTTGAAATTTACGTGATACTGCGGAATATGATCACGAGTTTGTTTGCATAGACAAAGAAGGGTACTGGTACCTATCTTATTACCAGTTGTCGGATCATTAATATTAACACCCTTTGAGCGGCCATTTTTCTCCTATTTAAAGGACTATTTGAACGACAACGAAACTCTCTTCATTCCACACCGCCGTTCAGAAATGTCTATTCAAACATCTAGAAACACCATTTTCCCCCATTTATAGGGCTAACGAATACTTCCCTCCCTTACCCGCCCTTACCCTTTACACCAATTTCATTAAAATTTTGCTCGATTCTTTTTTCACCCGTCCCCTATCGATTGCTCCACTCACCTTTCCACTAATACCCCCCCTTTCAAATTTTCCCCTCCCAACCACAACTTCACCGATTTTTCCTGCCGTCCCTAAAGGGCTGACCCTGATTTTGACTTTACCCCCACCCTGAACCAGTTCATCCTCTATCCAACCGTATTTTTTTCGAGCCCTTTTGGAAGGGCTAAAGGGCCGGAGTCGCCGCTCTGTCCTTTTATACCTACTTGATTTGACAAAATTTCTTCTCTACGATTCGTATTTTGAAAAATCACTCGAAGGACTGTGGCTGATAATAAACTTTCTCTCAGTTTAGTTAGTATTAAGGCCTGTTCATTCATTGTTACTATTTGCAAGCTTAATAAAATACGTTATAATAATATTTTTTGTTGAATAGAAAAAACTTCAATTTTTAAATCCTTTTTTTAATAAAATTCACGAAAAAAACTTACACAAAATACTACATACCTACGTTCACAAAAAATAAAGGAACAATGTTGAGGTAAATTATTATCACAATTTCAAATTTAGAATTTTCCCAGTTCTTCTCGGAAGTACCATTAGGATTATCATTCAGGTACTCCAAGATGCAGTGTCTCAAAAACAGAATATTACAATTGCACCACTACAAGCGTTCATTCCCATTGAAACGAAACTTTCAAAGACATACATACTAGGTAAGTTTTGTAAAATTAACTTTGAACATTATCACAAATAATTATTAGGACTTCTTATTTATCAGTCTTCAATATTAACAGTGGAACAGTGGATGGATCAGCAGGTACCTTTTTCCTAACTTTTTTAGGTGCAGCCTCAAGCAGGCCCGATTCTGTCGGCGTCTCACCCTCCATTATGTTCTCAATACTTTGGAGAACAATACTTTCGCCAGGATCTTGAAGTTCTGGGTCGGTCTTGAGTTCGTGATGTTGACTTGAAGTTTTTCTCTTTCTAGTACCTACGATTCTTTTTGTTGTTTTTTTTCTTCACCGTTCTCCAAACAATCATCACTATCATAATCCTCACATTTTTCCAAGTCGAAATCGGGATCGTGAACAGAATCATCACTGTTCACCACGTATTCCAGATCAGCGTTTGGGGAAATACGTGTAGTTTTGTCATCCAAAAATGTTTCATTTCCAGTAGAAGAAAATTTACTGGCTGGCACAGGAACCTCCTCATTTTCATCCACCACAGCTATGTCTTTACCTTGCAGTTCCAAAGGGGTTTCTGATGACCGTGTTGGAGGTAGCTCAACAGAAATAAGAGAGAGATAAGTTTTTCCATCAGCTGCCTGAAAAATATTGCTGGCTGTTTGATTAAGGGCCTGCTGCAAATCATTCGCATCCTCAGGTGGGAGCCCTTCCGTCGAACAGGAATTCGCATCAGCAGAATCAGGAAAACTATGCTCTTCATTATTTGCCAGGCCGTGTGTGACTCCATCTTCAAAACGTTTTTCAGATGACAAGGGTGGAGGTACCTTGTCGCTAATATCACTGGTGCATGTAGAATTTACCTCCCGCTGAGAACCCTGATTTGTTTCCGGTGGTAAAGAACATTTTGCAGGAACTGGGGTACAAGGGTCATCATCAATAGGCGTCAAAGCATTTTCAATTCATTCAGCTGTTTCTGGTCAATTTGACGAAAAAACGTCTTGTGTTCGTGTTCATATCTTTTCCAGACAGCATCAGGAACAGAGGATGGTGGTGGTTTGTTAGGACTTGTGTTGGGTTGTTTGAGTAGAGAATATCTTTTCACCCCGAGAGGATGGAAAATTTTCTTGGGAGTAATTTTTCCTGTAACAAATACAAGAAATGCATCTATTACCTGCCTTGGAAGATTTCCGAAAAAAAAAATCACTGACCAACTATGAAAGATGGGTGACAACACTGGTGTATAGATTGGTAGATTTAAAATACAGAATAGACCGTTAGGTACTTAACCCTTGGAATGCTGTGAAATAGGGTAAGTATCTTCAAAAATTGTAAATTAGATTTGGTAATGACATTAACTAATTTATTTTTGTACCTATTTAGGTATTTTATCTACAATAATTTTTCATGATTGTTATGTCTACGATATTTTTTGGCCAGCATGTTACAAAACGGGTTGTGGATCCCACAAAGACTTACTGCGTTCAATGGAAAGCGTTATCTTATAAGCTGTCTCACTTACTGCACCGAACAATTCTGAGAATTTTGGAGCAAGAACGAGACATCTCAGAATAACCACTAATTCTACCCTAAATAGTACCTAATTCATTCAATAACGTGACAATCCTAAAAATCGATATTGTGTGAAGCACAAAACTGGCCAATCTTGTTCGTGCAATAACGCGACTTTTGACTTGTTACACTAGCAGCCCAAAGAGCTGTGGGGGACAGGCGATGAAAGAGGTGTGACAACTAAAAACTTGAAGGAACACTTACTTTTTGTTGGAGCAAAACTGTGCTTTTTGAGTTGACACGGTGACAACGATCGACCCCTCCGACGGTTGTAAGCTGACTGGTGACAAGCAGGAAAGACACAGTATTGAACGGACGGATTCACCCTCTGCCGTCCAGTGCAATAACGTAACTGGCGCTGCCCCGTGGTTTGTATGGTACCTAGAAAAATCACGCTACTCGAGATGTGTAGAGCTCAAAATTCTCTATCCAACAGTCGTGCTAACTCAAAACTCGACTTTTTTGAGTTGTCACACTATGGATCTCAACCAGCGATTTATACTGGTAAATAATAAACCGTTGTATAATAATTTGTAGCGTTACTTATTCTATTTTCGGATTCTACATACCTTGAAACGGAAACCATCACATTTGGTTGAGGGAGGGGGGAATTTTTCATGCTCAATTACAAAGGTTCATTATTGAAAATGATAAATGGAAAACTGACTGTTTTGGTAGACACAATTATGGTTAGCTGGGTAGAAACGATTGTTGGAAGAGAATTACAAGTCAGGTACCTGAGCGCCGCCCAACGGGAAAGCCGCCCACCCCCATTCAAGAGCTGCCTTCCTCCCCAACCCCCTCGCCCATCACCGTCTGGACAATAATTGATGGGGTTTTAGTGGTCCAATTTCAAATTTGAAAAAACCGTCGTAATCAGTACACAGCCCTCTAGAATTTGGGTAATTGGGATTTCCGAAAAAATTAGCCAAATTCGAACGCCCGTGATCCATATGTACAAATTTTGAAATTTTGAACACCAGAACCAATTTCCGGAAATTCTATGCTGATTCTAAATCCAATGCAGTTTACTGATTGAAAATCGATCAATTATTAACGAACTGAGAGCGAATATTAATTTGCCCTCGACGGTGTTGCCATCTGTTGAATATTCTTACAAGTTTTTTTCGGGCTATTTCCCCTTAACAGGGCCATTGTTTCTTGAGAATACCAGTCAAGCTCAAGCTTCTTTCGCGAGTGCTCTACCTATTCAAAGTCTCTTTATTAATTATTAGTTATTTACTCCAATCCAATATGGATCGGTGGCTAAAATCGGGATCTCTGAGGAAGCAATCAGTTTCTCCATCATCTGCACAACAAGTTTCCGTCGAGAATGTTACAGACGACAAGCCAAATGAATCTTCAGTTGATGCACTGCAGCAAGTTCCAGCATTCACAGATTCAACAAGTCTCCAAATAGCTGTAGTTCAAACAGCCAGTGGAATGTTATGAAAGAATATTATGGAGGTGACCAATGACTATGATGTCATTGGGCGTACCTAGTACATAATGGAGAAACACTCATCAGCGGCTTTCAACGTAAAGTAGAGTGTTGCTGATGACGATGAAAACTGTTGAACCCTAGGAAACAAGCTTTTATGATACCGAAATATGTAGTACAGAACAGCATCCGAATCTGCGATAAAAAATGGAGTTATCATTTGAAAAAAGAAAAAGTTAGGTACCTAGTGTCAAGAACAACACTGTTGTAAAAGTTTACCCAGCAAGAAAACTTCCTCAGCCGCAGAAAGGATTGATATCCATTTTGCCCGCCAAAGTACCATGCTTAGTACTTCGCTCCTCGCTCTTGGATGTGCATATATACAAACCTGTCCCTGTTTCTTCTAACGCTGTTTGACAGGGAGCTTTTTGCTTGGAAGCAATAATATATACTTAAATAAATAAATAAATATATAGTATAAAATAAAACAGAATGAATGAATAAAATAGCATGGAAATATGCAGTCCTATTACTTGTTGGGATTGGTGATAGACGGAGGGGGAGGGGTCTGTTTGGGGGAACAAGGCCACAACTTTTATATTACATATCAGTCCTCAGAGACCCTTGCCCAGAGGCGTAGGAAGTTCATAGTAATTTGGGGACATCAGGGACATAGTTCCAACCCATTTGAGGGAAAAGCTTCAGTTGGTTGCCATTATCGTTGGGGACAGCAGGAGGCATCTTCCCGCTCTTCTTGATCTCTGGTGATCCTCACCCTCGGTTCATTGGTAAGCAGACCCATTACATAGAATTTTTCTCTCGTAAGGTGAACTTGCTGAGATGGGCGGAGGCGTCAGGGGGAGTATGGTACAGTACACTGTTACTCGAGCTAGAAAATCGGAGGGGTGAGAAAGGTAGCCAAGCATTTTAATTGAAGTTGGTGGAAGGGAAAAGAGTTGTAGTTTGAACGTGAGGGTCGGTGATTGGGAGCAGCCCCCTGCTCCCCTCACTTTTATCCCGCTGTTCACTTTTACAAGTAAAGGCTTCCTCCACCTTCCCCCAGATCTGAGGACTTTTCTTCCTATCGCCTTTCCCCATGTCCGAAGCACCTAATACACATAACTTCTTCTTTTTCCCTCACCTGCGTCTCGGTTTGGCCTGGATCTCCATCCTCAGCCCAGAGAATGGAGAGGCCTCTGCCGCACAGTGGATCGAGATGGGGGGGCCTAGATAAAAAAAAGTTATTACAAATTGTGCACAGAATCTCCAATAAACGCCACGTTCTATACTCGTAATACCTAATTAGCGTCCCATATCGCTAAAGACCGCGGAAATCACATTTTCTTTCCCCACTTTTGCTCATGGCATCCCCCCCCCCTTTTTTTTGCTATTTGACCCGAAAAAATATATTTTATTACTGAGTGCAATGTGTGAAGTGCCATAATATGGCATACAATATGTTTTTTGGGGTTAGAACCTCCAAATGACATCATTTCCCGGCGAAACTTTGCACTCATCTAGGTGTACAGTGTCCCTAGCCCGTTGCCAGAATCCCCGTAGAATTTCATCTGAAGGGAGGATAAGTGTTTTCCCTAAAAGTTCCAATTCCTGGTGCAGAAGATGGGGATGCCTTATATGGCATAAATGGTATTCACAATGTGGCATGGTTCATTTGCCATATTAGGCCACCTCTTGAAATTATTATATATCTACGCATAATGTAAAACAATAAATCAGTACCTATGCTCATCATCAACATCAATGTAGAGGTGAAGGGGGTTTCAAAAACTTAATTGTCCTTTTTTTTTAAATTTCCTTCAACTTTAAAAAAACTTACTTCTACTGAGGTACCTAATTGTAACTTGCTTTACAACTGTTAAGGTAATTGACTCGACTTGGGTGGGTAGGAAAACCGGCTTTAACACACGTAGTCAAATTCTTAACAAAGATATTTTCAAGGATTGTTGCAGCTGTGGCGCAGGAAAATGGTTCCTCTCATATCGCATTCCCGCAATCTTAATGTGACCATTTGAAGCAGAGTGAGCAATGGGTTTCTCCACTCCTCCTGAAAACAAGCCGGAGCACAGAGGACATTCAACCGGATCATTGCTCAAATTTCAAAATCAAGTTCATCAAAGGGGGCTCAGTCTCATAACCAGAACTGGTAGGTAGGTATCACTTGGAACAGTTGTTTCCTCTTTGTCCATTTATTTCTCATCAGGTAGGTATCGGAAAACTTTTCCGTGTTGAAGCGTGATGAATAAATGTAAGTATATTCGAAGGGGACAATTTTCGATGTTGGTGAGGGGCGTCAAACCCTGCGGCTACTAAAAAAAAGAAGATATAAGAGGGAATTTTCGAAGAAATAATCGTGCTATTGCGTAAAAAGATGATATAGAGAGAACCAATTTTGTAAAATTATCTAACTTTTTCGTAATTTAAGCCACTTTTACCGATTTTTGACCCTTATAAAGTCAGATTTAACCCATTCTTTTTTGGAGAAAAATATATTATCATCGAAGTAGTCCCTCCGTCGTGAATCACCATCCCACGCAACGTCAGGTGAATTAATATTGATTTTAGCCCTTAATACCCAATTTTTAACCCCCAAAAAACCAAATTTGATCCTTATTGTGTATGACAAACAACTGAAATGAACTTAATTTTATCATTACGTGTATATATATATATATATATATATATATATATATATATATATATATATATATATATAAACCTGACCACCTTTGTGGCATCTAACCGCTTGTAGCATCTTGCGGCCTCCGGTCTATATTCACCATCCGCCTCATTTCATTTGACCACATTTGCTACATCCGTATAGTTGACCGTATTTGTGCCTTCTGTATATCCTCCCAATTTTCCACATGACCAGTATTACGAGTTCCGGCAGCGTTGCCAAATCTCTCCTAAAGAACCCGCATATACGATTTAAAAAACGTATTCCCAAGACCAGGACATAAGGTACCTACTCCAATTCAACAAGGACTGACGTCGAAATCTCGCGCCTTTGATCAACTTTTCTGTGAAACCTCGTTCGATTTTACGTGATGTAAGTTTGGATGGCTAATTCAACATTGTAAGCTATGAATACATTCTAACTTTGTAGTAAACTGACATGCAATTATCTTTGAACATTAGAAAGTGAAATTCAAAATGAAATCACAAGTTTGTGCGAAAACCCGCGTTTCCCACTACCTACCTTCTTCAGGAATTGTGAATTTGGGTGGGAACGACTCGCAGAAAAAGAAACAATACCATTTGATAAATGTTACAGGTTTTCATGATTTCAAGGGGCGATGGTAAATTTTAAAATGAAATTCCGATTTGTGTGTGCTTCTTACCTATACTACCTATACTATATTAGGCTTTACGAATTTGGATGGGAACGACTGGTAAAAAGGCGGAGGAAATAAATTTGATGAATGATGCGATACATCAGGATTTTGTAAGAATTATCAGGATTTTGTACATTTTAAAGTGAATTTCCAATATTGTGCCAAAAACCTACAGCGCTACTTACTATCTACCTATTTTGGGCTTTGTTGATTTCAAAGTGAACGACTCGTAGAAAAGGGGCAGGGAATAAATGTGATAAGTAATACGATTCATCATATTTATCAATATGAGATATGAGATATTTCAATATAAAATTCCAATTTCTTGCAAAAAAAAGCGCTCCTCACAACTTTCCTAAGTACCTCCTTCAGACCTTGAGAATAGGGATGGGAAAGACTGGTAGAAAAGGTATATCAAATAAATTTGATCAATGTTACTGTTTTTCATGATTTTTCAAGTGGAAAAAGGAAATGTTTAAAATGAAATTCCCATTTCACAAGAAAACCATCTCTTTCCAATACCTAACCACTACTACACGCTTTGTGAGTTTGGATGGGAACGACTTGTAAAAAAGGGGCAGTAAATAACTTAATGAATTATACGATTAATCGAGATTTTTCATGATAAGGCAGTTCAAGAACCGGTTATTCCTATGAATCGCTATCTACCTATGCAGGTAGGTACTTCGAGAACAAACCAGAGGCTTACTCTAGTCGACATCATAGCGAGCTTGCAGAAACCTGTTCCTCCCCAGTTTCTTTCTAATGAAAGTCGGAAAAATTCAGAAAAAATCGAGGACATTCACCTAAACAATCTAAATGCATTTCATCGATGGAACATACAGGAACATGCTGATTCGTTAATTAAAAACGCTGTGAATTATTACACAACGGTTTATTATGTACCTATATAGATGCCCCTTCTGTGCAGAACACTGTTTTCTTTGGTCAATACATTCCGTCGAGTTCCCCCCAGGAAAGCCCCTAAATCAAGTACTGGAGCCGGCCCGGGAATTACAGGCTCATAAAAATTCGCGGGATTCAATAATTATATCATTGAATATTAGTTTTTATTCATGATGCGTGAGGTAAATAATAAACCGTTGTGTAATAATTTACCCGTTTAGATGCCCCTTCTGCGACTGTTTTCTGTGATCAATACCTACCCTTGTGACCCCCCCCCCCCAACACCAGGAAAGCCCTAAATCGAGTAGAGAAGCCGGCCCGGGAATTACAGTTTCATGAAAATGCGCGGGATTCAATAATTCAATCATTAATACATTATCTGTTGTTATTCATGAAGCATAAATGTTCTAGTTGCAGAAGTACCTATCAACAACATCGAAATGATCCATCATTCTTCAAATGAAATAATTTCACAAGTTGTGGGAGGGGGTTAAATTATTTTTCTTTGATGCTCGATTCCAGAGGTCCATTATTGAAAATAATAAACCAAAATTAATTAAGAAATTTCTAGGGCGAGAGAATGACATTTTAAGTGTTTCCTTAGGGTTTGTCATCCTCTCACCCTTCTAACAGTCATGCCCTCGCCTATCGGGACTCCAAGAGATTTCTGTATCAAAGCAATTTAAACTAAATGTTAATCTTAATAATTTATAGTAAATAATATAATAAATAAATTGCTGAACAACCCTGACAATTTATATCCTCCTAATTTGTACAATTTGTCAAATCATGATTATCTTTTAACTGTATTACTGTGCAGAAGTACCTACGTACTGATACCAGTGTAGTAATTCTGAACACCATTTTCATCACGAAACACTTTCCCCATTGAAAAAAGACTTAGGGCGTACAAAATATAAGGTACATATATGACGTGCTGGTGTTGACCTCACTTGTTGAAGGTAATTATATTTAGCGCAAAACTTTTTTTTTACAACCAAAGACTTTAAAAAAATCTGATAATATCAGTATACAAATTAGAAGGTTTCTTGTAAGTAATAAATTTTTAATCATCTCGTTAGACCTTCAGAAACCGACGTTACATGGTTTTCCCTTTCCATCCTGAGTAGTTTTATCTATCAGTAGGAAATTTTCTAGTGAAAATATTTAAATTCACCCCTTCACTTCCGTGCCTTATTTTTTGCCCAGTCTAGGTATCACATTTAATCAGTGTGATGAAACACAATTCTGTTCCCATTTGAGCTCATCACATTTGTATGACGAGGTGAAATTTTAAATTTTTAACAATTTTTCAACAAGTACCTATACAATTGTACTGTCAACAACGGCTCAAACTATTCATCATTTTCACATTCATATTTTGAGGTATCAAATCAAATAGCTATGGCAAGAGATATCCCTTACAAACTCTTACCTAATATTTAAATCGGCGACTGAGGATGAGGTACATGAAGGAGAGAAACTTCCCATAACTGGACGATAGATGCCCTATGTATAGACAGTTTGGTAGGTACCTACTTATGTCCAAACCAGGGCCTGGTGATGAGGTAAATGCTGGTGCGAAACGTTGAGATGTGATATAAAACAACAATTTAGATACTGATTAGATAGTGATTAGTACTTCCTTTTGTTGAATATTTCTAACAATTTTTGGAAATTTTAAACACATTTCCCGAGCCTATTGGTAATTCCCATAGGTAGTTTATTATCTCATCCACCTCAACTATGGTGAAAAACAAGATATAATTATTTATAGAGGTTGGCACCTTTGATGCATTTTTATACCTACCTATTTTTCCACAGTTACACTAAGACTTCTCCAGCCTATTATTAATTTTTAAACTTAAATAATTCCCTTCACCACTCCAGTGACGTGAAGACCAAGACCTAATATTGACTTAGTGGTTTGATGAATATTTACAACTATTTTTCCAGAACATTACAGTTACACAATTACCCGAGGCTTCAGTAAATTATTAACTTTAATTTCCCCATCCATTGCTCCTATGGTGAAGAATAAAATGCAACAGTGGTTGGCATGTACTTCTTCTGAATTTTTGCACACATTTTTCCATCGTAATATATCAAACACTCCTCCCGAGCCTGGTAGTTACTATTGAAGTTTTGTTAGATACTTTTGAACTTTAATACCCCATTCTTATCAAGTTTACGGATGCTGACTTGACAAATACCTGGTAACCGTAACTTGGTAAGCCTGAAAATTGAAATCCACGTGATTGTTACACAATGAAACCTTTTTTTTCGGACTTCACAGTTTGTTACTGTTGTAACAGAATAAGCTTGAAAATTAAGAATATAGAAAAATTTGATGAATCGTATTATTCATCAGATTTATTCCTTAATCCTTTTCTAAGAGTCGTTCACTTCGAAATCAACAAAGCCGAAAACAGGTAGATAGTGGGAAGCGCTGTAGGTATTTTTCAAAATGTTAGAAATTCATTTTAAAATTTACTTTCACGTCTTACAAAATCCTGATAAATCGTAGCATTCATCAACTTCATTTCCTGCGCATTTTTTGCCAGTCGTTCCTATCCAATTGCGTAAAGCCTGAAATAGGTAGGGTACGAGAACAATACGGAATCTAATTTTAACCTCTCCTTGAAATCATGAAAACCTTTAACATTTTTCAGATGTTTTTGTTTCTTTTTCTACGAGTCGTTCTAATCTAAATTCAGAAAGCCTGAAAAAGAAGGGTAGTATGAAACTCGGGATTTCGCACGAACTTGTAATTTCATATTGATTTTCACTTACTAATCTTCAAAGATAATTGCATGCCAGTTTACTACAAAGTTAGAATGTATTCATAGCTTACAATGTTGAATTAGCCATCCCAAAGTTACATCACGTAAAATAGATCGAGCTTTTGCATCAAAGTTGAGCAGGGGCGAGAGATTTCGAAGCCAGGCCTTTTTGAATACCATATTTTCCGGTCTTGGAAATACTTTTTTTTAAATTGTCAACTTCACCCACTTTTCCGCGTAGCTGAGCTCTACATATATAAATATGCTAATTAGTCACGTATATAAAATGTTTCCGTCCATAACTAACCACCAAGGCCATTTAAAATTGGTTGGGAGTTACGATTTCGAGCGAATAAGTCTGAACCAAAAAATATTTTTAAAATGGCGGTCAACGGAACAACGAAAATTAACAGTTTTTGCCTCATATGAATTTTCCGGAAGACCAACCAAATTGGCCCAATGTGATCAATTGGACAAGTTTCAAAAATTGATTGTTTCATGCTCATACACTCATTGCGCTGATTAAAAATATAAAAAACGCTGCACATTATTACACAACGCTTTATTATTATTCTGTATAGATGCTGATCACTGTTTTCTGTGGTGAATTCACACTCGAGCTCCCCCCCACCCCCCCCCCCCCAGCAAAGCCCTAAATTTAGTACTGGAGCGGGCCCCGGAATTATAGTTTCCTACAAATGCGTGGGATTCAATAATGCAATCATTAATTATTTATAGTTATTCATGAATCGTAAGGCAAACAATAAACCGTTGTGTAATAATTCACCTGTACTGGTACCCTTTCTACGTAGACAGTATAATGAACGTTGTGTGATAATTTGCCCATTAACAATACTTCAGCGGTTGTTCATGTTGCAAAAGTACCTGACAACAAAATCAAGCTCCTTCTACGTAGATGGTATGATACACCGTTGTGTAATAATTTACCGTCGTATAATAATTTACCGTTGTGTAATACTTTACCGCTGTGTAATTTACTGTGGTGTAATGATTTGCCATCGTTTAATAATTTACCCATCAATAATACTTCAACTTTGTTCAAGTTGCAAACCTGTCAACAAAACCTATCTACCAACAAAATCCAAAAGATCCATCATTTTTCAAATGGAATAATATCACTGAACAACCAATTCGACTTCATACAGCCATCCTTGCTTATAATCAGGTGCTCTTTAGCGATGATATCTGAGCCGGATTTATACTGTTTGATTCACGATCGTGTTGACGAAGCTTCTCGGTGCAAACAAACGGCTGGTCGTACATTCCTCCAGGTGGTCTCAAAAAATGCTTTAGTTCAAGATCAATTTAAAAACGCACCAAAAAAAAAACCATACCATACGGGAAGTTTTCGAGCTTCGGCGTTCTGAAAATTGCAACCCCTATTTTGAACCCTTTAGAGATGACTGACAGTAACGCCGAGCTTTGAGGATCGACTAGACCCCGAACGGGACCTATAAACCAAATTTCGTAAATTTTTGTTCATGGTAATTAAGAAAAGTGATATGTACGGCGTAAAAAAAAAATTTAACCCCCCTCAAAATTTTATGGTTTCCGTTTCAGGTTATGTAGAATTCGAAAATGCAATACATATTATGCAATAAAAAAACCAGTCATGCAGCATGACTTAATGAGCGAATTTTCAAAGAAATATTCGAATTAATGGCTATGGTTTTGAATAAAGGAAAACTTCGGTCTAAAATTTGGTTTTCTATGTATATTCTCTTCGTATTTATTTTAATTTGTACGTTTTGTCCATCCTGATTCTACCGTTTGTTATGAGTAGATTCCTTGTTCCTTCTGAATGGCCTTTCCTCTTGACTACGATTTCAGGCCTGGTATCTAAAACCAGTTCAAGATTTGCTCTACTAGGTAGGTAGATCCTTCCTTCTTCATTGATATTATTTTTATCATGTTAAGTACCTACCTACCTTTGAATATCAAATATTCGTATGAAACTGATAATAAATTGATAAGATACCTACCTAACCTTCTTCCTCCTACTGTTAGTACCTAAATTGAATAATTTGAAATAGATTTTTTCTTTCGTCTTCCTTCTAGTAATACGTGGGCCGGTACTTGTCTATCTATGAAGGTATCATAACAATTATATGTCAAATGGGAAATTCAAGGAGTTGTACTAATCGTTTGCCTCCCCCTTTTTTGCTTCGAACTCTCGTCTTCAATTAATACTTCTCACATTTTTCAATCTGACCACTCTAAGGGGGGGGGGGGGGGGGTAAGAGTTTAAAGATTATCCTAGTTTTGGGTAATTTATGCGCACTTTAAATACTCTAATTTAAGAACGGATTTAGATATCTAAAATCCGATTTCACCATCGTGTTCAGCGTGCAAAAACCTTTAAAATGAGGGGTCACTTGTTAGAAAATAACATTTTGGGGATTTTTGGGTAATTTTTGCGCACTTTAAATGCTCTAATTTGAGAACGGATCAAGATATCTAAAATCCGATTCCACCATCGTGTTCAGCCTGCAAAAACCTTTAAAATGAGGGGTCACTTGTTGGAAAATAACATTTTGGGGATTTTTGGGTAATTTTTGCGCACTTTAAATGCGCCAAAACCCTCCTTAGAGTAGGCCAATTTCGCCCATCTTCGAACTTAGCCTTTCGATTGCCAAGATAGATTTTTTGTGCAAATTTGAGCTGTTTATCTCAATTCTATCGAGAGTTATCGTCTGGAGTGACACATATATATATATATATACATATAAAAAAGTGTTAAATTTCAGGAATCGTTTTAGAATGGTCTGAAACGGATTTCTATGAAGAAAATTTCCAAAAATTTATATTATTTAAATTTCGAAGCCATTGCAATAGCTTCATTTTCTTTGAAAATTCGCTAAAACTTTCTTAGTTATCATGAATCAAAATTGACGAAATTCGATTTATAGGTCCCATTTGGGGTCCAGTTGGTCTTTGAAGCTTGGCTTTAATGTCAGTCATCTTTTAGGGGTGAACAATTCGGGTTGAAAGGTACAGGACGCCGTCACCTCGAATTTTCTAACAGTTTTAAATAGTTCTCGAATTTGGGAGATTTTTAACCCCACCCGGTTGTCCGTCCAGCCGTTCGTTCACAGTAAGGCTCGGAAATTTGCACCGACAGGCTATTGTCAACAGGAGGGTGAATGAAATTGTATACATTCAGCCCAGATATCATCGCTAGGGACGCGGCAAAAATCGGATATTGGCCCCGGAATCATCATTGCTAGGGAGCACCTGATTATATTCACGGAGTATGAAGTCGAGTTGGTTGTTCTGTGATATTATTTCATTTGAAAAATTATGGCTCTTTTGGTGTTTGTTGATAGGTAGTGAAACTTGAACAAACGTTGAAGTATTATTGATGGGTAAACGATTACACAATAGTAAATTATTACACAACGGTAAATTATTAAACAACGGTTCATTATACCATCTAACAAGAAGGGGCTGGAGTTTGTTGGTAGGTACTTTTGCAACTTAAACAACCGTTGGAGTATTATTGATGGGCAGACTATTACTCAACGGTAAATTATTACTCAACGGTAAATTACTGTACAACGGTTAATTATACTATCTACGTAGAAGGGTCACCTATACAGTTAAATTATTACACAACGGTTTATTATTTGCCCTATGCTTCATGAATAATTACAAAATAATTAATTATTGAATTAATGAATCCCGCGCATTTGTAGGAAACTTTAATTCGGGGCCGGCTACAGTAGGTACTCGATTTAGGGCTTTCCTGGGAGGAGCTCGAGGGTATTGACCACACAAAACAGTGATCTACGCAGAAGGGGGATCTATACAGGTAAGTAATAAACTTTTGTAATAATTTGCAGCGTTCTTTTAATTGCATTTTCGGAATCTACATACCTTGAAACGTAAACCATCAAATTTGGGTGGGGAGGGGGGTTACAATTTTATTATTTTTCGTGCTCGATTCCAAAGGTTCATGATTGAAAATAATAAACCAAAACCTACTGTTTTAAAATATATCCAATGGGTAGGACCTACTTCAACTTAGCACAACATAGTCGCGAGCATTTAGTGCGGAGAAATTTGAAATGAAAAATATGAAAAGATTGGCAATCAATAAAAAGTAGAAAATTGAACACTTTTTGCCTCACATGAATTTGGCGGTAGGGCTAACCAAATTGGCTAAATTGACTCAATGGGAAACGATTGGAAACAAATTTTGTAGGTTTGGTTTGACCAGTTCGGTTTTTTCGCGCTCAACCCCTAAATTGCATATTTTTTCTCACAAGGTATAGAATGTTGCACATTGAAGAAAACAAAGTCTGCCAATTCGAGTAGGCAGTATTATAGGTTCCTCACTTGAATCACATTAACGTATAGAATAGTTGGGTAGGATCATTCAGTGGACAGATGGAGAACCCATTCATGGGTTACATGCAGTTGAGGCCATCCAACACCTCAACTCCATCTATCTTCCAATTTAAATGTTTGACGACGATTTGCGGGGTAGTTATGGGCGCTATGAGGATCTGACGCTTCCGCATGCTCAGACGAAAGTTACGGTACGACTTCAATGATCTTGATATGCGGCAGTTTGCCATCCAACCCGCGTGTACCTTGGAAATTTCAGCTTTCTGCGACTATTTGTCGCGTAGTTAGTAGCGCAAGGAAATGTTCAACATTTCATGTTTGGGCATGCGCAGACAAAAGTTACAATACGATTTCAATGAAATGTATAAGAAACCGTCAAAATATTATTTCTGATCGACCTTCCAAGTAACCATAAGTTCCGAAAATGCAATAAAAAAACGCTGCAAATTATTACACAAAGGTTTACTCGATATTTAAGGTATTTAGTGCGTTTCAAGTATTTCACGTTTGTGCATTTGCAAACGAAAGTTACGGTACGATTTCAATGGTTTTGATATGCGACCATCTGTGATTCAACCCGCATGTACTGTCAAAGGTGAGTGTTTCCAAACACTTTAAGGGGGGGAAATGGGTTAGTTTCAGTGGGGGGGGGGGGATTAAAAAAAAATCAAATGAATCATTGATTGTGATGTGGGATAGTGAACCAAGATAGAAAAACTCATTCTTGAATATGGTTAATTGTCATTAACTTTGGCGGAAATGGGAGAGGGGACTCAAGGGTGAAAATGAGTAAAAATCACCATAAATTCAAAAATTGACAGAAGTACTGTATTTTGTGAAGGTGAACGATTTCCAAAATTTAAGAGGCAGATTGTAGTAGGGATTTTCTTCAAAGACAATATAAATGGCCAGAAGTTGAAACCTGCGAAAATTCGCTCATATAGCCATGCTGCACGACTGGAACTTTTTATACACATACCAGACACCAAGTAATAATATTGAAGAACGCGATTTTTTCATGCTCGATTCCAACCAAAATATACCATTGACTGCATTAAACAACTCGAACAGGTTAGGTTGATGATCGTCCTGTGGATTATTTATTGCCCACATTAGGGTACTTTTGCCCTATAAAGAGACTACAAAATCTAAAATTTCGCAGAGGTTCCATCTAAGACCTAATCACATCTCAGGAGGCCTAACAGGTCGACCTATTGTGAAACGATAAACAATACATTTTGGTCTATTATGTATTTTGAAATAATACATGAATGGCAAAAAAAATTATGAAAACAAAGGCTTTCATCCGTATTGTTCATCTGTAATTTAAACTGAAATCAGAGACTTTCAATAAACCGGATCGATGGAATTTCACAACACAGTACATTTCCTCCATATTTCGTCTCCGTTGGCTACACACAGTAGAACTCATCAAGCATTGACAGGGTAATGGCAGACTGGCGTCCAAGTTGAGAACAAAGCAACGCGACGTTGCCACATCTCGTGGAGGTCACAGAGGTGGTCAAACGGTAATATACACTCATGATCTAAGCGCTACCTAGGTTATATACCCGTGAACTAAATTATACAGCATTTTTCACTTGGCAACCAGTATGACCTCCTCCTAAAACTCCTGCCAGGGGTTGGGAAGGATATTTTTTGTTTGACTGAATGAATGATGGCTTACTAACAAGACTAAGGAAGGAGTAGGAGGTAAAATTGAAGCCATGGAGGTAGGTGGGGGTAAGATAACGTTAAAAAACATTATGACCTCCGATTCGGAAGTCACAAATCTAGCGGAGGTCATAATGGTAGGAAAAGGACAACGTATGGACGCCACATCACCTGTCAAGTGTATATATATATATATATATATATATATATATATATATATGACCGTAGATACATGTTAAAAATGCCAAATTTCGCCAAAATGTTTGTATTGCCAAACAAAGGGATCAGTTCGAAGATGAGCAGTATTCAAAAATTCTAAGTGTGTCAGATTTGAGTTTTTAGAAGTAAAAAATGGGTGAAAACGGCTAAAATCGTCAATAATTGAAATAAAACCACTAAAAGTAGGACGGAAAGTTTAGTAAAGACATAAAAATACCATTTCAGTTGTTTTTCGTGCAGAACCGGGGTCAAATTTGGATTTTTGGACGTCAAACATTTGTATTAAGGGCGATCAATATTAATTCACCTGACGTTGCGTGGGATGGTGGTTCATGACGGAGGGATAGAGAATTTTTCAGTCACCTCAAGTTATGGAACGAAGGAGCCTATATCCTCGCACAAATGGGCTCTCTAATATCTCCGGCAGAATGTAGGTAAGTACCTACCTATTATCTACTGTTAATCATTATGAACCTAAGAATTTTTTTGCTCAACCAGAAAATCAATATACCTACCCCCAAGATATCCTGCAAGGGATGCTGTTAGTTTTTGATGGTTTGTGTTGTACTTACCTACACGAAACTTCAAGGTTTATCCACTGTGGCCATAACCTTGACTGTACGACCAGGTACCTACCTACCTAACTTCAAGGTACGACTTTCTTGTGCACAGCACACCGTACATTACAGTGCCTACCGACAGGTGCGTTTATGAACCACTGCTACAGTCCTTTATCGTTTGCTAGGTACTTTTGAAGTTAGCATTCTGAATAATCATACAATATGAGAATCGTATTGAGCAAAGGAAGTTGTTTCCAATGTGAAAATGCTACGTACACCAACAACTAGACGTAGGTACAGGTAAGTACCTACCTACCCACATAGGTAGGTAGCAAACAATCGTGATACCAGAATCAATCGTCACGGGAGAATGAAATGAATGAATTGAATTGATACCGTCTGAATGAAAAGTAGAATTAGGTACCTAATTAGGTAGGTACTTAGAGGCCAACCTGCGAGCCGGGAAGAGGAGATGTTGACGAATTTATCGTTTTACGCAACTGGGGCATTCTTCAGTGTCTGTGGGGGTAGGACTTTCCCAAATCATCAGTGTGCAATATCGTCCACCAGGTAGGATGTACATTATAATTACACAGTGCAGGATGTACATTATAAGTTTATACAAAATTCCTTCTGACAATTTCATCAGGATGTTTTTGTAGGATAACTATAGGTTTTGGGGATTGTCTTGGGATAATCCGGAACTATCTGACCTGTATTGATGAAATAGCCAGGGTTATAAATAGGAATGTCAAAATTTTTAACGCTATTTTTTTCTCACAGATGGCCTCGTATTTCTGGTGCTGTTTCGATATGCGCTCTACCGAGGTCCACGCTCTACAGTCAGCCCATTTGTGCTCTACCGTGCTCTACATGGCTTAAGCTGATGATTTGAACATCGGATCCCGTTTGCTGTTAGCGTCGTTAATTTAGGTTTGTTCATGAAGATCATATATCGCTGTTGTTGACGTATTGTTGACTTTCGCTGAAGATCTTTCAAGGTGTTTTCTGTAATTCACTCCGAAGAGTTGGGCGGCTTACCGTCAACTATCCCGACGGGGTTTTCTTCATATGACAGTTAACCACCAGAGAAAATATGGTGACCCTGGGTCTGGCGCCCATATACAGGCGGTCGAACGATCTTGGCTCGATGCAAAAGTGAATATTTTGAAGAAAAAGATAGGCGTCCCATTCCACCACCTCCAGTCACACCTCGAAGAATATTGTTGGAGGCTGCACCGGAAGGACGTTCCAGACCTATTCGTCTGTTTTCTACGGGACATCGAGGACACGTATACAGTACAAGGTAAATTTTTTATTAATTTCTGTTGGTTTCTGGTGGGAATCGGTCAGCAGATCGCATGTTGAAATAGGTAGTGGTCGGTAGAACGTATACCGAAACGTTACTGATCGGTAGAGCGCGTGCCCGCTTCGGTACAGCGCATATCGAAACAGCACCGTATTTCTTACGCTACTGTTTTTAACTCTACGCGGAGTATTGACGCTTGGCAACGACGTTGTATTGGGGGACGCTGGTTATCCACTGATGGTGGTAACCCCGGTGTTTACCCGGTGGTTACTACCATCAGTGGATAACCAGCGTCCCCTAATGGGATTCATTCCCCAGGTCCCCGGGTGGTGGATTCATTCCTTCGTATGTTCACACCCCAATCGTATAACAGCTATTCTGTCTTCTTCGACGCTCATCTTTTTAATTATTTGTTGTCTCTTAATCGGTGCCCCTAGTCCTTACTTATTAAGAAGTTGCACCCGCGTTTTCGACATTTTCGCCAGTCAACCCTCCACCTCGGATATACTCGAATTTCAATACAATTTGACGAAACAGGGCCCTGGTCAACATCCTCAACGAGGCGTCACGGTAAAGACCCTTTCCTATCCTCAACCTTTTCAGTTTTTGTCCCCATTATTTTGCCACCGTCCTTTTTAGATACAAAATAATAAAATTACGGATTCCTACCCACCAGGTATGAAACTTAGTTTTGTTAACCACGTTCCCCCTCCCCGTTAATCAACCCCTACCATGGTTGTCATGTCGGTAGCAGTAGAGACATTGTTCGTTTCAGGTAAAATTAGATCGGTGCGAAGTTATCATCATGGCCACAGCTGTACTCCACAACATTGTCATCATGTTGAATAAGGAGGTACCAGATACTGATGACGGCACTCAACATTGGTTGGATGAAAGTCTGTTTAATAATTAGAGGGGGGGGGGGGGGTCGAGAGGGAAAATGAGGGAGTGGAAGGCCGAGGTGATCATCGCCGTTTATAACATATTTTGAATCACTTTCTTAGCAATACTATTATACAGATTGAACTCATTGTTCTTATACGCTTGTGCCATATCCCTTATTTGGAATCGGGTTGAGCTTGCAATTATGTGTGGGTATTGGGGGATGTCGTGGTATCCTCCCAGAACCACTCCTTGTAAACCTGTAAATATTAGATCTCACAAATAAACTCATAGAAGTGGGGACGAAAGACGCAGGAGCACCGAGGAACCTAGTGGCGATCCCCTTCACTAGCTGGAGGATGGAGGGAGACAGCCCTCAAGGGCTATAAAAATTCGCCTCATTCGCCTTTCTAGCCATTCTACGCTATCCTCTAGTCGCTGACTACTCTCTTGCCTCACTCCTCCTCTCTCGCTCCTCAACCCAAAAGATCCTGGAATAGGTGACAGCCTTGAGTGTTGGAACCTGCCAGGCAAATGCTCCCTAAAAGATCCCGCTGAATTGGTGACAGCCTTTAGTGTTGGAACCAGCCAGGCACCAGCATCCTAAAAGATCCCGTTGAATTGGTGACAGCCTTTAGTGTTGGAACCAGCCGGGCACAACCTCTCATCCAAAAAGATCCCAGATAATATGGTGACAGCGTTTAGTGTTGGAACCAGGCTGGGCACAACCTCACACCGCCTGTAGTGAATTATCGCTATACCTATTCACTACAGAGGACAACGGGCTCGGGAAAGACCCCAACGAGTCACTTCTATAATTTTGAACTTGCGATATTTTCCTGGGTAAACACTCCTGAGTCAACATGTGACTGCATAACGAGTTGTCGAGACAGAATACAAGTGTGAAATTTGAATATCTGAGTTCCCGCCAGTGAAAAGACGTCTGAGGTAAAAAACTGGGAGAAGTTTGCTCAAATCCCGCTAGAGCTCACAACAGTTTCAATTTCCATCAAAAAGGTGCCAGTGTAGTCAAATTGCCACCTTCGAAAACGGAGCCGTTCCGTAAATTTGACTCGGGCGGTTTCTTCCCTCCGATTCGGGCGGTCCCTCCCGCCGCTTCAGCGTTGGACCATGAGGAACCGGATCCTTCTGCGCCTCCCCTACGCGCAAGGGAGGGGAAGTGTATAAATACCCCCGCTCCCCACACCTCGACACAGTTCACCGAGATCTACCTGAGAACAGACCTGCGATCCTCCCCTTTAGTTGAATATTGAGTTGAGTTAGATTGAGACAGTGGTGTAGAGAAGTTGTGTTGGTTCAGAGAAAGAGAGTAGTAGTTAGTTTTTCCCATCTCCACGATTGACCCCTGTGACGAAGACGAGAGGACTAGGCAACGGAAACGGCTTTCAATTTCGGACATTCTTAATAATAGTCGAGCAAGAGAGGAGGAGAGAAGACCCCACCTGAAGGCACGTCTGAACCCAGACGTAAACTCAGTACTGCCGTGGAAAGTCTGTTGTTGCAGGAACACCATCTTCTCGCACAGCAACCCCGGAGCCCCAGGAAACCATCCCCTGGACCAGAAGCCCGGAAGGACCATCCCTGGACTACTTGGACCACCGTTCCAGCGGAGGTAGGAATCATTACCTTTCTTACTTGTCCTTATCTAAGCGATATCCTTCGCGTAATAGCGCCCCTCAGGCTTTGTGCATCACACTTCCATATACGAGAGTCACAAAAGGGGTTATACCCGTTTGTTCCAGAACTCTCCACATCTTTGACCCAAAGAATCGTCCCATGTCCCTCGTATCAACGAACGTCTGAACCCAGCCTGAACCCTCGACTCTGGTGCCACATTCTCTACAATTTTGCATTACAAATTATCTGACACTTACCTTAGTAGCTTCTCCCCGTTCATGTAAACTCCGTAATTCGCGTCAGTCATTTCATCATATTTTACTTGTATACTTGATTTTGCGCCTTCGCGACCCCATCGTATGTTATTGCTTCGTATAATAAATTCAGTCACCCACCTACACGTATTGCGATTATTTCACATCCTTTGAGAACATTCGAGTCACCTTTCGAACCGCAACAAGGCTTCCAAATTATTAGTTTTCTATTAGGGATTTACAGCCGTACTATAACCTGTACCCGAAGTCAGAACCTGTGCAACGCTGACTACGGGGCCGCTGCCAACCTACGAACTCCAGGTAATTTACTTGTAGACTTTTCGCTGCCAAATTTCAGCCTTAGCTCGCCATCCATTCCTGACATAGTCATATTAGTAGGTTTACAGGCAGGATAGTCACACAAGTAACGATTACACCAGTATTGAGAGTCAGGGTAAAGGTTATGCGAACCAAATCCACGATGGGAGATCCTTCAATGAACTATACGTTATGCAGTACAATGATACAGTTCTTACCTAGGGCAAATTGAAATACGTAAATGTACTTAGGGGCTCCGCTGTCTGAATCATACTGAGGAACGACAGCCCACCGGCTTCTCCTTCCCCATCAGCTCCAACAAGGTGAATTCAAATCATTGAGTTGGAGGACCACCACCACACCAGTTCCACTGACGTTGGCCTTTTCATCCAAGAGGTCTTTCCACAATTTCTTTTTCATATTGTTGTATTTCTTCCACTGGGGGGCTGCAGATTGGGGTTGGGTCGAGGGATTTGAATTAATTCCTCTTCGATCTCTTACCAAGCCCTCTTCCTGTATTTGGGGCAAGCCATGTCGGATTTCTAGCACTCTATTAAGGCTCTCCTCTTCTCAACAGCCTCAACCAAATCTGGGGCTTTTGATCGGCCGCCACCACCACTCATCATGCGAATGTACAATCAGGAAAAAATAGTTTAATACCTATTATAGGTATATCACAGGGAAACACACTCAGCACTTTCGACTGATGACATTGAGAGGTAGAAACAGAAACAGATCAGTGAAACAGATAACTCAAAAGATGAAGATCCTTCCTTGGATTGCATACATTTCTAGCACCCATGAGCGTAAAAACGTGAAGTATCCAGGGCAAACTTTGAAGTTCACCAACGTTATCCAAATAATCGATTATACCAAGTTATATTTGCTGGAAAAAAGTCTTTTCAACGCTCAGCCCGAGAACTTTGGGGGTACCAGAAAATCTACTACAGCTAGGTGTATGTAACTATCAAGGTTGACGAATTTTGTTTGTTTGAAAGATGTTCAGTTCCCTACCTGCCTCAAGTCTTTTGCACGATGCGCCCTCAGAGAATCCTATAGTTTGGTAGTTTGCGGGATTGAGCTACCTTTTTCTGTGACTATGAGTAGGTAACAGAAGGTACCTGCAGGGGGGACTTCTACCCCACCGACAATGCGAACTCTTTCCTCATTTCGCCATTTTTATTTCTGATCGTTTTAGGGAACCACATACAAGTGGTAATGAAGGAAACAAGGGAGGAATTAGGAGTCAAAATGCATCATTTTCGATAGCCGAAGTGGCTACAACTCTATTCGGTGTAACACTCACTCAAAACCGCAAATATATTGCATCAAAACATCAAAAACCCGAATTGAAACATTTTCTCTAGTGGGACTGATGCTACTGGCGTGAAGTCCCACACAACTGACGGCATGGTGACTGAAGGCTGACAGGCGGTAGAATGGTGACTCCTTCACTAAGCTCCATTCAAAAAGCCACTGCGTACTCCTACCCCCTCCTACCCTACGTAGTTAGATTCCAAGCAGTTAGTCTGTCTACAATTACAATACATATTTATGTGTAATTTTTCATTCAGTAAATAAAAGGTGTTTTTCAAAATTTGAATGATTCAATAAATGGACACTCAATAATTCGTTTCAAGGTCCCGTGAGTGTCGAATTATCGAGAGTCGACTGTATATCTTACACCCTGCGACCTAACTTTCAGAGGTGGTGCCTGGTGAGTTTGTTGGTGTAAATGAGCTTTGTATTTCTTCAAATAGCTACAGCTGGTTAAATTAAATCTACCTGTTTTCAATGAGTTCCGTTTCTTGTTGCTTTGCTATTGTGATGAATAGATCAAGTACTTCAGACCGTGAAAAAACTTGGTACCGTACATGGGATCAAACTTTTTCAGAAAAGAACATGATCATCAAAAATTAAAGACGGTAAACTGTCAATTTTGGATCCATTGCAATAGCAATTGCGTTTATTGTCCAAAACAAAGCTAAATAATTGTAATTTGGAAGTTGATTTGTTGAATGATTACAAAGTCATCGTTGTTCTCAGTGTATCGAGAACATTGAGTTTTGTAAGATTGTATCAAGCGCTATGGAATACTTAGGGGATCTTATTAGAGTTTAGACTACCAGATAGATTTATTGAGGTAGACAACGTCAAGTAAGTCTCGTAAAGACAAGGAATGCAATGAGAAGGGAAGCGCATGGCGGTGAAAACGAGGGAAAGTAAATTATTATGAAGGTGGTATATATAACAAGGAGCTTAGCAGGGGCACCACTCATGTGCACTCCAACGACTCTATCCCGATTTTTCTCAGTCTCCTAAATAAACGGTGATGACACGGTCATTCCAGCTTCAACAAATCTTGCGGGGATGTTGATGGCTGTGCCTATTAAGGCCGCATTTATTCTTGTCCTGCTGTCACAGATTCTATGGCCAAATCACCGCGGCAAAGTGTAAGTTACGGTTAGAAAATACGTGGCGTGAGCTCTTGCGGCACCAGTAACGGAAGGCAGTAAAATAAGATGAATCCTAATGAATTAATGTCCTCCACTACTGGAAGTGCCCTGTCTAGTCGAACCTGGTGTTGTCTTGTAAACTTTTCCTAAATGAGGGTTGGTAGTTAGACTTAGCTAGAAATAGGCATGAATATCGGTCTTCCCATTCGCAATTGAATCAGTCGTAATGATTCGTCATCTCTTCACGCTTCAAGTCTTCATATGTCTTGACGTATGTACAATTCGTGATGAGTTGAAACATTCTGCGACAATTAACGCTCGTTTGTGGATTAAAATGAAAATTATCCCTAGAATACCCGTGGGGTGTGACACCACAGTTGTACTCTTAAGTTAGTTTTTCACTACGAATCCTGCACGCCTGGCTCCTTTCGCCCCCTTCCACCCCCCCCCCCCCCCCGCCCCAAACTTCACTATGGGTTTGACTCTCCTCCAGTGTGGGTGTTTTCCTAATGTAGTGTCTGCGCTTACCTTATTTTCGACCAGTTCAGCATATCTATTCATCAGCATCATATCTAGTCGTTAGAGATGCTCAAAAATATCTATTCTCGAAGTACATTACCAACTTATAGCACACAACCACCGTAATTTTACATGCGGTAATTGTTTATGGCCTGACAACCGGAACCTTATCGTTACCTGCTCATCGCCTTCTTCCGCTGTTACTTTGTTGACCACACTTCACATTTGTATTCCTTCCGCACGTTACATGGATGCTGGATTTACAATAATATCCGTACATCAAAATTATTTTCTCCTTCATGTTTAACCAGGGTCTTATATACATGAAATTTTGTTAACGTATTCAATTATTATATATTATTAGCTAATCGTTTTCCATGTTGTTAAGTTCGTATATATATTCCATAAACTTTATCATATCAAGTACCAGTGCTGTCGCCAACGGCGAAATTCCAGAGACAGAGAACTGGTAGATACTTGTTATGAGTAACAGAAACGCAGAAACTGGAGAAATAAAACAGGTTGACAGGAAGGTATGTATAGCAGGTTGCAGACTGACTCTCGCTCTGATACTGGCTGCTGAAAAGAGGTATTTACGTATTGTTTACAGTAAGAAACCAAGACAATGTAAGTACTATTCCTTTTGTATACTAATATAGTTGGAGGACAAATTGGTCAATGTTGTAAACCTATGTGTTGTACTCTGTAAAGAGATAGACAGGCCCGTTGGGCACCTACAGGTCCGGTTGGACATAGACAGGCTCGTTTGGGCATAGACAGGCCCGGTTGGGCACAGACAGGCCCGGTTGGGCACAGACAGGTCCGGTTGGACATAGACAGGCTCGTTTGGGCATAGACAGGTCCGGTTGTGCAAAGACAGTTACAGCGGTGATGGGCATTGGGACTGCTGTAAGGGGAGGTTGGAGGCAGTCTGAGGGTTTTGCCCTCTTAGGACAGGTTGGTGTTCACCAACATGATAGTGTACTCACAACGGTGGGTACATTTTATTGCGGGCATGCTATTTAGATATAGACATTTCAGACAGCCCAACCCAGGCTCAGGGTTGACAGACAGTTAACGAATGAAAGTGTAGACCAATTCGTTACAAGTGCTGCACATAATTTTTCTGCTTCTTAGACGACAACCATTAACATCAACGTCTGTTCCTTCTCAAAATTAGTGCAATAATTCTACCAAGTTTATCAGCCTTATATCTGTTCATACACACGGAAACCCTATTCCAAATTTACACATATAGTTCCTATCACAGAGTTTGGTTCATGTGTATAATTACGGTCATGAGCCTACCTACAACAAACTCAGAATCTAATGGTTACCACTGCACTGTCCAGTAGACCACCCCTGCAGCCATCCGACTACGCCATCTTCAAGTTAACTCCTATAATAATTTATTGTATTTTCAGGAGAATAGGAAAGAGTAGGAAGTTGAAAACCATCAGATTACAATACATACTATGATAAGAGATGTCTAGCGAGTATGTAGGGTGATTATCGAAAGCGATAATTCATTTTTATTTTTTTATGCCAGGTCCGAACAAACATCTACTTAATAGTAGCTGCAATTCCACTAATACGGATGGAAGCATACTGCAAGTTAGCCAGCTCAAAACGGGGAATGGTTGAAATAAGATATACTTACATACAACTAGCGGCTCTTTTTTACACAGTTTGATTGTCGCATGTCCAAAAACGCATACCAGCTGGACTATTGTACCCACTTTATTTACCCAGTGGTACGTCTATCCTCGGCCAAAGTAATAGCTAGATATCACCAACAACCACTAAATTCACAAAAAGTTAAGTAAAATGGCGACGACCCAGAAATATACAGTTTCAATATGACTTTTGTTGGGAAAAAACTAATTTTTTTTTTGAAAACTGGAAATAATTCGATGAAATCAATAAAGGAAAAGCAGGCAAAAAATAGGGTGGTGAGTCGATAAGACAAACCGGGAGATTTGTCTACCAGCAATTTTTGTGAGGCAAAAAAGTGTTCACACTGTATTTTTGTTTTTGTAACCATGGAAAATGTTCGATAGTTTAAGTAGGTAAGTTACTTCAAAAATTCAGTTATGTGTTCATGCAGCATGTTTGGAACTTCGTCATTTTGTTATCAGTAATATTTTGACATGCTTTCTCAGAGATGGACGGATGATAGATATGATTAGATGATAGATGAGATGACCGGAATCCGTTACACCAATAACCCTGGGTGTGGCACGCCCGAACTTTTGAAAAGTGGTGAAAAATTCAAAAAATCAAAATTTGGATGAAATTTCATTTTTAAATCGTAATCATACAACAACCAAACTCTGCAGGAATAAAATTGGTAATGGTAACAAAAATTAAAGGAAAAACGCTGCAAATCCCTGCACAACGGTTTATTATTTTGTGCAGAATACCCTTCTTTTACAGATCACAGCTCTCTGTATAGATAACCCGTCTATATAATATGTACTAGTCTATACATATTATGTAGATCGCAGACCCTCCGTAGATTAGTACCTAACCACGTACTCGTTACTAGGTACCTACCTAAATCACGAGTTGAATGTTGCTAAAATAATTCTGTCGATGGCAAGCAGTAACTAAAATGGCGAAAAGAAACGCAAATAATGAAGTTCTGAAGGAAAATTGTTGATGTGGAGTGAAATAGATGCCCCTTCTGCGTAGATCACTGTTTTCTGTGGTTAGTACCTACCCTCTGGTGAAGTATAATGAACCGTTGTGTAATAACTTGCCCATCAATAATACTTCAACGGTTGGTCAAGTTGCAAAAGTACCGATCAACAAAATCCAGCCCCTTCTTGGTAGATGAACCGTTGTGTAATAATTTACCGTTCTGTAATAATTTAACGTTGTGTAATAATTTACCGTTCTGTAATCATTTACCGTTGTGTAATAGTTTGCCGTTGTGTAATAATTTACCGTTGTGTAATAATTCACCCATGAATAATACTTCAAAGTTTGTTCAAGTTTCACAGGTACCTACCAACAAAATCCAATAGTCCATCACTTATCAAATGAAACAATATCGCAGAACAACCAACTCGACTTTATACAGCCATCCTTGATTATAATCAGGTGCTCCGTAGTTGTGATATCCCGGCCGGATTTATACCGTTTGATTCACGATCGTGTTGACGAAGCTTTTTGGTGCACACGAACAGCTGGACGTACAGTGCTCCGGTTGGTCTCAAAAAATTGTTTAGCTCAACACAAATTTAATATCGTAAAAAAAACCATACCCTTCTATCGAAAGTTTTCGAGCTACGGCGTTCTGAACATTTCAACCCCTATTTTGAACCCCTTAGAGATGACTGACAGTAACGCCGAGCTTCGAGGACCAACTAGACCCCGAACGGAACCTATAACCGGAATTTCATCAATTTTTATGCACGGTAACTAAGAAAAGTGGCCCGTACGGCGGACAGAGAGAAATATTTTTATTGTATTTCCGGATTCTACATACCTTGAAACGTAAACTATCAAATTTAGAGGGGGGGGGGGAAGAGTTTTTTTTTTTTTTTTTTTCATGCTCGATTCCAATGGTTCATTATTGAAAATAATAAACCAAAATAACGAACCTGGTAACTTATACTAGACCAGTTAATTAGGACGATGAACCATTGTTATAATTTGGTTCTCCGAAGTACCTACTCATCTTCTGCTTCCCACTGAGCCATGTCTCTGATTTCTTCAGGGCCCGAAAAATTACATTTGTAGACCTATGAAGGCTGATTTAAAAGAAAAAACCTGAAAAGTTACGGAAAACACTCCACAAAACTCAGCCTGGGAGAAAAATACTGATCGATAACATTCCGGTGGGGATGTCACACCCTACATTAGGAAAACACCCACGCTGGACGACAGTCAAGCCCATAATGAAGTGGGGGATGATTAGAGGGGGGCGAAAGGAGCCAGGCGTGCAGGATTCGAAGTGAAAAACTAACTTAAAAGTACAACTGGAGTGTCACACCCCGCGGATATTCCAGGGATAATGTTTATTTTAACCCATAAATGAGCGTTAATTGTGGCAAACTGTTTCAACTTTCAACTCATCATGAACTGTACCTACGTCAAGAGATATTAAGACTTGAATACGCGGAGAGATGACGAATCGTTACGACCGATCTAATGGGGAGGAGAGAAGCCGCCTGATGGGCCCAAGAAGAGGCCCAAACCTCCCTCCATCATCCAAATATAACATGTTAAATGCAAGAAGTTGGAAAAAAACTGCAATATCAAAATTTCCGCTTGATTTTTGCATTTCAAAGCTTTCTGAAATATTCTGGTTCCTTGTCTGTTTGTAGACAATTGCTTGTCCTGGGAAAAATTATTATGGTACGATTTTGATAACATTTTCAGGGATTGTGCCGGTTACCCCCTAGACGGTCTCCTATGAATTTCATCGCCGTCGGACAAAGACTAGCGATGCGCAGGCGCAAACGTGTATTTCATGAAACAACGATTTCTCAGTTCCTAAAGGACCGATTTCGCTCAAATTCGGAGGGTAGTTGGGGGGCTGACTCCAATACAATTGCCTATGAATTTCATAGCCGTCGGACCAATGGAAGCACTAATGCGATAGAAATGATAGAAAATCGAGATTTTTACCAGTAGACCAATAATAAATGAACAATTTAAAACAGTAATATTAATTCCTGTAATCCTGGTACGCATATAAGGTAGTTTATTACTACCCTATTTATTGCTATTCATTAATTTTTACTAATATTTTTACCAATTGATTCTATACATCCATGTTACAATAATGAGGAAGCTGTACTGCCCACCCAACTTGGCGGACCTTTTTTTGTTTCACATTTATTATAACTTTAATTATTACTATCCTGTCCAATGCACAGGTTATCCAGCTATTTGTTCTAGGAATCCATGCAGGAATTTTATTCACTAGTACGGCTTACGCCAGTTACAAAGAAAATAAATAATATGTTGTTGCTACTTTAAGAAAAAAAAAAACATGATTATTAAGGTGAATACACAGGGATGCTCGCAGAGAAAATAAAAGGATTGGAGAGAAGAATACAAGGCTGTCTGAAAAAAAAATTACATATAACTTACGAAGCGGTACAATATAGGTTTAATGTAGTTACTATGTAGTTCAATATGTAGGTGTTAGGTAGATAAGGTACAATGGTAATAGTAACCCCATCACAAGACATTCAGCCGGCACCACTTTGAAGTTATCTACTCCAACAGCCCTTTCAAGACAAAAAAGAAGTTCGAAATCCTCTGTCTGCACAAACGAGTTTACTTTACGAGGAATGCGGTACAGGTACATCTGGTAGTACGACGCAGCAAATGGTACATAAAACAGAGGATGGTGTCCAGTTGCGCAAAATTTGTTCATTACAAAGTGAGATCTACACATTCTCTGCCAACGAAGGTTTTTGAATACGCTACGCCGCAAGGTTTTCTTTCACAATAATTATTTATAACTCAAATTATTACCTACTATCCGGTCCAGTGCACGGCATATCCAGATACCTATTCGTTCTAGTCCAAGATGCAGGAAATCACATCTCAGGTATTTCTCGTACGGACATACTCAAACATGTTCCAACTATATCCCAGTTATTTTCTCAACAAGTGAAGAACCTTCGAGAGGAAAAATCGAATGAGATGCAACGAATGCGGAATGGTGGGGTCGGAATCTCTGCCTAACGAATCTCTCACAAATTGGTAGGGGGAAGGATGCGGATTTCGACTGACACAAATCTGTTGTTGGTTTCACATGAGAAATGGAAACATTCTCGTTGCTTTGGCAATTGTTTTCCACTTCCCTGTCAGCTAAGCCGATTGGAGGTGCTTCCCTCCCTTGGCTCTTGAGTTCACTAAATTGGGGTTTCCTCCATGAATCGGAATCAGCCATTCCAACTAAGGTTTTCCTGGGATATCCACAATGGTCTTGTTGGGGTATGATGTTCTGGGATCGCCACTAGTTACTGACTCATTCTATGGATAAAAGAGGTTAGGAAAAAGAAACATCCCGTGGAGTATTGCATGCATTACAGTGGACGTTTAACCCAGCTTCTCCGCTTCCCCCTCACGACGTAGTGCACAACCAGAACTATTTCTGAATCTAACCATGTTTACGCTTATCTCATATTTTTGACACCCTTCGTACGATAATTTCATTTTCCACCACACCACATCCACTTCAAATTCATTCCCAAGTACCTGCCTATCTACCTATCTATCTCTGTTTTCTTCTCACCATTATCATGCCTCTGCTACTTTCGGGCACATGGATCCTGTAAAGTGTCATGTTCCATGCTCAATACTATCGTCCATCGACTATCATCTCATGTAGCTATGTCAATTCCTAATTTCATCGCATCATTTATATATTGTATTAAACATTTGTAAACCATTAGGTATCTATCTTTGCATCATCGCAATGTTCGTTTATCACATTTCGCTACAATTTATGTATGAAATGCTCACTTGTACGGGTGTGTCGAACCTGTGGTGACGTCACAACCACTTTTGTTGGCGTTATCATTACTGTCGTGAGTCCCTCCAGGAACCACTCCAACTAGAGTTAAGTTCTCGCCAATTATTTGACCGCTAAAGTATAGTTTCTGTAAATAAACGGTACGAGTGGGGAGACAAGCCGCAGGATCCAGAGTGCACAACCTGGAGCCCCTCCATCAACCCCTAGCAGGGGGTTGGAAGGAGAAGGCTCCCTTGCCTATAAAAACTCGGATCCTGCGCCTTTTTAACCATTCGACGCTTCCTCTAGCCGCTGGCTACTCTCTCTTCTCCTACCCTGCTCTCAATCCAATCCAAAAAGATCCTAGATGACGGTGGTGGTCAGCCCATAACCGCCTAGGCAAATTCTCCCAAAAGATTCCAGATGACGGTGGTGACTCGCTCATAACCGCCTAGGCAAACCTCTCCAAAAAGATCTCAGATGTCGGTGGTGATTCGCTCATATAACCGCCTGGGCATTCCCTCACACCACCGTGATGAATATACGCCAATTTTAAATTCATCACAATTACCAATCACTCTCTCGCCACCATTATTACGAATATATAGCCCACGCCGTTTTAAAATCGTAAACCATCTACCGTCTTTCCCTTTATCGACCCGGCATCCATCTGACTTTCCTGACATTTCTCTTTGGTGGTTATGATACCTACGAGAGTTATGGAGGAGTAGGTAACTGATTCGTCGTTTATCTTCGGTCAACACTGCCACGATCTTCTCGCCATAGAGGAGGAGGCCATTCTGGATTTCCTTGGGGTTCGAGCTCAGACCATCTTCGCCGGAGACGCAACGCCGCCGCCCTACATCAGTGCAGACACCCAGCTACTTCGCACGATTGGTGCTGAACAAGGCCAGATACCTACTGTACCAGATACCGAGCATATAGCTCGGCTTTCTCCTTCTATGGCTGTGCTCTCATTTATCCATCATCGGCAGCAATATCTTTCTCACCAGTAGGGAGTGGTCCTTCGAGACACACCTAACATACTATACCTACCTACCAACCATATTACCGCTGGACCTAGGTAATTGGTGTTGTACTTCTAAGTAAATTTCGAAATTCCGGCAGTATAGTGCACAACTAGACACTTTTCTGCATCGAACAAAAAAAGGACTACGCAAATCGGTTGTGAATTGCGGCTTGAGCAGCGAACACAATATTTAGTCACACATACACACACCTATGGTTTTTTTTTCACGGATTTGGATTCAGGATGATCCGAAAGGGATTGGAATGTGGTTCTTTTCATTCTCCGCTGAGTTGTATCCTCTTCTGAACAGATCAAATACACAAGGACGTCTCTTACTACTGAGGGACGTCCTAAAAATGGAAAAATGCGTCACGAAATTGTCTATCAGTTTTCACTTACAACCGATCAGTAGCGAAGGAAATGTAGCTGACTAGTAGTGAGTGGTAACTTCAGCTCGAAACTGCACTTCTTCAGACGCAGGGACGAACCAGCGTGTCCATGTGGGGCTGAGGAAGAAACTTCTGAGCATGTCATCAGGCACTGCCCCCTGTATGACGACCTGAGAGCCGAGCATCTGGGAGGACGGCAAGTTGACGGGACTCTCACAGTCCCTGTTACTGACAGTGAGCTTATGCTCAGTTCGAGCAGTTCTGCAAGGCCTGGGCCAGAAGACGGGGCAGCGGAGTAGACATGGCCGAGGTGGAGCGATGATTTGACATGGGTACCTCCTTATTTAAAATAGTAGACGGGGCGTTAGAATGGGAAGAGATGGGAATATTTATAAAAGTACCTCTCTCCCCCCAGTATGTGTGTCTTTGTGTTTAGTTTGTATGAGCGATTCTGCGCGGGCGTAGATCACAGTGATATTAGGTTAAGGCGTAAAGAACGGGCTGTGATAACAGGTGATCCTTAGATTAGGTTTAGATTAGAGTGATATTAGATTAAATTGTGTGTTTGCAAATAGTCGTGTGGGTGTTGGGGGCCCTATCGGTCCCTTGGGGGGGCAGCAAATCGATAGGTATTTTTTACTTAATCCTGATTTATTTAGTTCTGCATTTTGTTAATTTCCTTTTTGTTAATTTCAAGGGCTGTAGGCCCCCCGGTCACATGTAAGCCCTACAAAGCGGGTACCGGTGGGGCCATCCTAGGAAGGGTGGGCTCGAGGGTGCTGGTGGGGTTTTCCCCAGCCCTACCGGCTAGTATGAATGTGTCTGTATTCTTGACGTGACTGTATTTATTGAATGAGAGTAAGTTATAGAGCGCATGGTCGTAGTACGTAGGGAAACAAATGTGATGCTGGGCTGTGATATTAGTAAGTAGTATGGCGGGTGGTGAGTGGTCGCTCTACTTCACCATACCGAGCAAGGCACCAAAACGAGGAGGAACTCGGCAGCGACGGGAAAACCTCAAGATACAGGAAGAGGAGGCAGAGTACCTGAAAAATAGGGGAAAACCTCAAGATACAAGAAGAGGAGGCAGAGTACCTGAAAAGCGCCGACCCCCGTCCCAGGATTACCCCTGTAAAACTGGCACCTCCGCGTGGTCCATCCCGGGCACACTCCCGCGGAGTGTGGCTAAGGCCAGAGGGGACGGGGGGGGGGGGGGCCTGCTGTATCATCAAGAGAGAGTGGCATTGAAGGGACAGCGGCATAGAAGATGAGCAAGATTGCGATGGGCCTGAATGTCCTTAGATGCAATCCCAATCCACTCTGATACAGCAGGCTAGTAGTGAGTCCCTGAGGGGTGAGCCGGGCAGGGGCAGGGATAAAACCCAAAACCACAATGTCTACCACAAAAAAAAATCCAATCAGCACTTCCAGCCAGTGAGAAGCCCGTAGCGCCTGTGCACGAGAGCACGAACGAGGGTGGAGATGACGCGATGTTTTCAGGTGTTCAGGCCAAGGAAGGCACCCAGAACTCGGTCTTTAGGGGGAGAACCCTCAGCCGTTCCCCGACAGGTATCCGGGAGTTTAGCTCTGGCTCTACGCTGCCACAGAACACGGAAAAGGCTGGCCGTCAGCAGCCACTCCCGAAGAGGCCACCAATAGCTAGGGCCCGTCCGCAGATGGGGAGCTCTGTAAGATTTCTGGGGTCATGAAATCGGTGCAGAAGGCCCTAAGTGAGGCGATTGCCTACATTTTCTCCCCGGAAAGCGAGCTCAACAAGCAGCAGAGTGCTAAGCTTCAGGCCAAGCTGGATGTCGCCCTTGCTGGAGTGGAACAGATGGCAATTCAAAACGCCTACCTAGCAGGGAGGCGTGCGCAGACGGAGCGGGGCCTCGGTCAGGCCCCAGCCTTCGCAAGGCAGCTGGCTGAGGAGGTACTGCAGGCAGTGCCGAGCTCCTCTCTGGATTTGCAGGCTGTGGTCGACGCATGCCGCGAATTGACTAAGTGGGTGGTGGAGGTGTCCCAGGCGGTCAGGGCGGAGCTGATCAAGGGCGGTAGGATCAGGCTGGAGTGGTTGATCTGTAGGGCGGTGGACCATATTTCGGTCTCCAAGTGTTACCACTGCCATAAGTTCGGGCATGTGGCAAAGAGCTGTAGTAGGAGCGAGGTGTGCAGCTGGTGCACCGAGGAAGGACATGGCGGGCAGTATGCACCAACTGCAAGGAGGCTGGGCACCCTTCCGGTCCTGATGCAGGGTCCCTGGAATGTCCGTCGTATAGGATCGTCATGGAAAACCAGGTGCCGCTGAAGGACTACGGCAGGCATGAGTGAATCCCGCGTGCTCAGGGTCCGGCAGCTGAACGTGAACCAAGAGCATCTGGTCGTGGAGGAAATGCCAGAGGAGATGAGACGGCGCTGAATACAGGTAGCTGCCATCCAGGAGCCTCCATGGGTGGGAGGTCGGATACCAGGTTTTGGTATGCGGACCCAGCTCCTCTACAAAGTGGGTGACCTCCACTCCCGCCCATTACCGTGCATAGTTGTGGGCGACGGGTCTATTGACGTGATGTTCCATGGCGACCTGTTGAGCCCCACAGTGGCGGTTGCGTCGGTGCGGCAAGGGGGCGACACAGTTATCGTGGCGTCCGTGTATGCTCCTCTGGGGGACCAGATTGCGGAAACGCTCAGCTGCCTTGACCAGGTGATGCGCGGGAGGGGTGCGGCGGGCGTCCTCATCCTTGGCAACTTTAGTAGCTGGCATAGCCTGTGGGGGTCTGCCGCCTGTAATCAGCAAGGACAGAGTGTGGCGGGGTGGATGCAGCGCTGGCAACTCGATCTGCTCAACCAAAGTGATGGGGGGGCCGATCTTCAGCAACCATAACGGTACATCCAACATCGATCTCAGCATCTCCACCCCCACACTGGCCACCTATGTCCGCCAATGGCAGTTGGATTTTGCCACCTCAAGTGGCCAAGCCGTCACAACCCTGGACATTGTGAAGGAGGGATCCTCGGTGGAAAGGCCAGCTGCCCGATTCCGAACGCGGGAGGCCAGGTGGGGAGCCTTCCGGGCCGAACTTCGGTATTGGATGGTGGATTACGTGCTGGCCGACTACGCACCGCAGATGGTGGAACAGCACGCCGAGAGCTTGAGCCACCCTCTCCTAGTTGCTGCCTCCAATACCCTTCCGACTTCCTCGCCGGCCTGCTTAGCGAGGCATTCTTGGTGGTCCTCGGAAATCGAAGCACAGCGCGAGGTGGTCGTGCAGGCCAAGCGAGACCGCCGCTGAGCAAGGGTCCTAGATCGAGCTCGGTTGACGGCTGTCCTGAAGCAGCACACTAGGGTCTACAAGGCGATGATCCGAAAAAGCAAGCGGGGTACGTGGAGCGGCTTCGTCATAGATAATATCCGTAGGAATCCTTGGTCTCTCCCGTATAGGATTGTGAGACATCAGGGCCGCCTTTAGGGGCAATGGGAGACATGCCGCCACAATCGATGAAGCAGCATTGATGTTCCTGCTCAGGGTCTTTCCCCGGGACGACCTGACCCAGGATACGGTGGAGGCAACTGCCTTGTGTCGTGATGTGGTGGAGCCTCCCGACGCACCTCCATTTCCGGGTATGACCCTGCAGCAGCTGCGTGGGGCCCTGAGGGCGTTTGGCAGGTATAAAGCCCCAGGTGAGGATGCAATCGACTTTGCCATTCTGAAGGAGGCCCCTCTATCATTTCTAGCCGGTTTGTCGGATTTATATAACCATGCTCTGGCTGATGGCGTTTTTCCAGCCAAGTAGAAGACTGCAAGAATTAGGGCCATCTCGAAGTCGCCGGACCGGGACCCCACCCTTATCAGCAGCCTCCGCCCAGTCAGCCTCCTTCCGTGCATGGGCAAACTTCTCGACCGTCTCCTGCTGAACGTCATTGAGCCCCACCTCACGAGCGCCTCCCACCCAAACCAGTTTGGCTGCACAAGAGGGAGGAGTACGGAAGACGCTATTGCCTTCCTGCTGAATGCTGTCGAGCAGCACCGCCAGGGATGGGTCCTGGCTATATTCTATGACATAGCCGGGGCATTTAATGCGCTATGGTGGCCTATGGTCTTGGCTGGCCTCAAGTCGATCGGCATTCCCTGCAATATCTATAGGTTACTCCGCAGCTACTTTAGCGGCCGTTACGCAGAGATGTGCACGAGGTATAGGACGCCGCGGGTGGAGGTGACCAGGGGATGCCCTCAGGGTTCGGTGCTTGGGTCGCCGCCCTCGACGCGGAAGAGTGCACAGCCATGGCGTATGTGGACGACTTGGCTGTGGTGGTGGCTGCGCATACCAGGGCGGAGCTGGTCTACCGTGCTGAGGCTATTTCGGCAACGGTGGTGCGGTGGTGTAGTTCTGCCAGGTTGGAGGTTGCCCATGGCAAGACGCAGGCCATTTTATATAAGGGCAGGGCCGACCTCCGGCACCCATTCCGGTTCCGCGTGGGCGATGTCCGTATCGAGGCGGGCGAAGTAGTGAGGTACCTGGGTGTGCAGCTGACCAGACGCTGGACATGTGGCCCACACATAGAAGCCGTAGCCTGCAAGACCACCAGAATAGCGGCCGCTGTACGGAGCCTATCGGGCACTGACTGGGGTATCTCTCATCCCTGCCAGAGGAGGGACTACCGACAGTCTTCCTCCCCACCGTGCTGTACGGGGCGCCCACCTGGTGGAGATCCCCCACGAACGCCCAGCGTGCCAGGGTGCTGCAAATCCAACGAGCAGCCCTCCCCACAATGACAAGGGCATATCGGATCTGCTCCACCGATGCCCTGCAGGTGGTTGCAGGAGAGATCCCCCTAGACCTTGTACTGGACGGGCGGGTTGAGCTGGGGCTGAGCTGACACTACAGCAGTATTACCTACCTATGGAGCTACCTTGTTTATGATCAGATCTCCAAACATGCCCGCCAATGATGGAAAGCCGCAAGATATTCAAGAGGCGGTCAGTACTGAGGCTGAGCTACACTACAGGAGAATCAGACTCCCCCTCTGCCTCCTCAATCCCAGTAAAAACGGCACCTCCATGCGGGCCATCCCGGACATGTTCATGGCATGACAAACGCCGGAGGAGGCAGGAACAGGGGTAACCTGCTGTGCAGAGAACAGGAACAACACAACAACGAAGAGGAGCTTGAAAATGAAAGAGCATGATTGGTATGGGCCCAAGCCGCCTCAAAACAATCGACAAAAGCTCAGCGCACAGCAGGCTAGTAGTAAGGGGGTGGTAGAACATGAAATCATGTGACAAGAGTGGCAAGACGCATATAGACACTCTGGCCCCAAAGGTGCAGCAGTTAGCGGGTAGCATTCGTGGATTGTCAGGGGCGGGGTGGGGCGCGGATTATTCACATAGGCTTCACTATTATAAAACGGTGTTCCTACCGATTGTTGTGTATGCGGCTCCCACATGGTGGTACAATCCGACGAAACAGATGCACCAGAAAATACTCGCACTCCAGAGAGTAGCACTGTTGGCCGTAACCACAGCCTACAGGACAGCCCGACCCTGGCAGTGCAAGTGTTGGCGGGGTGCCTGCCCGCTCGACATCCTCTTGGATGCGCGGGTGGCAGAAGCCTCCGTGAGGTGGCCTGCCAGGGTGTGCGTCTCAATCAACGATGATATAGCACAGCAGATCACGGAGCAGCGCAGAACTAAAGAAAAGTGTGAAGCCACAAGAAGATGGGTGATGAGTAGATGGCAGGACAGATGGAACAGCGGAAGACTTACGCACGCCTACCTACCAGAGGTCACAGCTAGGCTCCAAGCCCAGTGAATTGAGCCCTCATACGTCACCACACAGCATCTGACAGGCCATGGGAACTTTAGTGGGAAGCTGCATGGCTTCAGGAGGCGTGATTCCCTTGAATGCCCATGCGGAGATCTCAGTGAACTTGCAGCACATGTCATAAGAGTATGCCCATTATACAGACACCAGAGGGCAGAAATGTGTGGTTCCCCAATATATGAAGGCAATTTAGACCAGCTGCTGTCTACCCCTGACCAGCACCACAAATTTGTGAAGTTCTGCCAACAGTGGCATGAGATGAGAGGCGAAGGAGCAGAGACCGTGCCAGCTCATGGCTCTGTGATACCAGCGAGTACGGGGTCTTCAGATATTAGCTAGCTAGGTTAGTATAGAGTAGATTAAGCGGTGGGAGGAAAATTTATCAAAGTACTCGCCACGATAGATTTAGAGAGTGATACTAGAATAGTGAAACAACTTGTGATGTAGGATTAGAGAACGATTTAGATTAGGAAGTATTTAATGGTGTGAGTGGAATGGATGAGTATTGGGGGGGGGGGGCTGCCGGTCTGGGGGGGGGCAGCAAACCGGTAGGTCATTACAATTATTGCCTTTTTTAATTTTTTATGTTCTGCTTTTGTTATTTTCTTTTTCTTAAGTTACCTAGGGCTGTTCGGCCTCCTGGCCTTAGAAAGCCCTAAACAACCGGTGCCTCCGAGAAAATCCCCATAAAACCAGCACCACCACGTCGTCCATCCCGGACATGCAATGCATGACCAACGCAGGGGAGGCAGAACAGGGGGACCTGCTGTGCAAAGAGCGAGCACTTATTTGAGCCAGCCACAACTGGTGAGAAACGATTGTAATGGGCCTCTGGCCTGGAAACAATCGGACCACGGAAGTGCGCACAGCAGGCTAGTAGTAAATGAAGTAACTTTTTAGCTGTAAGTGTAATAAGTCTGATGCCAATAATTAATTCTTCAACTTAGGAAAAACTTCTATTTTCTGACCTAGGTAGGCACCAAAACACTTAGGGCCGGTTTCACCAACGTAAACGAAGGTTTGATCTCAGTTCAAATCGTAAACGGAGATTGTCCGTCAGGTTGGGTTTCACCACGGGCGTTTAACCCTCAACTCAGTTCAACGGGAGTTCAGCGTTGAACGCTCGATTTTGGCCGGTCAGCAGTGATAAACTCGGTTCAAGTTTACTTTTCCCTCCCGCTTATCACATCACATCAACAATGTCTCGATCACTAGTGCGACTTGTTAACGCGATTTTCGACGAAGAAAGTGATGAACTCAATAATATTATAATTCGCCGCCCGAGGCAATTCCGGCAGAGGACAGAACATTTTGAAGAACTTGATGAGAGTGATTTTGTGTCGAGATACCGACTCTCGAAAGAATCTACGATGCACGTATTGCATTTGATTGAGCACCGCCTGGAGTACCCAAGTGAAAGGTATTTATAACTGTTAATTAAAGTAGGTTTCCTGGTATTTATCTAGTACCTACTATTAACCTAGCACCTAATATTTGCCTAGTATTTATTATAATACTCGCACATAGGTACCTACGTATTTTATACAAGTAGACGAGGTATGTACCTACCTATCATTTTCATGAGGATTGCCATTCCTGCAGGGTTCATTGCCACCTACCTATCATGTACCTACTATATTGGTGATGTTTGGCTTCATTATAACTCTGTAGGAGAATTGTACCTATTGTTCTGGTTTTCACAGGAATCGCTGCGTTTCCCCGATGAACCAGCTGTGTGCGCCCTCCGATTTTACGACACTGGGTGCTTCCAATTAGGGATGAAAATCGATTATCGATTATATCAAAAATCGATGTTTTCTCTCGATTAATCGATTTTTTGCATCGATGTTTCTTTTTCGATTTTAATCGATTAATCGATTTTATCATTCGATTTTATAGCCCCCCCCCCCCCCCCCCTCAAAACTCTTTTTTTTCCCAACGTTCCAACTCCAACTGCAGATAAAATTTGCATGGAAGAAGGGGAGCGCAGTTCTCTTCATCCATGAAATTTGTGAAGGAAAATAAAATTAGGGAGGATATGAGTATCCACCATGGCTAGCCCAGACAGCTAAATTGTAAGAAGGTGAAAAAGAAGGAGGCCATTGTTTTGAATTTGAAGTGAACATTCTCCTGTGTCCGGCATCCAAAGGAGGACGACTAAACTGAGAACCACCACCACCACCGACGTGAAGGTGAACAACAAACAACTGAAGTGATCTTTAGCCTTATACTCTGCGTGAACAAGTGATTTAGTTTTTACGTTTTTAAAATTTTACATTTTACGTTTCTTTTACATAATTTTACATTTATAGTAGAATTTATCGAGCTCCGTTTTGTGTAATAAGAGAGCTATTTTGCATTTTATCATGCCTCCTAAAAGTAAATGGTGGTCATATTTCACCAAAACTGACGACAAAACGGCTCTCTGCCGTTTTTGTTCGAAGTCTTTAAAAACATGCGGTAATACTACCAACTTGAAAAACCACATTGAGTCGCAACACCCCTCAGTACTAAACACCAACACGTTTAAAGAAAAACGGGTCGCATCTGTAGATGTAGACGGTCCGCCAGCTAAATCTGCAAAGTTAATAACCGAACCAAGTGTACATCTAGAGTGGAATCGGCTTCGACGTCCTCTGGTTCCGTTTCCTCGGCAGATAATGTTCCTCTCAAACTCTTTAATCAAAAGACTGTGGTAGAGGCTTTCAGCTCTCAAAGTCAGTACCAGGAAGGTGGCAAGAAACATAATGAATTAACGGCAGGCATTGTGTATATGATCATCCGCGATAACTTGCCTTTCAACACCGTTGAAAAACCGGGGTTCTTGAAGCTACTAAAGATAGCTGCACCACACTACAAGCCACCTTCGCGCATCACGATTAAAAGATTGGTTGAAGAGAAATATGAATTCGTTGCGAAGGAATATAGAAAAAAAATTCAGGACATTGATACATACACTTTGACAACAGACATTTGGACAGACACCCAACAGGCAAGACGTTTTCTTGGGGTTACTGTCCATTTTGTACCCCTTGACGATCAAGAGATGTTCAACTGCACACTTGGTGTAATTCAGCTAGATGAACATCACAAGTCTGAGTACATCGCGAGCAAACTCACTGATACACTAGACGAATGGGGTTTGGACAAACAAAATCTTCATTGTGCTGTGACAGACGGAGCTGCCAATATGGTAAGAGCTATTAATTGACATTGCATTCGGGAAAAAAAAACATCTTTGGTGTTATGCGCACATGTTAAACTTAGTCGCACAACGCTCCCTTGAAGATCCCGAAGTATCCTCCCTAATAGGAAAAGTAAAGAGCATTGTTACATGGTTTAAGCGATGTGTGGCTGCAAATGATGAATTGAGAAAACGCGGTGGTGATGGAGAGCTGAAATTGAAGCAAGATGTTGAAACACGTTGGAATTCAACATTCTTAATGATAGAGCGTTTTACAAAGCTCAGTCGATCTGTGAATGATATTATTCACCACCACACTTCAGCGCCACCAATGACAACAGCACTAGAAAACGGGCAGTTGAAAGAGGTACAGCAGTTGCTGAGTCCTTTAGCCGCAGCAACAAACCACATATCAGGTGAGCGGTACATGACCAGTAGCATGGCTATTCCTGTCACCACCCAACTTCGAAATTTAATAAATTCCATTGAGCCCATAACAACAGTTGGTACTAACTTGAAGCGACTGCTGCTCCAAGAAATTTCTAAAAGGTTGAGTGGTATAGAAATGGTCCCCCTTTTATCTGTTGCGACTGTACTCGACCATAGATATAAATGTATCTACTTTAAAAATGCTGAAGCAACTGCAAGAGCCATCAATGAAATTAAAACCTTAATGAAAATTAGAGAGTCCCGATCACCGACACCATCTGAAACCGATAGTGACAGCAACACGCGAACGCAAAATCAAGGTAGGTACCACCTACCTCATTCCTAACTTTATTGCATAATTACCTTCTCGCTTTACTTCTGTTTTGCTTCCTCACTACCAATGTTGGGGAAGGTTTGTATTCATGTAGAAACGAAGACAAATTTAGGATTAACTTATCAACATTTAAAATAATCATCTAACTTATTGGCTTAATGTTTATCAACAAAAGTTCATTCTGTTTCAGAAGCATCTTTGTTCGCGGACCACAGCAAAGTGGTGCAGAGGTCTTGGAAAAATACATCTTCCAGGAAAGGAGGCAAGGACACGGACATGCCCGACCAGTTGGCGCTATACTTGAAAGCCCCAGCTGAATGCGACTTGAAAAAATCGCCTTTTCACTACTGGGCAAGCATGGGTCCCGCGTCGCCTGAGCTCAGTAGAATCGCGAAGACGTACATCGCATCAGTCGCTACTTCTGTTCCTTCTGAGAGGTTATTCTCTAAAGCAGGATTGATACTAACTCAAGAGAGAAATCGCTTAAAGGGTTCAATCCTATCCAAGCTTTTATTTTTGCAGGGGGTCCCCCAGTACTATTTTTTTTTAGTTGATTTCCATTCCGTTTTTAAACATGTTTTTTACTCGTTTCTTAGTTAGATCGGTTTTTTTATTTATGAACCGTGTTTTCTTGAAATAGAACGTTTCAACATAATTATGTAACATTTTTGTTTAGCAATCCCTGATACCTGATAGATAACTGTTTTACCACTACATAATATTTTGCCTCACCATTGACTTAGTAGGAACTTTTAAAAAATTAATATTAATTTATGGAATGCTAAATTGATATTGTAAACTAATAGATACTACCATCTTGATAGAAATTAAATTATTAACAATAAATATAGGCTGTAGCTTTTTAAAGAATGATAAGCTCGGTAGGCACCAAATAAATTAAATTGATCAGTTTTGATACAGGTGGATCTATATCCACCTGTATCATTTTATGGAAGCAGGCTGCTATTTGAAAAAAAAGAAAAAAGTGGATCAATAATACTTGACGATTATAATTATTTTTAATCAGAAATATAAAATGATTCAAATTTGAAAAATGCTTTGAAAATCGATTAATCGATTGTTAACAACCGATTAATCGGTACAATCGATATTGAGCCTTCGATGTTACAATCGATGGTAAAATCGATGTTGAGCCGTCGATGTTTCATCCCTAGTTCCGATCCACGGCAGGAGACTTGAGCGGCTTCAGTAAAGCCACTGCTCACAGAACCGTTCATAGGGTTAGCCGAGCGATAGCTTCACTGCGTCGGGATTTTATTTGTTTCCCAGATTCGGAGCAAGAAATCAAAAGAACGCAACTGGGTTTTTTTTTCCAGAAATGTAGATTCCCGAAAGTTATTGGTGCCATAGACTGCACACACATTAAATTCTGACAATCTCCAGTATGTGCTCAAATTATCCAAGTAATTACAATTTGATAATGCATAACATAACTTATAACGTAATAGTTCCAAACTCCTTCGAATTTTTCTATTAGGTACCTATCCACCTATTTTAAATGCTTTTCCACCCCAATTTGGCGAATAAAGTCTGAATTTGCTCTAATTGTCATGTCTGTTTATTTTAGGTGGTGAAATCCCAGAAACTTTCCGAAATAGAAAAGGATTCTTTTCACTGAACGTGCAACTGGAACATGGAAATAACCGACATTGTAGCCCGACACCCTGGAAGCACTCACGACTCGAGAATATGGAGACTATGCCAAAGGAGGGCCAACTTTGAACAGGGGCTTTACGGTGATGCGGTGCTGGTAGGCGACAGCGGTTATGGAAAACTACGAATATAACTTTGTCATCTTGCTCTCTGGATGGTCCTCCATTTTCAAGAATTTATTTCAGTAATGAAAATTGGCCTTCCAAAACTTTGCGTTTCGTGTCATGAAAAATCAGAGTCATGCATTTTCATAATGGTCTAATAAGTTATGTGGTAGAGATGAAATGAAGCAACGTTATTCAAACTATTACACAACTTTATTATCAAATAATAGAAACTAAAATAGGGAATTAGGGTTCGTAGAATATAACTAGTAGGTAGTAGGATAGGTGTCGTGACTAATCCTCGTCGTCGGCGGAGTCCAGCTTCACTGTAGTATTTTTCAACTTTTCTCTTAACAGAGCGGTGCGGAGTTTAGCTTGAATTAAATTTTCTTTTTCAATTTCAAATTTCAGATTTTCCTGGTCCCACCTCAATTGCAAAATTTCCACCTCGAGGGAATTTTGCTCGTCAGCTTGTTCTGTAGCTGATTTCAAGGTGGACAGCTTGGCATTGAGTAGGGCTTCCGCGAGAGGCTGCTTCACAACGGGCTTCCTCCGTACATTTTGTACAATGCGACGAGGCAGAGTCGTCTGAGCCTGAGGTTCAGCAGTTGCGTGATGCTTTCGTATGCTCAGTTGAACGGTCGAATTGGTCGTCGGTGATGACCTCTTCTATAATGCATTCTTGGTTAACAATTTGTTTGAAAGGACGTAGAGCAAGATTTCGAGGGGTCTTTAGCATCGCTGGGCTGTAATGGGACCAATCTGTTTCATCAGTTATCGGCTAAAATAAGACAATTTTATTGATTGATTGATAGTTTTTCACCTGCGAATAGTTAGATAGTTAAGTAGGTACGGTGGGTAAGTTAAGTAGGTGATCAAAAACTAAATAGGTATTAATTAGTACATTTTAGCCACAAAACTTTTAAAACAAATCCAGTCATACAGCGTGGCTATAACACGAATTTTCAAATAAAGATGTATGATATTGTATAAAAAGGTGATACAGAGAGAAACCGGAGTTGTTATTAATTTTAAGCAATGTATGCAATTGAGGGTATGAGCGCGTATTTATTTTATTTTTTGAATGAAAGTAGATTCCATCCTGAGTATTTTGACGCCTCATTGTCCTACGATAAGAAGTTTTTTTTTGTATTACTGTTCGAAGTGCCTTGAGGTTCCTACGTCACAGTAGGCGGAGGGGTCCCGTACAGGCAAGATTTGTGCAATGACGTCAGAACCTCAAGAAACTTTAGAACATAACTAGTTACTTATCGTATGACAGTCAAAGTTCTCAGAATCTAGTTTCCTTGGAAAATAAAATAAATCGCTTTTATGTCCTTTGCGTATACTCCATTGTAGCACTTACTACCAATCTTGGAGCCCCAAAAATCGGAATGACCCCTACTTTATAGAAAAAAAGACTTGAATGGTCTTATTCAGTCTCTACTCACCTTTCCATACCACTTTCAGTGATTTCATACCAATTATTCGGAACTAGAACAGTTTTACCGATTTTTGAGCCCAACAATTTCGAAATTATATCCATTTTAGCGATTTTCACCCCTAGAAACAGAGATGTGACCTCAGAATTTTTGGAACTTGCTCAACTTCCAATTCATCATTTTATGTAAAATATTTTCAAGAAATCATGTTTTTACAATTTTGGCCCCATTGCAATAGCCTCTTCAAAAATTCGCTATCAGAAACTTTGTAACCAAAAACTAAACCGACAAAAAAAGAAACCTGAAAAGCCAAAAATGAATCAAACCATCCATTTGAATCACAATAACTCCAGTATCAGCTCATAATCATATTACTTCCTAAACTAATGTAACTTTCAATCGCCAAGTTAACTACCACCGTGAGCAGAGCATGCATCTACAAGGTTAACTGCAAGCAACGTGATTGTATCATTACCATGATTATGTTAGTATCAACTTCATCATGCTGGTGAAATTCGTCCATTACGGGCTCATCACTACTCCTTCCTGACATATATATAAATATAGAACGGAGGTAGGTGGTAACCAACCACCACAAGTTATATAAATATATACTGTAGGTCTACAACTATGGAATACGGAAGCATTGAAACTAATAAATAATATTTCAGGCAGTAACATTGAACCATCCGATGCAAATTACCAAAAATCTGAAGTGCTATCTGAATAATCATATTCAATACGTACTTGCAATACCATCGTCTTCAACGTGATCGTCGTCATAATAATTAGTGAGCGGTTCCGTATGCGGCCGAATGAGGGCCATCACCCTCAGGAGGATGGGGTCGCTTGTAATTTGTTTTCCTTTCCCACCGCCTGTGAAAACGAGAACAATATTGTAGAATCCCTACTACTATCAGAGGGACTACATGTTACAAAAAAGTCACAAATAGCTCATTTTGAAAAAAATAGCTCATATTGACGGTCATCAAATAAAGAGGAGGTTTATTATAATTATGAATAATAATAAACAATAACCTATAAAATAACAATAAACAATTAATGAATAAACTTACCTGTTGCATATATTTTGTCATGCGCATCCGCCAGAGCCGCTTTGACCCTCTTCTTCAGATTCTCCCACAAAGTTTTTAATTTACTCCACTCTCGGAGATGCATGGACGAGCTGGCGTTAAAATCGTCCGCCAATTTTTTCCAACGCTCGTTCTTGGCGTTGACAGAGAGGGCATCTGTCTTCTTGCATTCTAGTATTTCTCAGTAGCTTTCTACCAGGTCACAAAGAACCTCGCGCTCACTGGCTGTGAAGATTGGGTCTCTCTTCACTCGTTTTGGTTCCATTATGACAGGAAAACGGGACACTATGTTTAGCGAAAAAAAAGGAAAAAACAGCGTAGGAGCGTAGGTAGGGAAAGCAAAAACAGAAATGGTTCTGGGAAAGGAAAAACAGAATGGGCTTCTCGCTCCCGCGTTCATCAAAACACCTGACACCCCCAATATTACCTCGTTATTAGCGAATTTTCGAAGAAAAGGTAGCTATTGTTCTCGGTCCAAAATTTTTAAAACTCGAATTTCCGAAAGATTTTTATACCAAAATCCGTTTCAGACCATCCTGAATTCACTGCCGAAAGACACCAAAAATTATATATATATATATATATATATATATATATATATATATATATATATATATATATATATAATGTATGTGTCATTCCAGACGATAACTCTCGAAAGAATTGAGATAAAAAGTTCAAATTTGCACGAAAAATCTGTCTTGGCAATCGACAGGCTAAGTTCGTAGATGGGCAGAATCGGGTCACTCTAAGGGGGAGTTTTGGGGAGTTTTAGGGGGGGGAAATTACCCATAAATTCCCAAAATGAAACATTCTGACAAGTGACACCTCATTTTAAAGGTTTTTGTACGCTGAACACGATGATGAAATCAGAATTGCGATATCTCATTCCGTTTTCAAACTGGAGCACTTTAAAGATGAAGAAACGTGGTTATTTCTTGAGATAAAACAGTTTTACATAAAATCAGTTATTTCTTCGAAAATTCGCTCTTATAGCCATGCTGCATGACTGTGGTTTTTCATCTTATCGAATCATCGAATAATCGAACCCCAGCCTTCCAAATCAGAGTTCAAACTGTGGATCAACAGCAGCTCGAACTTGGTTTTCGTTGATCTTAGTTCAACATGAACTCGGATCCTAGAAACTCGTTTAACTTCGTGAAACCCAAGGTTCGTTCTTAGTGGGCGTTCTGACAGTTCTCGAACTCATAAGAACTGGCTGGGACGGAAAATCCCGGGGCGTTCCGGAACTTGAGGAACCACGTTCTGCACTGTGAACGATTTCAGAACTGGAAGTGGAATAACCTGTGTTGTTGTTTGTAACCTCACTCAACTCGTGTTACCTTCTGGAACATTTTTCATGTGCTGCTGCTCCAATTCCGAATATTTTTAGTGCCCGTGAAGCAATAATACTAATATGTACATTACGATGACTGAGGGACTGGGAGAATCCCTCTCCCACCATAGTTGTAAAAAGAAAAAAATCAGTCATGCAGCATGACTTAATGAGCGAATTTTCAAAGAAATATTCGAATTAATGGCTATGGTTTTGAATAAAGGAAAACTTCGGTCTAAAATTTGGTTTTCTATGTATATTCTCTTCGTATTTATTTTAATTTGTACGTTTTGTCCATCCTGATTCTACCGTTTGTTTATTACGTAATTGTACTAAGTGCTTATTTATTTGATCGCTGTGGGTAAATTCAAGGAGTTGTACTAATCGTTTGCCTCCCCCTTTTTTGCTTCGAACTCTCGTCTTCAATTAATACTTCTCACATTTTTCAATCTGACCACTCTAAGGGGGTGGGGGTAAGAGTTTAAAGATTATCCTAGTTTTGGGTAATTTTTGCGCACTTTAAATGCTCTAATTTAAGAACGGATTTAGATATCTAAAATCCGATTTCACTATCGTGTTCAGCGTGCAAAAACCTTTAAAATGAGGGGTCACTTGTTAGAAAATAACATTTTGGGGATTTTTGGGTAATTTTTGCGCACTTTAAATGCTCTAATTTGAGAACGGATCAAGATATCTAAAATCCGATTCCACCATCGTGTTCAGCGTGCAAAAACCTTTAAAATGAGGGGTCACTTGTTGGAAAATAACATTTTGGGGATTTTTGGGTAATTTTTGCGCACTTTAAATGCTCTAATTTGAGAACGGATCAAGATATCTAAAATCCGATTCCACCATCGTGTTCAGCGTGCAAAAACCTTTAAAATGAGGGGTCACTTGTTAGAAAATAACATTTTGGGGATTTTTAGGTAATTTTTGCGCACTTTAAATGCTCTAATTTGAGAACGGATCAAGATATCTAAAATCCGATTCCACCATCGTGTTCAGCGTGCAAAAACCTTTAAAATGAGGGGTCACTTGTTGGAAAATAACATTTTGGGGATTTTTGGGTAATTTTTGCGCACTTTAAATGCGCCAAAACCCTCCTTAGAGTAGGCCAATTTCGCCCATCTTCGAACTTAGCCTTTCGATTGCCAAGATAGATTTTTTGTGCAAATTTGAGCTGTTTATCTCAATTCTATCGAGAGTTATCGTCTGGAGTGACACATATATAAATAAATATATATATATATATATATATATATATATATATATATATACATATAAAAAAGTGTTAAATTTCAGGAATCGTTTTAGAATGGTCTGAAACGGATTTCTATGAAGAAAATTTCCAAAAATTTATATTATTTAAATTTCGAAGCCATTGCAATAGCTTCATTTTCTTTGAAAATTCGCTAAAAGAGGCGGTCAGCGAAGCGTGCTAGAAAAAATGAGGGAAGACAAACAAAAATTTTTCGCGGAGTACTTACAGATTCAGAGAGAGCGTGTCAAACTCGAGGAACGCAAGTTGGAGGAAATGAAAAGAAAAAATGACCTGAGGGCTAAAAAGCATGGGCTACTTATTGATGTAACTAACAAGAACGAGTAATTGTTTCTATCTCGCCCTTTCAAGATTAATTTTTGCCGTTCGATGTAAGATTTCAATGTATTTTTCTATTCGTCTTGGGGAGGGCTGACTGAACCCACCAACAATTTTGTTGTTCGTCTTGCGTTTGTGCAATTTAGTAATAGTTTTCATTCGTAGTTGTTGTGAGGCACTATACTGTGATTTTAAATTTCAATTTTAGTCATTGTCTGGTCATAGCATTGTGATCCATACCAACAGTTCCTTGGTGGAAGCATTATTAGGTATCAAGTACCTTACTCATTTACCCATAGGTACCTAAATGTTCAATACCACCGACTGTTCTAGAGTTAGCAATTTTTTTTGTACGTTTATAAGTGGTCTTAAAAGTAGTGTGTACGTTATATTGAAAAAATTGTATTGGACAATTTATTTTCGGAATGAGGTTTGCATCTCTGTCATGTGATCATGTAAACCCAATACCTAAGTGTTATTATTTTGTGAAGTTTTGTATTCATTCGAATAAAGTTGGAAAAGTACATTGTTGTTGGATACTACACCTTTGCCCGAAGATTCCTCCACAACTAGGTTTCAGATTTTCATTTTTTCTCGAATTCCTGTCCGTTTTTTAGGATTAGGGTGGTATAAAATGGAGAAGTATGATAATTTTGGAGCTGTTCGTTAAGGGGGAAAAAAGGTTAAACCTAAAAATCCTAGCCCTAATAATAATTTTTATGTAGGAGCGATGTATATGTGCGGTTCTTGCGTCAAGATTCAGCTTATATCAGCCCTCACCCGTTTTCCTTCCTTCCCCAGCTCCGCAACTGCAATATTTTTTTCGCCCAGCTCAGTTAGCTATTCGTTACCACTCATTTCAACTATTATTTTCATTACAGTCTTGGAACCAATAACGACTAATATGATCATAACCCACATTTCGATAGTAAACAGTGAAGGATAGTAAATCATAACCCACATAAGGATAGTAAAACAGTGAATTCAAGAGTCAATAAACATAATTTATTCATTCTTATTATATTAGGTATGCTACTAATTATTACAATTATTCATTTAACGAGTGATGTGTAACCTAATGTGGTCTCTAGCCTCCAGTCCGGTCCTGCTATCAACAGGTTCGTCGTCAGGTTCATGGCCTGGGATAACTGCCAGACCGGGATCTTCGAGAGGCGCCGCAGTCCCATCCCGGAACGCATCGTCAATGGACAGGTTATGTAGGACGCAGCAAGCCCTAATGAAATGGACGATGTTACGTATGCTGCGGAGCTTCACATGAAAGAGTTGCCGACATTTCTGCTTAAGGAGGCCGTAGCAGTGTTCCACCACCATCCTATTTTGGGAGTGGATCTTGTTTAATCTTCTCTGCGATGCTGTGAGATTACCTCGATCTTTGTAAGGGGTGATCATGTATGGGAGACATGGGTAGGCACTATCCGCCAATATCAAGTGTTCGTTTCCACACTTTTCTGCCAATGTGTCGGCTAGGGGTGATACTCTGAATGAGCGGGCGTCGTGGACAGAGCCTGGATAGCCGGTGAAGAGATCAATAATTTTCATCTGGTAGTCACATACAACCTGCAACTGAAGAATTACTTTGACTTACTAACGGTACTTTTGAAGTCAACATTCACATATTACTAGGAAGACCACAGCCTCACGTCAGATTCGAATACTATTCACGTTTTCAAGGAATTTAATAGTCGGTTCGAGAGGAATCCAAGTTGAGGATCCTGAGGTCTCTGACAAGACTTGATAGACACCTGCAAAGGGACCCTATAGCTAGTAGGACGCGGTAAAATTGTCATGTTATAGTTGAAACACGGAGAAAATTGCCATTTTTTATTTCACTGAGTTAAAAATAATATTTCTCATGAGTTCAGACAGCGTGAAGCCCGTAGGTGTTCAGATTTTTTTTTCGTCTGCGTGAAAAGTACGCATTTTTTATTCCGTTTCAATTGAAAAATGGCAGTTTTCACCGTAAAAAAAATCATTATTCAAATGTCCAAAAAGGTTGACTAGGAAAGACATGGAAAATCCTTCAAAAAATCTCTGATTTAAATGCATTTTATTCAATTGTGGGGGCTCCTAGGCCCCACTCTGAAGAACGATCATACTCGGGCTTTCTGTTTACCTCACAAAAATCAGAAAAAATTCTGAATGGTTGCACACAGGCCTCAGGGGCTCACTTAGGGAAAAAAACAGATTTTCTGGACTGGTTCTTGGGGAAAATCCCATTAAAAAAAAAATGACGAAGCGCCGGGCAAAACTACAGCCTGTACGTCGGGTAATTCATGGTCGAAAAAGTTAGCAAGTGAATTCTGGTGGCCTAAGGAGTTTAATTTGAAAGTTTCATATGTTCATGACAGTTCTAAGGGTCACTGTTTGCGGAACAGACATACAGACAATATAATACAGGTACAGTTTGAGTCGATCCATTGCCTCACTGATGTTCGGCGAAAAATGGAGTAAAAATACAAGGAGTTCAGTTCAAAATTATTAGTGAATCCCTATGGCATCCCACAACAATCAACTGACCTGAATGGAGTAGAATTGTTTTCTGTTTACATAGGACTCCGGGTCGTTGGCAGGTTTGTCTATCCGGATGTACGTGCCGTCAATTGCCCCTATAGCGCCGGGGAATCCTTTTCTCCTGAAGGCTTGTTCCGATGTCCTCGCTTCTTCAGGAGTCGGCCACAATATCACTTCATGAGCCAACCCACTGACGAACATGATCATGTTTGTTAATATCTTATGAAGCTCGCTCTTCGTTACGTCAAAGCGAATCACAATAATTACACGTAAATAAGCACGTAAAAACGATTGGGATAATATTTTCACACAAACAAAAGTAAGTATGTATGTTGCCATACCTTGCCATAAAGACCGAAGTGGTAATGGTGGAGGGTGCTGGCCTGAAAACGCTGGGCTAACTCCTCCGCGAGCTCACGACTTATTCTAAAATGGTACACAAACTCTTCGTCGTCGAACCTTGGCACAATTTCGTCGAAAAAATTCGAGTTTCGTGGGTGTAGACGAGATCCAACTACAACTTCAATCTCGTCCTCATCGTCTACAAACCACGAAACTTCACCTTCGTCGAAACTGTCGCTTTCAGAACTTGACGAGCTACTACTAGTTGACATTTAGATGACGAAATTCAACTGAAGTATTTTACAGAATAATGCTAATAACGCGAAATTTTGCAGAATTGAACGAGTGGCAACCAAAGCCGAAGAGAGCGTATTGTTATTGTTTACCCCACAAGCTCCGAAAAAGTTGTTAAATGCGCATGCGTCACCTACGTTCTTGAGTTCCAGTTCTGACAGTTCCGAAAAAAATCGGCGACTGTCAGAACCGTTCGGAAATGGATTCGCAAAACACTGCGAACGCAGAACTCGGCGTTCCGGAACTGGGAGTTCTGGCACTGCGAACGACAAAACTCGACTGCGCTTGCCCAGAACCGTTCGGAACTGGCAGAACGCACACTGAGAACGAAGCTCCAGAACTTTTTAAACTGAGATCAATCCATCGGTTACGTTGAACTAGGTTTCATGGTATAGTGGTGAATCCGGCCCTTAGTCGTAGGTACCAAAAAACTTATCCTGTTGATTATTTTATGTTTTGATGCACAATAACTCAAGCGCACTTGTCATTGTTGTGCTCACAGTTTCCGTTCCATATATTTATCTACTCTGGATCTGAAGTTAAGGCTAAAGGGGACGGGCCTCTAGTGTGATTCTGTGATAAGAGATGGCGTTGTCGTCACGTCAAAAGTTTTCCTAACTTTTCTCAGCTTCCAAAAAAGATTCTTTCAATCTGAAAACGGGGATATACTCAGAATAAATAGATGAAGGGAACCAACATTGAGTTTTGAGTTTACATTTTTTTTTTTTAATTTTGAAACCATGGAATTTTGAATTATTTATGGTGTTGGGGAAAAAAGTCAAGCTTGCATGATCAGTATGTATAACAATTGACAAATCAATCAGCAGAATTTTGATAAATGCATAATTAGCAACAGAAAGCGTCGACGAATAAAACCAGCTCATTACTGTTGTTTGGTACGCAACCTTTCCCTCCCGCACTTCTGAACCCTCTACGTAGCATTCCGTCAACCCTTCAAAGAGAAAACCAGCTTCCTAAAGAAAGTGACAGGAGAAGCAAAGTGGGCGGCAAATTACCTAAACGTTGGCAATGGACAACTTGGGTACCTAGGTGCTACCTAAATGTTTGCGTATCAAGATTTTCTTCTTACTTCCATGGATTGCACTGAAGCTCAAAATTTGTGAAATTTAGTTCATGAGTACTACTAGTAATGAGAAGTTCTCATTATAAACGCGATCTAATCATTCTTCCAAGAGAAAATGAACTATGGTTCATGGAACGTAGGAGCCGGCTCACTGCCTCCCATTTTGGTGAGATCTGCAAGAGACGGCAAACTACCCCTTCTGCAAGATTGGTAGACAGTTTGTTATACCCAAAGAGATGTTCCAGCGAGACATTACGGTACGGCTGTCTACATGAAGCCAATGCTATTCAAGAATACATTGAGGATAATCCTAATAAAGTTGTGAAAGAATGCGGATTATTCGTACACAAAACCTTCGGCTTTCTTGGGGCGTCGCCAGATTCACTTGTTGATGATGATAGCGCCCTCGAAGTCAAATGCCCATCTTCCGCGCAAAACTAAACGTTTGAAGAGGCGGTAGTAAAATGCAAAGATTTTTGTTTGAAAAAAGAGGGCACTTTGTCAAGAAAAAACTATGACTTCTTCCAAATTCAGGGCCAGCTTGAAATCGCAGATCGCGAATACTGTGACTTCACTGTGTGGGGACCTAAATTCAAAAAAGTTTTGACTATTAGAAGGGACCGACATTTTTGGACTGAAAACATGCTGCCAAAGCTGCGCTTGTTATTTGATGCATTTGTATTGCCAGAACTTGTCGATCCAAGGAAATGCCGATCTATGCCGTTGAGGGATAGCCGAGAAGAAAAGGAGAAATGTACCTAACCGAGATGGTCTATAAATAAACCTGATTCATTCGTTATCATTCACTTCTTATAATTTCATTCCTTATCGCTCAACTGGCCAAATGAGAGTGGCAATCTGGTTTATTTATTTATTAAACGGGCAAGCCCAATTACATTTTCAAACATTATGCCATGTATGTTTGTCCTATGACTACGAAGGTATGAAGTATGAAAGTCAAAAGTATGAAGATCAAAAAAGTAATCGCATCAAATTTTGAAAAAATAATACCAAAATTATTGAGCAATTTACAATTATATAATCTATGCATAATTACATTAAATTTTGTTCACTACGTATAAATGAAGGGAGAAGTTTGGTAAGTAAACCGTTGCGTAAAAATTTGAAGCATCTACTAACCGTAACAAGTCGCCATAGCGGATTTTCTTGGTTATCCATGAAAAATTATAGCCAAAAAGCTACTTCAATGTTGTTGCTTAGATGGCTAGTTTATAAATGGGTACCTACATCCCAACTGTAATCGACAAGTGTGTGAAAATCCACAGGTGTTGGCGCACTTTCCTAATTCACCTGCTATTTTCATATTCAATATATACATTATATAGGCATAAAACATTAGAAAAATGAATGAATACAACGTTTATAAACTTCCAGTGACGCAGTTTAATATAATGGGCGAATTTTCCAAGAACCAATTTCAACTATTTTTCAATTTTTTAAACCTTTTAGAGATTTTTGAACTACAAATTTTTCAGTTATTCTGTGAGTCATTACTATCCGCGCTGTTCCGAGTATACCGTTTTCATATACAGTAGGTAATTATTGTTATTCATTACATATACTCCTGAAAAATTGGTAGGGAGCAGATGAGACCTACCGGGAGGTTTGTCCGCTTCGCCGCCGCGCCCGTGGCGTAGCTGTGTGTGGTTGCGATGATGGGGCGGCCGTGGTGGGGCCGCGAGGGGCGGGACGCTGTGTGTGGTGGTATTTGGACACAAACAGCATTCCGCCGCCTCCAGGCCCCGCCACGATTGCTCGTAGCCGGGCGGGGTTATGGGGCCGCCGGGACGTGGGGGTGTGGATGACGCTCCCTCCGTCCGTTCCGTCGCCCGGGCCATTTCGTCCCGACGGGGACTATTATGAATATCCCCGGCGGTGGTGGGGGGGTGGGGTATGGTTGGGTTTTGCGGAATTTGGGGGGTGGGGGGTGGGGTGTGGTTGGGTTTTGCGGAATTTGGGGGGTGGGGGGCCAAAGTCTATTTTGGGAGGGCTGAATTTGGGGGGCAGGTTGGGGGGTTGTTGTTGGGTTGGGGGGATGATTTGAAGTGGGGGTGGGGGGGCATGAGTTCCGCGAGGCGGGGTGTAGGGGGGGTGTACCCCAGTGGCTTGGGCTGCGCGAAATTCGCGTAGAATTTGCCACTGGGGGTACTTCTACCGCCGGGGCCGGGGAGGTAACCCGGTGATCCGTAGCGGAACGAAAGGAAGCGGTGAAGTGGGCCCGGGCGAGGGGGGTAGGGGGGATAGCGGGTCCGGGACGAAAACGTCCCGGAGAATGGCCGCCATTTCCGGATCCGAATCGAAATCCGGAAACGGCGACGGAGGTGATGGTTGTGGTGAGCGGAGATGCGACATCGGGAACGGACGGTGGGAGACTGATAGTGTTGTGAGGTTGAGGGAGCACAGGTGCAGGCTTGCACCTGGCTAACGGGACGGTGTGGGGTTTTCCGTCAATTAACAGGGTAGCAGTGGTTGGTGTTGAGCGGATGACTTGAAAGGGCCCGGCATAAAGGGGTTGAAAAGTTTTATGCATGCCGGGCTCTTTCAAGTACATGTGAGTGGCGGTGTAAAATCTTTTGGGGTAAGTGGTGTCGTTTGTTGGTGTTGAGGTGTGTAGCGGTTCCCTGTTAATTGACGGTGTGTTGTGTGGAGTGAAAATGTCGGCTGGTAGACGGAGGGGATCTTTAAAAGCGTGTTGTGCGGGACTTGTGTTGTCTGAAGGACGGGCGGAAGTGCGAAGACTGAGTAATACATAGGGGAGAGTTTTAGTCCAAGAGGGGGATGTAGCTGACGTTGAAATGGCCTGTTTCAGGACCGAGTGCCACCGCTCTATTTTCCCGTTGGATTGGGGGTGATAGGGAGTGGTGCGGATTTTTTGGATCCCGAGGGAACGGAGGAGATCTGAAAAGTGGGCGGACTCAAACTGCCTCCCTTGATCGACCCTGATTGTTCGCGGACAACCGTAACGGCTAACCCATTGGTTGAGGAAAGCCGCTGCGACGGCGTCCGCGGTGATGTGGGCGAGCGGGATGCATTCAACCCAGTTGGTGGCACGGTCGATCATTGTGAGGCAGTATTTCTCCCCCTCGGAGGGGGGAAGGGGGCCAACCAGATCTAGGTGGACATGTTCCCACGGGAGGGAGTCGGGAATGGGTTGAGGAGTGACGTGGGGGTGTGCCGAGACCTTGTAAGTTTGGCACTTCTGGCACCCTAGAACCCAGTTACGGATATCCGTGTTCATATGGGGCCAGAAGTACCGTGTTTTTACTAGATCCCGGCTGGCCCGGATGCCAGGGTGGTGAAGGGAGTGGTAGTGGAGGAAGAGCTGCCGCCTGAGGTCGGGTGGGACGTAAGGGCGCAGTGAGTCGGCCGTTACGTCACACCAGAGCTCAAGGGGCGGCAGCTGATGTAGTTTGGAGGCGGAGATGAGGTTGGAGAGGGTTTGGTCGGATTCTGGGTTCTGGTGGGATTTGATGGTGTGTGGGGAGGGGAATGGCAGTAGCTCCGCCACTGGCGCGGGGGTGGGGCGGGAGAGCGCGTCCGCCACGCAGTTGTCAGCCCCCGGCAAATATCGAATATCGGACGTAAATTGTCCGATGAATTTGAGCTGCCGGAGGCGACGAGGCGAGGCGGATTTGCGGCTTTGGAGGAGGGCGTGGGTGAGGGGTTTGTGGTCCGTTACGACAGAGAACTGCCTGCCCTCCACGAAGTCACGAAAGTGCTTTATGGTTTCGTGGATGGCGAGGAGCTCTCTGTCGAACGTGGAGTAGTTTTTTTGGGTGGGTGAAAGGGTTTTGGAGAAAAAGCCGAGGGGTTGGGGGTTCGCGCCGGTGTGTTGGTGGAGCACTGCCCCGATGGCCCAATCGGAAGCATCGGTGGTGATGGAAAGGGGAGCGTGGGGGTCGGGGTGGGCCAATAGAGCGGCGTCGACTAGGTCCTGCTTACAGGTTTGAAAGGCTTTAGTGAGTTCGGGGGACCAAGGGATGGGGCGGTTGTCATTTTTCTTGGCTGGTTGTGGGATTGCGTGTATGAGGGGTTGTTGGTGTTGTGCTGAGTGTTTTATGTGTCTACGGTAAAAGTTCAACATACCCAAAAAACGGCGGAGTTCCGTGACGGTACGGGGCTGAGGAAAATCGCTGATGGCGTGGACTTTGTCAGGTAGGGGCTTGATTCCCTCGGAGGAGACGAGGTGGCCGAGGCAGCGGACGGAGGGCTGGGCGAGCACACATTTCTCCACGTTGATCTGTAGCCCCTCGGTGGCGAAGATGTCTAGAATTTGGCGCAGGTGGTCCAGGTGTTCTTCGGGGCTGCGGGATGCTATCAGAACGTCGTCCAAAAAGCAAAAGACGAACGGTAGGCCACGTAATATGTTGTCCATGTAACGCTGCCACGTTTGGGCAGCGTTCCTAAGACCAAACCCCATCTTGACGTATTCGAAAAGGCCGAAGGGGGTTATGATAGCGGTTTTCGGGACGTCTGGGGGGTGGATGTTGATGTGGTGGAAGGCTCTTGATATGTCGAGGGTGGAGAAGATGTGTGTGTTGTGTAAGTGTGAAGAAAAGTCGCGGAGGTGGGGGACGTTGTATAGGTCGGGCGTTGTTTTGGCGTTGAGGCGGGGGTAGTCGCCACAGGGGCGGATATCCCCGTTGGGCTTTTGCACTATGTGCAGTGGGGAAGCCCAAGGGGATTTGGAGGGGCGGATGATGCCGTCGGCGATTAATTGGTTGAAATGCTTGCGAGCTTGAGAAAGTTGTAGGGGGTGGAGGCGGCGGGCTTTGGCTGTGATGGGGGGTCCAGTGGTCTCTATGAAGTGTTGTATGGTGGATATGTGGGCTGAGGGGCGGCGCTGGGGGCGGTATTGCCGGAGGAGGGTTTCAAATTTAGAGGGGGGTTGATTTATCGCGTGTATAAAGCCGGGGATAGGTTTGTTGGTGGAGGGGTCGATCAGGCGCGCGTTTTTGACGTCGACCTGGAGGCCGAAATATGCCAGGAAATCGGCCCCCAGGATCGCCTTCTCCACGTCCGCCACGGTGAATTCCCACTCGTACCTGAGTCCGCTCATGTAAATTGATGAGCGGTACGTCCCGTACGAGGGGATGGTGGTACCGTTGGCGGCGTAGAGAAGCTGGCGATAACAGCGCGCCTGACGACGGAGAATGGAATTTGGAAATATTGAGAGCGCCGCCCCTGTGTCGATGAGGAAGGGAACATTGGTTTTTTTACAGCGGAGGAAAAGACGTTGATGGGTGGGGAGTGCGTTTTGCAAGTTCGCGGCTGTGGGGGCGGGGTGTGGTTGGTCCGATGGTGGGGTGGTAGCAGGGGTGGCGGTTCCGGTCAGCGGTGGGGGCGTGTCTCCCTTAAAGGAGACGTGGAGGGAGTGGCGCCCGTTCCGTGGTGGGGGAACGGTTGTCGGCTGGGAGAGGGTGGTGGCGGCGCAGCGAGGCGCGGTGGTGGGGTTGACGGTCGTGGAGGCGGTCGGGAGGGGGCCGTTCCCTGGTGGGGGAACGGTGAACGGCCGGGGGAGGTCGGTGGCGGCGCAAGGAGGCGCGGCCGTGGAGGAGGTGGAGGGGGTGCCTTCCTGGGCGGGGGAATGGTGTGTGGTCGGGGGAGGGGGGTGGTGGCGTAGCGAGTTGCTGTTGGTAGGTTGGCGGCCGTGGCGGTGGCGTAGGAGGGGTAGGAGGCCTAGGTGGCGGTGGTTGAGTTGATGCGGGCTGGGGGGGAAGGGAGGTGGTTCCCCCCGTTTTGGCGAGGAGGGGGGCCCGCCGGATTTACCAGCGGGCGTCTGCGTTTCCCTGCCCGGAGGGGAAGGAGCAGGGGGCTTGGCATTTGCGGGCCTCCCCACCGAAGTTCACGTGGTAGAAGCATCGGTGGGGGTGGTCGGCGGGGAGGTAGCTCGTCCTGGCGGGTCGAGGCGTGTTGGAGGGGGTCGTGCTGGGCGGGGATCTCCCTCTTCGCTGCTCCCGAGGAGGGGTGGGGCGGCGTTCGGGGGAAGGCGGGCGTCGGCGGTCCGTGGAGGGGGTTCGGCGGCGTTCCATGGAGGGGGAACGGCGTCTGTCACTGGAGGGGGTCCGGCGGCGCTCGGTGGAGTGGGTGCGGTGCGGGGGTTGCGTATTTCGCCGACGCTGGCGGCGGCGTTGAGGTCGTGCACCGTGTCGGCGAGGCGGAGAAGAGGTTCGTCCGGGCCGTCGAGGTGGCTGGCGAGAGACATCTGGATGGGGTGGGGTAGGGCGCGCAACCAGAACGTCCGGGCGATGTCGGCGGTCATGATGCCTTGCAGCTGATGTCGCAGGCGCCGGTAGTGGTGGGAGGGCTTCATATCGCCGAGGTGTAGCGGCTGCGTCAGGGCCGCGACTCTCGCGATCTTAGACGGCTGGTAGAGGGAGATGAGGCGGCCGCGGAGGTCGTCGTAGGCGGTTGCGGCGTCGGGGAAAATATCTGACGTCTGCAGCAGGATGTCGTACGGCAAGAGGGAGATGATGCGGGAGTAGCGTGTCTTTTGGCTGTGGATCCCTGCGGCCGAGAACGCTGCATCCACCTGGAAGAACCATAATGCGGGGTCATGAGAGTAAAATGGTGGTAGTGTGAGGGGAAATGACGCAGAGGCGGTCATGACGTCGTCGGCGGCGGCGGCGGCTGCGGCTGCAGCGGCGGCGGCGGCGGCGGGCGTAGGCGAAGAGGCGGAGCCGGGCGGTGATTGGGTGGAGAATGGGTGGGTGACAGGGGCCGCTGCGTCCGTTGTCATGGCGGCGGGTGGCTGCAGCGTGGATGGCCGGAGGAGCGGCGGCGGCGATGAGTGCGGGTCCATGGTCGGGTCTGTAATTCGAAAAAAATTCAAATTTTAAATTTCAAATTCGAAATTCGCAAAAATCGGGAGCGGAGATGTGTGTGGTTGAGTGGAGGTGTGAGAGGTTGCGATCTCCGAGCGGTTGAGGGAGGGTGGGCGAAAATTGCGAAATTTAAACTGACTGACTGACCGAATTTGAAATTGAAATGGGGACACCGAACTGTACTTGAGACTGGGGTTGACACAGAAGGTAAGGAATGTTGGGTGAACGTCGGGTTCACCATTGTGATGAATTTAAAATTGGTTCATCACGGTGGCGTGAGGATATGCGCAGGCGGTTATCACCGACATCTACGATCTTTTGAGGGAGTGAAAAGGTGGAGGTGAGAGGTAGAATTTGCCCAGGCGGCGGATATCCACCGACATCTAGGATCTTTTGGAGAAAGAGGTTTTGTCTAGGCGGCGGATATCCACCGACATCTAGAATCTTTTGAAGGAGAGGAGGTTTTGCCCAGGCGGCGGATATCCACCGACATCTAGGATCTTTTGAGGAGGAGAGAGAGCAAGGTAGAGGAGAGAAGAGAGAGCTGGTTAGAGGAAGTGTCGAATGAAGCTAAAGCCCCAGGATCCAGGGTTTTATAGGAAATGGAGGCCTCTCCCTCCAACCCCCTGTTAGGGGTTGGTGGTGGGGCCCCAGGTTGTGTACCCTGGGTTCTGTGGCTTGTCTCCCCACTCATTTGTTTATTGACGGAAACTTAACTTTAGCGTTTGGATATTGGTGAGAACTTAAATTAGAGGAGTGTTCCCGGGAGGGACTCACGACAAAAGGTATTGCTACTCGATTTCTCTGAGTAAGCATCGTAAGTAAAACGAAGGTCTTCACATCTCCCTTGGTCAATGTATGACAGTATGGAATCTTCCGGAGAGATGAGGCCTCCAATAATTTGAACAAGCCGGTTTTTACTAACTTCGCATGGGGTCGCCTCTCCCGATTCATTGTTGACTTCAGTCTGTGAAAGGGCGACCATGAAAATGTCCCTGTACAAGCGCAGAACTTCAGTTACATCCGTGCACCGGAGCACCTGGCACACACACCACACGTAGAAATGTTTCGTGATCCTTCCGACCCCTTTGATGCAACGCCACATTGTGACGAGTTTAACAATGTGGGCAACGTCGTTCCTCACAAAGCACTCAGGCAGTACTCGGTTTTCACTAACTGATGGCAACTGCAACAGCTGGCCACAGCGGTCTACATACACCACCAAAGACAGCAGGCTTGTAAACGCCTGAACGATGGCTGACATCAAAGCCTTGCTCATATCAACGACCACTTCATGCGGCGTTGGCACATTGTTCCTCATGAACATTCCCAACCAATGTCTAATGGACTCGGTATCATGCCTCTCTGAGAGAAAGTTGCAGATAGGATAAATTTTTTTCGTCTCCTTATCCCTTACAACAAGATTGTACAGTAAAATATCTCCTGACTTTATTCCTGGTGCCCGTTTCAGTTTGTTGGCAACAGTTCCTGTACATCAATGGATGCAGACACCGGATAGTTGTCCTTACTGTCTGTAGACATTGACTTGGGCTGAGCTATGGTAACGCACTTGAAATTTGTCATAGGACACATCCTGAATAATGTTCTTGAACCTTGAATCATGCATAGCTTGAGCAAGAGAGATGACAGGATCCCTGCTGACAAACGACTTTGAAAGGTGCTTCGACTTGGCCGTTCGCAACTGCTCACACAATGGCAAATGTGACGGTTCTGGATCTCCGACTTTCATCAACTTATCGGCTTCAAGGCGGCGAAAAGCAGTGGGAGGTAGTCGATTTTGAGTCAGCTTTTCAATGGCATAGTTTCTGGGTTCACCACATAATCTTCGCTTAAATTTCGGATGCGGTACCATAAATTTACCTGTGTAGGAACATTCGACGATAGCGCCTTCTCCACTCTCTGGTATCACATCCAGGATGCCACGAAAACGTGATTTGCAGTAAGAACAGACGCCATTAATGGTCATAGCGCGAACGTGGTGTGAAGATGCCACCCGACCTCCATGATAGCTGGGACAACACTGTAGTTTGGTTTCCTACCAAAAATGTCTGTTTATCATGTGCGTCCAATTCCCTCGTCTGAGAGCTTGATATTGACAGGGTTTCCCTCTTTTTGAAGAAATGTTTTCAGGCTTAATCTTCTCCCACTCTGTGGGTGACAGACTGATTTCGAAGTCAACGGAGTCCACTTTCTTGTCACCTACTTCATTCGCTTCTACTTCAACATCGTAGTTCGATGAGTAGAATGATGAATTGTCGCTATCTGTTGAGCTTAAATCTTCCACATCATGCTCTTCCTCTCGTGGGAGTACTAATTCCAACAGGTGGTATCTGTAAGAAAATACAGACGATTTATTTGAGGTTTACTTAAAAAACAAAAGTAGGTTCAAGGCGTAATGATGTCAAAACCCGGTTATCAGAAGCTTGACTCGCCTAACTCATCAGTGGTCTATCGCTAGACGAGGAGGTCAGTTGAATGGACTATTAAAAAAGTTCCGGTCTTGCACCGTGGCTAACGGAGCGAATTTGCAAAGAAATATTCAGGGATACAACCAGCTCTATGTCAGCATTCAGCGGTTATTATTCTGGCGTGAGAATATATATACAGAATGGAACAAGACGGTGGCCCATTTTTCCCGGATGGGCAAACATTTTTGAAACAGGATGGCTGGTCACCAATTTTGGCCTGATGGGCTGACAATAGTGGCCCAGTTGGCAGCCAATTTGGGCCTGACAGGGCGACTGTTGTCAATCACCTCGCCGCAGAGGCGACCAGATGGTCCTCAATGGTCAGCCTGTCAGAAGGAAATGGGCGTCCAATGGATGTCCTTAACGCCGCATGAAGTAGTCGTTGATATGAGCAAGGCTTTGATGTCAGCCATCGTTCAGGCGTTTACAAGCCTGTCGTCTTTGGTGGTGTATGTAGACCGCTGTGGCCAGCTGTTGCAGTTGCCATCAGTTAGTGAAAACCGAGTACTGCCTGAGTGCTTTGTGAGGAACGACGCTGCCCACATTGTTAAACTCGTCACAATGTGGCGTTGCATCAAAGGGGTCGGAAGGATCACGAAACATTTCTACGTGTGGTGTGTGTGCCAGGTGCTCCGGTGCACGGATGTAACTGAAGTTCTGCGCTTGTACAGGGACATTTTCATGGTCGCCCTTTCACAGACTGAAGTCAACAATGAATCGGGAGAGGCGACCCCATGCGAAGTTAGTAAAAACCGGCTTGTTCAAATTATTGGAGGCCTCATCTCTCCGGAAGATTCCATACTGTCATACATTGACCAAGGGAGATGTGAAGACCTTCGTTTTACTTACGATGCTTACTCAGAGAAATCGAGTAGCAATACCTTTCATCATCTTGCCTTTACAATGGCTGAGGAGGTACGAGGAAATGTTTGCAATGGCGACAGAGGCAACCAGCAGTATCTGCCTGCAATTGTGGACAAACTAGTTGAGTGGTCTTCACTAATACCATGTTGGACCAGCGTTATGGTGCCAGTTTTTAAGTATGGCGGAGTAACGGCCAGTTCAGCCCCTGTAGAAGCAGATTTCAATATTTTGAAAAATGTTATTTTCAAGAACTTTGCTCTGCCAATGAGGGTGGACGAGTTTGTTTTTGAACATACTCGATCTACAGAAGGAGCGATGAAGTTGGCCGCAGCTGTGCAGAAGGACTTGGAAGATTCAAGTGGTTCATGTGTGGTTGACCCCAATCGGATTGATTCACACCCCCTCACTGTGGGCCCTGTAGCTGTTGACAGCCACTCACCTCTCCCTGCCTCACCATCGAAGGATACATACACAATCCAGCAGGAGGATCATCCAGTTGTTGGCACACAAGAATTAATAACGAGGGTGTTGGAGTCGGAAGAATGCGAGAATTGGAAGGGCCTCATTAAAAAACCTGAGTGCAAACACATCTCGTACTTACAGAAAAACGCAGAAATGACTCCCATAGATTTGAGCCGAGAGAGGCCGGTGATGCCAATAGGCCTCCTCAGAAATGGCAACGTGGCCACAATTCGGCCAGTATCTGTCAGTGGAGAAAAACTTGTATTGTCGAATACATGCGCATTTTACAGCATCGCTCAGCTGTTTGTGGCATACTGAGACAGCGATGTGTTTAAAACCTTCGTGGATGATCAACACAGTATGTTCTTTGGATTAATGTCGGGAATGGTGAACAAAGGTATTACGCGAAGTGTATACACAGTCAGAGGGAAGTTACTGAAAGCCTCATCTACTGATTTAGTAACACTCCCCTCCAGTATAACCCAAATTAATTGTGCATGTAGCGTATCCACAATAGCTTCCAAGCTGTTACAGGATGCTGCTGCCATTGTGGAGACAAGTACATGCTCAAGCAGGCTATGCCCCAATGGAATTGTACTTCATTCCAGAGTGCTTATTTCACAGAATTTAACGGTAGAGCTTCTCCCCCAATTAGCCCAAATGATCTCAGACGAGTTGCAGCCTCGCAACCGCCCCTGCAACCAGCAGAGAGGTAACTGGCCTTGTAAAGGCTTCAGAGCAATAATGTCGGAATAGTGATACTGGATGATAGGTAAAACTACTTTAAACACGAGAGGCAGAAGTACGTTAAGGTACGAAGGTTGTAAACAGTGAAGAAGAGGAGTGAATAGTTCATAAATATTCACGTAGCTTTACTATAGCAACTGGCTGCAGTATCCAGGTGTGAAATGAAAGTGAAACTGTTGTTGTGTCTGGGCCTGCAGACCTGTCTCTGAATGTTCTTGTTATTATGAGCGGGTCAAAGATACCTTGAAAAGTGGATCATGGAGCTAACTTCTGCAAACTGAGGAAGTTTTAGATGAATAAAATCGGAACGTAAAAATCGAAATTCACTTGAATTATCGTGGTTCGATGGACCAAAATGTTATGACAGTTCACATAAACCTTACAGGTGTGATAAATTTAAATCATTATCTACCGCAGATCGCTTTAATTTTGTGAAATCTAACAATCTTTATCGAAATTGCTTAGGTTTCCATTCTTCGAGTTCATGTAAATCTGTGTATAGGTGTATGCATTGTACTGACGCTCAAATTACTAATAGTAAACATCATTCGCTTTTACATAGATTTGTTAATGCTAGTACTCAAGAGAGTACAGATTCCGCCCATTCGGTTAATACCGCTATTGGTGGAGGTATAATTCCTCAACCTTAGAGTCTTGGTAAATGTAATACTTCCTCGCAGATTACAGCCAGTACTCATACTTGTAGTGTTTATAGCAAAGAAATTTCACAGCCTAATGTCATTTTGAGTACTGCTGTTATTTCTATTTTAGATAAGGAAGGTAATCCACAAACCATTAGAACATTGATTGATCAAGGTTAACAAATCAATATAATTACAGATTCATGTGCCCGCAAGTTAGGCTTACCTATTCGTAAGAATTATCATGGTATGAGATCTATTGGTGGTCATATTCGTACCAGTGAAGGATATGTTTCTTGCATTCTCCAGCCTAGTGACTCTGACACACCATCATTTGCCACCAACGCCTTCATAATTCCAAGTATCACTGATAAGCTTCCACAAATTCCTCTCGGCCCTAATGTGTGTTCCAAACTCCAAGATCTCAAACTAGCAGATCCCGACTTCTCAAATCCAAATGAAATCGACTTCCTGCTTGGTGCAGAACTCTTTCCACTCATCTTGAATACTACACATATTATTCTCGGCGAGCCCTCTGCTTTATCGACTTGTTTTGGTTGGATCCTACTTGGACGCCTACCTAATCAACCCGCTCCTCAACGTTCATCTACATTTCTCACCACGACTACTTGTTGTGAATCCTTGGACTCAACTCTTAGGAAATTTTGGGAAAAGGAAGAGGTAACCACCTCTATTCCCAACGATCCTGACGATGATGTTTGTGAATCCCTCTTTATTCAGACACACTCTCGTTCGTCTTCAGGCCGCTACATAGTTCGTCTTCCATTCAAGATCAGACCGCCTTCCAGAAGTTAGGAAAACTGTTCTCAAACGTTTCACATCTGGGGGCCTATTCACTAAAAGAGACAGTGGAAAGAGATTATCTATTTTGAAAATCTCCCGCGAGAGATAGTCTCTTCCAATGTCTCCCCGGTTCGTCTATTTTACTGAATAGCTCCAGAGACCTTGAGAAAGAGATATGGATCCTAATACACGAAAATGCCAAAGTATCCATGAAGTGCGAGATGTTTGTGCCCCCGGGAGTTCAATTCCTTAATGATGAACGCATTTCTTAGTAATACCTATTCAATGGGTAGGTACAAATTAATTATGACTTGTGCGCCTTGTGTGCCGTTGGCTCTCCTTTTGGTTTATTATTCTGTGAATAATACACCTATGTATTCGCTCAGCAAAAAATTTTTATAACACCCCCTCAAACTTTTTTCTTTTCCGTTTCAAGGTGCATAGATTCCAAAAATGCAATGTCCGTCCGCCGTACGCCGTCCGCCGTACGCCGTCCGCCGTCCGCCGTCCGCCGTACGCCGTCCGCCGTATCACGTGTACAGGCTTCATTCTCGGTCTAAAAAAATCGTTCTTTCGCACACATGCTCCATTTGGGCCCTAGTTGTGTCCCGAAACTTTTCAGCCCGATCGGAATATACCCAGGGGTGTTATGAGTGAAAATGTGTGTAAAAATAGGTACTTTTTACGTTTTAGCAACATATTGGTAACATGAGCTTCTGAGATATCGTTTTCTATGTTTTTGGGGACGAGAAGACCGAATATGAAGTCGATTTTGACCAAAGAGTGGAAAATTGAGTTCTACCAAATGTTCAGCTCCCAGAATTGATTTTTTATGAGTGAAAAACCTGGGAAATCGTCTGAAATCACCATCAATTTGTAGAATAACACTAGGAAAAGTGTCAACACGTGGATCAAGACGATTAAATGGCACTACCAATGATCAAAGATAGTTTAAAAAAAAAAGAGCGTACCTAATTTGTGTTTTGGGGGCCAAAATTAATGGAAACCATCAGAAGTAGCTATTTCGATTATTACGCATGAAAGAAACAATTAATGAACAGCCAACCTTTCTGTAGGTATGTCCAATAGAATAATAAACCCATGTGACAAGGACTTTGCAGCGTTTTTCATTTACCGACGACGAGAAGACGTCTCATCAAGGCTCATCATTATAATGTAAGTAACTTACTGAACATTTAACCCTCGGATACGCGCGGTATCAAATTGTTACAGAATGAGGATTATTTTTGATTATCCTCAATCCCAAATTTCTTCTTACAGTCTAGGTACTAGGTTACCTGGAAAGCTTTACTGGGTGTCCACTGGCAAGGTCAAAAACAAAGATAAGTCGCTTTGCGTCTTCCATTATTTTTGCTTGTTTAGGCAAGGACCATGCCATTTCAGTGAAATGTGCATGATGTGATACATGTCATACATGGTGTTTTGAAGTTGAGTTCTCTCCATTATTTGTTGATTGTTACGAATCTGTTTACATGCACGTGTTTCTAATGTGTTTGATGGATTTGAATAAACACATGGACAGTTTTAATGAAATATGTGTGTGATAAATGTTGCAGATGCATGTCATACATATTGATATTATGAACATGAGTTCTCTCCATTTGTTATTATTGTTACGCATCCGTGTATGCATGTGATTTGTAGGGTGGTTCATGGATTTGAATAAAAGAAGGACAAGCTGGTGTTCTCGACTTGAAAGTTGTGTTTTGTCTAGTAGCTTAAATTCTTGATTGATGTCGAGAAGTGTTACAATATATCACACAAGCCAAAATAGCTAACTACCTGTGTCGATGGAGTATAATTCACTCCCAATGCACTCCTTTCAAGTATTTCAGTTCTTTCTACGTAAGTGTTCTAAATAAGTTTCACGTTCTTCAAGTGTTTCATGTTTATTAATTTCATTCAAATCAAAATATATTGAGTAGGTGTTATTAGGAGGTTTCTGGCCATCATGGTTGGATGATTCATCAGTTATTTTTCCAATTTTGAAGGTCTACAATGCTGGAAGGCAAAAAGAATCTGAAGCAGAAGTGGGAAAAACTCACCGATCAATTAAACCAAATAACCCACGGTGCGCTAAAAACCACTGAAGACCGGCAGAGAGTACGTTATAATAATAATTATTTCTAGCTCATGTTAATAAATAGAAGCACGTTTCTCCTGTCTACCTGTGGCCTTATTAATGGCATGAAAAGGCCAATAAATTTAATTTTGCATGAATCGGTGTATTATGACATTCAGTAGAATAATCTTCTTTGTTCCAGACGTGGACACAAATGAAACACAAGGCTAAGGCCAAAAACAGCCGAATTAAAGCTCACCAGCGACAAACTGGGGGTGGGTCTCCGTGCAAGGATGTGCTCACGGACATCGAGTTAAGGATTACAACCCTCCTAGGTGAGGAGATTACGGACGGCCTCGACGGGGTATGCGAGCTTGGGGTGGCTGACCCAAACGTCTCCATTCCAGTTCCCCAAGTAAGTACATACTGTCAAACTCATCCTTTCTTTTTATAAACGACTTTTTTTTTAAATGTAGTTGTCAGAGTCAGATATCGCCTGGAGTGACATATACACACTCACATAAAATATTAATACGTAGGTATCAAAATGTGTTGAACTTAAGTATTCCATTTAGAACACAAACGGTTTTCCATGAAGTTTATTCAAAATTTTGGTCGCCTAAAATGTTGAACCTATTGCAAACCTCCATTTTCCTCGACAATTCTATAAAATAATCAAACCATGGCTGGCGAGTTGTATGAATACAATAATTGTAGGTATGTCTAATGTAGTCATAGTAAACCACAATAGCCAATGCTATCTTTTAATAATTTATTCTACAATCTATAACAGTAAAAACGATTTTAATAATATTTGATCATTTTGTAATGAATGCAGATTGTGGAGGAGTACACTGGGGATGAATTCATGAATGCCGTGGAATACACCATCTTCGACGAAGATGACGCCTTACCATCCACACAAGTGAGTAACAACTAATAGACACTCAAGTGTGGCACTTTATAGTAGGTACCCAGCTGTATCTATTTCATACTACAACCACGTGATGCGACTTGGAACCCGATTTGCACAGCCAGCCGACCTACTAATGCTATCTCTTTTCTTATGGGTTGTAGGTACTTCATCGTCACAATCTCTTCTACCAAATTTGGCGGAGGCCTCATCAGGTTAGAGTAATTGGAACTCAATAGTACATTCGTAGTTATTCGGTAAGAATTTCCAGACTGTAGTTTTTGTTAGTCGCCAAATTTATAATTTGGACCGTTAATAGTAAACTGTAACGGTCTCCGAAAATCATCTAGACATTTCCTGAAGAAGAACCAACAGGTGTATAAATTCGCCAAGATTTTTTGAAAATTAGCTCATGCTGAATGACTGGACCTTTTTTTCACCACTCATAACAAATGTCAACATTTGCTTGACCAGTTATGTTACATCATCTATTGATCATTGATGGAGGGAAGTATGCACAACTTTACTCAGTTAAAATAATGATAAGATCTGGAAAACTGAAACTAGTTCTAGTTTTCGTAAGGTATTAATTCAAAATGCTCTGAAACGAATTTCGCGATAATATATTATGAAAAAGTGGTGAAACTCAAGCCATTGCAATTGCGTTTTTTTCTTCGAAAACTCGCTTGAAAAAAGGAGGGAAAAATATAAGCAGTCAAGGGCGAGAAGAGAATTATATAAGATCAGGAACATTTAAAAACTCGTAGGTCCCAAGTAATGATGAAGCATCCCCACATACTCTTTGGTGCCCATGGTAGATATTGGCATTTTTGGGGAGCGACCACTGAAAATTGATTATCAAGTAATCAGCCTGGGTCCACCCAGTATGGAATTCTTCAAGAACAATACCTACATAGTTGCACTACAACAAGATATCAAGTCATATTACGACATACTTTCTCCAATTTTCTTGTGTAGTGGCAAGATATGAGAGCAAGTAGGTATCTCCATTTACTTAATGATGAATTATTATTGTTCCTGATGTGTTTAGGAAGCCGTCATAAAAGGAAGAGGTCCTCTTCAAATGAAGAGGAGATTAAGCAGCTGCTTATGCAACAAAATGCAATTTTGCAGTCGTTCGCAGATTCTATAAATCGTACGAATTCGATTTTAGAAAGCATTGCTACCAATCTAGCCGACAGGAGAATGGTGGGATTTCATATTCATGTTTCTTCTTCCCTTTACTTATGAAACATGGTTTTTATAGATATATGAAAACCATGGGGCCTATATTTTCACTTCACAGTTTGAAGGCCTCTTCTCCAAATCAGTCGAGTTTTTCGGCTCAAATTTGGCTGACGCTTCATGTCTCCGTTTCTACTATAAATTATCGAACCATCTTAAGTTTAATTAGAAAATAACTGATTCCCCATTTTGTGACCACCCCATAACACCCATATGAGCGAATTTCGAAGAATTTTTCGTATTACAACCCATTAATTTCAGGATTTTTGACCCCCTTTTTCAAGAAAAATTATTTATAAATAAATATTGTTGAAAGAGTTCCTTTCTCTCTCGAATCCCTATCCGACAACACTTAGGTGAATTCTTATCTAGTGTAGGTAATTTTAGGTATTTTTACCAGTTTCTATCCCTTGAAACTCAAAACTGACCTTTATTTTTTTATTTGAACATCTAATACGATTGGAGGCTGAAAAAGACTATTTCGTCTTTTTCAGCCTCGAATCCCCATTCCATTCCACTTCGATTGAATTTTTATACGTTTTTGCGATTTTGGTGATTTTTACCCCCAAAACCCCCAATTTCACATCTCAGAATTTTTGAAAATGGCTCGTCTTCGCATTCATCCTTGTAGGTAATGAAATAGTATTATCATGATGTGCATTTGCTTGATTAATAATATTGCTTGATAACAAGATGATGTGGAAATGAATTTAATTTAAATATAATTTAGGAAGTATAATAGTTAAACAAAATATCTATTTATATAAGAAAGACGAGCCGCTTGACCCTGCCGTCGTAACTCATTGCTGGAGAAGCTTACTCGTAGGGGTGGCAGGGTGTCAGTTTCATCGTATGACAAACCTGCAAATCAACCAATACTATTAATAGTTCGAGTTATTAGAAATTGTTCGACTACAAACAATAATTATGTTTTATAATTTTTTATAATGTTTTGTTTTTCAGAGCTCGTAGAAATGGACCTCGCACAACCTTCCTCGTTGACCTACCACCTACACATTTTGTTTATTTGACTTGCCGGTATTTTATTAAACAGTTTCTTATACCACCAGCAATCTCACCAGTTATTCCGGAGTTATAGTGAATCGCTATGTTGTGTAAATACACACAGCAATTTACTATTGTTGCCGCTTTTTGAGGCTTGTAGTGCAGACGCCTGTCTTTTAGGAGACACCTGTTGAACACCTCGGGTAAATCAATTCCAAATAGGTTAATGGTAATACAATATTCTTCATTAGGTAGTTGAAGTTTCCTTATTCAGGACTGAACTGCATTACAGTAAGTAAATAATTGGGGAACGAATAATAATCGTTAATATATTGCTAGACACAAACTCGACAATTCACCTGAATCTTGCTTTGAGGAGTCCTATTGTTCTTTCTACAGAACACCTGACCCTCACGAACATTTCATTGTACCTCTGCTCTGGGTTCTGCTGAGGGTCTGCTACGGGAGTGAGTAACCATGGTTGTAGAGGGTATCCGCTGTCGCCTTGAGTGGGAAATCAAATAAAAACATCAGGTAATATTAATACATTACTGTTACAATGATATGACTGTTGCAGTTTGTTCTAGCAAGTATGAACCAAGTGAGAATTACAAACTTTTCATCAAACACTTCATGTTCCTATATTAATTTCATGGTAACTGCTTTCCCATAACATATCAAAATGAATTAAAAGGTACTTTAATGGAAGCTGTGGTTAGCCATTAGATATACGTCTCTTATTCCCCTCTCATATCCGGTTTTCAGGACGTCCATCGCGCTAGAGTTAGCCCAGACATGAGCGTCGTGTGTCCTTCCTGGGTACCTAGCGTTTACACTGATGATTCTCATCTCTGAATCGCATACCTTGAGTGACATAAACGAGTTAAAAAATACCCATTACATTGTAAACGTAATAACTATTGAGTAATAATGTAGCTATTATAGTTTCTTACAATTTGAACGTTGCGGGAGTGGTAGCCTTTTCGATTAACGAAACTGTGCTCCCTCTCGTAGGGCTTCACTAACGCTACATGCGTGCCATCAACTTTTCCGACGACGTGGGGCATACCTTTGACTCTGAAACTAATGACAGAAATGGATGTAACAGGCGTACCTACCTACTTATATACAGGACTAGAGTTACTAACATAATTCATTATTGTAGTTGAGTTAGAGCAATATGACTAGGTCCTCGCAGACAAGCACTGTTAGTACCTACCTACGTAATAAAGACAAATGTGTGTACCTACCCCTCCTTCAATCTATTTCTTTCTACCTCCGACTGGGGAAAATTTACCCATTCCTGGAGGCTTGCCGACATAGCCGTTACGACGTTATGCATAGTGCGGCTAACACTGGGCTGGCTCATGGCGCTGTAAGCATTTAAACCAATGCCCCTTTGGTAAGAGCCATGCCCCAGAAAATGGAGTACTCCAAGTATCTGCAACGATATCATAAAAGTTGATAATAACAAAATAAGGTAGGTACATAACCAACGAAGAAATTTATGAACGAACAGTACATAGAACTGCATAATCAGGTATTAATATACTACAATATCAATATTGATTAACAATTTACCGCAGTCATAGACGAGATTTTTGTGCTCCGACTACCAGTAGGTAAATGGTGAGACACTCGTTCAATGACATATAATGCAGCTTCCTTGTTCAGTCTAAACAAGAGAATGTTTCAATTACCTAGAAGTAGTTTTCTTCTCATATATACGTTACCAATATTTTTGTTTTTATGTTATTGTGACTGCTGAACGAAGAAAACGCTGCGAAGTCCAATTACACAAGGGACTAGGTATGATAAGTTGGTTGGGTAGTTAGCTACCCATCTGCTAATACTTTCACCGTGTTTCAACAACCGTGTTACCAGCACCCCGTTTGGACGTTTTTACTCATGAGTCGGAAAAAGTTTAAATGAAAAGAAAAAAACTGAATTACTCAGAGAAAAAGTCTAATTAGGTGGCAAAATTGCATTACTATATCATATTTAGAATTGACCCATTGTTAGGTACCTACCTACCTCAATCCATACTTGGACGCTTTTACTCATGAATCGGATAAAAGTTTAAATTAAATTGAAAAACGCTGCAAAGTCCTTGTCACATGGGTTTATTATTCTATTGGACATACCTACAGAAACGTTGGCTGTTCATTAATTGTTTCTTTCATGCGTAATAATCGAAATAGCTACTTCTGATGGTTTCCATTAATTTTGGCCCCCAAAACACAAATTAGGTACGCTCTTTTTTTCTTTTTTTTTAACTATCTTTGATCATTGGTAGTGCCATTTAATCGTCCTGAACCACGTCTTGACACTTTTTCCAGTGTTATTATACAAACTGATGGTGATTTCAGACGATTTCCCAGGTTTTTCACTCATAAAAAATCAATTCTGGGAGCTGAACATCTGGTAGAACTCAATTTTCCACTCTTTGGTCAAAATCGACTTCATATTCGGTCTTCTCGTCCCCAAAAACATAGAAAACGATATCTCAGAAGCTCATGTTACCAATATGTTGCTAAAACGTAAAAAGTACCTATTTTTACACACATTTTCACTCATAACACCCCTGGGTATATTCCGATCGGGCTGAAAAGTTTCGGGACACAACTAGGGCCCAAATGGAGCATGTGTGCGAAAGAACGATTTTTTTTCGACCGAAAATGAAGGCTGTACACGTGATACGGCGGACGGCGGACGGACATTGCATTTTTGGAATCTACGCACCTTGAAACGTAAAAGAAAAAAGTTTGAGGGGGTGTTATAAAAATTTTTTGCTGAGCGAATACATAGGTGTATTATTCACAGAATAATAAACCAAAAGGCTCAATTATAAACAGAAAAAGTCGAATTAGGGGGCTTTTAATGCTTGTGTTATATCTACACCTAATGAACCTCTTAGGTAGGTAGGTACCTACCTCAACCCGTACTTGGACGTTTTTACTCATGAATCAATGATTATGTATATATTTTTAATTAAAAATGACTTACCTTTATGAAATGAAAGAATACATGATCAAAAGTACCGATGTGGTTGCGGATGAAGGAGGATATTACACGGATGAAGGAGGATATTACTCGATCACTGTGAAACAAACGAGAAATAGTCTCTCTCTTTCGAGGGATGACACCTAATTAGGCGTCTCTCTGAAAGAGATCGAGTATGCCAACATGGCCGCCAACTCTCTCTTTGAAAAGTTACTGAATAACCATGTCATGGATACTATAAAAATCTATTTGGCCCAAAGAGAGAGTCGGACCTGAAAGAGATGTCTCTTTGGCTTAGTGAATAGGCCCCCTGATCTCAATCAAGAATATCACAAGTTTATGCTTGAATATATTTCTCTTGGGCACGTGTACCCCGCTTCCTCTCAGGCTGACTACGTGATACCTCACCACGTTGTCCTAAAACTTAATAGTTCTACCACCAAGTTGAGAACAGTCTTTGATGCCTCGTTTCGACCTGAAACAACTTCACCTTCTGTAAATTCCTTGCTTATGTCTGGTCCTAAACTCCAGCGTGACATCTGCGATATTTTATGTGGCTTTCGGCTACATGTTTATGTTTTATGTGCTGACATTAAACATATGTATAGAATGATCTCCATCCACCCTGAAGATCGTGCATATCAGCATATATTTTATCGTAGTTCCCCTAACAAAGATGTTCAGGAATTCGAGCTTGCGACCGTAACATATGGTATGAAGCCCTCCTCCTTCCTCGCTCAGCGCTGCCTCCTCCAGTTGGTCGAGGATGAGGGTGAACAATATATCCTCTCGCATCACATGCTATCCGCCATCAACTTTTTGTTGACGATTTTGTTACTGGTGGTCATACTGTTGATTACACTCTTCAACTTCGAGATCAGTTACTCAAGTTGCTTTCCCTTGGTGGATTTCAACTGCGAAAATGGTCAAGCAATCACCCTGCACTGCTTGATGGCATTCCGGCTGATCATCAGACCAAACCCCTATCGTTCTTTCCTGCTGATGACAACACTCTTAAAATTCTAGGGGTGTTGTATAATCCAGATAATGATTGCTTTTCTTACAGTGTCTCTCTGAATCCTGTAAGAATTACCAAAAGGGGAGTTTTGTCTGAAATATCGAAGATATTCGATCCTCTTGGATGGTTGACTCCTGTTACTTTCTACGCTAAATGTCTCATGCAGAATATATGGCATCGAGGTTTACATTGGGACGAACTGTTGCCAGATGACTTAGCTGAACGTTGGCAACACTTCACCAAAACTTTGCCTGCTCTAGCAAAATTACATATTGTCACGGCGGGCTGTAGAGGGGACAGCATTATGCACCATCAGCAGTCCTCAGCCCACCGTCCACCTTCTTCCTCAACGCCCCAAGGCTTCAGTCTTAATCACGCTACCAAGCCAACAAGCCGCGCCCTCATCGCAGCACCGGTCCCCCCTTTTCATTCCATTATCCAATTTAACCAATATAAACCTAATTCAGCCCAAAAGCTCCAATATTTTCATCCCCACACCCCTTCAATACGTAACAGTGGTGGAGGCCGCGCCGGGTAACCGACCCGTAATACCGTCAGCGCAGAATAACCGTTTCAGTGAAGGGGCGTTCGGGACGAGCCGAGAGCCGTAGAACTCAGTTAATCTTTTTAAAAGTCGAACAACGGGCGTACGTAGTGCGAAAGTGCGGTTAATAGTCGTGTGGCCTATTATTAATTACCTTGGGGACCGGTAGCCTGCAACTTAAGACTCGGCCACACGGCGAAGTGCGCAGAACGGGTAGTAGAGCGGAAGACGGTCTAACGTTTGTGGAACGGTGGATAGCGGAGAGGGCAGTCAGTCGCCCTCATTACGATCCTAAGCGCGGTTAATTACCCCCGCGCGGAAGAGTTACCTCACCGCGTCCGAAGGCGAGACCTCGTGACTCCGCCCAGTGGTGACGTCACGGTAACCTACCGCTACCTCCGCAAGACGACAACAGACCGCACCCCTCCCGTCCAGCGCCGGTAAACAAACCGCACTCCCCTGACCCGGCCGCTTATCAGAACCGTATCGTCGAGCCGCCGATGGTTATCACCCGGGGACAAGCCGTAAAAGGAGGTGAACCGTCTGTGATACCAACACCACCTCCACTGCCGCCTCCAGTGAACCCCGTATCGAACCTCCCGCTGTCCCAAAGGGAGTCAACGCCGTCAACAACTACCGAGAAGCCAAACATGTCGAATTATGCCGCGAGTGTACCCAAGTACAATGGACTGGAAGACGCGAGCCAGTTCATGCGGCTGTTTGAGCGCCTGGCCCGGAACGAAGGGTGGTCGGAGCAAGCTAGAAGGAATAGGCTACCCTACTTCCTGGACAAGGCGGCGCTCAAATGGTACGAGCGGCAGGAGGACCAAGAGGGTTTCGACGCGCGAACGTGGGCGGAGATCCGCACACAGTTCATGAAGGACTTCGGCCGAGAGAGCAGCGAGGCGGATCGCGCGGTGGCCCTATATACGAGGACGCAAGGCCCGAACGAGGACCTCGTTTCGTATCTTTTATTTATTTATTTATTTATTTATTTATTTATTTATTGGCAAAAAAGAAAATGACCATACAGATGCAATTTCAAAATGTAGAATAATGCATAAGTAAATAATATTGAAAAGATTAATTAATATTTCTTCTTTTTTTGCCCACCAAGGTTTAAGTTCAGAAGAACTTGTGTTCCCTGGTGGAGTCCTGAGCGTGTGTACAAATAACAAATGATAATAATATAAAATACGAAATGATAATAATAAAAATATAGAGATACTTCAAAAACAATAATTGCACCTAATTAATTCAGATATGGAGGTAATAACTTTATAAATCATTTCGCAATATATGGAGTAAATGTTTCTTAAGAGCAGTTGCAGAGTGAAAGTCATTGAGATTAATTCTATTGTCATATAAAAATTTCATCGCTACAACGTATGCATTTCTCCGATAAAACTCTGTACGGCAGCGAGGTAAAGTAATATTTGACATAGTCGATGTTCTAGTGCCCGCTAATCGGGACACATGTTCCTTACTGATACCAGTCTTAAAAACTTGTAAACAGGACTCAACTAGAAAAACATCTTTCACTTTACAGACCTTGAAATCCGAATAGAGCTTCGCAGTAGGATATCTGAAGGGTTTGTTAAATAATATCTTTAATAAAGCATTTTGCACTGTCTGAAGTGGATTGAGGTGGGTTTTACAAGAGCACCCCCAGACCGAGATTCCATATTTAATAAGGGAAAAAGCTAAGCCAAAATAAACTGGACGTAGTTGCCTGTCCGTCAAAAAATTCCTAACTGTTTTAAATGCATAAAACAGCTTACGCAGCCTGTTTATTAGAGTTGCAATATGCTTTTTAAATTTTAAATTCCCATCAAAAATAATTCCTAAATACTTGCAATAATCTTTATATGGTAAGGGCTCACAGTCACAGTGAATCGATGCGCCAACACAGCAATAATCATGGTACCTGACCAGAGCATTACTGCTAGTATCAGTTCTTGATATTGAAAAACGGATCACTGATGTCTTTGCAATTTTTAACCTTAGGAAGTTCAGATCAAACCATTTACGAACTACAAAGAGCTCTGAGCTTGCTACTCTGATCAATTCATCATGGTCCCTGTGCCAGAAAACAAGTGCGGTATCGTCAGCAAAGCCAAAGACCCTTCCAATCAAATCCATATTCATTAGATCATTTATATAAATTAAAAAGAGGATGGGCCCCAAGACTGTACCCTGCGGAACACCATGACTCACCGTGACCGAGTTACCAACAACGCCATCTACCCTCGTACTTTGGGGACGATTCGATAAGTAACTTTCAATCAATTTTAACGTGACCCCACGAACTCCACAGTCATTAAGTTTCATCAGTAAAGTTTTATGATGGACTGAATCAAATGCTTTTTTAACATCAAGAAAAACACCCAGCACATGGAAACCCTGATCACATTTTTCGCTTATCAAGTTATTTAAATTGAAAGCAGCTTGCTCCGTACTAAGCCCCTTCTGAAACCCAAACTGATTCTTAGATATAATACAATTCAACTCCAAAAATTCCACAAGTCTACCCTTGAGACATTTTTCAAGAATCTTGGACAGCGTCAGCGTAAGTGCAATAGGTCTATAATTATTCATATCAGACTTATCACCACTTTTAAAAAGCGGAATCACAATGGTTAACTTAAATTTTTCAGGGTAGACTCCAGTCAAAAAAACGAGATTAAAAATAAAAGCTAATGGTTCAGAAATTAAATCTGAAACTGCTAGTAAAACCTTGTTAGTAATATTATTAGTTATAAATGAACATGAAGGCTTAACTTTTCTTAAATGCTGTTGAATTTCGGCTGATGATACTGGTTTCAAAAATAAAGATTTCAATGGTACAATTTTGCGGATTTTGTTATTAATTTCATCAAGGGAAGCTGTAGCAGGAATTTTAATTTCATTCATAACTCTTTCCCCAACCTGTGAGAAAAAGCTATTAAAAGCATTGGAAATATCAGGACTATCAGTGAGCTCCCGGCCACTATAATCTTTTATCATAGATATCACTGATTTTACATTAGAGTGCTTGTAGGCAGCGCCTTTAATAGCGTTCCACACCACTTTTGGGTCACCCATTGCCTCTTCTATCAAGTTTCGAAAATAATGATATTTAGCTTTTTTAATTAATGTGTTTAATAAATTCCTATATGAACAATAATGACATTTCAGAAAAACGTTGTCAGGTTCGCGTTTAATTCTCAGCTTCAAATGGTCCCTGTTCCTGATAGAAACAATAATGCCTTGTGTTATCCAATTTTTTAATTTTTTAAATTTATTAGGAATTCTTTTGGACACTGTAGAACACTTTATAAGTTTCTCAAAAGTCTCAAGGAAGAAACTGACGGCCTTATTGACATCCGATTCACTAAACAAATTTTTCCACTTTTCGGCTTCTAGTAATTTACGTAAATTGACAAAATCAACGTTGCTGATCACCTTTTCTTTATTAGCGTGGCCTAGGTCATCAGTATAATTCTCAAATGTGAGTAAGCCAGCCATTACAGTATAGTGATCCGTAAAATCACTCTCATATACCAAACCAACACTTTCACTTTTAAAGCCCTTCTGAAATATGTGATCAATGCATGTTTTAGAACCGTTGCTCACTCTGGTATAAGCGTTAATCATTGAAACGAAACCATGCTTAGCCATAATGTCCAGATAGCAACTGGCATTATGGGAAGGATTGTTAATACTTATATTAATATCTCCACATAAAATTTGAAGCCCAGACTTACATTTAGTAGAAAAGAATCTGTCAACATGTTCGATGAAAGAGACAACATCTCTTTCAGGCGACCTATAAACACCAGTGACATTAACCGAATTACCATTATAAAGAAAAGTGACACTAACTGCATTGCACTCCTGAATGATGTCTTCAGATATATCCAAAATTTTCAAATCATCTCGCACATAAACAGAAACACCCTCTGCACGATTATTATGCATTTTACTATAAGAAAACTTATAACCAGGCAAAACAAAATTGAAGTGGTCAGCATTCCAAGTCTCGGTAAAAATTATTACGTGAACAGGAACCTTAAACGTTTCCAAAAAACCTACAAAAAAATCAAATTTGTTCCTTTGACTTCTAATATTCTGACACAAAATATTCAATCCAGAGATATCTCTCAAATTGTGCTCAACCCCATCAAAAGAATCACATGAAACTGTTCTTACTGCATTAAAAACGTCCAAGTCCTCCGTTATATCACTTGACATCATGATGGAAGAATCGAACAGTCCATGACCAGTCAACCGATTTTCACTCCGATCTCAACCTTCCGAACTGAGACATTTCCGTGCATCCATCTTCAATAACTGATCCATTCCGAAAATACGAGTCGGCCTGGTAGATGTTAACTCATCCTTTTTAATAAAAATTTTACCGTCCGAGATCCAAGCAAATTTAAATTCGTATTCCCGGGCAAACTTACGCACCATCCAAAACAGACGCCCGTTAGCCACAGTTAACCTCTCATTTATATAAATTCTATTCTCAGGTAAACTTGGATGAAGATCCCTGGCCGTTACATTCTGCGAGGCTCTTATTTGCTTCAACCAGACCTTCTTTAACTCCACTTTCGTTAGTTTAATTATCAAGATACCTGGGTTCACAACTGACGAAGCTCCTCTCTGTTTGGTAGGCACCTTAATACGGTACACTGTTTCAATGTCACCTTCATCAAACGACACTCCTATTTTGTTGGCTAGCAATTTCACAGTTTCCATTCTATTTTCATTTGGAGTCTCCGGGATCCCCTTAACTTCAACAGTAGACGACAGGAGGGATTGCTCAAGATCATTAACCTTCACTTTCATATCCTCCATATCATTCCTTAATTGACGGTTTTCCTTTTCCAGTACCAAGTTGTCATTTCGAACCTCCTCCAGATTAGATTTCAAATCCTTCAAGGCATTCTTCATCTCTTCAAACATATTATTGAAAAAGGTCAATGAATTCTCAATTCCAACAACATTCTTCTGCATCGTTCCGAATTTATCAAGCAACAAATCCATTTTACGGCTCAAACTAGACACCGATTGACTGCTTTCCTCCTCACAAACATTACCATCATCCTCGGATTCTTCCTGAACGATATCTTTATCTTTCTTTTTCTTTACGTTCTTAATACAGTTATCGCACCTCCACCTTTATCTTGCATCCATTGACATCTTTTTGTAATTCTCCAAGTTTTTAATCCTGGTACATGCAGGGTGGAAAGAAAAATCGCACACAGCACATTTCGCCGTTTTTGAAGGCGAATATACCTCGCGGGAGCACTTATAACAATCCATGACAGCGAAGCCTAGGAATAAACACACGACGCGAGTGAACACGGACGCGTTCAAACAAGGAGGCTAGCAGATGATAAAGCGTAAAAAACAACAGGGCGACTCGGAGCCGATTGATGTTATCTCCACGACAGCTCGGACAAGACTGTATCTGGAGGACGTCCTGACAATGTCGCTCCGGGTGGACGACAAGATGTCTGAGGATAAGATTGTGGAAAACGTCCTCCGGGGAATGTCGGCGGCACCGCAACAGTGGATCGCGACGAAGACGAACGCGACCGTAGCGGAGCTGAGGACCAATATTAAGACCTGGGCGACGTTAAAATCGGCTCAACCGCAAAGGGGTAAAGCACCGCCCCCGCCGATCCAACCCTACTATTTTCCGCAGCTCCCACCGCCACCTGTAACCGCACCACAGGTCAAACCGGATCCGGATCGGACGCTGGACGGACGACCGATCTGCCGCCGATGCAGATTAGCGGGGCACGTCGCAAAATACTGCCGGCAGACGGGAAACGGGCCGCGCCGATAGACACTCGCGCCGTACCTCGTCAAGCCGCGCCGTCGCCTAACATACAAGTGTCGGGCGAATGTATGTCGCGGAGCGTGACCAGGACACCATTGGGTGAGTCGTATTTGAACAATTTATTAAGTACCCCGTTAGTTAATGCTAAGGTTTGTTTTATCTAAGGTTTGTTTTATCTGCTAAGGTTTGTTTGTTGAACTCTACTGTGGTACTTAAATGTCAAATATCCGCATTTGGTATCGGCGTAGACGCGGTAGTGGACACAGGGTGCCCAGTTTAATAAGTGCCCAACTGGTACCTATTGGCGTAGAGTTAAGGCACTCGACCACCCGTATTAAGTCGATAACGGGTAATTTGCTTAAGGTTAAAGGTTGCCTAACAACCGACGTAGCATTAGACGTTGACGTAATATTGAAAAATGTCGAATTTGTTGTAGTAGATGGCCCACAGGTCGAATGTTTAATAGGGCTAGACGTGTTGAACGAACATGACGCCGTGCTAGACCTCCACCAACAAACCCTCACCCTCGGGGAGGGGTCGATTAAAATAAATTTAGCCGCCGCACAAGCCGAAATTGACATAATTAACCCTGAAATTCCGCCGGCCGATCACGGAATAAGATTGAATAGCGAAGTAACGATAAGACCCACCCAACCGTTGCTTTATAAATTACCACGTAAATACAGTAATAGGGAAATATCATTTGTATCTAACCGTACTCTACCCCGTTTAGTATCATGTATCCCCGTCGTAGATGAAGACGCCGATGACTGGGATACAATAATAATTGTAAACCGCTCTTGTGAGGATGTGACCCTAGACGAAGCTAGAACCTTAGGTCATGTCTCGCATGTAGTGCCGCCTATAATAACTAATTGTTCGGAAGCCACTAATACATTCAGTCAGGGAATGCACCCGCCGCGTAAGCCTGAAGGTGAACCGACAGGTCTAGAATCCGACCACCACCCACTCGAACGCTCGGGCACCCCGTGCTGTAGAAGGGTGACTAGTTACCGACCGGTTACTCTCCGAGCGGACTTAGCCAAATTAAGGCTGGGTTCCGAACTGACCGACGGTAACCGGAAGGAGATAGTTGATCTAATAACGCGTTATGCGGATGTTTTCTCTTGGCATGACGGAGATTTGGGAACCTGCAGTGTGCTTAAACACGCTATCCGTCTGACGTCTAACCAGCCGGTTTACTCGAGACCATATCGTGTGTCTCAGAGGAGCGTGAGGTCATCGAAGCGCATATTCAACAAATGCTTCGGGATGACATCATCGAACCTTCCGCGTCACCGTATGCGTCGCCCGTAGTACTGGTTAAGAAGAAGGATGCGGACGGTAACCACACTGCAACCCGAATTTGCATAGATTTTCGAAAACTAAACCAGATTACCGAAAGAGATAATTTCCCTGTTCCTCGTATAGAAGATATACTGTCGTGTATCGAGAACACCTCACTCTTTTCCAGCTTAGACCTCAAGCAGGGGTACCACCAGATCGCCATGTCGGACGAATCTAAACCCTACACCTCCTTCGTTGTGCCGGGAGGACAGTGGCAGTTCAAAAAAATGCCGTTTGGATTGTCCACTGCCCCCAAAACGTTTTGTCGAACGATGGGGTGCGTGCTTGCTGGGCTACTTTGGGAAAATGTGTGGTGCTACCTCGATGATATTTTTGTAGCCACACCAGATCAAATTGACCTCCACTGTCGAAGTTTAGAGCAAATTTTCATCCGTTTACGAGAGGCCAACTTAAAGCTCAGCCCGGACAAATGTCGGTTTGGGTTTGAAAAACTTAAAATTTTAGGGTACGTCGTTAATAAGGAGGGGTTGGCACCTGACGAGGGAAAAGTGGGAGCCATCAAGGATTTCCCAGTGCCAAAATCTCTCCTTAACGTCCAACAGTTTTTGGGTTTGGCCAACTATTATTGGAAGTTCTGCGACTCCTTTGCGGAAAAGGCGCGTCCATTAACGAACCTCACTAGGAAGCAAGTGCCTTTTGAGTGGGGTGAACCGCAACAGGCGGCTTTTGACGAAATCAAAGCCATGTTGATGAATGCCCCTGTGCTGAGACACTATGACCCCACACTCCCTACGGAATTACGTACGGATGCCAGCGCTTTTGCACTAGGAGCGGTACTGGTCCAGGAAAGTCCACCCGGAACAAAACGTCCCGTGGCATACCTGTCTAGGAAACTGTCCGACGCTGAACGAAACTATAGTGTTTCGGAGCGTGAGATGTTGGCTATTCAGCATGCCTGTACCACCTGGCGACATTTCCTGATGGGCATACCGTTTACCATAATCACGGACCATGCTGCGCTCAAGGGCATCAACAACAGCCGGGACCCCTATGGGAGACTCGCACGAGCCGCTATGGCGCTGAGTGAGTTCGATTTCAAGATTGTCCATAAAGCCGGGACTAATCTTAAGGACGCTGACGCCTTATCCCGTAATGTCGAGGGAGCGGAAGCCGTCAAGCCGAATATAATCACAGCCGATCAGTGTCCTATTGTCGCCTTTCTGACGACGGGAACCCCCGCCACCCCCGCGGTTGACACCGTTTCCGTGGGAGCCGAGCAGAAAGCCGATCCGAAACATGGACCCCTCATGGACCGTCTGGCGGTAGCAACAACCGACCGACCTCTTAGTCGAGAGGACAGACAGTTCGTATTGAGAGGCAACAAGTTATACCGGAAGCATTATACCAAGGGAACCACCGCCCTACTACTGGTAATACCGGCGACTATGCAGGCAGACTTACTTCCCCTATTCCACGACGCCGCATTGGGGGGAGGCCATTTAGGCCAGGCGAAGACATTGGCTCGGGTTCGCGAAAGGTATTGGTGGGAAGGGATGGAAAAAACCGTCCGCGAGTATGTGAAGACCTGTCATAGCTGTCAGAGCCACAAAACGCCGGAGCAGCTGTGGGACTTCTCAACCCTATTCCCATACCTCCGGCACCGTTTACTAAAATTAGTATGGACATCTTGGGCCCATTTAGACGAACCGATCAGGGTAACACAGTTTTGCTGTGTGTTACGGATCTGTTCAGCCGATATAGCGTAGTCGAGGCGTTGCCTGATCAGACAGCCGCCGTAGTAGCGGAATGCCTTATTAATAGGGTGTTTTCTGTTTTTGGCTGCCCAAAGGAGATCCTCAGTGATAGGGGATCGAATTTCAGGTCGGATTTAATTAAACAATTGATGGTGGGTTTAGACATTGAGCAGCGTTTTGCTACGGCTTTCCACCCCCAGACCAATGGTCTGACCGAACGTAATAATTCTACGTTCGAGGCCATGCTGGCACTCTATGTCAACACCCAGCAAACCGACTGGGATAAGTACATCCATCCACTGGTGTTTACTCACAACTGCAGCGTGTCAGAGTCATCTAGGCTCTCGCCCTATTTCATGGTGTTTGGACGCCACCCCCGACTACCGGCCGACGTTACCTTAGACCCGTACCCCGATGGCGATCCCAGCACTTACGATCCGCTGCATAGGTTGAAGGAGATGCAGGAGAAGGGACGCAACCACCTCATTAACGCCCAGGCAAAACAGAAGCGCCGAGCTGATCAAAAACGCCGTAGTTTGTCGTATCGACCGGGAGACTTGGTACTGATCCACACTCCCAGAAGGGTCATCGGACGTAGCCCAAAACTGATGTGCCGATGGTACGGACCCTACAGGGTACTAGAACAAATAGGCGAATTAAATTATACCGTGGAACTAGTAAATTCGAGGTTCAGAGGGGCCGCTCCTAAACGCGACGTTGTACACGTCGTACGCATGAAGAAATATTACCCGCGGACACCGGATACTTTCCGGCCGGAAGAATTTATATCTGACTCCGACGATAGTGACGGGGACGATCCCGGAGGGGAATCAGCTGGGGACGGGAATGATAATACTAGGCCGCCGGCCCAAGCGGATGACGACCACTCTCCTGACGCACCACAACCAGCGGTTCGGCATGTAGTGACGCTCCCTTGGAACCCCAACCATCGACGTCAGGAGTAAACCCGCGGAATACCCCAGTAGACAACGTTCCACCGATTGAATCTCGCACAAGGCGGACGCGACGGCCACCTGGCCATTTAAAGGAGTACCTCATGACTTGGCGCGACGAGAACGATTCGGATACTGACTAGGCGTGCTTGCAATTTATTCCCCTATTGAATTTTATAAAATTTATTCATAAATTGATGGCGATTTATTCCCTTATGAAAATAAATTGATGGCGATTTATAACGTTATGAACTAACCCCGTAATTGAAGCAAGTCATGCACGTCACCACATTTACGGCATGCCTAATTTACAGCCGCAACCGCCGAATAATACACCCCGCCGAATTTAGCCTAGCCACGAGCGTTCGCATGTAAGTTCAACTAGCCGTTCAATACTAGCCGGTCAAAACTAGCCGTTCAACTAGCCGTTCAATACTAGCCGTTCACACCCGTAGTTGTTTTATCAGTCGAGAGGCCTTGCTCTATAGGTCACGTGACACTGTGTCCCAGGGTCGAGTGCGCCGCCTCGGATGTTATTGTGCTGCTAACCTTAGTTAAGCTAGTTAAGTTAAAGTATGTATTTCGCATTACCCTATAACGCTACACTCGTACACCAACCATTGTTGAGTTATGCCGGTACCCCCTCCTCACTTGTCCTTGTTAACGTTTACCTCATGGGGCTTACCTGTGGTTAGGAGCAGCCGCGGGGGACGACTCATTAGTGGATGACTCGTTTCTGTCCAGTTCAGTTACGACTGAGTCTCAGGTTCAGCCACTACTCAACCTGAGATGAGGGCGTAACTGCACTCATGCTCTAACCTGGTAAGAATGCCCGCTGCGTAACGCCCAAGACCCTCCGTCCACCTGATCAGTGGTAGGATGGTTCGACCCATAACTCTCCAATCCCTATGCTTCTGCTGGCACCTAGGGCCACTAAGGCGAGCCCGCACACGCGAACAAAGCTCTTTCTAAGACGGTAGTCCCACCCTGGGAGCCACCAGGCAGCATAGATCCGTACTGAGTGGGGGTTTAAGCATCGATATGGGTCCATATGACCCTGGGTTATGTCTGTCGCCATTATTTGTTGTTTATTATTTCTGTGTCTGTGGTTGCCATGTATTGTCATTAATTGCCCAGGCCCCATTGTATTGTCGTTATTTTTGCCGCATTGCCGCTATGACGCTATGTCGTTCATTGTTGTTTAAAGGCCTCCGGCCTGTGCCAAGTATTGCTGCTATGTCGCTATGTCGTTCATTGTTGTTTAAAGGCCTCCGGACTGTGTAAAGTATTGCCGCTATGACGCTATGTCGTTCATTGTTGTTTAAAGGCCTCCGGCCTGTGTCAAGTATTGCCGCTATGTCGCTATGTCGTTCATTGTCGTTTAAAGGCCCCAGGCCTGTGTAAGTTGGTCACTATTTCTTCTGGCGTAAGTTTTGTCTTATTTCTGTTGACGCTGTCGTTCATTGTCGTTTAAAGGCCTCAGGCCTGTGTATGTTTTGCCTCTCTTTCTTTGATTGATTCTGCGGAGTCTCTACACTGACGTGGCTTCGGCGGTGTGGACTGGGAAGGGCAGAACCGAATATTTTGGCGTGGGGGCTGGAGTGAGGCAGGGTTGTCCCCTCTCCCCGGTGCTGTTTTCGGTATTCCTGAACGATTTGGCGGATGAGTTACGTCACGGTATAAAGGTTGGAAATCTGGATGTGAGGGTTCTCATGTATGCAGATGACTTAGTGATGATAGCAGATGACCCTGGAGATCTGCAAGATAATATCGATATTCTGGAGGGCTACTGCAGCAAATGGGGACTTCAGTTGAATCTGCTGAAGTCGAAAATTATGATTTTCCAGAACGGAGGAAGACGACGCGCGACGGAGCACTGGAGTTTTGGAGGTAGAGAGATTGAGATTGTGAATGAGTATACGTATCTGGGGGTGGTTCTCACTCCCCGTCTCTCTTACACCAAACACATCAAGCAGAAGGCCCACTCAGCAAAGTTTCCCCTCAATAACGTATGGGGAAGGCTGTTCGCCGATTCGAATGTCCCTCTGAAGGCTAAGATGGATGTGTACCATGCGGCAGTCCGTTCAGTCTTGTGCTACGCAGCGCCATGCTGGGGATCTCAGGAGTATGAGCAGGCGGAGGGGGTTCAGCGGATGTTTATTAGGAAACTGTTCCATTTGCCTAGGTTTGCTCCAGGCTACATACTGCATCTGGAAACTGGATTGGACACGGTCTCGGCCTTCACTCTCAAGGCCCTTTTCGGGTACCTGCAGAGGGTGGCTCATCTTCCGGATATGCGTCTCCCGAGGATCGTTGCGAAGGAGGTTATAGGGAGGAGAGTCTCGTGGGCCCAACACGTGGATCGTCTCTCTGTTGAGCTTCAAGTACAAAACGAATTGGCTTCATTGAGGGGAGACTTGGTTAAGGCGCAGGCTGATAACCTCCTAGGGAAGTTCAATGAACATAAGCGCAAGCAGTTCTGGCAGAGAGCCCTAGATTCTGGAGGATTCACGCTCTACAGAGAACTGGATCCCTTAGTGAAGGCGTCTAGCTTGATCGAGGATCCGAAAATAGATCTTGTGTCGAGTAGATGGCTGTTCAAGCTTAGAGGTGAGCTGCTGCATCTCAACGGGAAACCATATGCTTCCAACCGATGCGAGGAGTGTTCCTTGTGCAACACGCACCAGAGAGAGGACGTGTTTCACTTTCTTTGCATCTGCCCAGTGCTGGCTGAATTTAGAAGGACAGCATTCGGAGAGCCACTGCTTGGGCGTGATAGGGCATTGGTTCTGCTGAATGGCGAGGGGTGGGGAGACCTGGTTAGTTTTTGCAAATTGGCGTGGCGGTATAGGGCAATGTTAGTGAATGAGTTTAATTTTTGATTTTGTACAGTCTATAATTCTCTGCCAGTTCCAGTTCATTTTCTAATTCTTTTATGTAATTCCATTTCCATTTAATAATTATTATACGAGGCCGACACTACCGACAGACGGTTTAATACCATGTTGTATTGTTTATTTTATAGGAATAAGAGTAATCATATGTGATTTATTTAATAAACGTTTTTCTTCTTCTTCTTCTTCTTCTTCTTCATTGTCGTTTAAAGGCCTCAGGCCTGTGTATGTTTTGCCTCTCTTTCTTTGACGTATGTTTCGTCTTACAGTAGAAACTCCATTAACCGGGGTCCAATTATCCGGGAGTTCTATAAACCGGGGTTGTTTTGAACGAGAATCCCCGCTCCTTCAACCGAAGTTATCGAATGGATTTTGGCCCTTGACCTCTCCGTTATCCGTATGCCGTCGTGTTTTGTTTTGTTTTGTGTTGAACTCTTATCACAGTTCAGTTCTATCAAGTCCTTTTTGTCGTTGTGAGTCGTTTGTAGTCATGTCGGGTAAAGTGGTGAAACGTAAACGCGTCGTAGTAACCATGGAAAAAAAGTTGGAGGCATTGAAGCGCATTGATAAAGGTGAATTGCTGTGTACAATCGCTACGGATATGGGCGTGTCAGCGACTACTGTAAGTGACTGGAAAAAGAGTCGACAAAAAATTGAAAGTTTCTCCACGGCGACATCAACCCAAAGCATCGGACGGAAGAGTATGAAGCTACCTGTTTATAAAAAAACGAGCGAAGCTACTTATTCATGGTTTCAGCAGCAGAGACTCCAAGGTGTGTGCCTTTCCGGACCGATCGTTATGGCCAAGGCCAAGAGTCTCTCGGAGCACTTCCCAGAGGAGAAAGATTTTGTGGCAAGTGAAGGATGGCTACAGAAATGGAAAAAACGCTATGGGGTCCGTCAGCTGCAAGTTTCTGGGGAAAAATTATCAGCAGATCATGTTGCAGCTGTTTTATTTTGTGACGAGCTACAAGGTGTGATTCAAGAAGGTGAGTACTCACTTGATCAAATTTATAATTGCGACGAAACAGGTTTGAATTTTAAAATGGTTCCAACCAAAACACTCGCCTCGCGGGACGATTTGTCTGTGCCAGGTGGGAAAAAAAATAAAGAGCGTTTAACAATAATGACCTGTGCCAACGCCTCTGGCACCCACCGATTGCCTCTGATGGTAGTGGGTAAATCCGCCAAACCAAGGCCGCTGAAAAATATCAACCCTGATCGACTTCCCGTCTACTATAAACACCAGAAAAGTGCCTGGATGTCTGTTGATCTCTTCCAGACGTGGTTTCAACAGCAGTTTACCCCAAAAGTTAGGGTGTTTCTTCGGTCCAGAGGCTTGCCAGAAAAAGCTCTCCTCCTACTGGACAACGCTCCTTCACACCCAAGCGTAGATTTGTTGAAAAGTGGAGAGATAACAGCCATGTTCTTTCCTCCTAACGTGACCAGCCTCATCCAACCCATGGACCAAGGAGTGATTGAAACATTCAAGCGGGGTTACCGCAAATCACTCCTCCAAGAATTGGCACTTCGCGATGAAACTGAACCATTGGAAGAGAGAGTTCGCAGCATCAACATTAAACATGCTGTTTACTGGGCGGCAGAAGCATGGAATGCTGTTCGTAGCATGACTTTGAAATTGGCTTGGAATAACTTACTCAACCCAGATGACGTTCCCCTCACCTCTGACGACCCAACAATAATGGACTCGGACCTCACTGATTTGGTGACATTGCTCCCTGGACTCCAACATATTTCTCCGGATGATGTTCACACTTGGGTTGAAGACGACGACGATGCGTTCGAGCTAAATGATGAAGAGCTGGCAGAATTTATCAACAAGAAAATGAACACAAGTTCGGGTGAGACAAGCTCCAGTGAGGAGGATGAACCGGAGGATGCCGTAAGCCACTCGGAAGGATTTCAAGCCCTCGAGACAGCCCTGAAATATGTTGAGCAACAAGGATCTGCCATTCCGTCTGAATTGGCCGCCATCAAAAAATGGAGGAACCACGCTGCTCTTCACCGTCTATCTGCTCCTGTTCAGCAGACCATCACCAAGTTTTTTAACAATTCCAAAGGTCATTAGAATTATGTACATATACTGATAATGTATTTTCTCTTTGCTGTTGTAATAAAATTTGACTCCTTTCTTGTGTTCCGATTATCCGGGTTTTTCGATTATCCGATGTACCCTCCGCCCCGGCCACCCCGGTTAATGGAGTTTCTACTGTATTTGTTTTGACGCTATCGTTTTATTATTATTTAAAGGCCTCAGGCCTGTGTCTTTGTGTTTCATGTATTGACAGGTGGACCTGCTGTTGCGTGAGGGCTAAGTGATGTTGTGATTTGTCATTTTGCGGGATTTTGTTTTGTTTCCTCCTTCTCTCATTTTGCGGTTTTTTCTTTTTAGTTGGTTATCTTTCATTAAAAATTCGGGACGAATTTTCGTGGGGAGGGGGGTTGTCATGGCGGGCTGTAGAGGGATTATGCACCATCAGCAGTCCTCAGCCCACCGTCCACCTTCCTCCTCACGCCCCGAGGCTTCAGTCTTAATCACGCTACCAAGCCAACAAGCCGCGCCCCTTTTCATTCCATTATCCAATTTAACCAATATAAACCTAATTCAGCCCAAAAGCTCTAATATTTTCATCCCCACACCCCTTCAACACGTAACAATATTCCACGCTTTATTCCTGTGATTGATTCTTCGATTCAGCTTTTCGGTTTCTGTGATGGATCAACCCAAGGGTACGTAGCTGTAGTTTATCTTGTAACGACTTGTAATGACAAGATAACTACCCATTTAGTTAAGGGGAAAAGCAAAGTTGCACCCTTGAAAACTATGAGTATTCCCCGCTTAGAGCTCTCGGGAGCAGTGCTTCTTACAAAGCTTCTTGGCTCCATACGCCCTTTAATGGAAAACATCCATCCATCTTCTATTAATTTATTTTCTGATTCAACAATCACGCTCTCTTGGATCCGCACTCCGCCTCACCTATTAAAGACATTTGTAGCCAACAGAGTTGTACAAATTCTCGAAAACTTCTCCACAGCACTGGCGTCATGTCAATTCAGCTGATAACCCAGCAGATCCTGCATCTCGTGGTTTGCCTGCTGATGAACTATTGAACTGTGCCTTGTGGTGGAGTGGCCCTGAATCCATTCGTGAACCATTTCAACCTCCTGATGGAAATTTCGATTCGACCAGGTCACTTGAGTATTTGTCAGAGCCAACATTTTCATTTAGTATTTTAGTAGTGGCTGGACTGTCACAGCTGTGGAAACTCCTGTAAGTGATGTTACTTTTATAGATTTATTATTCCTTTCTCGTATGGCCAGTATTCAACGAACTTATGAATGTTTTGAACATTCGTTAACCTCTATTGAGGAAATTAATGTTAAGTTACCTGATGCCGAAAAATTAGATACGCTACAAGCAATGAAATCCTTTGAAGAATTATAGTTCATTTCTCTCTCCATCATGAATAAGATTCAGGAATCCAAAAGGCCTAATGCAAATAATGATACCAGTATAACTTCACAACCTTCCAGTGATAGAACCTGTCAGTTGAAGCTCCCACGTATCCAGATTGAATCCTTTAGCGGCGATTTGCACACTTGGTGTGCCTTTTACAGTTTATATAATTCGCTAGTTCATGAGAATTCTCAGTTGAAACCCTCAGAGAAATTCCATTATTTGCGTAGTTTTCTCAGTGGTCAACCTCTTGAGCTTATTCAATCCCTTCATATAGATGATGCAAATTACAATATTGCTTGGGACACTCTTGTTGCTAAATACAATGATGTGAGAATTTTATGCGCCCATTATATTGACTCTTTACTAAACTATCGTCCGATTCAAGAGGTTAATCATGCAAATCTCTCTCATTTTCACCGCACATTCAAGACTTCTGTTGCTGCTATACAAGCTCTCAAAGTCATTCGTGTTGACGATCTCTTACTTTTATATTGCCTCACGGAACTTAGATACTGCAACTCGCAAAGATTTTGAGTATACATTTTCTGAAAAGAAAATACCTAGCTTTTCTTATTTAATGGATTACGTGGATGATCAGTGCAAGGCTCTTCAACTTGCTGGCCCCAACACGAAGCCAAAACAGCAAAATCTATCACGAGGGCTCCTGAGGTATGCAGAGCGCTGCCAAATGGTTGCCGAAGAGAGTAAGGAAAACTGCTGGACTCCACCGACTCTGGAAGAACTCGATGAAGCTTCAAAAGCTGCTTGCTTCGTGAAGGAGATCGTCCAAAATGATGGGCGCAGCGAAGGCGATATGATAGCTTCGCTCTCCGAAGAGCTGGCTGTCTACAGCCACGGGCAGCAGCTCGCCGTGCCGGGAACCGCTGAAGCTGGCTACGAGCATGTTGTTCTTCAAGGAGCAGGTAATAATGCAATGATGGACGATGGTGCTCATAACGATCAAGAAGTAGACGAGTACTTGAACTACTGTGACTATGACGAACAGCCGATTTGTCAGAGTAATCAGGAGGTTGAATGGGAAGCCTTCGATCCTTACCTCTTCATCAAGCACCTGCCTCCGCTGACGTCAGAGATGAGGGCGCGGTGTCCTGCTTTGCCGCTGAAGACGAGGTCCTCCCCCGAGTTTTCGCTGGTCCTCGATCTTGATGAGGCTCTCGTTCATTGCTCGCTTCAGCACCTTGAGGACGCGTCCTTCCCAGTCCTCTTCCAAGATGCTTCTTACACAGTTTTTGTGAGAACCAGGCCTTACTTCCGCAAGTTTCTGGAGTGTCTTCAATTTTTGAAGTCATTCTTTTCACCGCCTCCAAACGAGTGTACGCTGACAAATTGCTGAACCTCATTGACCCTGCTCGACGGCTGATCAAATACCGATTATTCCGTGAGCACTGTGTTTGTGTTAATGGAAACTACATCAAGGATCTCTCAATACTTGGGCGGGATCTCTCTAAAACCATTATAGTGGACAACTCGCCACAAGCATTCGGGTACCAGCTGGAGAATGGGATCCCAATCGAGAGCTGGTTTGTGGACAGAACTGTTTCGGAGCTCATGAAGCTCCTACCCTTCCTCGAAGATCTGGTTTACATGAAGGAAGACGTCAGACCGCACATCCGGGACAAATTTCGCCTCTTCACCTTTCTCCCGCCAGACTAATCCGGCACTCCCATCATTGTACCACTTCTCGTAGAATTTTTAAATGTTAAAACTAGGTTATGTAATATTATTAATGTTGAACAACAATAAGAAAACAGGTAACATCATGCAATAATTTTATGAACTATTTTGGTTCTTCCTTTGACTGTTAAGAAAGGAATCTCTTGCCTTTTAGTTTGAACGTTCAGGTATCTATTGAAAAGGGCAGTCTTATTACATTGTTGTGTGCCTTCAGGTTAAGGCCACTCATCTCGAACTAGTTCCAGTCCTCACTTCTATTTCCTTCTTGAGAGCTATGGATAGATTTAATTAGATTTAGATTAGATTAATTAGATAATTAGAATTAGATTTAATATTGCCTGCAGCGAAATATTAAGTGACAGAGGAACCAACTTTGTTGGTGCAGCTCGTCAATTGTCTGAAGTTTATGAGATGCTTCGAAACTCCTCTACACTCATTGTATCTTTCCTCTCGAAGAATCTCATGGCGTTTTCATCCCCCTAATTCTCCACACTACAATGGTATAGCTGAGGCTTGCGTCAAGTCAGCCAAACACCACCTCCTTCGAGTAATAGGGCTACAGAAGCTGACGTATGAGGAGCTTCTGACCATCATTGTACGAGTTGAAGCTATACTTTGTCAGACTTCTGCTGGTCGATTGGACCAGGATGGGATAAACATCACCACCAGTCCAATCGACCACAACACCTCCGCTGATTATCCTATCGGTGAAACGGACAAGCGACGGGCAGTCGATGCGTTGCCTCCGTGTGTGGATCATCAAACTGCCGTCGCCCCTCACCTGAGTTGAGTACTTTTCAGTTCCGTTATTTTTATTTTGCGTCTTTTACGGTGCACGAGTCTAGGTGGTTGGATTGCAGGACATTTTATTTTTATCTTATAAAAGAGGTCTTTCCGTTTTTTGATTTTTAGGTAGGCAAGGATTTTCCAATATATTTATTTTATTTTTACACCAAGAGACATTTTTATTTTATTTTACCACCCCCCAAAATCAAGAAGAGTTTTCTTTCCGCTAAGATTTCCCATTCAGGGAAAATCTTAACAACTGGTAGCAGAGCCCCCCGATCAACGCGTCACGCGCAAGGCAATACCTTTTTTTTACCTACAGACCTCATTGTGACTTTATAATTACTGTTTTCATTCTACAAAATACATGAACAAAAATTTATCCAACATGCAGTGCGCAAAATGCGACAGTACAAACGTACCTGCAGATCCCGTAAAATGCTCTCAATGCAACCAACACTTTCACGCCTCTTGCACTCGCCTTCTAAGCCTAGACAAATGGACCAAGACGTCTTATGAAAATCGAGCAAAATGGAATTGCGACCTCTGCAAAGGGGATTCATTGTCAGTTGGGTCGGACTCCTCCCCGCCAGCCGATTTACCTCCCCCCCTTTGGTATAAAAACCTCCTCCAAGACCTCGAGCTCATCAAGACGGACATGTTTGCGCTTAAAAAGGAAAACGAATTATTGAAAAACGAAAATAAAACACTTCGTGAAGACATGACACAACTAAAAATACAGGAACTGGAACAAATTAAAACAGACATAAACGCGGCACAATTAAACATTACACATCTAATCGACGACATAGGGGAAATGAAATCATCAGCAACGACATCAAGCAGTACCTACCATCGCGCATCGATATTTGATTATAAAACACAACTTCCCGATCATGGCGAAAATATCCCAAAATTCATAGAGACGGAAATTGCAAAAGTCCCAAAATTGTACACCAATAACCCCTGGAGTCTGATAAAATTTCTCGAGAAACTACATTTATTAAACGGGATGAATGATCGGATTTTCAAACCGGTCTTCCAACGAATTGCCACTTGCCAAAGCAATTCGATTCTGCTCAGAATAGCCACTGAACGCATCATTACTTTCAAGTCAGTCGCCAAAACACTGCTGGACGAGTTGACTACTCCCCACACCAAGCTGAACTTAGTTCAAGAGAAAATTCTTAGACCACAGTTTGCCAACGAAAATTTTCGAACGTACGTAGAACAAGTCTGCAAATTTAATGAAATATTGTCACAATACAAGGACGACGAAATCGTGCGTAGTATATTACAGGGGACAAATACCAACACGAGAGCGAAATTTCAATTCAACAGCAGACCGCAAACTTTAGAGCAGTTGCACAGTTTGGTTAGTGATGTTGAAAAATTAGAGCTGACGGAAAACCTTCAGAAAACTCGCTCAAATAATAAAAATCAACAGCAAAAACAAGCAAATGGTAGTCCGTCAAATAACAATAAAAACGATCGCCCGACAACACAATACTATCAACAAAAACCAACACAGCCAACAACTAAACAACAGCCGACAACACACCAACCATCGCAACAATTTAATCAGCAACGTCATAATCATCAACAATCGGAACAAACTAAGAACTCAGAAGCAACAAAATCAACAAAAGCATCTCCGTCGAAGAATACCTTCCGCCAAAATAACCCTAATTATTCCAAGCCCTTCCAGCAAGGATATCTCCAGCACATGGGTCCCCAGTCGTACCCTCCGTATTTTCCACCATACCCTTTTGGGCCGTATGACCCATCCCAGATGCAATGGCCCCCTTACCCTCAATCGTACGCTCAATCTCCGAACCCGCAACTCACGGAAGACAACCATAGGAAAAATTCGGCAGACTCTGGCAGTTCAGGCAAGAAAAACAATAACAGAAATAAAAATAATTGCAACAAAAATCCAAAAACGAATAAGGGGGGTTCACAGACAAAAACACCAACAAGGGATCACCAAAAACTTAGCTCACATCAATATCAACGGCATTTGGACTGCCGTGATGATTGATTCGGGAGCGGGATATAGCTGCGTCAACCATAATTTTCTACAGTTGGTACAGACTCAACATGATGTACTACTTCAGGACGCAAACATTTCCCTCACCCTTGGTGACTCCTCAGAAATTAAAGTAACCTTAATTGCATTACTGAAAATAAAAATTGGTAACTTGTCGTGGACCCACCCTTTCTCTGTTGTACCGAATTTGCCGCAAAACGCTATTTTGGGTATGGATTTCATTAAAAAATCAAATTTAATATTGGATCCGTCAACAGACTCCTTTTCATTCAAATTTCAACCCACGGTCCATTTTAATCTTTTAGGTGTTAATCACTGTGAAACTTACATATGCCATCTGGATGAAACTATTAACGAAGGGAAACTATTGGCCACCCTCGTAAAAAAATTTCCAGAGGTTCTCACCAAAGAGTTAGGCACCACAGATAAAATAAAATGTGACCTAAAACTCAAGCCAGGAGCAACCCTTAAACACTCAAAAGTAGTCTACACACAGGGCCCTATTAGACAGCAAGCCATGAAATCAATAATTGACCAGCTGCTATTGGACAAAGTTATCGAACCAATTTATACCGACACAGCTTCGCCGTGCTTCTTGGTCCCTAAGAAAAACGCCAAAACTGCTGACTCGTGGCGTTTAGTCATTGATTATAGGGATTTGAATTCAAATTTAGAATATCTGCAATATCCAGTACCTTCAACAGAATCGGCTTTCCTACATTTAAAACAAGCCAAATATTTTACCGTTATTGATTTGAATTCGGCTTACCACCAAATTCCGCTAACAGTACGATCGAAAAAGCTAACGGCTTTTCAGTGCGAGTACGGCACTTTTGCATACCACAAACTCCCATTTGGAGTTAACAAAGGGGAACAAATTCTATCTAAACTAATGGATAAATTATTCGCGGATATTCGTTACAAATACTGCTACTATTATTTTGATGATTTGTTTGTGTTCAGTAATACATTCGAAGAACACATCCAACATATTGAAGATGTGTTGCGTCGCTTAAGCGATGCGCATTTAACCGTCAACCCAGACAAACTTAAACTCGCTCGGACCACAATAGACTTTCTGGGACATCAGATATCACAAGGTCAAGTCACGATCAATCCCGATCGAGTAAGAGCGATCTTGGACATACCTCGTCCGAAAACACCCAAGGAAGTTGCATCTTTTCTCGGGAGCCTCAATTTTTTCTCTAAATGTTTACCGAATTTCCAGATTTTGGCCAAGCCCTTGAACATGCTTCGTTCGAAATCATCGGACATGATTTGGGATCAAAATGCGGAAAACGCATGGCAAGCCCTCCGGAAACTAATCACGGAGCCAACTGTTCTCGCCACGCCCGATTTCACGAAACGTTTTCACTTGTATACAGACGGGTCGAAACAGGGTGTTGCGGCTATATTGGCACAAGAACATAACGGCGTCCTTCGTCCTGTAGCCTTTGCCAGCAAGCAATTAACAAAACACCAACAGAATTTATCTGCCTACGAACTAGAGGCCTTGGCGTTTTGTTTTGCATTAAAGAAATATCGCGTTCTACTGGAACATAATGAGTTTGACCTCTTCACCGATCACAAAGCGTTGCAGGCGATCTCCAATCTTGCGAAAAACGGAGGAAAGTTGGCCCGTTGGGTTACAGAGTTTATGCCGTTCCGTTATAAGGTCCATCATATCAAGGGGACATCCAACACAATCTCTGACTATCTTAGCCACAATCCAATTAAAACCACTCCCACTGAATCCAGGAATCTCACATCAGAAGATAGCGACGCAAACCGCGCGAGACAGACGACGGGCATCGACATGCAAACGTCAGACACACTCGCTATTCTTCAACACTTCCCGAATATTTTCTCCGATTTTAATAAAGCTCAGCGGGACGATCCAGCGTTGACCACTATAATCCACAACATCTCTACCGCACACAATGATAACACTCGATTCTGCATCAAGAAAGGCCGGTTGATGTATGAGACGAAACCAAACGAGTTTCGCGCCGTAGTACCAGCTGCTTTGATTGACACGGTTTTTCAGTATTTTCATGCATCCGTAATTGGGTCACATTGGGGTGTCAAACGTACGGCACACGCGATAAAACGACACTTCTATTGGAACAATATGTTCAAACAAATAAAACAAAAGATCGGCAGCTGTACAGTTTGTCTACAAAACAAATCCGATAGAAGCAGACCCAAAGGCCAACTATCGTCGCATCCGGATACACGGGTTTCACAAACTCTCTACATCGACACCGCCGGCCCACTACCTACGTCATACGGTCATAAGCATATACTGATAGCCGTTGATGGAATGTCCAGGTATACTTTCCTGATACCACTCTCGAGAACAACATCAGACACAATAATCAACGCACTACAGAACAATGTCTTCAAATACTTCGGATTTTGGGAGAGAATAGTCAGCGACAACGCTACGTGTTTCACGTCGAAGAAATTTACAGACTACATGTTTTCCCTTGGGACGAAACATAGCCTCCTACCCCCCTATTACCCAAATCCAAATCTCGCTGAAAGACAAATTCAGAATTTGAAAGCTTCACTGCGGTCGCAATGCGAAGGAGACCACAGCAAATGGGCAAAAAATTTGTACCTCACACAACTCGCCTTGAACTCAGCATACAACGCCACAACTAAATTCAGCCCCGTAGAGTTGTTTCTTGGACGGTGTTTACTGACACCATTGCATTTCTTGTGGGACATTGATGAAGAAAGTTTAAACCTCACCGAAACATGGCAAACAGCTATTGGTAATATACAGGCACAACACAAAAAGTACGCGACACAATACAACAAGAAACACATCGCTACAACATACTCACCTGGGGATCACGTCTATCTGAGAGCACATGTGCTTTCAGATAAAAGCAAGTCAATTACCCAGACGCTGGCTCCTCGTTTTTGTGGCCCATACCTCATTACCAAGGCACTGTCTCCCGTTACCTACCTGATACAGGACCTGCATAAACCATCCACTACCAAGACAGCTCACGTATCTCAACTAAAATTAGTGAGAGATCATCGCCACAAATAGCTCAAGCACACAATAATTAACAAGTAAATAAATAAATAAACATAACAATGAGAAACATTATAACAACAAACCGTAAAAAATTGAAGGAAGCTTCACCTATTCAGTGCCCTCTCTTATCACAGCAAATGTCCATTAACCCACCAATTCTAGGTAGGTTCAGAAACGATACTTTATAACCACTAGCTTAGTAGCTAATTTATACCACTATGACTCTGCATCCGCGTGCGCGAAGTGAGTAGCGTCCTCGCGCAACAGTGCATCGTCGGAACATCTTGAAGCTCATTATTATTTTCAGACTTTTCAAACAATACATTTATTTGTACAAGTTTATATATATAAGTTCTTTAGTCGAGGGACTGATGTTCCCTCCCTCGACTTAGGGCAGCATTGTCACGCGAACTTTGCATCATTGATTCAAATTAGCAGTAGCTCAGAACAGTTATTTCATTAGACAATATTTATTGTTCGAAGAGACAAATCAGAACTCTTGCTCGCCTCGCATTGTTCCACCTGAGGTTTAGGGAAAAGCCCTGGGCAGTTTTTATGCCGGAACGAGGTGTCTGAGCTCAAATCTCACTATCACTATCCTCTCCAGTTCAGCAGTCTGACATATATTCATGAACATTGACGAGTTCAGGGACCATCTTTCCGGCTTTTCTGCCGGTGTGGTATTTCCCCTCGATAAAAAACAGCCACGAGGTTTTGACCACATCCATCCCCTCTCTTTCACAATTTCTCTCCTCTCAAAAGGACCTCCGAATAGGCAGTAGGGTGCTTCAGTTAGGGCAGCCAAACATCTGAGACCGTCACCACTTCAGACTTTAAAGACGAAAAATTTATCCAAATTTGAGACATAGGGGAGGGGGCTGATGCCAGACTTCTGCTGGTCGATTGGACCAGTTTGGGATAAACATCACCACCAGTCCAATCGACCACAACACCTCCGCTGATTATCCTATCGGTGAAACGGACAAGCGACGGGCAGTCGATGCGTTGCCTCCGTGTGTGGATCATCAAACTGCCGTCGCCCCTCACCTGAGTTGAGTACTTTTCAGTTCCGTTATTTTTATTTTGCGTCTTTTACGGTGCACGAGTCTAGGTGGTTGGATTGCAGGACATTTTATTTTTATCTTATAAAAGAGGTCATTCCGTTTTTTAATTTTTAGGTAGGCAAGGATTTTCCAATATATTTATTTTATTTTTACACCAAGAGACATTTTTATTTTATTTTACCACCCCCCAAAATCAAGAAGAGTTTTCTTTCCGCTAAGATTTCGCATTCAGGGAAAATCTTAACAACTTAACAGCCGTCCTCTAGGTGTTATGACTTCGGATCACCGTGACCTTGACTATTCGACCCCAGGACACTTCCACTCTGGTTCCTGAAGAAGATTTAGTTCCTGTGAACATGAATCGGCTGTCCCGTTATCAACTTCTTAACCAGGCTATCCAATCATTATGGAAGAGATGGGTAGCTGAATACATCCCCACTCTTCTTCCCCGCAATAAATGGAAGGATGCTCAGGATAACATCGCTGTCAGGTCTGTTGTCTTCATTCGCAAAGAAGGCACTCCTCCACTTCAGTGGCCCATTGACAGGGTTGAAGAAGTCTTCACCGCCAAGGACGGGGTAATCCGAGTCGCTCGCATCAGAACTTCTTATGGGTCTTATGTACAGGCTGTGCATAACCTCATACCGCTTCCTGATGTACAATAGCCCCTTCCAATTCAACCTTTAGTTTTAAGTTAATTTCTAGTTTTAAGTTTGTACATAAATATGAGAAGTTGAAAAAGAAAAAAGTTTCGTTCTTTCTAGAATTTTGTGCCTGTGAAATTTATAAGGCTTACATTTTATTGCGAAACTCAGAAGTTTCACCGTGGCGGAGTATGTTAGCGCCAACATTTTCATTTAGTATTTTAGTAGTGGCTGGACTGTCACAGCTGTGGAAACTCCAGTAAGTGATGTTACTTTTATGGATTTATTCCTTTCTCGTATGGCTAGTATTCAACGTACTTATGAATGTTTTGAACGTTCGTTAACCTCTATTGAGGAAATTAATGTTAAGTTACCTGATGCCGAAAAATTAGATACGCTACAAGCAATGAAATCCTTTGAAGAATTATAGTTCATTTCTGTCTCCATCATGAATAAGATTCAGGAATCCAAAAGGCCTAATGCAAATAATGATACCAGTATAACTTCACAACCTTCCAGTGATAGAACCTGTCAGTTGAAGCTCCCACGTATCCAGATTGAATCCTTTAGCGGCGATTTGCACACTTGGTGTGCCTTTTACAGTTTATATAATTCGCTAGTTCATGAGAATTCTCAGTTGAAACCCTCAGAGAAATTCCATTATTTGCGTAGTTTTCTCCGTGGTCAACCTCTTGAGCTTATTCAATCCCTTCATATAGATGATGCAAATTACAATATTACTTGGGACACTCTTGTTGCTAAATACAATGATGTGAGAATTTTATGCGCCCATTATATATTGACTCTTTACTAAACTATCGTCCGATTCAAGAGGTTAATCATGCAAATCTCTCTCATTTTCACCGCACATTCTAGACTTCTGTTGCTGCTATACAAGCTCTCAAAGTCATACGTGTTGACGATCTCTTACTTTTATATTGCCTCACGAAACTTAGATACTGCAACTCGCAAAGATTTTGGGTATACATTTTCTGAAAAGAAAATACCTAGCTTTTCTGATTTAATGGATTACGTGGATGATCAGTGCAAGGCTCTTCAACTTGCTGGCCCCAACACGAAGCCAAAACAGCAAAATCTATCACGAGGGCCCCTGAGGTATGCAGAGCGCTGCCAAATGGTTGCCGAAGAGAGTAAGGAAAACTGCTGGACTCCACCGACTCTGGAAGAACTCGATGAAGCTTCAAAAGCTGCTTGCTTCGTGAAGGAGATCGTCCAAAATGATGGGCGCAGCGAAGGCGATATGATAGCTTCGCTCTCCGAAGAGCTGGCTGTCTACAGCCACGAGCAGCAGCTCGCCGTGCCGGGAACCGCTGAAGCTGGCTACGAGCATGTTGTTCTTCAAGGAGCAGGTAATAATGCAATGATGGACGATGGTGCTCATAACGATCAAGAAGTAGACGAGTACTTGAACTACTGTGACTATGACGAACAGCCGATTTGTCAGAGTAATCAGGAGGTTGAATGGGAAGCCTTCGATCCTTACCTCTTCATCAAGCACCTGCCTCCGCTGACGTCAGAGATGAGGGCGCGGTGTCCTGCATTGCCGCTGAAGACGAGGTCCTCCCCCGAGTTTTCGCTGGTCCTCGATCTTGATGAGGCTCTCGTTCATTGCTCGCTTCAGCACCTTGAGGACGCGTCCTTCCCAGTCCTCTTCCAAGATGCTTCTTACACAGTTTTTGTGAGAACCAGGCCTTACTTCCGCAAGTTTCTGGAGTGTCTTCAATTTTTGAAGTCATTCTTTTCACCGCCTCCAAACGAGTGTACGCTGACAAATTGCTGAACCTCATTGACCCTGCTCGACGGCTGATCAAATACCGATTATTCCGTGAGCACTGTGTTTGTGTTAATGGAAACTACATCAAGGATCTCTCAATACTTGGGCGGGATCTCTCTAAAACCATTATAGTGGACAACTCGCCACAAGCATTCAGGTACCAGCTGGAGAATGGGATCCCAATCGAGAGCTGGTTTGTGGACAGAACTGTTTCGGAGCTCATGAAGCTCCTACCCTTCCTCGAAGATCTGGTTTACATGAAGGAAGACGTCAGACCGCACATCCGGGACAAATTTCGCCTCTTCACCTTTCTCCCGCCAGACTAATCCGGCACTCCCATCATTGTACCACTTCTCGTAGAATTTTTAAATGCTAAAACTAGGTTATGTAATATTATTAATGTTGAACAACAATAAGAAAACAGTTAACATCATGCAATAATTTTATGAACTATTTTGGTTCTTCCTTTGACTGTTAAGAAAGGAATCTCTTGCCTTTTAGTTTGAACGTTTAGGTATCTATTGAAAAGGGCAGTCTTATTACATTGTTGTGTGCCTTCAGGTTAAGGCCACTCATCTCGAACTAGTTCCAGTCCTCACTTCTATTTCCTTCTTGAGAGCTATGGATAGATTTAATTAGATTTAGATTAGATTAATTAGATAATTAGAATTAGACTTAATATTGCCTGCAGCGAAATATTAAGTGACAGAGGAACCAACTTTGTTGGTGCAGCTCGTCAATTGTCTGAAGTTTATGAGATGCTTCGAAACTCCTCTACACTCATTGTATCTTTCCTCTCGAAGAATCTCATGGCGTTTTCATCCCCCTAATTCTCCACACTACAATGGTATAGCTGAGGCTTGCGTCAAGTCAGCCAAACACCATCTCCTTCGAGTAATAGGGCGTATGAGGAGCTACTGACCATCAATGTACGAGTTGAAGCTATACTTAACAGCCGTCCTCTAGGTGTTATGACTTCAGATCACCGTGACCTTGACTATTCGACCCCAGGACACTTCCACTCTGGTTCCTGAAGAAGATTTAGTTCCTGTGAACATGAATCGGCTGTCCCGTTATCAACGTCTTAACCAGGCTATCCAATCATTATGGAAGAGATGGGTAGCTGAATACATCCCCACTCTTCTTCCCCGCAATAAATGGAAGGATGCTCAGGATAACATCACTGTCGGGTCTGTTGTCTTCATTCGCAAAGAAGGCACTCCTCCACTTCAGTGGCCCATTGACAGGGTTGAAGAAGTCTTCACCGCCAAGGACGGGGTAATCCGAGTCGCTCGCATCAGAACTTCTTATGGGTCTTATGTACAGGCTGTGCATAACCTCATACCGCTTCCTGATGTACAATAGCCCCTACCAATTCAACCTTTAGTTTTAAGTTAATTTCTAGTTTTAAGTTTGTACATAAATATGAGAAGTTGAAAAAAAAAAAGTTTCGTTCTTTCTAGAATTTTGTGCCTGTGAAATTTATAAGGCTTACATTTTATTGCGAAACTCAGAAGTTTCACCGCGGCGGAGTATGTTAGCGCCAACATTTTCATTTAGTATTTTAGTAGTGGCTGGACTGTCACAGCTGTGGAAACTCCTGTAAGTGATGTTACTGTTATAGATTTATTCCTTTCCCGTATGGCTAGTATTCAACGTACTTATGAATGTTTTGAACGTTCGTTAACCTCTATTGAGGAAATTGATGTTAAGTTACCTGATGCCGAAAAATTAGATACGCTACAAGCAATGAAATCCTTTGAGGAATTATACTTCATTTCTCTCTCCATCATGAATAAGATTCAGGAATCCAAAAGGCCTAATGCAAATAATGATACCAGTATAACTTCACAACCTTCCAGTGATAGAACCTGTCAGTTGAAGCTCCCACGTATCCAGATTGAATCCTTTAGCGGCGATTTGCACACTTGGTGTGCCTTTTACAGGTTATATAATTCGCTAGTTCATGAGAATTCTCAGTTGATACCCTCAGAGAAATTCCATTATTTGCGTAGTTTTCTCAGTGGTCAACCTCTTGAGCTTATTCAATCCCTTCATATAGATGATGCAAATTACAATATTGCTTGGGACACTCTTGTTGCTAAATACAATGATGTGAGAATTTTATGCGCCCATTATATTGACTCTTTACTAAACTATCGTCCGATTCAAGAGGTTAATCATGCAAATCTCTCTCATTTTCACCGCACATTCAAGACTTCTGTTGCTGCTATACAAGCTCTCAAAGTCATTCGTGTTGACGATCTCTTACTTTTATATTGCCTCACGAAACTTAGATACTGCAACTCGCAAAGATTTTGGGTATACATTTTCTGAAAAGAAAATACCTAGCTTTTCTGATTTAATGGATTACGTGGATGATCAGTGCAAGGCTCTTCAACTTGCTGGCCCCAACACGAAGCCAAAACAGCAAAATCTATCACGAGGGCCCCTGAGGTATGCAGAGCGCTGCCAAATGGTTGCCGAAGAGAGTAAGGAAAACTGCTGGACTCCACCGACTCTGGATGAACTCGTTGAAGCTTCAAAAGCTGCTTGCTTCGTGAAGGAGATCGTCCAAAATGATGGGCGCAGCGAAGGCGATATGATAGCTTCGCTCTCCGAAGAGCTGGCTGTCTACAGCCACGGGCAGCAGCTCGCCGTGCCGGGAACCGCTGAAGCTGGCTACGAGCATGTTGTTCTTCAAGGAGCAGGTAATAATGCAATGATGGACGATGGTGCTCATAACGATCAAGAAGTAGACGAGTACTTGAACTACTGTGACTATGACGAACAGCCGATTTGTCAGAGTAATCAGGAGGTTGAATGGGAAGCCTTCGATCCTTACCTCTCCATTAAGCACCTGCCTCCGCTGACGTCAGAGATGAGGGCGCGGTGTCCTGCTTTGCCGCTGAAGACGAGGTCCTCCCCCGAGTTTTCGCTGGTCCTCGATCTTGATGAGGCTCTCGTTCATTGCTCGCTTCAGCACCTTGAGGACGCGTCCTTCCCAGTCCTCTTCCAAGATGCTTCTTACACAGTTTTTGTGAGAACCAGGCCTTACTTCCGCAAGTTTCTGGAGTGTCTTCAATTTTTGAAGTCATTCTTTTCACCGCCTCCAAACGAGTGTACGCTGACAAATTGCTGAACCTCATTGACCCTGCTCGACGGCTGATCAAATACCGATTATTCCGTGAGCACTGTGAATGTGTTAATGGAAACCACATCAAGGATCTCTCAGTACTTGGGCGGGATCTCTCTAAAACCATTATAGTGGACAACTCGCCACAAGCATTCGGGTACCAGCTGGAGAATGGGATCCCAATCGAGAGCTGGTTTGTGGACAGAACTGTTTCGGAGCTCATGAAGCTCCTCCTACCCTTCCTCGAAGATCTGGTTTACATGAAGGAAGACGTCAGACCGCACATCCGGGACAAATTTCGCCTCTTCACCTTTCTCCCGCCAGACTAATCCGGCACTCCCATCATTGTACCACTTCTCGTAGAATTTTTAAATGCTAAAACTAGGTTATGTAATATTATTAATGTTGAACAACAATAAGAAAACAGGTAACATCATGCAATAATTTTATGAACTATTTTGGTTCTTCCTTTGACTGTTAAGAAAGGAATCTCTTGCCTTATAGTTTGAACGTTTAGGTATCTATTGAAAAGGGCAGTCTTATTACATTGTTGTGTGCCTTCAGGTTAAGGCCACTCATCTCGAACTAGTTCCAGTCCTCACTTCTATTTCCTTCTTGAGAGCTATGGATAGATTTAATTAGATTTAGATTAGATTAATTAGATAATTAGAATTAGACTTAATATTGCCTGCAGCGAAATATTAAGTGGCAGAGGAACCAACTTTGTTGGTGCAGCTCGTCAATTGTCTGAAGTTTATGAGATGCTTCGAAACTCCTCTACACTCATTGTATCTTTCCTCTCGAAGAATCTCATAGCGTTTTCATCCCCCTAATTCTCCACACTACAATGGTATAGCTGAGGCTTGCGTCAAGTCAGCCAAACACCACCTCCTTCGAGTAATAGGGCTACAGAAGCTGACGTATGAGGAGCTACTGACCATCAATGTACGAGTTGAAGCTATACTTAACAGCCGTCCTGTAGGTGTTATGACTTCAGATCGCCGTGACCTTGACTATTCGACCCCAGGACACTTCCACTCTGGTTCCTGAAGAAGATTTAGTTCCTGTGAACATGAATCGGCTGTCCCGTTATCAACGTCTTAACCAGGCTATCCAATCATTATGGAAGAGATGGGTAGTTGAATACATCCCCACTCTACTTCCCCGCAATAAATGGAAGGATGCTCAGGATAACATCGCTGTCGGGTCTGTTGTCTTCATTCGCAAAGAAGGCACTCCTCCACTTCAGTGGCCCATTGACAGGGTTGAAGAAGTCTTCACCGCCAAGGACGGGGTAATCCGAGTCGCTCGCATCAGAACTTCTTATGGGTCTTATGTACAGGCTGTGCATAACCTCATACCGCTTCCTGATGTACAATAGCCCCTTCCAATTCAACCTTTAGTTTTAAGTTAATTTCTAGTTTTAAGTTTGTACATAAATATGAGAAGTTGAAAAAGAAAAAAGTTTCGTTCTTTCTAGAATTTTGTGCCTGTGAAATTTATAAGGCTTACATTTTATTGCGAAACTCAGAAGTTTCACCGCGGCGGAGTATGTTAGCGCCAACATTTTCATTTAGTATTTTAGTAGTGGCTGGACTGTCACAGCTGTGGACACTCCTGTAAGTGATGTTACTTTTATAGATTTATTCCTTTCTCGTATGGCTAGTATTCAACGTACTTATGAATGTTTTGAACGTTCGTTAACCTCTATTGAGGAAATTAATGTTAAGTTACCTGATGCCGAAAAATTAGATACGCTACAAGCAATGAAATCCTTTGAAGAATTATACTTCATTTCTCTCTCCATCATGGATAAGATTCAGGAATCCAAAAGGCCTAATGCAAATAATGATACCAGTATAACTTCACAACCTTCAAGTGATAGAACCTGTCAGTTGAAGCTCCCACGTATCCAGATTGAATCCTTTAGCGGCGATTTGCACACTTGGTGTGCCTTTTACAGTTTATATAATTCGCTAGTTCATGAGAATTCTCAGTTGAAACCCTCAGAGAAATTCCATTATTTGCGTAGTTTTCTCAGTGGTCAACCTCTTGAGCTTATTCAATCCCTTCATATAGATGATGCAAATTACAATATTGCTTGGGACACTCTTGTTGCTAAATACAATGATGTGAGAATTTTATGCGCCCATTATATTGACTCTTTACTAAACTATCGTCCGATTCAAGAGGTTAATCATGCAAATCTCTCTCATTTTCACCGCACATTCAAGACTTCTGTTGCTGCTATACAAGCTCTCAAAGTCATTCGTGTTGACGATCTCTTACTTTTATATTGCCTCACGAAACTTAGATACTGCAACTCGCAAAGATTTTGGGTATACATTTGCTGAGAAGAAAATACCTAGCTTTTCCGATTTAATGGATTACGTGGATGATCAGTGCAAGGCTCTTCAACTTGCTGGCCCCAACACGAAGCCAAAACAGCAAAATCTACCACGAGGGCCCCTGAGGTATGCAGAGCGCTGCCAAATGGTTGCCGAAGAGAGTAAGGAAAACTGCTGGACTCCACCGACTCTGGAAGAACTCGATGAAGCTTCAAAAGCTGCTTCCTTCGTGAAGGAGATCGTCCAAAATGATGGGCGCAGCGAAGGCGATATGATAGCTTCGCTCTCCGAAGAGCTGGCTGTCTACAGCCACGGGCAGCAGCTCGCCGTGCCGGGAACCGTCATGTATGCTGAAGCTGGCTACGAGCATGTTGTTCTTCAAGGAGCAGCTAATAATGCAATGATGGACGATGGTGCTCATAACGATCAAGAAGTAGACGAGTACTTGAACTACTGTGACTATGACGAACAGCCGATTTGTCAGAGTAATCAGGAGGTTGAATGGGAAGCCTTCGATCCTTACCTCTTCATCAAGCACCTGCCTCCGCTGACGTCAGAGATGAGGGCGCGGTGTCCTGCTTTGCCGCTGAAGACGAGGTCCTCCCCCGAGTTTTCGCTGGTCCTCGATCTTGATGAGGCTCTCGTTCATTGCTCGCTTCAGCACCTTGAGGACGCGTCCTTCCCAGTCCTCTTCCAAGATGCTTCTTACACAGTTTTTGTGAGAACCAGGCCTTACTTCCGCAAGTTTCTGGAGTGTCTTCAATTTTTGAAGTCATTCTTTTCACCGCCTCCAAACGAGTGTACGCTGACAAATTGCTGAACCTCATTGACCCTGCTCGACGGCTGATCAAATACCGATTATTCCGTGAGCACTGTGTTTGTGTTAATGGAAACTACATCAAGGATCTCTCAATACTTGGGCGGGATCTCTCTAAAACCATTATAGTGGACAACTCGCCACAAGCATTCGGGTACCAGCTGGAGAATGGGATCCCAATCGAGCGCTGGTTTGTGGACAGAACTGTTTCGGAGCTCATGAAGCTCCTACCCTTCCTCGAAGATCTGGTTTACATGAAGGAAGACGTCAGACCGCACATCCGGGACAAATTTCGCCTCTTCACCTTTCTCCCGCCAGACTAATCCGGCACTCCCATCATTGTACCACTTCTCGTAGAATTTTTAAATGCTAAAACTAGGTTATGTAATATTATTAATGTTGAACAACAATAAGAAAACAGGTAACATCATGCAATAATTTTATGAACTATTTTGGTTCTTCCTTTGACTGTTAAGAAAGGAATCTCTTGCCTTTTAGTTTGAACGTTTAGGTATCTATTGAAAAGGGCAGTCTTATTACATTGTTGTGTGCCTTCAGGTTAAGGCCACTCATCTCGAACTAGTTCCAGTCCTCACTTCTATTTCCTTCTTGAGAGCTATGGATAGATTTAATTAGATTTAGATTAGATTAATTAGATAATGAGAATTAGACTTAATATTCCCTGCAGCGAAATATTAAGTGACAGAAGAACCAACTTTGTTGGTGCAGCTCGTCAATTGTCTGAAGTTTATGAGATGCTTCGAAACTCCTCCACTCTCATTGTATCTTTCCTCTCGAAGAATCTCATGGCGTTTTCATCCCCCTAATTCTCCACACTACAATGGTATAGCTGAGGCTTGCGTCAAGTCAGCCAAACACCACCTCCTTTGAGTAATAGGGCTACAGAAGCTGACGTATGAGGAGCTTTTGACCATCATTGTACGAGTTGAAGCTATACTTAACAGCCGTCCTCTAGGTGTTATGACTTCGGATCACCGTGACCTTGACTATTCGACCCACGGACACTTCCACTCTGGTTCCTGAAGAAGATTTAGTCCCTGTGAACATGAATCGGCTGTCCGTTATCAACTTCTTAACCAGGCTATCCAATCATTATGGAAGAGATGGGTAGCTGAATACATCCCCACTCTTCTTCCCCGCAATAAATGGAAGGATGCTCAGGATAACATCGCTGTCGGGTCTGTTGTCTTCATTCGCAAAGAAGGCACTCCTCCACTTCAGTGGCCCATTGACAGGGTTGAAGAAGTCTTCACCGCCAAGGACGGGGTAATCCGAGTCGCTCGCATCAGAACTCCTTATGGGTCTTATGTACAGGCTGTGCATAACCTCATACCGCTTCCTGATGTACAATAGCCCCTTCCAATTCAACCTTTAGTTTTAAGTTAATTTCTAGTTTTAAGTATGTACATAAATATGAGAAGTTGAAAAAGAAAAAAGTCTCGTTCTTTCTAGAATTTTGTGCCTGTGAAATTTATAAGGCTTACATTTTATTGCGAAACTCAGAAGTTTCACTGCGGCGGAGTGTGTTAGCGCCAACATTTTCATTTAGTATTTTAGTAGTGGCTGGACTGTCACAGCTGTGGAAACTCCTGTAGGTGATGTTACTTTTATAGATTTATTCCTTTCTCGTATGGCTAGTATTCAACGTACTTATGAATGTTTTGAACGTTCGTTAACCTCTATTGAGGAAATTAATGTTAAGTTACCTGATGCCGAAAAATTAGATACGCTACAAGCAATGAAATCCTTTGAAGAATTATACTTCATTTCTCTCTCCATCATGAATAAGATTCAGGAATCCAAAAGGCCTAATGCAAATAATGATACCAGTATAACTTCACATCCTTCCAGTGATAGAACCTGTCAGTTGAAGCTCCCACGTATCCAGATTGAATCCTTTAGCGGCGATTTGCACACTTGGTGTGCCTTTTACAGTTTATATAATTCGCTAGTTCATGAGAATTCTCAGTTGAAACCCTCAGAGAAATTCCATTATTTGCGTAGTTTTCTCAGTGGTCAACCTCTTGAGCTTATTCAATCCCTTCATATAGATGATGCAAATTACAATATTGCTTGGGACACTCTTGTTGCTAAATACAATGATGTGAAAATTTTATGCGCCCATTATATTGACTCTTTACTAAACTATCGTCCGATTCAAGAGGTTAATCATGCAAATCTCTCTCATTTTCACCGCACATTCAAGACTTCTGTTGCTGCTATACAAGCTCTCAAAGTCATTCGTGTTGACGATCTCTTACTTTTATATTGCCTCACGGAACTTAGATACTGCAACTCGCAAAGATTTTGAGTACACATTTTCTGAAAAGAAAATACCTAGGTTTTCTGATTTAATGGATTACGTGGATGATCAGTGCAAGGCTCTTCAACTTGCTGGCCCCAACACGAAGCCAAAACAGCAAAATCTATCACGAGGGCCCCTGAGGTATGCAGAGCGCTGCCAAATGGTTGCCGAAGAGAGTAAGGAAAACTGCTGGACTCCACCGACTCTGGAAGAACTCGATGAAGCTTCAAAAGCTGCTTGCTTCGTGAAGGAGATCGTCCAAAATGATGGGCGCAGCGAAGGCGATATGATAGCTTCGCTCTCCGAAGAGCTGGCTGTCTACAGCCACGGGCAGCAGCTCGCCGTGCCGGGAACCGTCATGTATGCTGAAGCTGGCTACGAGCATGTTGTTCTTCAAGGAGCAGGTAATAATGCAATGATGGACGATGGTGGTCATAACGATCAAGAAGTAGACGAGTACTTGAACTACTGTGACTATGACGAACACCCGATTTGTCAGAGTAATCAGGAGGTTGAATGGGAAGCCTTCGATCCTTACCTCTTCATCAAGCACCTGCCTCCGCTGACGTCAGAGATGAGGGCGCGGTTCCTGCTTTGCCGCTGAAGACGAGGTCCTCCCCCGAGTTTTCGCTGGTCCCCGATCTTGATGAGGCTCTCGTTCATTGCTCGCTTCAGCACCTTGAGGACGCGTCCTTCCCAGTCCTCTTCCAAGATGCTTCTTACACAGTTTTTGTGAGATCCAGGCCTTACTTCCGCTAGTTTCTGGAGTGTCTTCAATTTTTGAAGTCATTCTTTTCACCGCCTCCAAACGAGTGTACGCTGACAAATTGCTGAACCTCATTGACCCTGCTCGACGGCTGATCAAATACCGATTATTCCGTGAGCACTGTGTTTGTGTTAATGGAAACTACATCAAGGATCTCTCAATACTTGGGCGGGATCTCTCTAAAATCATTATAGTGGACAACTCGCCACAAGCATTCGGGTACCAGCTGGAGAATGGGATCCCAATCGAGAGCTGGTTTGTGGACAGAACTGTTTCGGAGCTCATGAAGTTCCTACCCTTCCTCGAAGATCTGGTTTACATGAAGGAAGACGTCAGACCGCACATCCGGGACAAATTTTGCCTCTTCACCTTTCTCCCGCCAGACTAATCCGGCACTCCCATCATTGTACCACTTCTCGTAGAATTTTTAAATGCTAAAACTAGGTTATGTAATATTATTAATGTTGAACAACAATAAGAAAACAGGTAACATCATGCAATAATTTTATGAACTATTTTGGTTCTTCCTTTGACTGTTAAGAAAGGAATCTCTTGCCTTTTAGTTTGAACGTTTAGGTATCTATTGAAAAGGGCAGTCTTATTACATTGTTGTGTGCCTTCAGGTTAAGGCCACTCATCTCGAAGTAGTTCCAGTCCTCACTTCTATTTCCTTCTTGAGAGCTATGGATAGATTTAATTAGATTTAGATTAGATTAATTAGATAATTAGAATTAGACTTAATATTGCCTGCAGCGAAATATTAAGTGACAGAGGAACCAACTTTGTTGGTACAGCTCGTCAATTGTCTGAAGTTTATGGGATGCTTCGAAACTCCTCTGCTCTCATTGTATCTTTCCTCTCGAAGAATCTCATGGCGTTTTCATCCCCCTAATTCTCCACACTTCAATGGTATAGCTGAGGCTTGCGTCAAGTCAGCCAAACACCATCTCCTGCGAGTAATAGGGCTACAGAAGCTGACGTATGAGGAGCTTCTGACCATCATTGTACGAGTTGAAGCTATACTGAGCAGCCGTCCTCTAGGTGTTATGACTTCAGATCACCGTGACCTTGACTATTCGACACCAGGACCCTTCCACTCTGGTTCCTGAAGAAGATTCAGTTCCTGTGAACATGAATCGGCTGTCCCGTTATCAACTTATTAACCAGGCTATCCAATCATTATGGAAGAGATAGGTAGCTGAATACATCCCCACTCTTCTTCCCCGCAATAAATGGAAGGATGCTCAGGATAACATCGCTGTCGGGTCTGTTGTCTTCATTCGCAAAGAATGCACTCCTCCACTTCAGTAGCCCATTGACAGGGTTGAAGAAGTCTTCAGCGCCAAGGACGGGGTAATCCGAGTCGCTCGCATCAGAACTTCTTATGGGTCTTATGTACAGGCTGTGCATAACCTCATACCGCTTCCTGATGTACAATAGCCCCTTCCAATTCAACCTTTAGTTTTAAGTTAATTTCTAGTTTTAAGTTTGTACATAAATATGAGAAGTTGAAAAAGAAAAAAGTTTCGTTCTTTCTAGAATTTTGTGCCTGTGAAATTTATAAGGCTTACATTTTATTGCGAAACTCAGAAGTTTCACCGCGGCGGAGTGTGTTAGCGCCAACATTTTCATTTAGTATTTTAGTAGTGGCTGGACTGTCACAGCTGTGGAAACTCCTGTAAGTGATGTTACTTTTATAGATTTATTCCTTTCTCGTATGGCTAGTATTCAACGTACTTATGAATGTTTTGAACGTTCGTTAACCTCTATTGAGGAAATTAATGTTAAGTTACCTGATGCCGAAAAATTAGATACGCTACAAGCAATGAAATCCTTTGAAGAATTATACTTCATTTCTCTCTCCATCATGAATAAGATTCAGGAATCCAAAAGGCCTAATGCAAATAATGATTCCAGTATAACTTCACAACCTTCCAGTGATAGAACCTGTCAGTTGAAGCTCCCACGTATCCAGATTGAATCCTTTAGCGGCGATTTGCACACTTGGTGTGCCTTTTACAGTTTATATAATTCGCTAGTTCATGAGAATTCTCAGTTGAAACCCTCAGAGAAATTCCATTATTTGCGTAGTTTTCTCAGTGGTCAACCTCTTGAGCTTATTCAATCCCTTCATATAGATGATGCAAATTACAATATTGCTTGGGACACTCTTGTTGCTAAATACAATGATGTGAAAATTTTATGCGCCCATTATATTGACTCTTTACTAAACTATCGTCCGATTCAAGAGGTTAATCATGCAAATCTCTCTCATTTTCACCGCACATTCAAGACTTCTGTTGCTGCTATACAAGCTCTCAAAGTCATTCGTGTTGACGATCTCTTACTTTTATATTGCCTCACGGAACTTAGATACTGCAACTCGCAAAGATTTTGAGTACACATTTTCTGAAAAGAAAATACCTAGGTTTTCTGATTTAATGGATTACGTGGATGATCAGTGCAAGGCTCTTCAACTTGCTGGCCCCAACACGAAGCCAAAACAGCAAAATCTATCACGAGGGCCCCTGAGGTATGCAGAGCGCTGCCAAATGGTTGCCGAAGAGAGTAAGGAAAACTGCTGGACTCCACCGACTCTGGAAGAACTCGATGAAGCTTGAAAAGCTGCTTGCTTCGTGAAGGAGATCGTCCAAAATGATGGGCGCAGCGAAGGCGATATGATAGCTTCGCTCTCCGAAGAGCTGGCTGTCTACAGCCACGAGCAGCAGCTCGCCGTGCCGGGAACCGTCATGTATGCTGAAGCTGGCTACGAGCATGTTGTTCTTCAAGGAGCAGGTAATAATGCAATGATGGACGATGGTGCTCATAACGATCAAGAAGTAGACGAGTACTTGAACTACTGTGACTATGACGAACAGCCGATTTGTCAGAGTAATCAGGAGGTTGAATGGGAAGCCTTCGATCCTTACCTCTTCATCAAGCACCTGCCTCCGCTGACGTCAGAGATGAGGGCGCGGTGTCCTGCTTTGCCGCTGAAGACGAGGTCCTCCCCCGAGTTTTCGCTGGTCCTCGATCTTGATGAGGCTCTCGTTCATTGCTCGCTTCAGCACCTTGAGGACGCGTCCTTCCCAGTCCTCTTCCAAGATGCTTCTTACACAGTTTTTGTGAGAACCAGGCCTTACTTCCGCTAGTTTCTGGAGTGTCTTCAATTTTTGAAGTCATTCTTTTCACCGCCTCCAAACGAGTGTACGCTGACAAATTGCTGAACCTCATTGACCCTGCTCGACGGCTGATCAAATACCGATTATTCCGTGAGCACTGTATTTGTGTTAATGGAAACTACATCAAGGATCTCTCAATACTTGGGCGGGATCTCTCTAAAACCATTATAGTGGACAACTCGCCACAAGCATTCGGGTACCAGCTGGAGAATGGGATCCCAATCGAGAGCTGGTTTGTGGACAGAAGATCTGGTTTACATGAAGGAAGACGTCAGACCGCACATCCGGGACAAATTTCGCCTCTTCACCTTTCTCCCGCCAGACTAATCCGGCACTCCCATCATTGTACCACTTCTCGTAGAATTTTTAAATGCTAAAACTAGGTTATGTAATATTATTAATGTTGAACAACAATAAGAAAACAGGTAACATCATGCAATAATTTTATGAACTATTTTGGTTCTTCCTTTGACTGTTAAGAAAGGAATCTCTTGCCTTTTAGTTTGAACGTTTAGGTATCTATTGAAAAGGGCAGTCTTATTACATTGTTGTGTGCCTTCAGGTTAAGGCCACTCATCTCGAACTAGTTCCAGTCCTCACTTCTATTTCCTTCTTGAGAGCTATGGATAGATTTAATTAGATTTAGATTAGATTAATTAGATAATTAGAATTAGACTTAATATTGCCTGCAGCGAAATATTAAGTGGCAGAGGAACCAACTTTGTTGGTGCAGCTCGTCAATTGTCTGAAGTTTATGAGATGCTTCGAAACTCCTCTACACTCATTGTATCTTTCCTCTCGAAGAATCTCATAGCGTTTTCATCCCCCTAATTCTCCACACTACAATGGTATAGCTGAGGCTTGCGTCAAGTCAGCCAAACACCACCTCCTTCGAGTAATAGGGCTACAGAAGCTGACGTATGAGGAGCTACTGACCATCAATGTACGAGTTGAAGCTATACTTAACAGCCGTCCTGTAGGTGTTATGACTTCAGATCGCCGTGACCTTGACTATTCGACCCCAGGACACTTCCACTCTGGTTCCTGAAGAAGATTTAGTTCCTGTGAACATGAATCGGCTGTCCCGTTATCAACGTCTTAACCAGGCTATCCAATCATTATGGAAGAGATGGGTAGTTGAATACATCCCCACTCTACTTCCCCGCAATAAATGGAAGGATGCTCAGGATAACATCGCTGTCGGGTCTGTTGTCTTCATTCGCAAAGAAGGCACTCCTCCACTTCAGTGGCCCATTGACAGGGTTGAAGAAGTCTTCACCGCCAAGGACGGGGTAATCCGAGTCGCTCGCATCAGAACTTCTTATGGGTCTTATGTACAGGCTGTGCATAACCTCATACCGCTTCCTGATGTACAATAGCCCCTTCCAATTCAACCTTAAGTTTTAAGTTAATTTCTAGTTTTAAGTTTGTACATAAATATGAGAAGTTGAAAAAGAAAAAAGTTTCGTTCTTTCTAGAATTTTGTGCCTGTGAAATTTATAAGGCTTACATTTTATTGCGAAACTCAGAAGTTTCACCGCGGCAGAGTATGTTAGCGCCAACATTTTCATTTAGTATTTTAGTAGTGGCTGGACTGTCACAGCTGTGGAAACTCCTGTAAGTGATGTTACTTTTATAGATTTATTCCTTTCTCGTATGGCCAGTATTCAACGAACTTATGAATGTTTTGAACGTTCGTTAACCTCTATTGAGGAAATTAATGTTAAGTTACCTGATGCCGAAAAATTAGATACGCTACAAGCAATGAAATCCTTTGAAGAATTATACTTCATTTCTCTCTCCATCATGAATAAGATTCAGGAATCCAAAAGGCCTAATGCAAATAATGATACCAGTATAACTTCACATCCTTCCAGTGATAGAACCTGTCAGTTGAAGCTCCCACGTATCCAGATTGAATCCTTTAGCGGCGATTTGCACACTTGGTGTGCCTTTTACAGTTTATATAATTCGCTAGTTCATGAGAATTCTCAGTTGAAACCCTCAGAGAAATTCCATTATTTGCGTAGTTTTCTCAGTGGTCAACCTCTTGAGCTTATTCAATCCCTTCTTATAGATGATGCAAATTACAATATTGCTTGGGACACTCTTGTTGCTAAATACAATGATGTGAGAATTTTATGCGCCCATTATATTGACTCTTTACTAAACTATCGTCCGATTCAAGAGGTTAATCATGCAAATCTCTCTCATTTTCACCGCACATTCAAGACTTCTGTTGCTGCTATACAAGCTCTCAAAGTCATTCGTGTTGACGATCTCTTACTTTTATATTGCCTCACGGAACTTAGATACTGCAACTCGCAAAGATTTTGAGTATACATTTTCTGAAAAGAAAATACCTAGCTTTTCTGATTTAATGGATTACGTGGATGATCAGTGCAAGGCTCTTCAACTTGCTGGCCCCAACACGAAGCCAAAACAGCAAAATCTATCACGAGGGCCCCTGAGGTATGCAGAGCGCTGCCAAATGGTTGCCGAAGAGAGTAAGGAAAACTGCTGGACTCCACCGACTCTGGAAGAACTCGATGAAGCTTCAAAAGCTGCTTGCTTCGTGAAGGAGATCGTCCAAAATGATGGGCGCAGCGAAGGCGATATGATAGCTTCGCTCTCCGAAGAGCTGGCTGTCTACAGCCACGGGCAGCAGCTCGCCGTGCCGGGAACCGTCATGTATGCTGAAGCTGGCTACGAGCATGTTTTTCTTCAAGGAGCAGGTAATAATGCAATGATGGACGATGGTGCTCATAACGATCAAGAAGTAGACGAGTACTTGAACTACTGTGACTATGACGAACAGCCGATATGTCAGAGTAATCAGGAGGTTGAATGGGAAGCCTTCGATCCTTACCTCTTCATCAAGCACCTGCCTCCGCTGACGTCAGAGATGAGGGCGCGGTGTCCTGCTTTGCCGCTGAAGACGAGGTCCTCCCCCGAGTTTTCGCTGGTCCCCGATCTTGATGAGGCTCTCGTTCATTGCTCGCTTCAGCACCTTGAGGACGCGTCCTTCCCAGTCCTCTTCCAAGATGCTTCTTACACAGTTTTTGTGAGAACCAGGCCTTACTTCCGCTAGTTTCTGGAGTGTCTTCAATTTTTGAAGTCATTCTTTTCACCGCCTCCAAACGAGTGTACGCTGACAAATTGCTGAACCTCATTGACCCTGCTCGACGGCTGATCAAATACCGATTATTCCGTGAGCATTGTGTTTGTGTTAATGGAAACTACATCAAGGATCTCTCAATACTTGGGCGGGATCTCTCTAAAATCATTATAGTGGACAACTCGCCACAAGCATTCGGGTACCAGCTGGAGAATGGGATCCCAATCGAGAGCTGGTTTGTGGACAGAACTGTTTCGGAGCTCATGAAGCTCCTACCCTTCCTCGAAGATCTGGTTTACATGAAGGAAGACGTCAGACCGCACATCCGGGACAAATTAGGCCTCTTCACCTTTCTCCCGCCAGACTAATCCAGCACTCCCATCATTGTACCACTTCTCGTAGAATTTTTAAATGCTAAAACTAGGTTATGTAATATTATTAATGTTGAACAACAATAAGAAAACAGGTAACATCATGCAATAATTTTATGAACTATTTTGCTTCTTCCTTTGACTGTTAAGAAAGGAATCTCTTGCCTTTTAGTTTGAACGTTTAGGTATCTATTGAAAAGGGCAGTCTTATTACATTGTTGTGTGCCTTCAGGTTAAGGCCACTCATCTCGAAGTAGTTCCAGTCCTCACTTCTATTTCCTTCTTGAGAGCTATGGATAGATTTAATTAGATTTAGATTAGATTAATTAGATAATTAGAATTAGACTTAATATTGCCTGCAGCGAAATATTAAGTGACAGAGGAACCAACTTTGTTGGTACAGCTCGTCAATTGTCTGAAGTTTATGGGATGCTTCGAAACTCCTCTGCTCTCATTGTATCTTTCCTCTCGAAGAATCTCATGGCGTTTTCATCCCCCTAATTCTCCACACTTCAATGGTATAGCTGAGGCTTGCGTCAAGTCAGCCAAACACCATCTCCTTCGAGTAATAGAGCTACAGAAGCTGACGTATGAGGAGCTTCTGACCATCATTGTACGAGTTGAAGCTATACTTAACAGCCGTCCTCTAGGTGTTATGACTTCAGATCACCGTGACCTTGACTATTCGACACCAGGACCCTTCCACTCTGGTTCCTGAAGAAGATTTAGTTCCTGTGAACATGAATCGGCTGTCCCGTTATCAACTTCTTAACCAGGCTATCCAATCATTATGGAAGAGATAGGTAGCTGAATACATCCCCACTCTTCTTCCCCGCAATAAATGGAAGGATGCTCAGGATAACATCGCTGTCGGGTCTGTTGTCTTCATTCGCAAAGAAGGCACTCCTCCACTTCAGTGGCCCATTGACAGGGTTGAAGAAGTCTTCACCGCCAAGGACGGGGTAATCCGAGTCGCTCGCATCAGAACTTCTTATGGGTCTTATGTACAGGCTGTGCATAACCTCATACCGCTTCCTGATGTACAATAGCCCCTTCCAATTCAACCTTTAGTTTTAAGTTAATTTCTAGTTTTAAGTTTGTACATAAATATGAGAAGTTGAAAAAGAAAAAAGTTTCGTTCTTTCTAGAATTTTGTGCCTGTGAAATTTATAAGGCTTACATTTTATTGCGAAACTCAGAAGTTTCACCGCGGCGGAGTGTGTTAGCGCCAACATTTTCATTTAGTATTTTAGTAGTGGCTGGACTGTCACAGCTGTGGAAACTCCTGTAAGTGATGTTACTTTTATAGATTTATTCCTTTCTCGTATGGCTAGTATTCAACGTACTTATGAATGTTTTGAACGTTCGTTAACCTCTATTGAGGAAATTAATGTTAAGTTACCTGATGCCGAAAAATTAGATACGCTACAAGCAATGAAATCCTTTGAAGAATTATACTTCATTTCTCTCTCCATCATGAATAAGATTCAGGAATCCAAAAGGCCTAATGCAAATAATGATTCCAGTATAACTTCACAACCTTCCAGTGATAGAACCTGTCAGTTGAAGCTCCCACGTATCCAGATTGAATCCTTTAGCGGCGATTTGCACACTTGGTGTGCCTTTTACAGTTTATATAATTCGCTAGTTCATGAGAATTCTCAGTTGAAACCCTCAGAGAAATTCCATTATTTGCGTAGTTTTCTCAGTGGTCAACCTCTTGAGCTTATTCAATCCCTTCATATAGATGATGCAAATTACAATATTGCTTGGGACACTCTTGTTGCTAAATACAATGATGTGAAAATTTTATGCGCCCATTATATTGACTCTTTACTAAACTATCGTCCGATTCAAGAGGTTAATCATGCAAATCTCTCTCATTTTCACCGCACATTCAAGACTTCTGTTGCTGCTATACAAGCTCTCAAAGTCATTCGTGTTGACGATCTCTTACTTTTATATTGCCTCACGGAACTTAGATACTGCAACTCGCAAAGATTTTGAGTACACATTTTCTGAAAAGAAAATACCTAGGTTTTCTGATTTAATGGATTACGTGGATGATCAGTGCAAGGCTCTTCAACTTGCTGGCCCCAACACGAAGCCAAAACAGCAAAATCTATCACGAGGGCCCCTGAGGTATGCAGAGCGCTGCCAAATGGTTGCCGAAGAGAGTAAGGAAAACTGCTGGACTCCACCGACTCTGGAAGAACTCGATGAAGCTTCAAAAGCTGCTTGCTTCGTGAAGGAGATCGTCCAAAATGATGGGCGCAGCGAAGGCGATATGATAGCTTCGCTCTCCGAAGAGCTGGCTGTCTACAGCCACGGGCAGCAGCTCGCCGTGCCGGGAACCGTCATGTATGCTGAAGCTGGCTACGAGCATGTTGTTCTTCAAGGAGCAGGTAATAATGCAATGATGGACGATGGTGCTCATAACGATCAAGAAGTAGACGAGTACTTGAACTACTGTGACTATGACGAACAGCCGATTTGTCAGAGTAATCAGGAGGTTGAATGGGAAGCCTTCGATCCTTACCTCTTCATCAAGCACCTGCCTCCGCTGACGTCAGAGATGAGGGCGCGGTGTCCTGCTTTGCCGCTGAAGACGAGGTCCTCCCCCGAGTTTTCGCTGGTCCTCGATCTTGATGAGGCTCTCGTTCATTGCTCGCTTCAGCACCTTGAGGACGCGTCCTTCCCAGTCCTCTTCCAAGATGCTTCTTACACAGTTTTTGTGAGAACCAGGCCTTACTTCCGCTAGTTTCTGGAGTGTCTTCAATTTTTGAAGTCATTCTTTTCACCGCCTCCAAACGAGTGTACGCTGACAAATTGCTGAACCTCATTGACCCTGCTCGACGGCTGATCAAATACCGATTATTCCGTGAGCACTGTGTTTGTGTTAATGGAAACTACATCAAGGATCTCTCAATACTTGGGCGGGATCTCTCTAAAATCATTATAGTGGACAACTCGCCACAAGCATTCGGGTACCAGCTGGAGAATGGGATCCCAATCGAGAGCTGGTTTGTGGACAGAAGATCTGGTTTACATGAAGGAAGACGTCAGACCGCACATCCGGGACAAATTTCGCCTCTTCACCTTTCTCCCGCCAGACTAATCCGGCACTCCCATCATTGTACCACTTCTCGTAGAATTTTTAAATGCTAAAACTAGGTTATGTAATATTATTAATGTTGAACAACAATAAGAAAACAGGTAACATCATGCAATAATTTTATGAACTATTTTGCTTCTTCCTTTGACTGTTAAGAAAGGAATCTCTTGCCTTTTAGTTTGAACGTTTAGGTATCTATTGAAAAGGGCAGTCTTATTACATTGTTGTGTGCCTTCAGGTTAAGGCCACTCATCTCGAAGTAGTTCCAGTCCTCACTTCAATTTCCTTCTTGAGAGCTATGGATAGATTTAATTAGATTTAGATTAGATTAATTAGATAATTAGAATTAGACTTAATATTGCCTGCAGCGAAATATTAAGTGACAGAGGAACCAACTTTGTTGGTACAGCTCGTCAATTGTCTGAAGTTTATGGGATGCTTCGAAACTCCTCTGCTCTCATTGTATCTTTCCTCTCGAAGAATCTCATGGCGTTTTCATCCCCCTAATTCTCCACACTTCAATGGTATAGCTGAGGCTTGCGTCAAGTCAGCCAAACACCATCTCCTTCGAGTAATAGAGCTACAGAAGCTGACGTATGAGGAGCTTCTGACCATCATTGCACGAGTTGAAGCTATACTTAACAGCCGTCCTCTAGGTGTTATGACTTCAGATCACCGTGACCTTGACTATTCGACACCAGGACCCTTCCACTCTGGTTCCTGAAGAAGATTTAGTTCCTGTGAACATGAATCGGCTGTCCCGTTATCAACTTCTTAACCAGGCTATCCAATCATTATGGAAGAGATAGGTAGCTGAATACATCCCCACTCTTCTTCCCCGCAATAAATGGAAGGATGCTCAGGATAACATCGCTGTCGGGTCTGTTGTCTTCATTCGCAAAGAATGCACTCCTCCACTTCAGTAGCCCATTGACAGGGTTGAAGAAGTCTTCAGCGCCAAGGACGGGGTAATCCGAGTCGCTCGCATCAGAACTTCTTATGGGTCTTATGTACAGGCTGTGCATAACCTCATACCGCTTCCTGATGTACAATAGCCCCTTCCAATTCAACCTTTAGTTTTAAGTTAATTTCTAGTTTTAAGTTTGTACATAAATATGAGAAGTTGAAAAAGAAAAAAGTTTCGTTCTTTCTAGAATTTTGTGCCTGTGAAATTTATAAGGCTTACATTTTATTGCGAAACTCAGAAGTTTCACCGCGGCGGAGTGTGTTAGCGCCAACATTTTCATTTAGTATTTTAGTAGTGGCTGGACTGTCACAGCTGTGGAAACTCCTGTAAGTGATGTTACTTTTATAGATTTATTCCTTTCTCGTATGGCTAGTATTCAACGTACTTATGAATGTTTTGAACGTTCGTTAACCTCTATTGAGGAAATTAATGTTAAGTTACCTGATGCCGAAAAATTAGATACGCTACAAGCAATGAAATCCTTTGAAGAATTATACTTCATTTCTCTCTCCATCATGAATAAGATTCAGGAATCCAAAAGGCCTAATGCAAATAATGATTCCAGTATAACTTCACAACCTTCCAGTGATAGAACCTGTCAGTTGAAGCTCCCACGTATCCAGATTGAATCCTTTAGCGGCGATTTGCACACTTGGTGTGCCTTTTACAGTTTATATAATTCGCTAGTTCATGAGAATTCTCAGTTGAAACCCTCAGAGAAATTCCATTATTTGCGTAGTTTTCTCAGTGGTCAACCTCTTGAGCTTATTCAATCCCTTCATATAGATGATGCAAATTACAATATTGCTTGGGACACTCTTGTTGCTAAATACAATGATGTGAAAATTTTATGCGCCCATTATATTGACTCTTTACTAAACTATCGTCCGATTCAAGAGGTTAATCATGCAAATCTCTCTCATTTTCACCGCACATTCAAGACTTCTGTTGCTGCTATACAAGCTCTCAAAGTCATTCGTGTTGACGATCTCTTACTTTTATATTGCCTCACGGAACTTAGATACTGCAACTCGCAAAGATTTTGAGTACACATTTTCTGAAAAGAAAATACCTAGGTTTTCTGATTTAATGGATTACGTGGATGATCAGTGCAAGGCTCTTCAACTTGCTGGCCCCAACACGAAGCCAAAACAGCAAAATCTATCACGAGGGCCCCTGAGGTATGCAGAGCGCTGCCAAATGGTTGCCGAAGAGAGTAAGGAAAACTGCTGGACTCCACCGACTCTGGAAGAACTCGATGAAGCTTCAAAAGCTGCTTGCTTCGTGAAGGAGATCGTCCAAAATGATGGGCGCAGCGAAGGCGATATGATAGCTTCGCTCTCCGAAGAGCTGGCTGTCTACAGCCACGGGCAGCAGCTCGCCGTGCCGGGAACCGTCATGTATGCTGAAGCTGGCTACGAGCATGTTGTTCTTCAAGGAGCAGGTAATAATGCAATGATGGACGATGGTGCTCATAACGATCAAGAAGTAGACGAGTACTTGAACTACTGTGACTATGACGAACAGCCGATTTGTCAGAGTAATCAGGAGGTTGAATGGGAAGCCTTCGATCCTTACCTCTTCATCAAGCACCTGCCTCCGCTGACGTCAGAGATGAGGGCGCGGTGTCCTGCTTTGCCGCTGAAGACGAGGTCCTCCCCCGAGTTTTCGCTGGTCCTCGATCTTGATGAGGCTCTCGTTCATTGCTCGCTTCAGCACCTTGAGGACGCGTCCTTCCCAGTCCTCTTCCAAGATGCTTCTTACACAGTTTTTGTGAGAACCAGGCCTTACTTCCGCTAGTTTCTGGAGTGTCTTCAATTTTTGAAGTCATTCTTTTCACCGCCTCCAAACGAGTGTACGCTGACAAATTGCTGAACCTCATTGACCCTACTCGACGGCTGATCAAATACCGATTATTCCGTGAGCACTGTGTTTGTGTTAATGGAAACTACATCAAGGATCTCTCAATACTTGGGCGGGATCTCTCTAAAATCATTATAGTGGACAACTCGCCACAAGCATTCGGGTACCAGCTGGAGAATGGGATCCCAATCGAGAGCTGGTTTGTGGACAGAACTGTTTCGGAGCTCATGAAGTTCCTACCCTTCCTCGAAGATCTGGTTTACATGAAGGAAGACGTCAGACCGCACATCCGGGACAAATTTTGCCTCTTCACCTTTCTCCCGCCAGACTAATCCGGCACTCCCATCATTGTACCACTTCTCGTAGAATTTTTAAATGCTAAAACTAGGTTATGTAATATTATTAATGTTGAACAACAATAAGAAAACAGGTAACATCATGCAATAATTTTATGAACTATTTTGGTTCTTCCTTTGACTGTTAAGAAAGGAATCTCTTGCCTTTTAGTTTGAACGTTTAGGTATCTATTGAAAAGGGCAGTCTTATTACATTGTTGTGTGCCTTCAGGTTAAGGCCACTCATCTCGAAGTAGTTCCAGTCCTCACTTCTATTTCCTTCTTGAGAGCTATGGATAGATTTAATTAGATTTAGATTAGATTAATTAGATAATTAGAATTAGACTTAATATTGCCTGCAGCGAAATATTAAGTGACAGAGGAACCAACTTTGTTGGTACAGCTCGTCAATTGTCTGAAGTTTATGGGATGCTTCGAAACTCCTCTGCTCTCATTGTATCTTTCCTCTCGAAGAATCTCATGGCGTTTTCATCCCCCTAATTCTCCACACTACAATGGTATAGCTGAGGCTTGCGTCAAGTCAGCCAAACACCATCTCCTTCGAGTAATAGGGCTACAGAAGCTGACGTATGAGGAGCTTCTGACCATCATTGTACGAGTTGAAGCTATACTTAACAGCCGTCCTCTAGGTGTTATGACTTCAGATCACCGTGACCTTGACTATTCGACACCAGGACCCTTCCACTCTGGTTCCTGAAGAAGATTTAGTTCCTGTGAACATGAATCGGCTGTCCCGTTATCAACTTATTAACCAGGCTATCCAATCATTATGGAAGAGATAGGTAGCTGAATACATCCCCACTCTTCTTCCCCGCAATAAATGGAAGGATGCTCAGGATAACATCGCTGTCGGGTCTGTTGTCTTCATTCGCAAAGAATGCACTCCTCCACTTCAGTAGCCCATTGACAGGGTTGAAGAAGTCTTCAGCGCCAAGGACGGGGTAATCCGAGTCGCTCGCATCAGAACTTCTTATGGGTCTTATGTACAGGCTGTGCATAACCTCATACCGCTTCCTGATGTACAATAGCCCCTTCCAATTCAACCTTTAGTTTTAAGTTAATTTCTAGTTTTAAGTTTGTACATAAATATGAGAAGTTGAAAAAGAAAAAAGTTTCGTTCTTTCTAGAATTTTGTGCCTGTGAAATTTATAAGGCTTACATTTTATTGCGAAACTCAGAAGTTTCACCGCGGCGGAGTGTGTTAGCGCCAACATTTTCATTTAGTATTTTAGTAGTGGCTGGACTGTCACAGCTGTGGAAACTCCTGTAAGTGATGTTACTTTTATAGATTTATTCCTTTCTCGTATGGCTAGTATTCAACGTACTTATGAATGTTTTGAACGTTCGTTAACCTCTATTGAGGAAATTAATGTTAAGTTACCTGATGCCGAAAAATTAGATACGCTACAAGCAATGAAATCCTTTGAAGAATTATACTTCATTTCTCTCTCCATCATGAATAAGATTCAGGAATCCAAAAGGCCTAATGCAAATAATGATTCCAGTATAACTTCACAACCTTCCAGTGATAGAACCTGTCAGTTGAAGCTCCCACGTATCCAGATTGAATCCTTTAGCGGCGATTTGCACACTTGGTGTGCCTTTTACAGTTTATATAATTCGCTAGTTCATGAGAATTCTCAGTTGAAACCCTCAGAGAAATTCCATTATTTGCGTAGTTTTCTCAGTGGTCAACCTCTTGAGCTTATTCAATCCCTTCATATAGATGATGCAAATTACAATATTGCTTGGGACACTCTTGTTGCTAAATACAATGATGTGAAAATTTTATGCGCCCATTATATTGACTCTTTACTAAACTATCGTCCGATTCAAGAGGTTAATCATGCAAATCTCTCTCATTTTCACCGCACATTCAAGACTTCTGTTGCTGCTATACAAGCTCTCAAAGTCATTCGTGTTGACGATCTCTTACTTTTATATTGCCTCACGGAACTTAGATACTGCAACTCGCAAAGATTTTGAGTACACATTTTCTGAAAAGAAAATACCTAGGTTTTCTGATTTAATGGATTACGTGGATGATCAGTGCAAGGCTCTTCAACTTGCTGGCCCCAACACGAAGCCAAAACAGCAAAATCTATCACGAGGGCCCCTGAGGTATGCAGAGCGCTGCCAAATGGTTGCCGAAGAGAGTAAGGAAAACTGCTGGACTCCACCGACTCTGGAAGAACTCGATGAAGCTTCAAAAGCTGCTTGCTTCGTGAAGGAGATCGTCCAAAATGATGGGCGCAGCGAAGGCGATATGATAGCTTCGCTCTCCGAAGAGCTGGCTGTCTACAGCCACGGGCAGCAGCTCGCCGTGCCGGGAACCGTCATGTATGCTGAAGCTGGCTACGAGCATGTTGTTCTTCAAGGAGCAGGTAATAATGCAATGATGGACGATGGTGCTCATAACGATCAAGAAGTAGACGAGTACTTGAACTACTGTGACTATGACGAACAGCCGATTTGTCAGAGTAATCAGGAGGTTGAATGGGAAGCCTTCGATCCTTACCTCTTCATCAAGCACCTGCCTCCGCTGACGTCAGAGATGAGGGCGCGGTGTCCTGCTTTGCCGCTGAAGACGAGGTCCTCCCCCGAGTTTTCGCTGGTCCTCGATCTCGATGAGGCTCTCGTTCATTGCTCGCTTCAGCACCTTGAGGACGCGTCCTTCCCAGTCCTCTTCCAAGATGCTTCTTACACAGTTTTTGTGAGAACCAGGCCTTACTTCCGCTAGTTTCTGGAGTGTCTTCAATTTTTGAAGTCATTCTTTTCACCGCCTCCAAACGAGTGTACGCTGACAAATTGCTGAACCTCATTGACCCTGCTCGACGGCTGATCAAATACCGATTATTCCGTGAGCACTGTATTTGTGTTAATGGAAACTACATCAAGGATCTCTCAATACTTGGGCGGGATCTCTCTAAAACCATTATAGTGGACAACTCGCCACAAGCATTCGGGTACCAGCTGGAGAATGGGATCCCAATCGAGAGCTGGTTTGTGGACAGAAGATCTGGTTTACATGAAGGAAGACGTCAGACCGCACATCCGGGACAAATTTCGCCTCTTCACCTTTCTCCCGCCAGACTAATCCGGCACTCCCATCATTGTACCACTTCTCGTAGAATTTTTAAATGCTAAAACTAGGTTATGTAATATTATTAATGTTGAACAACAATAAGAAAACAGGTAACATCATGCAATAATTTTATGAACTATTTTGGTTCTTCCTTTGACTGTTAAGAAAGGAATCTCTTGCCTTTTAGTTTGAACGTTTAGGTATCTATTGAAAAGGGCAGTCTTATTACATTGTTGTGTGCCTTCAGGTTAAGGCCACTCATCTCGAACTAGTTCCAGTCCTCACTTCTATTTCCTTCTTGAGAGCTATGGATAGATTTAATTAGATTTAGATTAGATTAATTAGATAATGAGAATTAGACTTAATATTGCCTGCAGCGAAATATTAAGTGACAGAAGAACCAACTTTGTTGGTGCAGCTCGTCAATTGTCTGAAGTTTATGAGATGCTTCGAAACTCCTCTACACTCATTGTATCTTTCCTCTCGAAGAATCTCATGGCGTTTTCATCCCCCTAATTCTCCACACTACAATGGTATAGCTGAGGCTTGCGTCAAGTCAGCCAAACACCACCTCCTTCGAGTAATAGGGCTACAGAAGCTGACGTATGAGGAGCTTCTGACCATCATTGTACGAGTTGAAGCTATACTTAACAGCCGTCCTCTAGGTGTTATGACTTCAGATCACCGTGACCTTGACTATTCGACCCCAGGACACTTCCACTCTGGTTCCTGAAGAAGATTTAGTTCCTGTGAACATGAATCGGCTGTCCCGATATCAACTTCTTAACCAGGCTATCCAATCATTATGGAAGAGATGGGTAGCTGAATACATCCCCACTCTTCTTCCCCGCAATAAATGGAAGGATGCTCAGGATAACATCGCTGTCGGGTCTGTTGTCTTCATTCGCAAAGAAGGCACTCCTCCACTTCAGTGGCCCATTGACAGGGTTGAAGAAGTCTTCACCGCCAAGGACGGGGTAATCCGAGTCGCTCGCATCAGAACTTCTTATGGGTCTTATGTACAGGCTCTGCATAACCTCATACCGCTTCCTGATGTACAATAGCCCCTTCCAATTCAACCTTAAGTTTTAAGTTAATTTCTAGTTTTAAGTTTGTACATAAATATGAGAAGTTGAAAAAGAAAAAAGTTTCGTTCTTTCTAGAATTTTGTGCCTGTGAAATTTATAAGGCTTACATTTTATTGCGAAACTCAGAAGTTTCACCGCGGCAGAGTATGTTAGCGCCAACATTTTCATTTAGTATTTTAGTAGTGGCTGGACTGTCACAGCTGTGGAAACTCCTGTAAGTGATGTTACTTTTATAGATTTATTCCTTTCTCGTATGGCCAGTATTCAACGAACTTATGAATGTTTTGAACGTTCGTTAACCTCTATTGAGGAAATTAATGTTAAGTTACCTGATGCCGAAAAATTAGATACGCTACAAGCAATGAAATCCTTTGAAGAATTATACTTCATTTCTCTCTCCATCATGAATAAGATTCAGGAATCCAAAAGGCCTAATGCAAATAATGATACCAGTATAACTTCACATCCTTCCAGTGATAGAACCTGTCAGTTGAAGCTCCCACGTATCCAGATTGAATCCTTTAGCGGCGATTTGCACACTTGGTGTGCCTTTTACAGTTTATATAATTCGCTAGTTCATGAGAATTCTCAGTTGAAACCCTCAGAGAAATTCCATTATTTGCGTAGTTTTCTCAGTGGTCAACCTCTTGAGCTTATTCAATCCCTTCATATAGATGATGCAAATTACAATATTGCTTGGGACACTCTTGTTGCTAAATACAATGATGTGAGAATTTTATGCGCCCATTATATTGACTCTTTACTAAACTATCGTCCGATTCAAGAGGTTAATCATGCAAATCTCTCTCATTTTCACCGCACATTCAAGACTTCTGTTGCTGCTATACAAGCTCTCAAAGTCATTCGTGTTGACGATCTCTTACTTTTATATTGCCTCACGGAACTTAGATACTGCAACTCGCAAAGATTTTGAGTATACATTTTCTGAAAAGAAAATACCTAGCTTTTCTGATTTAATGGATTACGTGGATGATCAGTGCAAGGCTCTTCAACTTGCTGGCCCCAACACGAAGCCAAAACAGCAAAATCTATCACGAGGGCCCCTGAGGTATGCAGAGCGCTGCCAAATGGTTGCCGAAGAGAGTAAGGAAAACTGCTGGACTCCACCGACTCTGGAAGAACTCGATGAAGCTTCAAAAGCTGCTTGCTTCGTGAAGGAGATCGTCCAAAATGATGGGCGCAGCGAAGGCGATATGATAGCTTCGCTCTCCGAAGAGCTGGCTGTCTACAGCCACGGGCAGCAGCTCGCCGTGCCGGGAACCGTCATGTATGCTGAAGCTGGCTACGAGCATGTTTTTCTTCAAGGAGCAGGTAATAATGCAATGATGGACGATGGTGCTCATAACGATCAAGAAGTAGACGAGTACTTGAACTACTGTGACTATGACGAACAGCCGATAAGTCAGAGTAATCAGGAGGTTGAATGGGAAGCCTTCGATCCTTACCTCTTCATCAAGCACCTGCCTCCGCTGACGTCAGAGATGAGGGCGCGGTGTCCTGCTTTGCCGCTGAAGACGAGGTCCTCCCCCGAGTTTTCGCTGGTCCCCGATCTTGATGAGGCTCTCGTTCATTGCTCGCTTCAGCACCTTGAGGACGCGTCCTTCCCAGTCCTCTTCCAAGATGCTTCTTACACAGTTTTTGTGAGAACCAGGCCTTACTTCCGCTAGTTTCTGGAGTGTCTTCAATTTTTGAAGTCATTCTTTTCACCGCCTCCAAACGAGTGTACGCTGACAAATTGCTGAACCTCATTGACCCTGCTCGACGGCTGATCAAATACCGATTATTCCGTGAGCATTGTGTTTGTGTTAATGGAAACTACATCAAGGATCTCTCAATACTTGGGCGGGATCTCTCTAAAATCATTATAGTGGACAACTCGCCACAAGCATTCGGGTACCAGCTGGAGAATGGGATCCCAATCGAGAGCTGGTTTGTGGACAGAACTGTTTCGGAGCTCATGAAGCTCCTACCCTTCCTCGAAGATCTGGTTTACATGAAGGAAGACGTCAGACCGCACATCCGGGACAAATTAGGCCTCTTCACCTTTCTCCCGCCAGACTAATCCAGCACTCCCATCATTGTACCACTTCTCGTAGAATTTTTAAATGCTAAAACTAGGTTATGTAATATTATTAATGTTGAACAACAATAAGAAAACAGGTAACATCATGCAATAATTTTATGAACTATTTTGGTTCTTCCTTTGACTGTTAAGAAAGGAATCTCTTGCCTTTTAGTTTGAACGTTTAGGTACCTATTGAAAAGGGCAGTCTTATTACAATGTTGTGTGCCTTCAGGTTAAGGCCACTCATCTCGAAGTAGTTCCAGTCCTCACTTCTATTTCCTTCTTGAGAGCTATGGATAGATTTAATTAGATTTAGATTAGATTAATTAGATAATTAGAATTAGACTTAATAGTGCCTGCAGCGAAATATTAAGTGACAGAGGAACCAACTTTGTTGGTACAGCTCGTCAATTGTCTGAAGTTTATGGGATGCTTCGAAACTCCTCTGCTCTCATTGTATCTTTCCTCTCGAAGAATCTCATGGCGTTTTCATCCCCCTAATTCTCCACACTTCAATGGTATAGCTGAGGCTTGCGTCAAGTCAGCCAAACACCATCTCCTTCGAGTAATAGGGCTACAGAACCTGACGTATGAGGAGCTTCTGACCATCATTGTACGAGTTGAAGCTATACTTAACAGCCGTCCTCTAGGTGTTATGACTTCAGATCACCGTGACCTTGACTATTCGACACCAGGACACTTCCACTCTGGTTCCTGAAGAAGATTTAGTTCCTGTGAACATGAATCGGCTGTCCCGTTATCAACTTCTTAACCAGGCTATCCAATCATTATGGAAGAGATGGGTAGCTGAATACATCCCCACTCTTCTTCCCCGCAATAAATGGAAGGATGCTCAGGATAACATCGCTGTCGGGTCTGATGCCTTCATTCGCAAAGAAGGCACTCCTCCACTTCAGTGGCCCATTGACAGGGTTGAAGAAGTCTTCACCGCCAAGGACGGGGTAATCCGAGTCGCTCGCATCAGAACTTCTTATGGGTCTTATGTACAGGCTGTGCATAACCTCATACCGCTTCCTGATGTACAATAGCCCCTTCCAATTCAACCTTTAGTTTTAAGTTAATTTCTAGTTTTAAGTTTGTACATAAATATGAGAAGTTGAAAAAGAAAAAAGTTTCGTTCTTTCTAGAATTTTGTGCCTGTGAAATTTATAAGGCTTACATTTTATTGCGAAACTCAGAAGTTTCACCGCGGCGGAGTATGTTAGCGCCAACAGTTTCATTTAGTATTTTAGTAGTGGCTGGACTGTCACAGCTGTGGAAACTCCTGTAAGTGATGTTACTTTTATAGATTTATTCCTTTCTCGTATGGCTAGTATTCAACGTACTTATGAATGTTTTGAACGTTCGTTAACCTCTATTGAGGAAATTAATGTTAAGTTACCTGATGCCGAAAAATTAGATACGCTACAAGCAATGAAATCCTTTGAAGAATTATACTTCATTTCTCTCTCCATCATGAATAAGATTCAGGAATCCAAAAGGCCGAATGCAAATAATGATACCAGTATAACTTCACAACCTTCCAGTGATAGAACCTGTCAGTTGAAGCTCCCAAGTATCCAGATTGAATCCTTTAGCGGCGATTTGCACACTTTGTGTGCCTTTTACAGTTTATATAATTCGCTAGTTCATGAGAATTCTCAGTTGAAACCCTCAGAGAAATTCCATTATTTGCGTAGTTTTCTCAGTGGTCAACCTCTTGAGCTTATTCAATCCCTTCATATAGATGATGCAAATTACAATATTGCTTGGGACACTCTTGTTGCTAAATACAATGATGTGAGAATTTTATGCGCCCATTATATTGACTCTTTACTAAACTATCGTCCGATTCAAGAGGTTAATCATGCAAATCTCTCTCATTTTCACCGCACATTCAAGACTTCTGTTGCTGCTATACAAGCTCTCAAAGTCATTCGTGTTGACGATCTCTTACTTTTATATTGCCTCACGGAACTTAGATACTGCAACTCGCAAAGATTTTGAGTATACATTTTCTGAAAAGAAAATACCTAGCTTTTCTGATTTAATGGATTACGTGGATGATCAGTGCAAGGCTCTTCAACTTGCTGGCCCCAACACGAAGCCAAAACAGCAAAATCTATCACGAGGGCCCCTGAGGTATGCAGAGCGCTGCCAAATGGTTGCCGAAGAGAGTAAGGAAAACTGCTGGACTCCACCGACTCTGGAAGAACTCGATGAAGCTTCAAAAGCTGCTTGCTTCGTGAAGGAGATCGTCCAAAATGATGGGCGCAGCGAAGGCGATATGATAGCTTCGCTCTCCGAAGAGCTGGCTGTCTACAGCCACGGGCAGCAGCTCGCCGTGCCGGGAACCGTCATGTATGCTGAAGCTGGCTACGAGCATGTTGGTCTTCAAGGAGCAGGTAATAATGCAATGATGGACGATGGTGCTCATAACGATCAAGAAGTAGACGAGTACTTGAACTACTGTGACTATGACGAACAGCCGATTTGTCAGAGTAATCAGGAGGTTGAATGGGAAGCCTTCGATCCTTACCTCTTCATCAAGCACCTGCCTCCGCTGACGTCAGAGATGAGGGCGCGGTGTCCTGCTTTGCCGCTGAAGACGAGGTCCTCCCCCGAGTTTTCGCTGGTCCTCGATCTTGATGAGGCTCTCGTTCATTGCTCGCTTCAGCACCTTGAGGACGCGTCCTTCCCAGTCCTCTTCCAAGATGCTTCTTACACAGTTTTTGTGAGAACCAGGCCTTACTTCCGCTAGTTTCTGGAGTGTCTTCAATTTTTGAAGTCATTCTTTTCACCGCCTCCAAACGAGTGTACGCTGACAAATTGCTGAACCTCATTGACCCTGCTCGACGGCTGATCAAATACCGATTATTCCGTGAGCACTGTGTTTGTGTTAATGGAAACTACATCAAGGATCTCTCAATACTTGGGCGGGATCTCTCTAAAACTATTATAGTGGACAACTCGCCACAAGCATTCGGGTACCAGCTGGAGAATGGGATCCCAATCGAGAGCTGGTTTGTGGACAGAAGATCTGGTTTACATGAAGGAAGACGTCAGACCGCACATCCGGGACAAATTTCGCCTCTTCACCTTTCTCCCGCCAGACTAATCCGGCACTCCCATCATTGTACCACTTCTCGTAGAATTTTTAAATGCTAAAACTAGGTTATGTAATATTATTAATGTTGAACAACAATAAGAAAACAGGTAACATCATGCAATAATTTTATGAACTATTTTGGTTCTTCCTTTGACTGTTAAGAAAGGAATCTCTTGCCTTTTAGTTTGAACGTTTAGGTATCTATTGAAAAGGGCAGTCTTATTACATTGTTGTGTGCCTTCAGGTTAAGGCCACTCATCTCGAACTAGTTCCAGTCCTCACTTCTATTTCCTTCTTGAGAGCTATGGATAGATTTAATTAGATTTAGATTATATAAATTAGATAATTAGAATTAGACTCAATATTGCCTGCAGCGAAATATTAAGTGACAGAAGAACCAACTTTGTTGGTGCAGCTCGTCAATTGTCTGAAGTTTATGAGATGCTTCGAAACTCCTCTACACTCATTGTATCTTTCCTCTCGAAGAATCTCATGGCGTTTTCATCCCCCTAATTCTCCACACTACAATGGTATAGCTGAGGCTTGCGTCAAGTCAGCCAAACACCACCTCCTTCAAGTAATAGGGCTACAGAAGCTGACGTATGAGGAGCTTCTGACCATCATTGTACGAGTTGAAGCTATACTTAACAGCCGTCCTCTAGGTGTTATGACTTCAGATCACCGTGACCTTGACTATTCGACCCCAGGACACTTCCACTCTGGTTCCTGAAGAAGATTTAGTTCCTGTGAACATGAATCGGCTGTCCCGTTATCAACTTCTTAACCAGGCTATCCAATCATTATGGAAGAGATGGGTAGCTGAATACATCCCCACTCTTCTTCCCCGCAATAAATGGAAGGATGCTCAGGATAACATCGCTGTCGGGTCTGTTGTCTTCATTCGCAAAGAAGGCACTCCTCCACTTCAGTGGCCCATTGACAGGGTTGAAGAAGTCTTCACCGCCAAGGACGGGGTAATCCGAGTCGCTCGCATCAGAACTTCTTATGGGTGTTATGTACAGGCTGTGCATAACCTCATACCGCTTCCTGATGTACAATAGCCCCTTCCAATTCAACCTTAAGTTTTAAGTTAATTTCTAGTTTTAAGTTTGTACATAAATATGAGAAGTTGAAAAAGAAAAAAGTTTCGTTCTTTCTAGAATTTTGTGCCTGTGAAATTTATAAGGCTTACATTTTATTGCGAAACTCAGAAGTTTCACCGCGGCAGTGTATGTTAGCGCCAACATTTTCATTTAGTATTTTAGTAGTGGCTGGACTGTCACAGCTGTGGAAACTCCTGTAAGTGATGTTACTTTTATAGATTTATTCCTTTCTCGTATGGCCAGTATTCAACGAACTTATGAATGTTTTGAACGTTCGTTAACCTCTATTGAGGAAATTAATGTTAAGTTACCTGATGCCGAAAAATTAGATACGCTACAAGCAATGAAATCCTTTGAAGAATTATACTTCATTTCTCTCTCCATCATGAATAAGATTCAGGAATCCAAAAGGCCTAATGCAAATAATGATACCAGTATAACTTCACATCCTTCCAGTGATAGAACCTGTCAGTTGAAGCTCCCACGTATCCAGATTGAATCCTTTAGCGGCGATTTGCACACTTGGTGTGCCTTTTACAGTTTATATAATTCGCTAGTTCATGAGAATTCTCAGTTGAAACCCTCAGAGAAATTCCATTATTTGCGTAGTTTTCTCAGTGGTCAACCTCTTGAGCTTATTCAATCCCTTCATATAGATGATGCAAATTACAATATTGCTTGGGACACTCTTGTTGCTAAATACAATGATGTGAGAATTTTATGCGCCCATTATATTGACTCTTTACTAAACTATCGTCCGATTCAAGAGGTTAATCATGCAAATCTCTCTCATTTTCACCGCACATTCAAGACTTCTGTTGCTGCTATACAAGCTCTCAAAGTCATTCGTGTTGACGATCTTTTACTTTTATATTGCCTCACGGAACTTAGATACTGCAACTCGCAAAGATTTTGAGTATACATTTTCTGAAAAGAAAATACCTAGCTTTTCTGATTTAATGGATTACGTGGATGATCAGTGCAAGGCTCTTCAACTTGCTGGCCCCAACACGAAGCCAAAACAGCAAAATCTATCACGAGGGCCCCTGAGGTATGCAGAGCGCTGCCAAATGGTTGCCGAAGAGAGTAAGGAAAACTGCTGGACTCCACCGACTCTGGAAGAACTCGATGAAGCTTCAAAAGCTGCTTGCTTCGTGAAGGAGATCGTCCAAAATGATGGGCGCAGCGAAGGCGATATGATAGCTTCGCTCTCCGAAGAGCTGGCTGTCTACAGCCACGGGCAGCAGCTCGCCGTGCCGGGAACCGTCATGTATGCTGAAGCTGGCTACGAGCATGTTTTTCTTCAAGGAGCAGGTAATAATGCAATGATGGACGATGGTGCTCATAACGATCAAGAAGTAGACGAGTACTTGAACTACTGTGACTATGACGAACAGCCGATATGTCAGAGTAATCAGGAGGTTGAATGGGCCTTCGATCCTTACCTCTTCATCAAGCACCTGCCTCCGCTGACGTCAGAGATGAGGGCGCGGTGTCCTGCTTTGCCGCTGAAGACGAGGTCCTCCCCCGAGTTTTCGCTGGTCCTCGATCTTGATGAGGCTCTCGTTCATTGCTCGCTTCAGCACCTTGAGGACGCGTCCTTCCCAGTCCTCTTCCAAGATGCTTCTTACACAGTTTTTGTGAGAACCAGGCCTTACTTCCGCTAGTTTCTGGAGTGTCTTCAATTTTTGAAGTCATTCTTTTCACCGCCTCCAAACGAGTGTACGCTGACAAATTGCTGAACCTCATTGACCCTGCTCGACGGCTGATCAAATACCGATTATTCCGTGAGCACTGTATTTGTGTTAATGGAAACTACATCAAGGATCTCTCAATACTTGGGCGGGATCTCTCTAAAACCATTGTAGTGGACAACTCGCCACAAGCATTCGGGTACCAGCTGGAGAATGGGATCCCAATCGAGAGCTGGTTTGTGGACAGAACTGTTTCGGAGCTCATGAAGCTCCTACCCTTCCTCGAAGATCTGGTTTACATGAAGGAAGACGTCAGACCGCACATCCGGGACAAATTTCGCCTCTTCACCTTTCTCCCGCCAGACTAATCCGGCACTCCCATCATTGTACCACTTCTCGTAGAATTTTTAAATGCTAAAACTAGGTTATGTAATATTATTAATGTTGAACAACAATAAGAAAACAGGTAACATCATGCAATAATTTTATGAACTATTTTGGTTCTTCCTTTGACTGTTAAGAAAGGAATCTCTTGCCTTTTAGTTTGAACGTTTAGGTATCTATTGAAAAGGGCAGTCTTATTACATTGTTGTGTGCCTTCAGGTTAAGGCCACTCATCTCGAACTAGTTCCAGTCCTCACTTCTATTTCCTTCTTGAGAGCTATGGATAGATTTAATTAGATTTAGATTAGATTAATTAGATAATTAGAATTAGACTTAATATTGCCTGCAGCGAAATATTAAGTGACAGAAGAACCAACTTTGTTGGTGCAGCTTGTCAATTGTCTGAAGTTTATGAGATGCTTCGAAACTCCTCTACTCTCATTGTATCTTTCCTCTCGAAGAATCTCATGGCGTTATCATCCCCCTAATTCTCCACACTACAATGGAATAGCTGAGGCTTGCGTCAAGTCAGCCAAACACCACCTCCTTCGAGTAATAGGGCTACAGAAGCTGACGTATGAGGAGCTGCTGACCATCATTGTACGAGTTGAAGCTATACTTAACAGCCGTCCTCTAGGTGTTATGACTTCAGATCACCGTGACCTTGACTATTCGACCCCAGGACACTTCCACTCTGGTTCCTGAAGATGATTTAGTTCCTGTGAACATGAATCGGCTGTCCCGTTATCAACTTCTTAACCAGGCTATCCAATCATTATGGAAGAGATGGGTAGCTGAATACATCCCCACTCTTCTTCCCCGCAATAAATGGAAGGATGCTCAGGATAACATCGCTGTCGGGTCTGTTGTCTTCATTCGCAAAGAAGGCACTCCTCCACTTCAGTGGCCCATTGACAGGGTTGAAGAAGTCTTCACCGCCAAGGACGGGGTAATCCGAGTCGCTCGCATCAGAACTTCTTATGGGTCTTATGTACAGGCTGTGCATAACCTCATACCGCTTCCTGATGTACAATAGCCCCTTCCAATTCAACCTTTAGTTTTAAGTTAATTTCTAGTTTACCACCCTCCACCGACTCTGGAAGAACTCGATGAAGCTTCAAATGCTGCTTGCTTCGTGAAGGAGATCGTCCAAAATGATGGGCGCAGCGAAGGCGATATGATAGCTTCGCTCTCCGAAGAGCTGGCTGTCTACAGCCACGGGCAGCAGCTCGTCGTGCCGGGAACCGTCATGTATGCTGAAGCTGGCTACGAGCATGTTGTTCTTCAAGGAGCAGGTAATAATGCAATGATGGACGATGGTGCTCATAACGATCAAGAAGTAGACGAGTACTTGAACTACTGTGACTATGACGAACAGCCGATTTGTCAGAGTAATCAGGAGGTTGAATGGGAAGCCTTCGATCCTTACCTCTTCATCAAGCACCTGCCTCCGCTGACGTCAGAGATGAGGGCGCGGTGTCCTGCTTTGCCGCTGAAGACGAGGTCCTCCCCCGAGTTTTCGCTGGTCCTCGATCTTGATGAGGCTCTCGTTCATTGCTCGCTTCACCACCTTGAGGACGCGTCCTTCCCAGTCCTCTTCCAAGATGCTTCTTACACAGTTTTTGTGAGAACCAGGCCTTACTTCCGCTAGTTTCTGGAGTGTCTTCAATTTTTGAAGTCATTCTTTTCACCGCCTCCAAACGAGTGTACGCTGACAAATTGCTGAACCTCATTGACCCTGCTCGACGGCTGATCAAATACCGATTATTCCGTGAGCACTGTGTTTGTGTTAATGGAAACTACATCAAGGATCTCTCAATACTTGGGCGGGATCTCTCTAAAACCATTATAGTGGACAACTCGCCACAAGCATTCGGGTACCAGCTGGAGAATGGGATCCCAATCGAGAGCTGGTTTGTGGACAGAACTGTTTCGGAGCTCATGAAGCTCCTACCCTTCCTCGAAGATCTGGTTTACATGAAGGAAGACGTCAGACCGCACATCCGGGACAAATTTCGCCTTTTCACCTGTTGGAGCCCTGTTTGTTGTGATTGACGTGGGGTCAAACAGTAAAGAAAAGACGAACCTTCTCGCTCCTGTCTACCTTATCGCTCCCAGATTCGTTCTAAAAAAAAGTCCGTTTAGTTCGACTGCTCTCTCTCTCGTCTCGACGCTTCACGCGATCACTACGCTAGATTTGTCCCCCCGCTAATTTTCGTCCTTCTGACGGCAGAATCCCGTATTAATATTTTAAATTGGCAGCATTTTGCCTAGTAGCTTCCAGTGGCATATACAATTGTTATTCCCGATACCTACCACCCATTTTCATATTGGAGCGCCTGCATCATCGCCCGAACCACGGAGGGGCCCCTCTCACCAGCACGCCGTCGACGCTACAGGTATCTACCCAATATTTTCCCACTTTAACTTTGTATGAGCCACATTTTAGAACATACCCGTTATCATTCCTTGTACGGCTTACTGCCTTCACCCCCGTGAAATATTCGCTCAAGTAGGTACTCGTGCGCCAACGCCCGCCACGTGCGTATATACCTAATCCCGCCTTTTGTATCATTCGCCTCCAAAACGAATTTATCGCCTACCATACATTTTTGGTCACTTCGAGCATAGGGTTTAAAGTATTTTGTTTTTTTTTTGTTTTTTTTTTTGCGTAAAGTAATTTTTGGTTATTGCTCTTCATCGAACTTTCGAACATAACCAAAGAGAGACAAAAGGTAAAGGGAATTCGTTATAAAATATACGCTAATAAATTATTCGCATCGCATAAGCGCTCATCTCAATCAGTAGGTACCTACACGGAGAACATTGTGTTTCGTAGGTACTTGCCAGATCTAACATATCTAGTTGTCTTAGAAATTTATTTGAACAAGCATCTTTCATCTATTCCTATCCCTATCCTTGTTGTTCCTACGTTATGCCTGCCACTGAAGGTGATAAATTGAAGTTGGAATCGCTAGTCAGGAGAAGAGAGAAATTTCGCCTACGCCTCACAAATTTGCATGACATAGGTAAACGATGTCAAGACGCTTTTTCACAGAAACTAACGCCCAGTACTGCTGATATGGAAGGCTTTGTATCCCGATTCAAGAGAGTAGAGGACGATTACAGGTACTATGACGAATTATCGGATCAGATCGGGGATCTCAACGCAAAGTTTGGCGCGGACAGGCAGGTTGAGGTGATCAATGCATATGCTGAGTACGAAGCCATGTATTTTGATGTACAATCTATGGCCCGTACTTGGAGTGTTAATCGTCCGCCTGAGCCTGTTTCATCCGCACCTATACCATCCAGTAGCGGTACGCCTCAGTTTAGATTACCTAAAATTGAAATCGAGCCGTTTGACGGTAGCATTGAAAAATGGCCCAATTTCTATGATCTGTTCAACACGTTAGTGCACAATAATAAACAATATTCGAAGATTGAGAAATTTACGCACCTGAAGAGTTTACTTCGGTCACACGCTTTAGCATTGGTACAAACGCTACCCATCACCAGTAACAATTACACGATTGCACTCCAAACGCTTATTGATAGGTTTCAAAGTGTCAGATTACTCGGAGCAAGTTCAATAGAGAAACTGCTGTCTTTCAAACCAATAACGTCGAACACGCATTCCAATTTGATTAAATTTTTGGATGTTTTCTCTACGAATATCAACGCCCTAAAAGGTCTTCAAATTCACGATACATTCGACTTTTTCATTCTACAACTGGGTTTGAAAATGCTACCCGAAGCCGCGAGAATTGAATTTGAAAATAAATACTCGAATAAAGATATTCCCAGGTTCTCAGACCTCTCAAACTTTGTGCGGGAACAAGTTCGAATTCTAGAATTGTCTCCCGATAAATCGAAAAATTCTGACAAATCATCGAAGCCTACCGCCGGTAATAAACCGCAAAACCCATACCATGCTAAAACCGCTCTATTGTCTACTACTGTTGAACAGAAAAACGATCCGTCAAAATGCCCAAAGTGCAAGCGAGGTCACAAATTGTACAATTGTTTAGAGTTTAAGAAATTGGAAGTACAGGATCGCCACGCTTTTGTCGAGGCTAACGCCCTCTGCTACAATTGTCTCGGTTTTCATTATTCATCGAATTGTCGTTCCACTTCAGTGTGTAGTGAATGTAAAAAAAATAATGTCAACGCTAAACATCACAGCTCACTACATTATCCCGCTGGTGGGAGCAATAGCAACTCCGCTAAATACAGTCCACAACTAAGTGCTGCACTCGCCACGCCTGAACCTCAAAGTACCTTGACTTGTAGTGTCAATACGCCGAAACCGAGAAATAGTGTATTGTTAGGTACCGCTATAATACATATCAGGGACAAATGTGGGATTCCTCGCCCTGTGAGAGCAATCCTGGACTCAGGTTCGCAGATCAGTCTCATATCTGAGGCCTGCGTTCAAAAATTAGGCTTAGCCAGGCGTCATGTGACCATGGGCCTAGCTGGTGTAGCCAATTTGTCCGTCCCCCCCACAAAGGGCGCTGTAGGATGTTCAGTTTTGTCTCCTACCGATCCATCGGAAGTATTTTCTACTACCGCATTAATTTTGTCAAAGATTTCCGCGCCTCAACCCAATTTTGTGATAGATCATGTAATCTATGATCGATTCAAGCATCTCGCACTCGCTGATCCCTCGTTCCACAAACACTCATCTATTGATTTTCTACTCGGAGCTGATTTGTACATGAGCATACTCTCAGATCCATGTGAGGTATTGAAAGGACAACCCGCTGCCATAAAAACCGTTTTTGGTTGGGTCATTGGTGGTCCCATTCCTTCCGTTCGAGATTCGCCACCTGATATCTCACTTTCTCTTTTGACTTGTTGTGAACAATTGGATTGTTCCATAAGGAAGTTGTGGGAAATTGAGGATATCCCCACACCGCCCGCGGAAAATCCCGACGAGGTATATTGTGAGAATCATTTTATGGGAAATCATTCCAGAGATGACACAGATCGTTATAGCGTTTCTCTGCCATTCTCTCGTGCGGATTTCACGCTCCCCAATACTAGGAATTACGCTCTAAAATGTTTAATTAATTTGGAAAAACGCCTAAAACGCCAACCCGATATCTTTAAAGAGTATCGTTTGTACATGGATGAATTCATTTCATCGGGTCACATGAGTCCCGCTAGAATATCCGCTGACTACGTGATACCCCATCACTGCGTCATTAAGGAATCAAGTACTACCACTAGAGTTCGTACTGTTTTCAACGCTTCTTTTCGCCTCGATTCTTCGTCCCCAAGTTTGAATGACGTTTTGTATAGTGGACCCAAATTACAAAAGGACATCTGCGATATTATTTCCGCCTTTCGCCTGGGTGAGATTGTTATCTGCTGTGATTTACGGCAGATGTATAGGCAGGTCAATGTTTCCCCTGACCAACGCATTTTTCAGCATTTGTTTTATCGGCCTTTACCCGATGGTGACATCGTGGAATACGAATTGAACACCCTCGTATTCGGTGTAAAGCCTAGTGCCTTCCTCGCGCAACGCACGTTAGTACAGTTGGTGAATGATGAAGGAAAGAATTTCCCACTTGCATCAAACGCAATCCTAAAACAAACCTTTGTAGACAACATTTGTATAAGTGTTGATTCCATTGGTACCGCAATCTCCCTACAAAAGGAATTGATAGACCTCTTTAATTTGGGTGGTTTTAGCCTCCGCAAATGGGCCAGCAATAGGCAAGAAATTTTGGATCTTGTTCCAATCGATTTCCGAGAGCACGCATTTGTGTTAGGAGACGATGATGATGATCAATGCATAAAAATACTTGGTTTACAGTATGAGCCCGCTGATGATTCGTTCTCATACGCTATTGATGTTGGTGACGTGAAAAACACCAAGAGAGGCCTATTGTCGCAAGTAGCACGCATTTATGATCCGCTAGGGTGGCTTTCCCCTGTAGTTTTCACCGCTAAAAACTTTGTACAACGAGCTTGGTTGTTGGGGATGGGATGGGACGATCCGCTCCCACCTGAGATCACAGGGCAATGGGAATATTTTCAGCGCACGCTGCCTGATTTGTCTCGTATACGGATTCCACGCCATATGTCTCTTCCCTCTCAGTTCTCATGCCAACTGATAGGATTCTGTGATGCCAGCACTCAGGGTTATGCTGCCGCAATCTACGCTCGTACGGAAGTTAACGGTGAAGTCAACGTCCATTTGGTCAAAGCCAAAAGCAGATTAGCTCCTTTGAAAACCGTCAGCGTTCCTCGATTGGAGCTATGCGGTGCTGTTTTGCTCACCCAAGTTCTGGAATCCCTTACTCCGCTAAGACAAATGGTTAATTTTTCTTCTGTGCACTTATTCACTGATTCCTCCACAGTTTTGGCATGGATCCGCACCCCCCCCACATAAATTGAAAACGTTTGTCGCTAACCGAGTCGTTCAAATTTTGGAGAATACTCGACCAAATGAATGGGCCCATGTTTCCACTAAGGAAAATCCGAGTGATTGCGCAAGTCGTGGGTTGATGCCTGACCTTATGTATGATTTTCAATTGTGGTGGAACGGACCTGGATTTCTGTATTCCCCAATTCGCACTTGGCATCTTTCACCCATTGAGATTGCTGAAAATGAGGAAACACTTTCAGAATTTAAGATGGACGCTATACCCAGAACCCTTCATGTGTCAGCGGAAGTCCCTATTTTGATTTCCTTGATGGATAGAGTAGGCAGTGTTACGCTTTTACAACGAGTTATTGCCCGCATAGTACGCAGCATTCGAAACTTCGCGGCGAAAAAACAAGGTTTGTTGCCCAACAAGGAACCTTTATCTCCTATTGAATTGGAATACGCACTGAATATTTGTGTCAAGGCAACGCAGACGCATCTATACGATCATGAGATTCATTGTTTGAAGCAAAACAAACCTGTTGCTTCAACTTTGATGAAGCTAGCACCATTTATTGACGAATCGGGTTTCTTGAGGGTGGGCGGAAGGTTGAGGTACTCTAGTCTTAAGTATTCCGCTAAGCATCCCCTCATTCTACCCAACAAGTCCCGTTTAGCAACATTGGTATTTGACTACTATCACAAAATCACACTACACGGAGGTCCTAAATTGGTTCAGTCCTTGGTGTAGCGCAAATTTTGGATTTTATCTATTCGGAAATTATTACGCTCCCGCATTGCTAAATGTCTGACATGTCACAAACTCAAAGCACGCCCAGTTGAGCCTATGATGGCAGACCTTCCCGCTACCAGTCTTCAAGAATGCCGTCCGTTTCTGAACACCGGAATTGACTACGCTGGGCCACTTACCATTAAGGAAAGCCATCGTAGAAAGGCTCCTAGAAGCAAGGGCTACGTAGTGTTATTCGTATGTCTAGCAACCAAAGCGATTCACTTAGAATTTGCTTCTTCATTGTCTACTCCCGCATTTTTGGCCACGCTTGACCGCTTTGTTGGTCGCAGAGGGCTATGCTCTCAAATCTATAGCGATTGTGGATCAAATTTCCGTGGTGCTTCTCATCATTTTTCTGGTGTACAAAAGTTGTTGCAAACTTCAAATTCTCAAATAGCAGACCATCTGGCCTTAAGGAGTATCAAATGGAATTTCATCACCCCTGCTGCACCTCATCAAGGAGGAATTTGGGAAGCCGGAATCAAATCCGCCAAACATCACCTTATTCGATTTGTAGGTCCACTGGTGCTTACGTTTGAAGAGATGATGACACTACTTGCCAGAATTGAAGCCATCTTGAATAGCAGGCCACTAGGATCCATTTCAAGTGATCCAAATGATGAAAATGATTACCTGACTCCAGGACATTTTCTCATTGGCGCGCCACTGTTAGCCCCACCTGAGTTGGAAGTTGAACGCCCTGTCCCCCAACTTCGGGACAGGTATCAAATTCTTCAAGCTACTGTTCAGTGTTTCTGGAAAAAATGGTCCAGAGATTACTTACAAACTCTCATACCTCGAGACGAATGGTTTCACCCCCGAGATAACCTTGAAGCAGGAGACGTGGTTTATATTCAAACCCCAAACACGCCCCCACTTCATTGGCCCATAGGCAGAGTAGAAGCCACCTACCCTGGTAAAGATGGGATCATTCGAAACGTCAAGGTCAAAACTCCTTCTGGATTTTTGGTGCGGCCTGTAGAGAAGCTTGTCACTCTGCCGCCATTGACTGAATCATCCTAACCTGTTCCTTTCCACCAAATTGTTTCGAGTACTTAACCTTGATGTTTGTTTGTTCAAATTAAGATAAATTGTGTTCTCTTGTTACATTTGCTAATTTTGAGTTTTCTTATTGCTAACATTGTTTCAAAATTCAATTATTGTTTTGTTTAGATATGTCGCTGTAATCCTTATAATGCTTACAGATGTGAATCCCTTTTTTTTTCCAAAATGTAATTTTGGGTGGGCGGAAAATGTTGGAGCCCTGTTTGTTGTGATTGACGTGGGGTCAAACAGTAAAGAAAAGACGAACCTTCTCGCTCCCCGATTCGTTCTAAAAAAAAGTCCGTTTAGTTCGACTGCTCTCTCTCTCGTCTCGACGCTTCACTCGATCACTACGCTAGATTTGTCCCCCCGCTAATTTTCGTCCTTCTGACGGCAGAATCCCGTATAAATATTTTAAATTGGCAGCATTTTGCCTAGTAGCTTCCAGTGGCATATACAATTGTTATTCCCGATACCTACCACCCATTTTCATATTGGAGCGCCTGCATCATCGCCCGAACCACGGAGGGGCCCCTCTCGCCAGCACGCCGTCGACGCTACAGGTATCTACCCAATATTTTCCCACTTTAACTTTGTATGAGCCACATTTTAGAACATACCCGTTATCATTCCTTGTACGGCTTACTGCCTTCACCCCCGTGAAATATTCGCTCAAGTAGGTACTCGTGCGCCAACGCCCGCCACGTGCGTATATACCTAATCCCGCCTTTTGTATCATTCGCCTCCAAAACGAATTTATCGCCTACCATACATCACCTTTCTCCCGCCAGACTAATCCGGCACTCCCATCATTGTACCACTTCTCGTAGAATTTTTAAATGCTAAAACTAGGTTATGTAATATTATTAATGTTGAACAACAATAAGAAAACAGGTAACATCATGCAATAATTTTATGAACTATTTTGGTTCTTCCTTTGACTGTTAAGAAAGGAATCTCTTGCCTTTTAGTTTGAACGTTTAGGTATCTATTGAAAAGGGCAGTCTTATTACATTGTTGTGTGCCTTCAGGTTAAGGCCACTCATCTCGAACTAGTTCCAGTCCTCACTTCTATTTCCTTCTTGAGAGCTATGGATAGATTTAATTAGATTTAGATTAGATTAACTAGATAATTAGAATTAGACTTAATATTGCCTGCAGCGAAATATTAAGTGACAGAAGAACCAACTTTGTTGGTGCAGCTCGTCAATTGTCTGAAGTTTATGAGATGCTTCGAAACTCCTCTACTCTCATTGTATCTTTCCTCTCGAAGAATCTCATGGCGTTTTCATCCCCCTAATTCTCCACACTTCAATGGTATAGCTGAGGCTTGCGTCAAGTCAGCCAAACACCACCTCCTTCGAGTAATAGGGCTACAGAAGCTGACGTATGAGGAGCTTCTGCCCATCATTGTACGAGTTGAAGCTATACTTAACAGCCGTCCTCTAGGGGTTATGAAGTCAGATCACCGTGACCTTGACTATTCGACCCCAGGACACTTCCACTCTGGTTCCTGAAGAAGATTTAGTTCCTGTGAACATGAATCGGCTGTCCCGTTATCAACTTCTTAACCAGGCTATCCAATCATTATGGAAGAGATGGGTAGCTGAATACATCCCCACTCTTCTTCCCCGCAATAAATGGAAGGATGTTCAGGATAACATCGCTGTCGGGTCTGTTGTCTTCATTCGCAAAGAAGGCACTCCTCCACTTCAGTGGCCCATTGACAGGGTTGAAGAAGTCTTCACCGCCAAGGACGGGGTAATCCGAGTCGCTCGCATCAGAACTTCTTATGGGTCTTATGTACAGGCTGTGCATAATCTCATACCGCTTCCTGATGTACAATAGCCCCTTCCAATTCAACCTTTAGTTTTAAGTTAATTTCTAGTTTTAAGTTTGTACATAAATATGAGAAGTTGAAAAAGAAAAAAGTTTCGTTCTTTCTAGAATTTTGTGCCTGTGAAATTTATAAGGCTTACATTTTATTGCGAAACTCAGAAGTTTCACCGCGGCGGAGTATGTTAGCGCCAACATTTTCATTTAGTATTTTAGTAGTGGCTGGACTGTCACAGCTGTGGAAACTCCTGTAAGTGATGTTACTTTTATAGATTTATTCCTTTCTCGTATGGCTAGTATTCAACGTACTTATGAATGTTTTGAACGTTCGTTAACCTCTATTGAGGAAATTAATGTTAAGTTACCTGATGCCGAAAAATTAGATACGCTACAAGCAATGAAATCCTTTGAAGAATTATACTTCATTTCTCTCTCCATCATGAATAAGATTCAGGAATCCAAAAGGCCTAATGCAAATAATGATTCCAGTATAACTTCACAACCTTCCAGTGATAGAACCTGTCAGTTGAAGCTCCCACGTATCCAGATTGAATCCTTTAGCGGCGATTTGCACACTTGGTGTGCCTTTTACAGTTTATATAATTCGCTAGTTCATGAGAATTCTCAGTTGAAACCCTCAGAGAAATTCCATTATTTGCGTAGTTTTCTCAGTGGTCAACCTCTTGAGCTTATTCAATCCCTTCATATAGATGATGCAAATTACAATATTGCTTGGGACACTCTTGTTGCTAAATACAATGATGTGAGAATTTTATGCGCCCATTATATTGACTCTTTACTAAACTATCGTCCGATTCAAGAGGTTAATCATGCAAATCTCTCTCATTTTCACCGCACCAAGATTTCTGTTGCTGCTATACAAGCTCTCAAAGTCATTCATGTTGACGATCTCTTACTTTTATATTGCCTCACGGAACTTAGATACTGCAACTCGCAAAGATTTTGAGTATACATTTTCTGAAAAGAAAATACCTAGCTTTTCTGATTTAATGGATTACGTGGATGATCAGTGCAAGGCACTTCAACTTGCTGGCCCCAACACGAAGCCAAAACAGCAAAATCTATCACGAGGGCCCCTGAGGTAAGCAGAGCGCTGCCAAATGGTTGCCGAAGCGAGTAAGGAAAACTGCTGGACTCCACCGACTCTGGAAAATTCGATGAAGCTTCAAAAGCTGCTTGCTTCGTGAAGGAGATCGTCCAAAATGATGGGCGCAGCGAAGGCGATATGATAGCTTCGCTCTCCGAAGAGCTGGCTGTCTACAGCCACGGGCAGCAGCTCGCCGTGCCGGGAACCGTCATGTATGCTGAAGCTGGCTACGAGCATGTTGTTCTTCAAGGAGCAGGTAATAATGCAATGATGGACGATGGTGCTCATAACGATCAAGAAGTAGACGAGTACTTGAACTACTGTGACTATGACGAACAGCCGATTTGTCAGAGTAATCAGGAGGTTGAATGGGAAGCCTTCGATCCTTACCTCTTCATCAAGCACCTGCCTCCGCTGACGTCAGAGATGAGGGCGCGGTGTCCTGCTTTGCCGCTGAAGACGAGGTCCTCCCCCGAGTTTTCGCTGCTCCTCGATCTTGATGAGGCTCTCGTTCATTGCTCGCTTCAGCACCTTGAGGACGCGTCCTTCCCAGTCCTCTTCCAAGATGCTTCTTACACAGTTTTTGTGAGAACCAGGCCTTACTTCCGCTAGTTTCTGGAGTGTCTTCAATTTTTGAAGTCATTCTTTTCACCGCCTCCAAACGAGTGTACGCTGACAAATTGCTGAACCTCATTGACCCTGCTCGACGGCTGATCAAATACCGATTATTCCGTGAGCACTGTGTTTGTGTTAATGGAAACTACATCAAGGATCTCTCAATACTTGGGCGGGATCTCTCTAAAACCATTATAGTGGACAACTCGCCACAAGCATTCGGGTACCAGCTGGAGAATGGGATCCCAATCGAGAGCTGGTTTGTGGACAGAACTGTTTCGGAGCTCATGAAGCTCCTACCCTTCCTCGAAGATCTGGTTTACATGAAGGAAGACGTCAGACCGCACATCCGGGACAAATTTCGCCTCTTCACCTTTCTCCCGCCAGACTAATCCGGCACTCCCATCATTGTACCACTTCTCGTAGAATTTTTAAATGCTAAAACTAGGTTATGTAATATTATTAATGTTGAACAACAATAAGAAAACAGGTAACATCATGCAATAATTTTATGAACTATTTTGGTTCTTCCTTTGACTGTTAAGAAAGGAATCTCTTGCCTTTTAGTTTGAACGTTTAGGTATGTATTGAAAAGGGCAGTCTTATTACATTGTTGTGTGCCTTCAGGTTAAGGCCACTCATCTCGAACTAGTTCCAGTCCTCACTTCTATTTCCTTCTTGAGAGCTATGGATAGATTTAATTAGATTTAGATTAGATTAATTAGATAATTAGAATTAGCGAAATATTAAGTGACAGAGGAACCAACTTTGTTGGTTTTTTTTCTTATAGGCTTCAAAAAATTGGCTGTTAGATAGCACCCTACCATCTGACACACGACCATTAGCGCCAGTTTCAGCCACTATGAACTCATAGTTTGCATCAACGCCAGCTAGTAAAACTGAACTAAACTTTTTTTTAATAATTAAAGTAATACGATCAAGAGTTGGCGGTTTTTGTACATTTCAATGTGTTTGCCGTCAGTTCGGATAGTTCCACCTCTTTCCAAAATCTTCCGAAACTTTCTTCTATACTTCTTCTTTCCTTGGAATCTAAAATCGAAGGGGTGCAGTATATACATAAAACTATAATTTCACGTTTAGGTTGTATTCACTGTAGGAAAATTATTAAAAAGTATTGCCGAATTTTAAAGTTGCTTAGAATAACATGTAAATTCATGCTCACCATGATATACTCCTTCAAGACTTTCAATATGATGCTGCAAGTCTCTATGATAATTACACCAAGACTTTGTGGTGATATAGCGGTGAGAAACTTCAAGTCTTCAAAACTTTTTTGTCCACTTGCTAAAAAAAGCGCAGGGTTGCAGACAGTCGTTCGTTCGCTGTAGTAGCACTTCTCATTTGCGTGTCATTTTTTTCGATAAAAGGCCGCACTTTGCCCACAATAAATCGTAGGTTTTGCAGTCCATCCTCAGAAAGTTTTTGAAGTCCTCAGGAGCACTGATACCTAGCTCACTCATTAAATGTGAATGAGAAAACCGACCACGATTTTAGTACCACTCTTTTGTCCAAGTTTTTTTTTTTTTTTTTTTTTTTTTTTTTTCAAGGAGGCTCATCATCTTCACACAACTCGCTCAAAATTAATAGTCTCAATGAATTATTATCACTCATTTCCTCGTCTTTTCAACATTAACGTCGACAAGATTAGCGATTAGTTAAGTAATTAACACATTCAACTCGATCGGTTTGGACCAGAAAAATCCAGAAAACCGAAATTGATTTTCTTCCATTTTTAGTATGTTAGAGATGTGGGAACACAGCAACTATGATAAGAATTATTGTTCCATGCACAGGAACGTAGTTATAGGTGAATTAATTATGGACGCGGATCCGCGTCATGCCGGTGTTTTGGCTTGGGAAGGATGACGCGGATTCGCATCACGTCGGGTTAATTGGAAAGTCTGTGGGTGATTGGAAGTATGGTAAGCAAATTAGTCCACATTTGATCATTAAAAATATTTATTCCAGAAAGCACGAACAAGAAGTAAGGAATTTAGGTTTACATGTAATGAACATTATTAATAAAAATGGAATTCCCTAAAACATTCGAGGCACAAGGCTGGGTTATCTTGGCAGTCGGAACAATAAAATGTGGCATCCTTTCTCACTTTTTTTTTATAACAATGTACACATCTCCTGCGCTTAGTGTCACCTTTTGGACCCTTTTTGGGGATCAGTGTTGGAAGATGTATTTTTGTCTTAGGTTGAACCATTGGTGGGAGTGGTGGTGGGGGTAAAAGAAATTTTACTTCCAGCTGGAAGAAGTGTTGATCAAGTGCTGTGCGATAATATCCATTGTAATAAAAGCGAGCGTTTGACAAAAGTATCTGAAAAATATGTATACCAAGTTTTTTGTACCATCTTATTGTTTTATGGGAACATGGGTAGTAGCTCAGCATCTGGTCAGATCTATCAACTCCTTTCATATTTTCGTTGTACTTTACGATGCACTCAGGTTTCATCGAGATGTGCCCAAATCTATTCTCCGCTTCAATTAGATTGCCTGACCATTCACTTGACAAAATGGAAACATCTCGCTTATCATGCGTAGTAGTAGTAGCGATTAGTAGTAATAATAATAAGTAATAATAATAAACGACGTTATTGCAAGAACCTGCAGTAACTGATGTTGACGAACTTGCTTGTCTAGTGTGTGGGCAACAACCTCAACACTGTTGACAACAAGGTTGACGACCAGGTTGATAGTGTGTGGGCCCCTTTAGGAGAACGCCTGTTGCTACCACTTTTTCTAGTGTTATTATATAAATGTATGGTGATTTCAGACGATTTCCCTGGTTTTTGACTCATAAAAAATAAATTTTGGGAGCTGAACCTTTGGTAGAACCTCGATTTTCCACTCTTCGGTCAAAATAGACTTCATATTCGGTCTTCTCGTCCCAAAAAACATGGGAAACGATACCTCAAAAGCTCATGTTACTAAAACACAAAAAAATACTTATTTTTATACCCATTTTCACTCATAACACCCCTGGGTATATTCCGATCGGGCTGCAAAGTTTCGGGACATAACTAGAGCCCAAATGGAGCCTGTGTGCGAAAGAACGATTTTTTTTAGACCGAAACTGACAAATACACTTTAATTGTTACAGGAACCAAGACTAGAACAGGGGTCGATATTGCACAAGAAACTAACTAATGATAGGGGCGATACCGTTCGTGATAAGATGTGTACAGGTGTTTACTCAGGTGCGTCCAAAGTGCCCGTTCGCTGAAAGAGTCAAGTGCGGCCACAGGGGCTCCCCGTGTAGGGCTGTTTGGAGGCAAGGTGCGTCCAAACGTCCTTCGCCCAAGTAGAAACTAGAGTAACGCCGTTTTTTCCGGGGAATTTTAGCCTTTGCGTGAGGGTAATTGGCAGGTTTAAATCTTTTTTGCCCCCGTGCTTTGTATTGCCCAAAAATAACGATTTTTTAATTTTTGGTTGCCCAGCATTCTATCGTCATGAGCATGGCGAACAGGTCATTTCTAGTTTTCTGAAAATTTAATGGTGACTCACTGTGAAGGCCACGAGGAAGCTTCTGTGCCATGTCCTTGGCAGTGTTTTTCTTCTGTGGTGACCTCTTCAGCCTTGCCCGATCTTCTATTCCATTTTTTGCTTCCTCACTACCGAAGGTGGGGAAGCCTTGGATTCGTGATTGAGTTAAAAAAAAAAATCATGACCTCCAAAATGAAAATTTCCACTAAGTACCTACCATTTTACGTTTCAGACATCGAGGAACATTTTAATCGAATATAATAATGGTCGAAATGGGCTGAAATTTGGAAGGTAGGTGCCAGTAGGGTCACAGTTGGTCCCATACAAAAATTATTGGAAAAATGTAACTTTCGTCTGCGCATGCACAAACGTGAAATACTTGAAACGCCCATAACTACCTTAAATATCGTTGAAATGAGTTCAAACTTGGAGAGTTGATCAGGAATAATACTTTGGCAGTTCCACGCGAATTTAATTCGAATCGTACAGTAACTTTCGTCTGCGCGTGCGCAAACGTGAAATATTTGAAACGCCCATAACTACCTTAAATATCGTTGAAATGAGTTCAAATTTGAAGGGTCTATCAGGAATAGTACTTTGATAGTTCCGCAAGAATTTCATTGGAATCGTACTGTAACTTTCGTCTGCCCATGCGCGAACATGAAATATTGAAATGTTTGATCCTGCTACGCATGTTCGGTAATATATTACTACTCTATTTATTGCTATTCAGTCATTTTGACGCATCATTTTTTTTTACCAACTGATTCTACACGTCCATGTTACATATGTAGGAAGCTATACTGCCCACCCAACTTGGCAGACGTTTTTCGGACGTGTCAGTCGCAATCATGCACTTCCCCTTCCTGCGCCCATGGTTGGTGGATTTTCTCGGGCCTGCTTTTGGAAAGGGGCGTATTTCTTTCGAGGATAAGTGACTACATCCAGCCTGAGGCTCACCTGGTGTTGAGGCTTGAGCAGGAGTGCACGCCATTAGAGGATCCTTTCAAAGTTTGAAGTCAACTGGTTGGGAAGGTTAAGCAAGTGTTGGTTGAAAAAGGGTTTGTTCAGCTGGCTGATCTACTTTCTGTTCATCAGCTTCGTTTTCATTAGAGGTCGGATCCGGTGGGTCAGTGACGAATGCTCCAAGGAAGTCATCTTCTTTAAATATATCCCTATCAAATGGGCTAATTCCTGTCGCTCGGAAACCATTTTTATGGTCGTTGGAAGGGCTGCTCTGGTCCATGCTTTAAGGCAAATGGGGGGCAAATCATAGATACAAATTTGCTGCCTAGTGTGTTTTGTCATCCACGAGTCAACTCCTGTACTCACGCGCATCTTAGGCCCGATTCACACAGAACGGACGTCGGGCAGAGACGTGGCGCGGACCTTTGTCCCTTCTGCGTCACTCCTATGTAAACAAATGGTCCAATGTACACAGAAGTGACGTGGCGCGGGCATTTGCCCTCTCGCCCGTGCCACGTCTCTTTGCCGTCTCTTGTGGCGTAGAAGAAGGGACACGCCAGTTCCTCGCCACGCGTTGTCCGATTCAAAATGCGGGATGATATTGAGTTCAACATAGAATTTTGTGAGGAAATAGGGAAATACTCATGTTTATTTGATTACAATCGTGCGGATTACTGCAATAGGAATGCCCAAGACCAGGCCTGGCAGAAAATTCTTTATGGAAGCACTCACGAGACATTCTATAAAAATTCTGAAACCGTTCTGGGTACATATTCAATTCACGCATAACTTCGAATGTTCCACCGGGTTTCCTCTTCTTCAACCACAGTGGATGAACCCAATACCTCCTATTTTTTTTATTCACATTCGCCAAGTACACCAAACCCAACATATTTATCTTCATCTTCGTCACTGCTTGAAAAAGCCATGTTGAGTTGCACTCCACAAAATCAAAAGGTAACTGACGTCCTTTTTCGCCACTGTCCCGCCCCTTTTGTGTGCATTGCACACGCCACTTCTCTGCCACGTCCACGCCACGTCTCTGCCCGACGTCCGTTCTGTGTGAACCGGGCCCTATGTAAACAAATGGTCCAATGTACACAGAAGTGACGTGGCGCGGGCATTTGCCCTCTCGCCCGTGCCACGTCTCTTTGCCGTCTCTTGTGGCGTAGAAGAAGGGACACGCCAGTTCCTCGCCACGCGTTGTCCGATTCAAAATGCGGGATGATATTGAGTTCAACATAGAATTTTGTGAGGAAATAGGGAAATACTCATGTTTATTTGATTACAATCGTGCGGATTACTGCAATAGGAATGCCCAAGACCAGGCCTGGCAGAAAATTGCTCTCTCCAATTAGTTGATTTCTTTTCCAGACCGTCCTTTACAAGGGACAATATTTTATGGAAGCACTCACGGGACATTCTATAAAAATTCTGAAACCGTTCTGGGTACATATTCAATTCACGCATAACGTCGAATGTTCCACCGTGCTTCCCCTTCTTCTCCCGCAGCCGAAATTATCCCCATGTGAGTCACGTGTCGAGTAGTTTTTGGCCAACCTGTCTCAATCCTTTCTGGGTGAAGTAGCCGTTTTCCACGGAGACAGTTGGGAAATCATATTTTTTCCAGTATTAAATCTAAAGGCTTATTTCCGCTACTATAACAAGTAATATTACCATACCTTCCGGCGGAAACCGTCGTCACTAGCTGGATGAGTACAGGAGGTGAGTGGTTTCACACATAACAGACATCCACATAAATGGGGACCAACTGACTAACCAGCATGTCAGTTCTGACTAGTGTTTTCTCGAAGGCCTGATGCTGATGTCTTTACACAGAAAGCGCCAAACCGGTTTCAACTGATCATCTTCGAGCTCATCCTTTTGTTTGGCAATAAGAACATTTTGGCTAAATTTGGAATTTTTATCATGCACTCAAGGTCAGATATCGTCTAGAGTGAAACAGAAATAAATTTTTGTTAAAATCTAGGGATGAATTCAGGATACTGTGAACCGGATTTGCCATAAAAATGAATTTCAAAAATTTGGACCCATTGCAACAGCTTCATTTTCTTTGAAAATGCGCTAAAAACTGGCACGAGGGAACTGCGCGACACCTGCAGCAGTACAACTGCCCTGCGCCTCATCATGCGCACTCCCACTCAAACGCGTGATTCACAAAAATAACCATGCCCTGCGTATCAGTGTGCGCCTGGCCTAATACAGTTTCTGCCTGCTACCCACCTCTAAACTTGTTCCCCCCTCGCTCACTTTCCCCGTTGTCTTCACCGCTGTGATTCCCACCCGCTCGATACTTTCCCTCAGTTTCTGTCAGGCCTTGTGCCGCAAACCTGTATTTATTATTGCTCACTAATAAATTGCTTAGATTATTGCTTGGAATGTGAATAGGTACCTGTTTCAGTTTCTTCTCGTTCCAAAACGTTAGGTAGAAAGTTGACAATCGTTCGAGGAACATTGAACGCGAGTAGTTGGAGTATATAAAGATTACGGTTTACATTTGCAGCATCGTGGGTCTTTCCTGTTATCGCCCAGCCAGTCACCCGTCGAGTACATTTCCTATTATCTTCCAGCCAGTGCCACCTCTATGCTCACCTTCGCACCGCATGGGGAATGAATAAATAAACAACATATAGAAAATTAACGTATAATAATAAATTCATACTCACATAAAACCTAGGTAATAGGAAATTAACTCGACGGGTCGACTGGCTGGGCGATAACAGGAAAGACCCAGCCGTTGCAATGTCGGCATTTTGAGCAAGATAGCTTCATCTGATAATAGCTTCATTCGAAGTAAATGAGGTCCTCCAGGGTCAAGTCAAGGAACTGAGCCCCTTGCGAGGCGCCGAGTTTCCGTAAATGAATGTGGTAAAACTAAACTTGATTTTATCAATATGATAAAACGGGCCACTTGCAACACCTATTTTTAGGTTCGTTCTGAATGCACTAAAAAACCTCCGCTCGGGGCTGAAGGAGTCACCGCTCCTGAAGATTTTCGGCTATTCGCAATTTATTTCTACGTTGTATTACTCCTCACTTGATTGATGACACCCAATAATAGGTGTCGTGAGTCCCTCCCGGGAACACTCCTATATTATTAAGTTCTCACCAACATTCAAACGCCAAACTAAAGCTCCGTAAATAAAGATATGAGTGGGGACAGGCGACAGAACCCAGGGTTACTCAACCTGGGGCCCCACTACCAGCTCCCTGCAAGGAGCTGGAGGGAGAGGCCCCCAAGTACTCAAGCTTCATTCGACACTTCCTCTACCCAGCTCTCTCTTCTCTCTCTTACCTTACCTCCCAGATGATCGGTTGACTACAGCCGCCTGGGAATTTCACCTCCTCTCTCCTCCTCCTTGTCTAGATGATCGGTTGAATACAGCCGCCTAGACAAGGGACCTCTCCTTTCCTCTCCTTCACCTAGATGAACGGTTGACTACAGCCGCCTAGGTGAAATTCCCTCATCCACCTCTCTCTCCTCCAAAGTCGTAGATGTTCGGTTGACTACAGCCGCCTGCGACTTTTCCTTCTTTACCTAAATTCACTCACTCACCTTCCTTCCACACTGCCGTGATGAAAATTCTAAATTCATCACAGTGGTGAACCCGACGTTCACTCAACCTTCTTCCTTCCCACCTTCCAACCTCATGTGTCGCCCCAGTCAAATAGTTCGGTGTCCCAAATTTTAAATTCAAATTTCAATCAGTCAGTGTAAATTCGCAATCCTTGGCCCAACCTCACCGCTCAACTCTCAACGCACCTCCGCCTCCGCCTATTGCGAATTTCAAAATTCAAAACTACCTCAAATTTTTGAATTTTAGTTACAGACATGGACCCGAACTCCCCGTCGCCGCCGCTCCTGCGACCAGCCACACTGCAGCCGCCCGCCGCTGCGACATCCGACGCATTGGCCGACAACCCTTTCTCCACGCTCTCCCCGCCGACCTCTGCGACATCAGCCGCCTCCGCCGCCCACGCCGCCGCTGCGGCCGCAGCCGCCGCCGACGTCATGACGGCAGCCGCAGCGTTCCCTCTGTCGCTGCCCCCCTTCTACACGCACGACCCGGCGCTTTGGTTTTTCCAAGTGGACGCAGCGTTTTCGGCCGCCAACATCCGCAGCCAGAAAACTCGATATTCCCGGATCATTTCGTTGCTGCCCTACGAAATCCTACTGCAGACTTCCGATATCTCCCCCGACGCCGCCGCTGCGTATGACGACCTCCGCAGCCGCCTCATCAACACCTACCAGCCGTCGAAACTCGCCCGAGTCGCCGCCCTCTCCCAACCTCAACACCTCGGCGACCAGAAGCCATCCCACCTCTACCGACGGCTGCGGCACCAGCTGCACGACATTATGACGGCCGACATCGCACGTACTTTCTGGTTGCGCGCTCTTCCCCACCCCATACAGATGGCCCTCGCCAGCCACCTAGACGGTCCCGATGAGCCCCTTCTGCGACTCGCGGACACCGTCCACGACTTGGCCGCAGCCGCCAGCGTCGGCGAAGTACACGCGCCCCGTCATCCCCCACCTCTGCGTGACCGCACCGCCTCCCGGGGTCGCAGCCGGACCCCCTCCCTCGACAGACGCAGACCCACTTCCAGGGATCGCCGGCACTACCCCTCCGCCGACCGCCGACGCCAGCGCTCGCCGGAGCGACGCACCTCCCCTACCCGTGAGCTACGTAGGGGAAAGTCCCCAACGACCGCAACCCCCTCCACTACGAGACGCCCCACCAAGACTGACTACCTCCCCGCGGACCCCCCCCACCGGTGTTTCTACCACGTGAACTTCGGTGGGGAGGCCCGCAAGTGTCAGCCCCCCTGCTCCTTCCCCTCCAAGCAGGGAAACGCGATCGCCCGCCGGTAAACCCGGCGGGCCCCCCTCCTCGCCAACACGGGGGGGACCATGACCGAACCCCCCCCGCCCGCATTCACACCGCCACCACCAAGCCCCGCTACCCCTCCTACGCCGCCGCCACGGCTGCCAACCTCCCGGTCGCGCCTGCAGCGCCGCCGAAACCCTCACCCCACCACCAACGGACCAACCCCTCCCCGCCCGCCACCAGGGCAACCAACCTTCCGGCCGCCACTCACGCCGCCGCTACCGTTCACCCACCCCGGAGCGGCCCCCCCACGCCCGCCAACAGGGCAGGCAACCTTCCGGCCGCCACTCACGCCGCCGCAACCGTTTCCCCACCACGGGACGGAACCTCCACGCCCACCTCCAGGGCACAGCCCCCCCTGGCCACCACTCACGCCGACACTTCCGTTCCCCCCCACCGGAACGGCAAAAACCCGCCCCGCGTGTCATTCGGGGACGACCAAAAGCCGCCGCCACAAATTCCCACCTCCGCCATATTACACAACGCCCTCCCTACCCACCAGCGACTCTTCTTGCGCTGCAAAAAGACCAACGTCCCTTTCCTGGTGGACACAGGGGCGGCGCTGTCCATTTTTCCCAACAATATCCTCCGGCGTCAGGCGCGCTGCAACCGGCAGCTTCTCTACGCCGCCAACGGTACCACCATCCCCTCGTACGGGACGTACCGCTCGTCGATTTACATGAGCGGTCTCGCGTACGAGTGGGACTTCACCGTGGCGGACGTGGAGAAGGCGATCCTGGGGGCCGATTTCCTCGCCTACTTCGGCCTCCAGGTCGACGTCCGCAATGCGCGCCTGATCGACCCCCAGACCAACAAACCCATCCCTGGATTTATCCACGCAATCAACCACCCCCCCACACAGTTTGAACGCCTACTCCTCAACTACCGCCCCCAGCGCCGCCCCTCTGCACACATATCCACTGTCCAGCACCATATAGAGACCACAGGACCACCCATCACCGCAAAAGCCCGCCGCCTACACCCCCTTCAGTTGTCAAAAACCCGCCAACACTTCGACAAACTCATTGCCGACGGTATCGTCCGCCCCTCAAAATCCCCTTGGGCTTCTCCGCTCCACATCGTGCAGAAGCCCAATGGGGATATCCGCCCCTGCGGGGACTACCGGCGGCTTAACTCCAAAACCACACCGGACCTCTACAATGTCCCCCACCTGCGAGACTTTTCGTCACATCTCCATGGCGCCACCATCTTTTCCACCCTTGATATTTCACGAGCGTTCCATCACATCAACATCCACCCTCCCGACGTCCCAAAAACCGCAATAATTACCCCGTTCGGTTTATTTGAATATGTGAAAATGGGCTTCGGGTTAAGGAACGCGGCGCAAACTTGGCAGCGGTATATGGACAGTATCCTGCGAGGCCTACCGTTCGTATTTTGCTTCCTCGACGATATCCTGATCGCCTCCAAGACACCGGAAGAACACCTCGCCCACCTACAGCAAGTACTAGACATCTTTTCTACCGAAGGCCTCCTCGTCAACACTGACAAATGTGTCCTCGGCCAACCCTCCGTCCGCTGCCTCGGCCACCAAGTATCCTCTGACGGCATCACGCCCCTCCCGGACAAGGTCCACGCAATCATTGACTTCCCGCAACCCCGCACGGTCACGGAGCTCCGCCGCTTCCTGGGTATGCTAAATTTTTACCGTAGACACATAAAACACGCCGCACAACATCAACAACCACTCATACACGCCATTCCCCAACCCTCCAAAAAAAATGATAACCGCCCCATCACCTGGACCCCCCAACTTTCCGCCTCCTTCAAAATTTGCAAACAGGACCTAGTAGACGCCGCTCTATTAGCCCACCCCGACCCTCACGCTCCCCTTTCCATCACTACCGATGCGTCCGATTGGGCCATCGGGGCAGTGCTCCAACAGCACACCGGCGCCACCCCCCAACCCATTGGCTTCTTTTCAAAAACTTTATCCCCCACCCAAAAAAATTACTCTACCTTCGACAGAGAACTCCTCGCCATCCACGAAGCCATCAAGCACTTTCGTGACTTCGTGGAGGGCAGGCAGTTCTCTGTCGTTACAGATCACAAGCCCCTGACCCACGCCCTCCTTCAGAACCGCAAGTCCGCCTCCCCGCGTCGCCTCCGGCAACTCGAGTTTATCGGACAATTCACGTCCGATATCCGATATTTGCCGGGGGCCGACAACTGCGTGGCGGACGCGCTCTCCCGACCCACCCCTACCCCCGCGCCGGTGGCGGAGCTGCTGCCATTCCCTTCCCCACAATCCATCAAATCCAAACAAGATCCAACCTCTGACCCCGCCCTCTCCAACCTCATTTCCGCATCCAAGTTGGAACAGCTGCCTCCCCTCGACCTCTGGTGCGACGTGACGCCCGATTCACCGCGCCCTTACGTCCCACCGGGGTTGAGGAGGCAGTTGTTCCTCCACTACCATTCCCTTCACCATCCTGGCATTCGGGCGAGCCGGGACCTCATCAAGACGCGGTACTTCTGGCCCCATATGAATACAGATATTCGTAACTGGGTTCTGGGGTGCCAGAAGTGCCAGCGTTTCAAAGTCTCGGCCCACCCGCATGTCCCTCCTCAACCAATCCCCGACTCCCTCCCGTGGGAGCATGTACATTTGGATTTAGTGGGCCCCCTTCCCCCGTCCGAGGGGAAGAAATACTGCCTCACGATGATCGATCGTGCCACCAACTGGGTGGAGTGCATTCCCCTCTCCAACATCACCGCGGACGCCGTCGCAGCGGCTTTCCTCTCTCAATGGGTTAGCCGTTACGGTTGTCCGCGGACAGTCACGGTCGATCAAGGGAGGCAGTTCGAATCGGCCCACTTCTCCGAATTGCTACGCTCCCTCGGGATCCAAAAAATCCACACTACCCCTTACCATCCCCAATCCAACGGGAAAATGGAGCGGTGGCACTCGGTCCTGAAGCAAGCCATTTCTACATCAGCAAATTCCCCTTCCTGGACAAAATCTCTCCCCTACATTTTACTCAGCCTTCGAACATCCGCCCGCCCTTCAGACCAAACTAGCCCCGCACAAAACGCCTTTAAAGACCCACTACGTTTACCGGCCGACATTTTCACTCCACACCACACACCGTCAATTAACAGGGAACCGCTACACTCAACAACACCGACAAACGACACCACTTATCCCAAACGATTTTTCACCACCACACACATGTACCTGAAAGAGCCCGGCATCCATAAAACTTTCCAACCACTTTACGCCGGGCCCTTTCAAGTCATTCGCACAACACATACCACCGCAACCCTGTTAATTGACGGCAAACCTCATACAGTCCCGTTAGCCAGGTGCAAACCCGCACCTGTGCTAACCCCAACACCAAACACTATCAGTCTCCCACCGTCCGTTCGCGATGCAACATCACCTCTTCCCGCAACACCCGTCACCTCCGTCGTTTCCGGATTTCGACTCGGATCCGGAAATGGCGGCGATTCTCCGGGACGTTTTTGTCCCGGACCCACTTTCCCCCCTACCCCCTTCGCCCGGGCCTACCACACCGCTTCTTTTTCCTCCGCCACGGATCTCCGGGTTACCTCCCCGGCCCCGACGATGGAAGTACCCCCAGTGGCGAGTTCTACGCGAATTTCGCGTAGCACAAACCACGGGGGTACACCCTCCCTACACCCCCCAAGACCCCCTGATGGATTCCATCCTTCACGAGTTCCGCCTTGCGGAACTCATGCCTCCCCCGCCCCCCGTTCAAATTACAAACCCCCCCGTCAATTTCAACAAACCACCTCCCGTACCCGTTCCAATTCCAAACCCCCCCATACCATCCAAAAACCCACCACCCCCCTCTCAACCAACAATTTCAAAGCCCCCCGTTTTAATCCCCCCGCAATTTTCCATCTTCGACCCCCCTCCCTCCCCTCCATCGTCGGGGATATCCCCAATAGTTCCCGCCGGGACGAAACGGCCCGGGCGGCGGAACGGACGGAGGGAGCGTCCCCACACCCCCCTCGTCCCGGCGGCCAAGTCCCCCGCCCCGCTATGAGCAATCACGGCGGGGCCTTGAGATTCCGGGACAGTGCTGGTGTCTCATCAACCCACTCGCACTGTACCGAAACTCGAGGCCCCACCGTGGCCGCCTCACCACGACGACCGCCGGCGACTGCCCCCAACACACTACACTCACACACACACCCACTACAATCACACACACACACACACAACCACTCGCCACATACTATCCACACCCAGGAAACGGCGGACCCGCACAACCGCCTCCCACGTATTGATCAAATTTTCCCACACCTCCCAACTTTTGTACTTACCCCTTTATATTCTGTAAATTCTCCTTCATCCCTTGTACATACTCGCCCGTCATCTGTAAATACTCATCCATCAACTGTAAATACTCGTTCATCCTTTGTACATACTCCATCCTCGTCATTGTAAAACACACATTGATCACATTTATAAATGCGAAATGTTTATATCTGTCGACTCATCATCACCCAATATTTATACCATATACTTACTCTGTCTTATACTCTACTTACCGTGTCTTATACTCTACTTAATCTGTCTTATATTCTACTTACCATATACTCTGTCTTATACTCTACTTACCATCTACTTACTCTATGTACTTACCTTATATATACTATACTCCCCATCTACTTACATACACTTAAGCCTCCTAGCTTTAAGACTGGCCTTCAGCCCAACCGCCTGTTTGCATCGGCCTTCAGCCCTTGTCACCTTGCGCCTTCAGCACCACCTTTGTTTGCCGTAGCCCTCAGCTCCTGTCACCTTGCGCCTTCAGCTCCACCTTTTGTTTGCCGTAGCCCTCAGCTCCTGTCACCTTGCGCCTTCAGCTCCACAAATATTGGTTCAAACTGGGGGGACCTCTGTCGTGAGTCCCTCCCGGGAACACTCCTATATTATTAAGTTCTCACCAACATTCAAACGCCAAACTAAAGCTCCGTAAATAAAGATATGAGTGGGGACAGGCGACAGAACCCAGGGTTACTCAACCTGGGGCCCCACTACCAGCTCCCTGCAAGGAGCTGGAGGGAGAGGCCCCCAAGTACTATAAAACCCCGGATCCTGGCGCTCAAGCTTCATTCGACACTTCCTCTACCCAGCTCTCTCTTCTCTCTCTTACCTTACCTCCCAGATGATCGGTTGACTACAGCCGCCTGGGAATTTCACCTCCTCTCTCCTCCTCCTTGTCTAGATGATCGGTTGAATACAGCCGCCTAGACAAGGGACCTCTCCTTTCCTCTCCTTCACCTAGATGAACGGTTGACTACAGCCGCCTAGGTGAAATTCCCTCATCCACCTCTCTCTCCTCCAAAGTCGTAGATGTTCGGTTGACTACAGCCGCCTGCGACTTTTCCTTCTTTACCTAAATTCACTCACTCACCTTCCTTCCACACCGCCGTGATGAAAATTCTAAATTCATCACAATAGGGTTACCAGACCTACGAATTTTTGGATGCACCTATCACTAGTTTTAAGAAACAAGCCAAACGTTGTTCAGTCAAAGCCCAGTACGCAATAAAAAGTGAGCGCAAATTCTCATTTCGGGGGATAAGAATTTCTTCCCACCCAAAACTGACTTCAGGGTAAATGTCACGGATTTTAGTAAGAAATATTTTCAATAGATGGCTGCACCGTCGGGGGCAATCCAATATTCGATTTATCTCTTGAATGGGTCAACCGATTTTCAATCTGTAAAATGTTCTGTAATCGTTATAGACAACCTCAAGTGGCGACATTCAGTTTGAATTTTACAATCTTTTTTCATGGAGTTCCCGAAATTTTTTTACTCAATTTCAATTTTTTTGAAAAAAGCAACTAGTACTTTTGTAGAAAAAAAATTGAAGAATCCAAATCCGTTTTCAGATTGAAAATCGGATCATTAGATCGAACGACATTTGGGAAAATCACTATAACAATAGGGGCCTATTGTCAGCCCTCTAATCCTCTATTGGGGGCTCCACCCCTAGGCTGGTGCAACTTTGCACTTCTACTTCCACCTGGTGAGTCTACCAGGGACCCTGGGGGTCCTGGGGAAGTTTTCCAGAACCAGGGGTCTGGGGAGTTGGTGGATATCCAGGTTCATTTATATCTAATAGTTGGACTTTTTTCAACAAGGTAAACCGACATTTCTGATCTCATGCCGTCGAATTATTCTCAGCAGTATTGGTAATACGCTGGCCGACAGGCAGGAAGTACAGGAAGCTATCAGGGGAGAAAGATGAGATTGATGTCAGTTATTTATTTTTTTTATGGTTATTGTAATTTTACCCCCCCCCCCCCCCCCCGACCGAAGGGTTTTTGGTTTATTTGGTTATTGTTGTTACGATCATTAAACATTTTTATTGTTATTATCGTTATTGTATGCATTTTTTATGGTTATTGACATTCTTAAAACGTGTAACTTCTTATCGTTATTTTATTTATTTTCATAATTGTTGTCGAAGTTTTTGAAACATCTAAACAATTTTATTATTCTTGCTATCTTTTTTTTGTTCATACTGTCTTCCGAAATGTATTTAAGTAAAGAAAAAACGCTGCAAATGATTATATAATGGTATTTATTTGTATAGATGCCCCTTCTTCGTAGATCACTGTTTTCTGTGGTCCATACCTACCCTCGAGCTCCCCCCAGGAAAGCACTGAACCGAGTAGTAGCGAGTACTGGAGCCGGCCCGGGAATTACAGTTTCATACAAATGCGCGGGATTCAATAATTAATTATTTGTTGTTATTCATGAAGCGTAGCGTTTGTTAAAGTTGCAAAAGAAATGAAATAATATCTTCAAATGAAATAATATCACAGAACAACCAGCTCGACTTCATACAGCCATGCGTGATTATAATCAGGTGTTCCCTAGCAATGATATCTGGGCTGGATTTCTCAATCAGTTTTTCGTTACCCGTGTTGAAGAGTAACAAAAATCTTGAAACTGAGAACAACCCTCAAAACCGCAATCGCAATGGAAAATGACGGCCGTCAAATCCAGCAGGATATTTGTCGCCAAGGAACTTCGAAATGACGGCCCGGTGACGGTGAGCGGTCTGAACGTTGACCCATTTTTACCGATTTTTGGCCCTTATAAACTTGAAAAATGTGTCAAATTTGACCCACTCTGTTTTCGCGAATCACCATTCCACACAATGTCAGGTGAAGTAATATTAGTTTTAGCCCATAGTACGAACTATTGACCCCCACCCCCCCCCCCCCCCACAATCAAAATTTGATCCATATTCTGTACGAAAAAGAATTGAAACGTTATTTTGCCGTCTTTACTCACCCCTCCATTCAACTTCAGTGATTATAATATATATCAACTTTCGCCGTTTTTACTGAAAAAATCAAATTAGACCCCCTTGGAATTTTTAAAAATTGCTCGTCTTTGAACTCATCTTTCTGTTTGGCACTAAGAACATTTTGGCGAAATTTGGAATTTCAGGTTTTTGACTCATAAGAAATGAGTCAACCTCACTTCTTCAATCTTCCGTCTAAATCAACCTAATATTCGGTCTTCTCGCCCTACAAAAAATGGAAAACACGTCACCGCAATTGCTCTTGTTAACTAAAACCTCAAAAATCCCTCGAAAACCCCTATTTTTACACCCACTTTTCTCCCATAACACCCCTGGGGATATTCCGATCGGGCTGCAAAGTTTCGGGACACAACTAGGGCCCAAATGGAGCATGTGTGCGGAAGAAGGAATTGTTTAGACCGAGAATGAAGTAGTTATGCGTGATACGGCGGACGGACATTACATTTTTGAAATCTACGCACCTTGAAACGTAAAAGCAAGAAATTCGAGGGGGTGTTATAAAAATCGTTTGCTGAGCGAATACATAGGTGTATTATTCACATAATAATAAACTAAAACGCTGCAAAGTCCTTGTCACATGGGTTCATTACCCTATTGGACATACCTACTGAAATTTTGGCTGTTCATTTATTGTTTTGCGTACTAATCGAAATAGCTATTTGTGATGGTTTCCATCAATTTTGGCCCCTAAAACACAAATTAGGTACGCTCCTTTTTTTCCTCAAATTATCTTTGATCACTGGAAGTGCCATTTAATCGTCTTGATCAACGTGTTGAAACTTTTTCTAGTATTATTATACAAACTGATGGTGATTTAAGACGATTTCCCAGGTTTTTGACTCATAAACAATCAATTTTGGGAGCTGAGCATTTGGTGGAACCTCAATTTTCCACTCTTTGGTCAAACTCGACTTCATATTCGGTCTTTTCGTCCCCAAAAAAATGGAAAACGATACCTCAAACGGTCATGTTACTAACATGTTACTAAAACACAAAAAGTACCTATTTCTATACACATTTACACTCATAACACCCCTGGGTATATTCCGATCGGGCTGCTGTTTCGGGACACAACTAGGGCCCAAATGGAGCATGTGTGCGAAAGAACGACTTTTTTAGACCGAAAATGAAGCTGTTACACGTGATACGGCGGACGGACATTGCATTTTTGGAATCTACGCACCTTGAAACGGAAAAGATAAAATTTTGAGGGGGTTTTATAAAAATTGTTTGCTGAGCGAATACGTAGGTGTATTATTCACAGAATAATAAACCACAACGCAATGTCCGTCCGCCATCCGCCGTATCTCGCATAACTACTTCATTTTCGGTGTAAAAAATTCGTTTTTTTTTGCACACAGGCTCCATTTGGGTCCTAATTTTTTCAGCCCGATCGGAATATACCCAGGGGTATTATTAGTCAAAATGTGTATAAAAATAGGTATTTTCTATGTTTCAGTTACATGAGGTTTTGAGGTATCGTTTTCCATGTTTTTCTGGGACAATAAGAAGTCGATTTTGACCAAAGAGTGGAAAGCTGACGTTCTACCAAAGGTTCGGCTCTGAAAATTGTTTTTTTTATGAGTCAGAACCTGGGAAATCGTCTGAAAGAACCATCAATTTGTAGAATAACACTAGATAAAGTGTCAACGCGTGAATCAATCGCACTACCAACGATCAAAAATAACTTTAAAAAAAGGAGCGTGCCTAATTCGGGTTTTGGGGGCCAACATTGTGGAAACCATCAGAAGTAGCTATTCAACTATTTCACATGAAACAAACAACAAATGAACAGCCAACATTTCTGTAGATGTCCAATAGAATAATAAACCCATGTGACAAGGACTTTGCAGAGTTTATAAAACGGAATAATATCACAAAACAACAAGCTCGACTTCATACAGCCATCCGTGATTATAATCAGGTGCTCCCTAGTGATGATATGTGGGCCGGATTTATGCCGTTTGATTCACGATCATGTTGACGAACCTCTTCGGTGAAAACGAAAGGCTGGTCGTACAAAGCTGCGCGTGGTCTCAAAAAATGCTTTATTCAAGATCAATTTAATCACGTAAAGAAACCATTCCCTTCTTGTAGTGGATGTAAATTGGCGCATCCACCACGAGCGGTGTGAGGGGGGATGTGCCCGGCTCTGGTTATGGGCGGACCTCCACCATGCCCGGGTTCTTTTTGGATAGTTTTGCTCGGTTTGGTTAAGGGCGGACCTCCACCATGCCCGAGATCTTTTGAGGGATGTTGCCTGGTTTGGTTAAGGGCGGACCTCCACCATGCCCAGGATCTTTTTGGATGATGTGCTCTACTTGGTTAAGGGCGGACCTCCACCATGCTCAAGATCTTTTAGGTTAGGGGAGAGAATAGGTGAGGAGAGAGAGAGAGATAAGAAAGCGTCTTAAGGAGAGCGTAGAATGGCTAGAGAGGCGCAGGAGGAGAGTATAGATAGGCCTGGAAGCCGTCTCCCTCCATCCTCTAGCTAGTAGAGGATGGTGGGGACCCAGGTTGTGCCTTGACTCCCCTGTGACTTACGTCCCCACTTCTGCGAGTTTACAATGTGTAGAGATTGTGGTTCTGGGAGGAAGCCACGACACAGGTCCCCCCAGTTGGAGCAAAATAAAAAGGCTGAGGGCACAGATGGACATGGCTGAAGGCCGATGGCAAACAAACGGTGCTGAGGGCATGGAATAAACAAGTCATATGGCTGAGGGCCGCAGAGAGATGGTGAAGGCTGAGGGCTTGGTTACAGTGGTTGTTGGGCTGCGTCGAAGTGGGACGGAGAGTCCTGTAACAGGGAACAGACAGGGCGGAATTCAGGACGAGGGGTAGGGCCCCCGAAACCCGTCCTGTCTGCTTCCCCGTAGTGGTGGTGGGCATCTGGCGGTGGTGGCAGGAATTGCGTGGCTGACTGGAAGGTCGGCACCGCGGGCCACAGGTCAGGTTGGATCCTCAGCGGACGTGGAACGCGTTTGGAATCCTGCCTGACCGAAGTCCCACGGTGGTGTTGATGCTGTGGAGGTCGATGTGAGTGTTCAGGGTGGGGCGAAGAGTGGCGGTCTACTGCACGGGGAGTAATGATACGTGCAGTGTTCCGCCATCTCATAGCCCTGTCCCGACGCCGAGGTGCTGTCCGGTTGGTGAGGGTGAGTGGCGGTTGCGGCAGGTCAGTGAACGGTGGAGTAGCAATCGGAGTAACGTGAAGAATGGTAACCCACCTGTTCAAGGCCCCCCGTGGATCTTGGTGAGTTGGTGTGAGGTGGTCATCAGAGAGCCGGGTGATGGGTCGGTGGGGTGGGGTGTTGTGATGGACGAGATAGGTAGCCGAGTATGGTTTGTTGCATGTTGGGTGGTTGTAGGGGGACTGACTTGTTGATGGTTTTCGGGGAGAACGGGAGCTGGTTTGCAACGGGTTAACGGGACGGTGTGGGGTTTCCCGTCAATTAGCAGGGTGGCGGTGCTGTATGCGGTGCGGATGACTTGAAAGGGCCTGGCGTAGAGCGGTTGAAATGCTTTGTGAATGCCGGGCTCTTTCAGGTACATGTGGGTCGAGGAATAAATCCGCTTTGGGTATGCGGTGTCGTTTACGGGGATTAGTTGGTGAAGGGTTACCCTGCTAATTGACGGGTCTTGTGGTAGAAAAATATCGTCGGGTAGGCGGAGGGGGTCTTTGAAGGCACGTTGTGCCGGGCTGATTCCGTCGGAAGGTCGGGCAGATGCACCAAGGCTGAGGAGGACGTAGGGCAGTGTTTTGGTTGAGGAGGTGGCGATGGCTTGTTTGAGGACCAAGTGCCACCGCTCTACTTTTCCGTTTGATTGTGGGTGATAGGGGGTTGTATGAATTTTGTTGATGACGAGGGAACGGAGGAGATTCGAAAAGTGGGTGGATTCAAACTGCCTCCCTTGATCGACTGTGAGTGTCCACGGGCATCCGTAGCGGGCGATCCAGTTGTTGAGGAAGGCCTTGGCTACGTTGTCCCCGGAGATATGGGCGAGTGGTATACACTCGACCCAATTTGTCGCCCAGCCGATCATCGTGAGGCAGTATCTTTTTCCTTCGGAGGGGGGAAGAGGTCCAATGATGTCAAGATGAATGTGTTCCCACGGCTGGGCGTCATCTATGTGTTGTGGTGGGACATGGGGGTGAGCCGAGACTTTGTGTTGTTGGCACTTCTGGCACCCAAGAACCCAATTTTGGATATCAGTGGCCAGAAGTACCTAGTTTTGAGGAGATCTCGGCTCGCCCGGATGCCGGGGTGGTGGATGGCGTTGTAATGTTGGAACAGCTGCCGTCGGAGGTCCGGTGGGACGTGAGGGCGAGGGGTGTCGGCCGTTACGTCCCACCAGAGGTTGTGGGGTGGCAGCTGTTCCAGTTTGGAGGCGGCGATGAGGTTTGAGAGGGCAGGGTCGGAGTCTGGTTGCTGGTGTGTTTTGATGACGTGGGGTGACAGGAACGGGAGCAGTTCTGACACCGGCACACAGGGGTTGGGCAAGGCGTTACGCAATTGTCCGCCCCAGGCGTGTATCGGATATCTGTTGTGAATTGTCCGACGAATTCGAGTTGCCGGAGGCGGCGGGGTGAGGAGGATTTTCGATTTTGAAGGAGGGCGTGCGTAAGTGGCTCATGGTCTGTGATGACAGAGAACTGCCGGCCCTCCACGAAGTCCTGAAAGTGTTTGATGGCTTCGTCAATGGCGAGGAGATCTCTGTCAAAGGTGGAGTTGTTGCGTTGAGCGGGATTGAGGGTACGTGAAAATAAACCGAGGGGTTGGGAGGTGGCGCCGGTGTGCTGGTGTAGAACTGCTCCGATTGCCCAGTCGAAGGCGTCGGTGGTGTGGGTGAGGGGTGCGTGGGGGTCGGGGTAAAAAAGTTGAGTGGCCGAAGCGAGGTCGTCCTTGCAAGCGGTGAAGGCGGTGGCAAGTTGGAGTGTCCACTGGATGAGGCGGTTATCTTGTTTCTTCGCCGGTTGAGGTATGGCGTCTATGAGGAGTTGCTGGTGTTGTGCAGCTTGCTTGATGTGGCGTCTTAAGAAGTTTAACATGCCGAGGAAGCGGCGGAGGTCGATAACGGTGCGTGGTTGAGGAAAGTTACGGAGGGCTTGGACTTTGTCGGGGAGGAGTGTTATGCCTGAGGCAGAGACCAGGTGGCCTAGGCAGCGGACCGTTGGTTGTGCGATGACGCTTTTTTCCTTATTTATGACTAGTCCCTCCACCGAGAAAATCTGTAAAATTTGTGTGAGGTGAGTGTAATGCTCGTCGGGGGTGTGGGAGGCGACCAGTACGTCATCGAGAAAACAGAAACCGAATGGGAGGCCTCGTAATATTTGGTCAATATACCGCTGCCAAGCGTGGGCAGCGTTACGGAGGCCAAATCCCATTTTGAGATATTCGAACCGGCCGAAGGGGGTGATGTTCGCCGTTTTCGGGATGTCCGGGGAATAGATGTTGATGTGATGAAAAGCCCTGGAGATATCGAGGGTAGAGAAAATTATTGCTCCGTGAAGGTGTGAGGAAAAGTCCAGGAGGTGTGGGACATAGTATAAATCCGGCGTGGTGCGCGAATTTAGGCGGCGGTAATCTCCACACAGGCGAATATCCCTGTTGGGCTAATGGACGATGTTGAGGGGGGAGGCCCACGGGGAGTTGGAGGGTCGGATGATTTTCTCGGCGATCAGCTTGTCAGAATGTTTTCGGGCCTGTCGAAGTTGGAGGGGGTGTAGCCGGCAGGCTTTCGCAGTGAGAGGGGGCCCCGACGTCTCCATGTGGTGGTGGAAGGAAAGGTGCGCTGAGGGTCGTGGTTGGGGGGTGTAGTTGTGTAGTAAGGCGGTGAAGCGGTTTGCGGGCTGTACGGTATTGATAAACCCCGGGAGGGGTTTTTTGGTGGAGGGGTCAAGCAGGCGTGCAAAACCTCTAGCAGGGAGATAGGGTTTGAAATGCTAAGAGCACCGCAGTTACGGCGGTGTCCGAATCTTCCCCACGGACCTTGAAAATCCGGGAGAGGGCCACAAGGAACCCCACGCCGGCTCGTACCCATATCCGCAGCAGGTCTCCGAGGTGAAAAGCCTCTAGTCGATAGATTAATGAAGGTAAGGGAAGTCGGCAAATCCGATCCGTAACTTCGGTATAAGGATTGGCTCTGAGGATCGCGACGTTTGCCGGGCTTGATGGAGAATCAGGCCGGTGTCAACAAGCTGGGCCTGGGCGAGGAGATGGGCGTTCACGCGTTCCTGAACCGAGCTCGGTCCCGTGCCTTGACCACCTGAGGACCTTTCTTGCTGTGAGCTTTAGCCTGTCAAGTCGCTGGCCTCGTGCCTGTAGAAGGGGCTGTCGTTTCTTCGGCCGTCATTCAACGATCAACCCAGAACTGGCACGGACCAGGGGAATCTGACTGTCTAATTAAAACAAAGCATTGCGATGGCCCCAACGGGTGTTGACGCAATGTGATTTCTACCCAGTGCTCTGAATGTCAAAGTGAAGAAATTCAAGCAAGCGCGGGTAAACGGCGGGAGTAGGGGAAAGTCGGGAGGGTCGTGACAGGGGAGGGTCGGGACAGTTCAAGTATACAAGCTATGAAGCATTTTTGATCCACCATTTTTGGTTATTTAGAAAAGTTGTATTCAGATAAGAAGTTACATCGTGTTTCCCGCCTTCTAGCCACTCCTATCTGTGATCACGGGCCATTTTGAGATTTTGACTAACCTCCGCATGATTTTTTGTCAACTTTATGAGTGTTTGGAGAAGTTCCAGTGGTGTTTTTTCCCCCAACATCGAGTCGATCAACAACAACAATATCCTAGTAAGTAACTCCAGTATGATTTCCGCCATAAAACTACCTAAGTGGAGAGAAAACGAACTTTCTTGTTTATTGTTTATTTTCGGGAGGCTTGGGACACTGAGGTGAGGGAGGGTTGGGACATGTCCTGATACTCACACGTGACTGTCCCAACCCTCCCGCCTCTATTCAACAACAAAGTTTGATCAATGAATGTCAGTGTTTCACTTTATTTAGAATCATTTCAATAATTTCATAGCATGCCTATTTGTATGGGACCACTTCATGGGTACCACCTCTCATTCATAGTACGATTTGAGTGACTTTTGATTCAAATTTTTGAAAAAACTTGAACAATAGATTTTCTGTAATCTGATGGATTTCATTCCTATTTGTTTCAGAGGTGCCCACAACATACAAAAGAAAGTCCAACAGGGAGGATTATGACCCTGACAAGATGGTTAAGGCTGTGGAAGAATTGAAGCAGGTGCTTGCTGAGGGTGGCCAAGGTCTGCAAAAGATTGGTAGACATTATTGGGTCCCCAATAGCTAATTTAAGTTGAAGTTCCTAGTTCTTCTCATAATAGTTCATTTGAAAGTAATATTGTTCAAGTTTAATAAAAATATACTGATGGTTTACTGAATTTATGCTTTTTTATTGGCTGTCCCAAGCCTCCCTCACTCTTGTCCCGAACCTCCCGCATATGGGGAGGGTTGGAACAAAAAAAGTTGCTCTAGTTTTTTATTATTATTGGGTACTAGGAATGGTTTTAAAATTTCGGAAAAAATCAAGGAGGTAGGTAAGATGTACAGCTTCATGTGGGAAAACCCGGAATTGCGATAAGTTCCAATGTGACTGCTAGGGAAATGACAAAGTGGAAAATGTCCCGACCCTCCCGACTTTCCCCTAACTATGACTCTCTTTTTGACTCTCTTAAGGGTTGAGCCGTGGGACTGACCATCCGGAGGCTCTTCCTAGCCAACCTGCTACCTCCTCGTGGTGAGTCGGGCAACGTACAAGGGAGCAGTAGTGATGTCTGACTAGATGTGGTCCTTTTTTGGTGCAGCATCACTCCTTGTGCGGCTGAAAGCAGGCTCTGGTGTTCTTGGGAGGTCTCATTCACTGGGGACCTGCCCACTCTTCCACTCCCCAAACTGTTATGAACCAAAACAACGATCAGCCTCATAACCCCCGCCGGCCCCCTGGCACCTCCTGGTATCGGGAGTGGCCGTCAAGTGCTCCCCAGGCAGGGGCGTCAGGACTCACAATCCTCGACTATAGCTTAGAGTGCGAGTAACAAGTACTTATGCGACATTGGCGACTGTCGGCGTTCGTTCAGCAAGCCTCAGGGACTCGGGGCAACATAAGCGGCTGGCGCATCCCGCGGAATATAATGCTGCAATGCAGGTAGATCGTCGACGCACTCCCTACTCAGATGAAGAAATGCGACGGGTGGCGAGGGCTGAGGCGGAAGCCATTCTTTCAGGAGTGCGCTTCCTAAATCAGCACCTACTGCCGTTATTCTCCGACCATACAATAGATGGATTGAAGGGTATGCGGAAGCGTCCGGATTACAAGCTGCTGGTGCAGGAATGCTTGCAGCAGCTTCAGACCCCAGAGGTTACACCAGTGGTTGACCCACCGTCTGTTAGCGTAGTGGATGTGTTGGGAGAGAGGGTAGCTGTAGAGCCTTCGGCACTGCTCCTCGAGATATGGCGCTTGGGTCTGCTGGTAGCCCAAGTGAGTGGGTACGATTCTGCGTACTTACAGCTCTTGGCGCAGGAAGCTCTTCCGAACTGGAGAGCAATGTGGCCGAGTACATCGACAGGGTGTTCACAAGAAGTCAGGGTCGAGTCCTTTCTTTTAGCCACGCTGACCCATCGGCAGCAGGGGGCGCAAGGAGTACTCAACGATCCAGAAAGGCTGAGCACCACCGGCAGTATAAGAACACCCAGACTCTTTGGAAGAAGCCCCCTCACGAGTTGTGGAGACAATCGTGGATGGCGACGAGCAAAATGAGATGCCTTCCTTTGCTGACATGATGGATTATTGACGGCCCATTTTGGGTGCCCCTGGCTGTGTCATGCCTTCTCGGGCTGCGGAGCCAGCCCCAACACGTGATTCTCTAGCGGATATAATGAAGAAGCCCGTCTCCGGTGCTGAGGAGAGGGCCAGCAGGTTCCTGGCAACACCGCAGCAGGGCCAGATCTCCGCAGACGCGGTGTCCCCACGAAAATGGAACATGGCCCCACAGTGCATTCGGCTCCCGGTTTTGAACCTTTTGCTTCTGGCTGGCAGACCTTCCAGTGACCTGAGCCGGGCTAGAACCGTGTTCGTGCCGAAGAATGGCGTTGGGGGACCGGGCGGTTACCGGCCCATCTCTGTCTCCTCTGTCATCTGCCGCCACCTTCACAAGGTGCTGGCATCGCAACTGCTCTCGGCCAACGTTATTGAGGATCCTCAATGTGGTTTCCGTAGAGCAGATGGTACAGCAGGAAACCTCATGATCCTGCAATCGGTGCTGCTTCATGCGCGCAAGAAGAGGAAGCAGCTACATGTTGCTACCATCGACATTTCCAAGGCCTTTGACTCCGTTAGCCATCAGGCTATATTGGACTGCCTTCGTGGAGTAGGTGCACCTGAGGACCTTCTAAAATATATCTCGGCACACTATAATGGAGCAAATATTAACGTATGTGTTGGCAAGAGTGTTTCCGAAGATATCAAAGTTCAGCGAGGTGTCAGACAGGGAGATCCTCTATCCTCTATTCTCTTTAACTTGGTGGTGGAGACGGCATTGCGCGGGCTCCCGCCCGAGGTGGGTTTTGACTTACGGCAGGACATAAGTGTGCGAGTTCTTGCCTTTGCCGATGACCTGGTCTTGTTTGCCAGGCCATGACGGGGATTGCAGGTTCTCCTTGACAGTTTTACAGAGCAGATGGAAGTATGCAGGTTGACGAATAATCCACAGAAGAGCGCCACACTGTCACTGGTACCTGAGGTGAGGACGAAGAGGGTTAAGGTGGACTGTGGTGGATTCACTGTGGGTGGCGCAGATTTGCATGCCAGTGGTATAACTGAGGTCTGGCAGTACCTTGGCATCAACTTCGAGGGGGTTCGTGTGATATCATCCACCAAAGTAAGTATTGAGCAGGCTCTCCGACAGATTTCTAAGGCGCCTTTGAAGCCCCAACAACGTTTGCGGATTTTGAAAACCTACCTTCTTCCTAAGGTCCAGTATGGGCATACATTTGGCAGAATCACCACGTGGCGCCTTAGGAGGATGGACCAGATCATACGAGTGGCAGTCAGGAAGTGGCTTGGGCTTCCCCATGACATGCCATCTTCCTATATACATGCTGCGGTCTCTGATGGCGGCCTCAGACCTGGCCCCTTCGACTTTGTGCCCCGGTGATGCGTAGGCGGCGTCTGCTCGCCCTTGAGGGTTCCTCGTGGGGCGTTGCACGATTTGTCGCGGAGGCTGAGTTGGTTTGGGGCCTGGTAGACTGGTGTGAGCGGATGCTTCTTGGTGACCTTCGGGAAAATCGGGCAATTGACACTTATTTTGCGCGCCAGTTATATGACTCCTGTGATGGTAAGGAATTGAGGCAGGCCAGCAGAGCTCGGGTCTCTTCGGCATGGGTGTATGCCGGTGCTGAGGGCATACCTGCGAAGGAGTACCGATGATACCACGCTCTCCTTATTGGAGCCCTTCCCACCAAAGTGAGATCCTTGAGAGGGGTGTCAGAGGGTGTCCGTGAGACGAGCTGTAGGGCTTGCCACGTACCGGCAGAATTGTCTCACATTGTCCAGAATTGTCCGCGGACACACGGTGGGAGGGTTCGCCGACACAATGCTGTCCGAGATGTCATTGGGGGGGGGGGGGGGGGGCTCTGGCTGCTGCTGGGTGGGAAGTTGAGAAGGAGTACTCCTACTGACTGACCCAGCATCCTATTACTACCACCTCGAGGAGTGGGGACACCACTACGCATCCTCCCCCTGCACAACGGATACCTGACATTGTGGCGAGGTTCTCGGATGGCAGGACTGTGGTGTTGGACGTCCAGATCGTCTCTGCGATGGCAGATATCGAGCGAGTCTGCCTGGAGAAAGTCGCCTATTACAACCGACAAGACCTACTGGACGAGATCGGTAAGAGGAGGAGCACCCAGCCCGAGCGAGTCTCCGTCTGTGCAGCTACAGTGTCCTGGAGGGGTATCTGGTCGTCGAGAAGTGTGGCGGACCTGTAGAAGCTCGGCGTCTCCAAAGGAATCCTGCGGGGAATAACCACGCGTGTCTTGCTGGGTTCCTACTTGAATTACTTCACGTTCAATCGTGCAACTCAAAGCTATCGCTCCCATAATAGAATTCCAACAGTAGGAGTGAGGACTGGCGTCGGGTAGCTTGGGGGCTGCTCCCACCATATTGGGTGCCACCTTCCCTTTGGCTGTCTGGCTTCACCAGCAGCAGTTTAATGGTAAGTTTACTCAGTCCCTATCTACTTTCTAGCGAAACCACGGCGACGGACTTCTTGCGCCAAACACCAAGGGTTGCCGGTGGTCGTTGGAGAAGTGGGTGTCTTTGCTGGTGAGTGGGTCGCTTCATTCGTGGGGCGTGCCCCTCGCTGGTGGGTATTCACGGACCCAGCGTGCTTTTCCGGCAACAATCTCCCTAGCGTGATCCGATTCAAGGACACTCCCAGGCGGGGAGTTTGACTGGGGCGGTACATCTGTCAAATCAATAACGCAGGTGTCCTAAGGTCAGCTCAGCGAGGGCAGAAACCTCGCGTAGAGGAGAAGGGCAAACGACGGAGGACCGAGTTGGGGAAAAATGGAGAGGGCCACTCCGGTGACGATAAGGAATGAGAGGTTCGACTTCTTGCACCGCACGAAGAGGCGATGGTGGGATGGAGCGGAGTGTGGTAGAATGGCGTCCGTCAGGGCTGCGGGCGTTGGCTGGCGGCGGGCAGCGTCAGCGTCGGTTTGTGGATGGTTCTGAGGGGTGCTGGTTGTGGGGGCAGCGTTGTCGGAGAAGGAGACTCGTTTTGCTGTTGGAGGGGTGCGGGTTAGGTCTGCGTAGGAGCGTTGAGGGCCGGAGGGTTGGAGGTTAGTGGACGCCCATGCGATGATTGCCGGGGAGGCGAGGTAGGGTCCCCCCCCCCCCCCCGTGGTTGTGAGGAGGGGAGCCCGCCGGATTGACCGGCGGGCGTCGGCGTTTTCCAGCTTGGCCCGGAAAGCGCAGGGGAGTTGGCAATTGCGTGCCTTGTCGACGAAGTTAACATGGTAGAAACATCGTGGGAAGGGGGGGGGGGGGGGTCCGCCGGGAGGTAGTCCTTCTCGGAGGGTGAGAGGAGGGGGGCAGGCGATTGCGGCAGGCTGAATCCTGTCAGGGTAGCAAGGTTGGTTTTTAGCATCTGACTGATATCTAGTTTTCTTGTATTACTAAATTACTATTTTCTAAGCTGTTGGTGGGCGAGAGGAGGGGGGCAGGCGATTGCGGGCAGGGTGAATCCTGTCAGGGTATCAAGGTTGGTTTTTAGCATCTGACTGGTATCTAGTTTTCTGGTATTACTAAATTACTATTTTCTAAGCTTTGCTACTGTAATTTCCATAATAAGCCATTCAATACCTAATGATTTGCTGCGTTCTCATAATCTCCGTCTCATAATAACCGTATGAAGTAAATAAACTCGCCACAGAATGAAGGCAGATCAATAAAAGCTTCAGGCAAAATTGTACTCCATAATATTTTATTTTGTCACAACGTTATTATCAGGTTGAAGATTCACAGCTGACGCCTATGGAAATATCAATAACAACGTTTGACGATAAGAAATATCTCGAACGTGTGCGAGAGTTGCAATCGCGCATAATTTTCCCGCCAGTCTAGTCGAAGATTTGAAGATAGATTTAACTAATGGGCCAAATCACATTTTTGGAATAATAGACAATGTGAAGAGTATTAATGTTCAAACCCCCGAAACGGGAAGACGTTTGATGAGGTAAATGTTATTTTACATTCTAAAATACGAGTGGCACTTGCCCCTGTAGGTACTGGAAAAGTCACTATTAGTCAAATGACACTAGTAACTTGGCAGAAAGTTATATGGCATTAGTGGCCAAAAGTTTACCGGGGGTAAAAAAATCAACAGGGAGAGGAGAGGGTCATTCACGAGCAGTTAGAGGGGCTGCTCTAGATTAGGTACCAAATTGGTCCCGAATAGCACGGTAAAACTATTAGATATAACAGGGGAAAGCCCAGCAAGTATAATGAAGAAAATCGCACAGAAGGAAACGTAGTAATGCTGTGTGAAGGCGAGCACTTTGTACTGGTGGGAAAAAAAAGAATAAAAAGCAGTTTTCTAAAAAATTAAAGGGTGCTCCAGAAGATTACGGCCCAAATTCTTCAATCTCACATTTTTACTTAGCAATTTTCTTCATCAACCAAAATTAATGAAATTTGCTTTATAGGTCCCGTTTGGGGTCTAGTTGGTCCGCGAAGCTCAGCGTTAGTGTCAATCATCCCTTAAGGGGTGAAGAATAGGGGTTGAAATGTTCATAACGCCGTACCACGAAAACTTTCGATAGAAGTGTCGTGGCTTCCTCCCAGAACCACAACCTCTTCACATTGTAAACTTAAGTTCTCGCCAAATAAACTCGCAGAAGCGCAGACGGAAGTCACAGGGGAGTCGAGGCACAACGTGGGTCCCCACCATCCTCTACTAGCTGGAGGATGGAGGGAGATGGCTTCCAGGCCTATATTATACTCGCCTCCTGCGCCTTTCTAGCCATTCTACGCTCTCCTTAAGACGCTGTCTTATCTCTCTCTCCTCACCTAATCTCTCTCCTAACCTAAAAGATCTTGAGCAAGGTGGAGGTTCGCCCTTAACCAAATCAAGCAAACACTCCTAAAAGATCTCGAGCATGGTGGAGGTCCGCCCTTAACCAAATCGAGCACATCATCCAAAAAGATCCTGGGCATGGCTGAGGTCCGCCCTTAACACATTCAATAGGAGACCTGGAGGACCAAAAACTTCCAGGAACCCCCCTGAACTTCCCTGGGGGGGGGGGGGGATGCTTTGAGAGGGCATCATCCAAGGAAGGCCTACAGAAAATTACACAACTATACAGCCACGCTGGGCTTCAAAACAATTCATTGAAAATAAATAGAACGAGAACGCCCATTGGCGTCATGCAGTCTTCTTGGATAGGGATGGAATGACGCCTATAGGCGTCACGTTGTAGGTAACGTGTTAACCAAACCGAGCAAAACTATCCAGAGAGAACCCGGGCATGGTGGAGGTCCTTTTCAAAAAATTGCCACCGAAATCAGGGTTTCTTTCTAGCAAAACTCGAACACTGCAACAAGACTAACGCGGCAACAACTAAATATAATTTTATGAACTAGAAATATTGAGAACTAGTAATATGAGTAATAAAGAGAAAAAAAGATCATCTTTGAAATATGGATACAAACAAATTTCGTATTCCAATATACAGTTACACGTCCTCCTCCTTACAGTTACAGTTACACGCTCAGGATCGTCCTCCTCCAATTCTTGGAGGATACGTGCAATATCTTCTGGTCTGTGGTAACGTTCCCTTGAAACAAGAAAGCACAAACAAGTGAAATAATCGTAAAAGGGAGAGACAAAAAGAAAAATGTAGACGTACCTACCTACCTTTGTACCTATTGATTTACCTACTTCTTGCAAATGATAAAATCGAAAAACACTGATATATTTGAAACTGCAGCAAACAGCCATGAAATCACAGTGAAATTATGACGAAAATACAACAAATGTATACATACACGGGCGCTGGGCGGCAAGCTGGCCGCTCTTAGATCCAACCTCGACGTCGTCAACTTTCACACTGATTTACGAGCGTCGTTCGCGAATCTGACGTCGCTTCTGCCTGTCATCTGGTGTCTTATATTGTAATTAGAGAATACCTGTGTGTTCCCTTGCGCTGTGAATTTTTTTGTCTATGCAAGATCGTTTTTAGTGAAAAGGCGGCCAAATTGCCGCCCAAGCGCCCCAGAGCCGGGCACATCCCCCCTCACACCGCTCGTGGTGGATGCGCCAATTTACATCCACTACAGTGGTGAACCCGACGTTCCTGCATCCTTCTCGCCATGGGGTCGCCGTCTGATTTGTCGCAACCCCCCCTCTTGTCACCCCTATCTATCTTGTCACCCCCTCCACCTCCGCAACCGCTACTGCCGCTGCCGCCGACGTCATGACTGCCGCATCATCTCTCCCCCTCACCCTCCCACACTTCTACACGCATGACCCCTCCCTCTGGTTTTTCCAGATAGACGCAGCCTTCTCCACCGCAGCGATCCGCAGCCAGAAAACCCGCTACTCCAGGGTCATATCTCTACTACCGTATGATATCCTCCTCCAAACATCGGATGTCTCACCGGACGCCGCCACGGCCTACGACGACCTCCGCAACCGCCTCATCTCCCTGTACCAACCGTCGAAGATCGCACGGATCGCAGCCCCAACACCTGGGAGACATGAAGCCATCCCACCTCTTCCGCCGCCTGCGTCACCAGCCGCAGGACGTTATGACGTCCGACGTCACCCGCACGTTCTGGCTTCGTGCCCTTCCCCCCACCATTCAGATTGCTCTTGCGAGCCATCTAGACTCCCCTGATGACGCCCTCCTGCACCTTGCGGACACCGTGCACGACCTCGCCGCATCCACATCCGTCAACGAGGTCCCCGCGCCCCACCACACCAGACCGACGGCCACCCCTCTCCTCGGACCGCCGGCGAAACCCCTCCACCGAGCACCGACGACCCCCCTCCTCCGACCTTCGTCAGGATCCGGCAGTCCCTTTAGATTAAAGGAGGTCTCCTGTTATCAGGCAGCTGTTATCAGTAGTAAAGGGAGTTCTGTGCATCGGAATTCGAATAGAAGGATTTCTTAAGGAGACCTTTTATTAAAGGTGAGTTCTTGCATAAGGCCCTTAGAGGGCTAACAATAGGCCCCTATTGTTATAGTGATTTTCCCAGATGCCGATCTAATGATCCACTCTTCAATCTGAAAACGGATTTGGATTCTGCGATTTTGTTCCCATAAAAGTACTAGTTGCTTTTTTCAAAAAAGTTTAAATTGAGTCAAATAATTTCGAAAAATCCATGAAAAAAATTTAAAATTCAAAACTGAATGTCGCCACTTGAGGTTGCTCATAAAGATTACAGAACACTTTACAGATTGAAAATCGGTTGACCCATTCAAGAGATAAATCGAATATTGGATTGGCTCATTTTGAAGCACAACGTGGTGGCGGTTCTTGGAATTAAACCCTGGACATTTACCCTTCAAGGCTTCCACTGCCTCCCGAGCAATTCTTCAAGTTATTGACCAAAAGCTCAGCTTCTTCCCCCTTGCCTCCTTAATTAATTTCAAACTAAGTTTGCATTGCAAATGCCTCTAATTTTTAGATGGCGGTTAAATAGTACTCCAATTAGTGGGGCGAAAGAACGGGGTGGCTCGCTTTACCATACCTACCTGATCCTTCTCTCCTGCCACCACTCTTATAACTGAGAGCTTCTGTTTCCCTGAAGAGATACTTTCTAATTAAATTAACGAAGTAAAAATAACATAAATTGGACAGAAGATTCTAAGTAAAAGCCACATTTTCCAAAAGCTGCAGAATACAAACTGGGCTGAAAATAAAAGTAGTCAACTCTTAATTTTTGAGTGGTAAATCAAATCACGAATGAGAATTTCATATAGTGACTCTTTATATCTATTGTTTTAACTGCAGGTAATATGGATAGTATGGTTTGGTGCCTATGGTAAATATTTGTAGTATGGTAGGATACCAAACTGCAAAAATCATACCAAATCGATTGTAAGCTAGTGGCACTCGATGTGCCTTCAGCTGAGGGAGGTGAAGGTTGAAAGGATAACAGAGATTTGTGACCTAAGCTTGACAAACAGGTTTATTGCCGAGAGGTAAGTATGTACAGGTACAAAGTTGAAAATCCAACGGACAAGAATCGAGCGATGTATTCAATAAGTAAACTCTGAACGCTGCACGTGGTGTGACTAACAACAAACACTGCCCTCCTCACATGGGGCAACTTCCAGTCGCGTGGGAGATACTTATCTCGCGATTCTGGTAGCTAGCAGACAAAAATTCGTAGGATTTTCAACAGCACACGTAGCGACTCGATCTGTCGAGACGCCGATAGCGACATTTCAAACATTCCAGTCATGGTATGGCTTGAAGAACGAATTTTCAAAGGAATTGTTTGGGAAATTGAGAATTTAACTTAATGGTTTCGATGGTTTTAGTTAATGGTTTGTGATTTTATTTCATGGTGCTAGAGTAGGGTTACCAGATTCCTTGGTTTAAAAAAAGATATATATGTACCTATAGGTCATGTTAGGTCGGTCGTTTTATGAATTGGTACGTGAAATCATCAAACTGCAATTATTGTTATAATAAAAATAAGATTTTTAAGACTTAAGAGATAAGACTGGGACTAGTTGCAATCGATTCAGCGCCACAAAAAAACATTAGTGACAACACCCCCCCCCCCCCCCCCCATGACTATGTTGCTGAAATCCTTTGTTTTGATTTTTTGGACCAAAAATTAGTAAATTTGGAAATTTGTGCACAGTGCGATCGGGCTGGGTAACGAACTCATCACTAATCTTGCGGAAAATCTATCATTTAGATCTCCGATGCATGAAACGGATTATGGCGGGGTTTCCCGTGCACAGGGAGCATCTCTGAAATTATGGAATGGCCAAACAGCTACATTTTCTTTGAAAATTCGCTAAAAGTCAGAGAAAAACTGGGCAGGTGCCTACTAATTTCAGTAAAAATTGAGCAGTGATTTCTACTTCTTCGTGAATATATGGTAAGTGACTAATCTAGTGAGAGAAAACATTCTACTATCTGCGCTGATGGAAAAAGAAGCCAAGAATCTGGCAACATCATGTATTATCTAGAGCAGGGGTTCCCAAAGTGGGTGCTGGAGAGGGATCAGGGGTGTTGCGAGGCGCCCCTGATGTCTGTACTAAAAATCAAAATCACATATGGTTACAAACATTTTATGGAATGGAAAATCACTGCGAGGATTTGGGAGCCGAGCACACATCCCATTTGTACTACAGTAGCTCGCCATGGCTCTCACGTGGCAATGTACTATCTCCTAAGTTTGAACTGCGACAAGAAATTCACACTTTCCTGGAAGAAGATGATCATGTGAAAGCCAACAATTTCGTGGATGAAGACTTTCTGCTGAAACTGGTGCATGCGACATATGCGAAAAACTAAATGAAATGAAAATGAACTTTATTTCCACAAGAAAACAGAAAATTAATACTAAAATTGCACAATAATACAGTCTGAAATTAATGCCCTATAGGGGGGTCTCCCGCGGTAGGGAAATGAATCGCTCTTGTAATTGATCTTGTTGTGGCGATTGGTGAGTGAAATGATGACGCTGACACGGGGATTAGGTGGCATGAAACTTGTGTATTTAAGTGAATTTACAATAGTTTAGCTTAAGAGGCTAGTGGCGCCTTACACATCGAAATGGAGACTGACTCACACGTCAGAGGCCTGAAGGGGTCGGAGGGAACATGTAACAGTCACAGATTTAGGGAAGAGGTTCACAGTCTTCTCCCTCACTAGAAAAAACTCATTCCGTATAATCCCTGAGGTAGGCTGATTTTTGGCGGTGACGGTCTGACCTGCGGATATCAGCTGGCATTGATTGCGAAGATGGCACCTGCGGCTGTGGAGTTGACCCACCAGTTGGTGGAACCAGCATGGCTGGCCTTGGCGACTGACAAGCTCCTGGAGGACTTTGGCCTGAAACCTCAGATGAACCCTTGGCAAATGGGATTCCCTTCCTAGGCTGAGGAGTGTGCGTGCCTGCAAAACTAACTTGTCGTTTTGGTACCACCGAAGCAATAAGCTGATTGATGTGGCGTTTCAGAGAGCGGCCAGAGTCCAACTCTACAAGGTAATGCAGCTGACCCAGTTTCCTGGTAATGGTGCCAAACTGCCAAACATCTTGGTTTCCTTGATGTATCCTGACCTGGACCCTCCCCCCACTTGAAGGGAACGGACAACCTGCGCCGAACTCCTGGTAGCTGGAACCAATGCTTTCTTGTTTGGAAGAAGATTATCCAGGCGAATGCGCAATCGCCTCTTCAAGTAGAGCTCTGCAGGTGATTGACCCGATGCTAATGGCATGGCATGGTTACGAAAAAGAATGCCTCCGAGTTTAGTTGCAAGAGGTGCTGGATCATCAGCAGTAGCCTTGAGATGCCGCTTGAGGGTCTGAATGCTGCGCTCAGCAAGCCCATTTGTTGCAGGGTGATTTGGAGCGCTAAACTTCTGGAAGATTCCATTTTCAGTGCAATAACACAGGAACTCTTCACTTTTGAAGACTGCGGCATTATCAGAGACCATCACTGAGGGGTAACCTTGCACTGAGAAGATGTCATCCAGAAGGGAGATGGTTGATGCTGAGGATGGAGCAGCCTGCAGCATCTGTACCTCTACCCATTTGGACCTTGCGTCTACGACCATGAGGAAAAAATTGCCTTCCAATGGGCCTGCATGATCTATATAGATCCTCTCCCAATTCTCTCCTGGCTGATCCCATGAATGGATGACGGCTTTAGGAGGATCATGACGAACTTTGGCACATGCCTCACAACTCTTGACAAGGCGCACAATATCCTTGTCGAGCCCCTCCCAACATACATATCTCCTTGCAAGCTGTTTCATTTTAGTCACACCTACATGTGATGCATGTAGCTCCCCCAGAATTGCAGCTTGGAGAGCCTTTGGAATGACAGCTCAATCTGAACGGAAGATCATGTTGGATGAGAATGTGAAGGGGCTATCCTTGCGGCTGTTCTTGAGCTCATGTAGCAACACTTGCAATTCTGGATCCTTTGCTGTCGCTTCAGCAATGGTCTCAGCAGTGATAGCCAAGGAGGAGATCTGGAACAGAGTCTCAGCGCATAAGGCATTTACTTCCTCATCAATGGCAATTCCCCTTGACTGGCATAAAGAGATTGGAGCGCGCGACAAACACCAAACATTTTCATTTTCCTTTCCCTTTTTGCATCGAATGGTGTAGTCGAGATCACTGAGGAAGGAGGCATACCTCAACAAATGGGCTGACGTCATCTGTGGCAAGGACCTGTCTGGGTGACAAATCCTGGATAATGGCTCATTGTCAGTTACAAGCACAAAACGCTTGCCAAAGACGTAGTTGAAGAAATGAGTGGCAGCATAAACTATAGCAAGCGCCTCTCTGTCCAGTTGGCTGATAAGCCTTCCATTCCATTCAGTCCATTCCGTCCATTCAGGCTGTAAGCCTCGGCCAAGCAGTTGGTGGTAAAGCAGTAGGGACAGAGACCCCTTCTCTGCCCGGGCCTGTGATCTGATCTGGCATCTGGGGATAGTCTGCATGCCAGTTCACTGGCAGATGCTGCATCCTAAAATCAGTACCACGGGAGAGGGGGAGCCCCAGGCCACAGATGCACCGCATGGTCCGCCCAGCACAGCATCACCGGTCTGCCCCCTCAATTGAGGTTGGATTCGTGGTGGTCGTGGTTGCGTGTACCTCACCCAGGGGTTCATTTTGACTCACTGGGACGTTAGAGGGAGGGATCTCATGCTTGGGGAATTCGTTCCCTGAGGATGTATCCCGGCATGGGAGTTCTGTTATGAACTCGGGTACCAACCTGCTAAGTTGGGAGAGTGGAGCTAGAACACTCGGCCTGCACCTGAGGCGCTCTGGGGCAAACAGGTACCCCATGGGGGATGGTTTACCATTCCCCATGGGGGCTCCACGGCTGGGAGTTATTCCGGCCCCCTCGACGTCCCACTAAGGGACGGCGATGTGGATGGCCCGTTGCTTGCAATGGGCGGGAGAGACACAGATCAACGAGTGGTCGAGTCCTCCTTAATATAATAAAGATAGTGTCCAGTTGGCTATAGTTGGATTCAGCCTGAGTGAGGGCCCGTGAAGCAAAAGCAACTGGTAAGAATTGCGGCGATTCCTGTAGGGCTGGCATTAGTTGTGAGGACTACCTGTTTAGATGGGTCAAATGGAATAAGGACCCTGTCACTGCACAACTCCGACTTGAGCTTCAGGAATGAAGCTTCTGCATCAGCCTTCCATACGAATTTTTCATCACGTCTGAGTAGGCGGCGGAGTGGATACGTTTTTGACGAGAAGTCAAGGATAAACTTGGCATAGTACCTAGGTATGTGACTAGACCTAGAAACCGCCTTAGTTCATCCAAATTCCTGGGTCGAGGCATCTGAGTAACGGCTTGCACCTTGGTTGGGCATTTTTCAATCTTGTTGAATGAGACTACATATGACCCAGGTAACTTACGCTTTCTTTGAAGGAAGAAATTTGCCTTTGTTCAGCTGAAGATCGTTCACCTTGAGCTGCTCCAAACAAGCAACCAGATTCCTGGTGCATTCCTCAAGGGTTGACCCATGGCAAATAATATTGTCAAAGTAGGCTTCCACCTTGGGAAGATCAAGCTGAGACAAAATGTGGTTGAACTCTTATGGTGCAGTCTTTATCCCAAAACTGAGGCGGTTCATTCGGAATGTGCCCTTATGGGTTGAAATGGTCTGTATCTTGCTTCCTTCTGTGTCAAGCAAGGAGCGACTATTTTGGCACAGGAACAACTATTTAGAGCTGGGAGCAGCTATTGTGGCACAGGAACAGCTATTTTAGAGAAAGGAGCAGCTGTTTTGGAGCAAGAACACGCGACCTGTTCTCCTCAGTGACTAGAAAGTAGCTACTGGATTTGAGGCAGTGAGAGTGACGTGACGTCACACCCGTAACGGCGATGAGATTTGCGTTGTTTGTTATCACTTGGCGAACCTGCCGGTTGATGCTGATCGAACATGACAACTTTGCCGATGAAAAAAATACATGAAATCGACCGTTTAGATGCGTAAAATTGCGTAAATAGGGAAGTGAGACAACCACCACCAATCGTAAACAATACGTACCACCGAAGCGCAACAGGCTCGTAATTTTGAGAGACCGGCGAGGTGGTGAGACGATTTTGCACTCAATATACAGCTACATTTAGCTTTCGATGTTCATCCTCGTTGCCAACTTGTTGTGGCGAGTGAAATGATGACACTGACATAGGGATTAGGTGGCACGAAACTTGTGTATTTAAGTGAATTTACAATAGTTTAGCTTAAGAGGCTAGTGGCGCGAAGTAACAGTCACAGATTTACGGAACAGGTTCACAATAGATCTTATTTCAAGCTGCAATACAGGTTAAGGTAAATACGAAAAAATAAAAACAGTTTTGTAGAAAAATATTATAGGAATATCGTGGAAAAATCGGTATGGTCATACTAACTCATATCAGAAATATTACAGTTATTTAATATTGTTATGTAGAACATAACAGAGTCTCTAGATGGACTATTTTTTTTTTTAACAGTCTTAAATCTGTCTCTACAGGGCCATAGCATGCACATATTGAAGCTTGTAGAGTAGATTTTCATCATTCAGGGAAAAACTACAACTGTGGAACAGAAAAATGAGTGATAATGGAGGCAAAAATTGCTTTCCAATACTGCAACGGTAAATAGCCCATAGTGGAGTTAAGGTTTCACATAACTTGCTGACCCTTTTCATAGAGCACCTTTCACAGTAAACTGACTGGTTTGCAAATTACTTCGCAGAAAACCAAGAGGAGAAGTTTGGGTGGATCCTAGATCCATTCCGTGCTCAAGCTCCACAAGATTTTACTACGCAAGAAGAAGAAAATCTAATTGAGCTCTCGCGCGACAACAGCCTGAAAACAAAATACGCTTGTTAGGATTTGACGGAGTTTTGGGTATCCGTCGAACATCAGTATCCGATTCTAAGTTCAAAAGCTGTAAGGGTCCTCATTCCCTTTGCGACGTTATATCTTTGCGAAGCTCGATTTTCAGCGGTTGCTGTTATAAAGAGCGAATATCGCTCGAAAATAAATGTGGAACAAGAAATGAGAGTAGCTCTATAAGCCTAAAGGTCGATCCACACATATATCCGTGAGGTGACGAGATACGAACTACCGTACAACCTTCAGTGAAAAAAAAAAATATATATATATCGGCAAGATGAAAGTCTACCTAAACAAAGGGGGAAAGACGGTGGGTGTTCAGACGTGTCCGACGCAGGCGTTCACAGTGCCCTTCAGGCTTCCGTCGCCGACGATATTTTTGCCTCCGAGTCTGCGAACCAGCGGAAGCCTTGTGTTCACTTTCGTGAGCCAAAAAATTTTTGTCTTCAGAAATCAAAATTTCCACTTGCATTTTGCGTTTCAAAGCCTACTGAACAAATTTGGTTCCGTGTCTGTCGGTCTGTGGGTCTGTGAGTCTGTCTGTCCGCATTTCCTTGTTACAGCCATAACTTCCACGATTTTGAATTGATTCAGCTCAAATTTTGAGGGATGGTGCGGATAAGGCCCCTTGAGGTCCCATACAAATTTCAACATGATTGATCCAGCGGTACGCCCTGCGCATGCGCTAACGTTAAATTCAAGAAACACGCATAACTTTCACAATTTTGATTCAATTTCGCTCAAACTTTCAAGGGTTGTTTGGACAAGGCCTAGTGAGTTCCAGTATGAATTTCAGCATGATCGGACCCTCGGTGCGCTCTGCGCATGCGCTGGCGTGAAATAGATTCAATTTCCTTGTTACAGCCGTAGTAACCAAAGATTTCACCCAATTTCAATGTAATTCTCAGGGATTACCTAAGCGGGTAGGGCCCATTGAGGTCCCATATAAATTACAACATGATAGAGCCAGCGGTTCGCCCTGCGCATGCGCTAACGTGAAATTCTTCAAACACGCATAACTTTCGCAATTATGTATAATGGGCGTAATGTATTATGGACGTAATGTTATGTAATATGTATATTTCATGTAATGTTATGTTATGTAATGTAATGTTATGTAATATGTATATTTCACGTTATGTTATGTAATGTTATGTTATGTTATTTTGCTTCCGAGTATGTTCTATTTTATAATGGGTCACTCTGATTGTGACGAGGAAGCTCCTGTGCCATCACCTTGGCAGTGTATTTAGTTTTACACTGACGTGAAAACGGCGTTGTTGGATGTGACATACCTAGGTATCTGTGTAACTTGTGTTATCTGTAACTTGTGGATCTGTATTGTGTTGTGACATTATCTGCGTCATGGATGACGAATTGTTGATTGAGCTGGTTCGGATTCGGAAGAGGTAGGTCCTTTGCGATTTGAAGGACCAGAAGTACCTACCTAAATGCGGATTGGATGGATAGAATATGAGAGGAAATCGGCCACAAGATGAACATTGATGGATGAATCCAGAGTCTTCTTTTCTTTTCTTCTTCGACGTCTGATGCCCGATTTCACCAAAAACTCACTATTCGTGATTAAGCTAATCAAGATCAGATTTAACCGAACTTTGTAATCGTGATTAACGTCGTTTGGATTCCACCATGCAAATCATGGTTCCCACTAATCTTGGTTACCTAACCACAATTAATTTCACTAAACACGATTAACGCCCTCATGGATGCTATATATATTCCGTATCAACAAGGCAATGGTACAATGAGGTTATTGTTGGGGATCGTCTCTCAACACTTCTCAATTAATCAGCTGTGTGTTGGCAGCATTGTAGGTGCCCCTACTCTTGGTCACCACCTACCTGTGAATCTTTTTTCTTTCTCTCTCCCGTTCATGCTCTCTCGTATTCGAAGTGCTTAATAAAAGTTTGTTACAGTTCAGTATTCAAGAGTTTCTTTTGCCATTTACCTTTCACAGGTTATGGGCACAGTTTTCGCTTTTTAAGTAAAGTCGCGAGTGTACCGTTTTTTTTTTCCGCGAAGTCGCGAGAAAGAGTGATATTGCGATAGTCATTTCTGGGTTCAGGTTAGGGGGTAGCACCACGTGCGGACAACGGCCCACTACCTTCGAAACCGGATTTGCACCAGGTTAGTGGGTAGCACTACGTGCGGAAAACGGCCAACTATCCTGAAGAATGTCTAATATCGCTGCTCTGCCACAGCTCACCTCCACGAACTTCACGAATTGGAAGTTTCGGGTGATGACCTTGTTGAGCAGGGAACAGATTGGTTATGTGATGAGCCATACACCGTCTTCCCTGTTGGCAGAAGGGAGGAAGGAGGAGTCTGAGTCCTTTGCGGGGGCGGATGCCAAAGGAAGGGCGTTAGTGGTTCAGTGTAACCGATAAACACTTGGACATTATTAAGGATGCCCCCACGACTAAGGAGATGGTTACTGCGCTCCAAAACGTGTTTGTCCGATCGATCACGTTTTCGAAACTTACACTTTGGAGGAAGCTGTTCAACCTCAAGTGTGGCCCCCAAGACAGTCTCGAGGATTACTTCCTTAGTTTTGACTCTGTAATTCGCGAACTAGCTGAGATGAGGACGAAGATGGAGGAAGCAGACAGAGTGGGCCTAATGCTGTTGGGGTTATCCACGGAATACGATGTTATTACCACAGCTATTGAAACTCAAACCTCCACCATCACTCTGGAATTCGTGAAATCGCGCCTCCTGGATCATGAAATGAAGTTGAAAGGAAAAGTAAATGATCAGGCGGCTAAAGACGAGTCGTCATTCCACGCAGGTCAACGCAAATGTTATATTTGTGGGAGTCCGTCACATTTAAAGGCCAAATGCCCAAAGAGGAGAAGAGGTGACCAGAAGTCAAAGAGGGGAGGGTATCAAGGAAGAAACCGTCATGATGAAAGGGCCAACGAAGCGGAAATTTCTTTGGTCGCTTTGAATATTGATAATTCGCTCGTGAATGATGATGTATTCATCATGGATTCCGGTGCCTCCCAGCATATGGTCAAGGGTAAATTCGAGTCGGACATGACGTCAGTTGCCAACTTAGACTATCCAGTAAGCATAAGGATAGCTAATGGGGAATGCATGGTAGCCAAGAAAAAGGGAGTCCTCAAATTAACTTGTCAAGGTAAGAAGTTAAGTATTGAGGCACTCTTGGTACCTAATTTGAAACACAACTTGTTGTCACTATCAAAGTTGACCGCTAAAGGACACAAGGTTGTTGTGGAAAAGGACCAGATGTTAATCAACGGCCGAGACTTCACATTAAAATGCCGTCGAAGTTGTGACCTATACGTCTTGGAAACATCGAGATTCGAAATGGCAGCAATTTCGAAAGCAAATAATGATTTGTGGCATCGTCGACTTGGCCACATCGGTAATGAGGGTTTAAAAGTTCTTGGTCTCCCGATTCTGTCAGAAAAATGTTCATCTTGTATCGAGGGTAAAGGCAAGAAGTTACCATTCAACAAAGTCGAGAAAACTACTTGTCAGATCGGCGATCTCATACACAGCGACGTATGTGGACCCATCAAACCTCCGACCATCGGTGGTGAGAGATATTTCCAAGTTATCCTCGACGATTTCTCCCACTTCGTTGTTGTCAAATTGCTCAAAACGAAGGGCGAGGCCGGCCGAAACCTGATGAACTATGTCAGAGAACTTGAAACTCAGCAGGGAGTCAAGGCCAAGAAAATTAGGACCGACTGTGGTGGCGAATTCAAGTCTCGAGAATTAGAGAATTTTGCCGAAAACAAGGGAATAATTCTTCAATATACCGTCAGTCACAACCCTCAGATGAACGGGAAGGCAGAGAGAATGAATGGTCTCCTATTAGAAAAAGTTCGAGTTAAACTATTGGAATCTGAAGTACCCAAGAACCTATGGGGCGAAGCAGTGAGGTGTTCTGCCTACGAGCTAAATAGGTCACCTAGTACCACTCTACGAGGACCCGTACCTACTCCGTCAAAATATTGGAATGGATACAATGAATTGTCAAAAATGAAAATTTTCGGCTCACTAGCTTGGAGTCTCGTTCAGCCAAACCAAGACAAACTAGACCCAAGAGCGAGAAGAGGAGTCATGGTGGGGTATTGTGGGGGGGGGGTTACAGGATTTGGGTACCAGAGTTGGGAAAAGTCATCTGTTCACGACACGTAATATTTGACGAAACCAAGATGGGATATGGGCATCAAGATATAAAATATATTGAAGTCCACGACGAGAAGGAAATGGAAAGGTCGGAATTGAACGAGCCAGACCTACAAGTACCTCAAACAGTTAGTAAAAGGAAACGAGAATACACACCCAACTCACCTGAAATTGAAAAGAAGAGAGGGAGAGCGCTGGAACCGGGTGAACACACCGAGGAACCGAAACCTGATGGACTGGAGGGTGTGTATCGAAATTCCACTTCTCACGATGCATCCGCTGGGGGGGGAAATGTCGGTGAACCGACCACAACGAGACGAGGAAGAGTCGTGAAGATGCCCCAACACCTACGAGACTACGAATTGGACGTTGCATACTGCATGATGTCGTATGGAGAAGATCCGGTCACATATGAGGAAGCCATCGAGTCAACTGAATGGCAGCATGCCATCCAGCGGGAGCTGGACTCACACGAGAAGTTAGGAACATGGGTTCCATGTGATGTTCCTCAGGATAAGCAGCCGATTAGTACGAAATGGGTTTTCAGAACGAAATCAGATGGCACGAAAAAAGCCCGCCTTGTAGCCAGAGGGTTTCAAGAGAAACCTGAGGAGGAGGAGTTTGTATATTCGCCAGTGTGTCGTCTCCAAACTGTGAGAATTTTACTGTCGGTCGCAGTGCAGAGGAATTGGGTGCTTCAGTCGTGTGACGCACCTACAGCCTTTCTACAGGGATACTGTAGCCACGATGTTTACATTCACTCACCAAAAGGGTACACCGGAACACACGGCACTCTCAAGCTATTAAGGAGTCTGTATGGTCTCCGGTCAAGTCCGAAGTCGTGGAACACCCGTTTCTCAGAGTTCATGAAGACCCTGAACTTCAGAAGATCTGAACACGACAACTGTTTGTATGTGGGTGAAAATGTGTACCTGGCTCTCTTCGTGGATGATGCGATACTGACGGGCGAAACGCGGCATGTCAACAAACTACTCGAAGCCCTGAAAGAAGAATTTCAAGTCAAGACGTTCGAGGATGTTCAATCTTTTCTCGGTATGACATTTACAAGAAAGGGAAATTGTATAAAGGTTTCTCAGCCTACTCTCATTGAGAAATTACAGGAGGAGTTCGGGATGAAGGACTGCAGATCGGCGAGCACCCCCATGGAAGTCGGTTTTTACCGTGAAGACGAAGAGGTGAACAACGACATCCCATATCGTCGTTTGGTGTGCAGCCTAATGTACGTCGCAGTTACGTCTCGTCCCGACATCTGTTTTGCCACTTGTTTTTTGGCAAGGTACCTAGATAAGGCGTCGAACCAGCTTTTCAACGCAGCAAAAAGGATCGTCAGATACCTGGCTCACACAAGGGACCTGGCTTTGGCGTTTGCTCCGGGAGATAGCAGTCTGATGAGCTATTCGGATGCAGACTGGGGAGGCGATAGGGAGTCCCGTAAGTCTGTCAGCGGATTCATCGCTTTCTTCAACGGAAATCCGGTCTCTTGGTTCTCCAAGAAACAGACATCCGTCGCACTCAGCACCATGGAGGCTGAATACATCGGCGGAGCTACTTCGGCCCAAGAGTTGGTCAATTTGAAGGGCATCGCCAGTGAGTTTGGTTTTGGTGGGGTGCCGGTCTTAAAAATCGATAATTTAAGTGCAATTTCGTTGATAAAGAGTTGTGATAATTCGAAACGGGCCAAACATATTGAGTTAAAGTACCATTTTATAAAGGATTTAAGTGAAAGAAATGTGATACATGTGAAATATGTAAGTACAAGTGAGAATTTGGCTGATATTTTTGCAAAAGCGTTGGGGAAGGAGAAGTTCTTGTTGTTTCGCTTAGATATTTTATCCAGTTAAGTCTTATTTCCTTGCCCCCAATTACCCAAGCATGTGAAGCATGAACCCTCGGAATAAGTGTTGTCGTTCCTACTAGTATAGTCAGTTTTTGTTATAAATAATTGTTTATGTACCTAGTTGTTAAATTTTAGGTACCATAAGCTATTCCTATTATTAAATTTTGAGGTTAGGAGTATGGATGCTATGCGGAGTGATAACGAGCTGTGATAGCTGTAATCAGTGAATATGGAAGTAGTCTTCGTCCATCGCTGTTGTTGTTGTTGAGCAGAATGTACATAGTTTTCTTTGTGGTTTTCGCCTCAACGGTTCCTTTTGTAAATATGTGCTGTTGAATGAAACCATTAGTCGAGGAGGGTGTGTTGGGGATTGTCTCTCAACACTTCTCAATTAATCAGCTGTGTGTTGGCAGCATTGTAGGTGCCCCTACTCTTGGTCACCACCTACCTGTGAATCTTTTTTCTTTCTCTCTCCCGTTCATGCTCTCTCGTATTCGAAGTGCTTAATAAAAGTTTGTTACAGTTCAGTATTCAAGAGTTTCTTTTGCCATTTACCTTTCACAGTTATATCAAAACAAGGTTCTATTTTTATTTCGCCCGTCTTCCGTCGATCAAGTTCGTACCGTATAATTTTATTTTCTACGCTTTTTGCAATTTTTCATTTTCCTACAAAAATGAGTGATCAGAATAACAATGGCGAAACCCGAAAAAGGAAGCAGGATCCTGCTTTCGAGCTTCCTGATAAGTGTCTCCTCGTTCAGCTTGTCGAGAAATACTTCAACATCGTGGAATGCAAGAAGACTGATGGGTGTTCGATGAAAAAAAAGTTGGACACATGGAAAAGAATCTCTGATGAGTTCAACTCGGCATCTACCCGTTTGAGAACTTGGTCAAGTTTGAAAACACTGTGGGAGAATCTAAAAAGAAGGGTAAAATTAGCGATGGCCGCCCAAAACAGCAATGTCAAAGGAACAGGTAGGCACATAATATATTTCCTTCTCTACCTACTTTACCTTATCCTAATTCATCAATAGGTACCTATTTGTTTGTGTTGCATTTTAATGGGCCGCCTACTCCGTTTATAACTGTGGAATGATCTGTACAGGGGGAGGAAAACCACAAAAAATGTTGAACGACCCAGTGACAGAACTTGTTGTGGAGCTCATTCGCCCCCACGTAGAAGCCTTCACAAATCCCTAGGACAACGACAACACCGAGGATGATGAAACGAGTCAGTCTGCTGGTACGTACCTACCGTTTATTAACCTAGGCTAGTAACAGGCGTTTCGTCTAGGTACTCAAAACGAGAAAGGACGTCCGAAAAAGGACAGGAACATGAGTGTGGGATCATTTTACTGATAATAACCCACACTAAGGGCGGGCGCACACGGGCGACTTTTTGTTGCGCAACTGTTTCGTGTTTCCTACGAGGCCTATGCATTTGAACCAAGGCGCGCACACGAAGCGACGCGACAGCAACGCAACTTTTCAGTTGCTCTGGCCGCCGACAGTAGGGCGACGAAACTGTCTCGGTCTCTCGCCCCTCCCATAGTTTTGATCTACGCGCGCACACGGGCGACAGTTTTGTTGCCGTCTAGGATTATATCTAGAATTAATATCTAGTGCCTAGTGCAAAGTGGTACATATTTTCTCTATTGTTGGCAAAATGGCAGTGAGGGATGAAGATATCGAAAGTGATTTAGTTATAAGTGAAGTTGAAAAGAGGCCAGCGTTGTTCGATAAAACTTTAAAGGATTATTCGGACGCCAGTTTGGAAGGCTGATCTTTCAAACATCAGCGGGTGAACCAAATATATTCTTTTCCTTTTATTTTTCCTGCGTCACAAATCACTGCAGTCTGTACTAAATCCATGTTCACTGTAGGTACTACGAAATCAACGAAAATGAATCTGCTGTCAAGGCAACAGTTGCTCATCGTGTGCGCGCTCTCGAAAGCCGAAGCAACTCGAGAGCGACAAAGACAAAAACAGTTGCGCAACAAAAGTCGCCCGTGTGCGCCCGCCCTAAGACCTTCAACCCCTAGTAAAATCCAAACTATAACCATTACAGCCTAACAAGTTTGCTTGAAACAAACATAACGCAAACGGGAAGTATTACCTACATTACCCCGCTCATATCTCTGTACTATGATAGGTACCTACCTACCCAAAAATATGCTACCCCCCAATTGTATTATGTACCTACTGACTTTTTATTACAGACAGAAAACCTGAGATACCGGCGGAAAGTATTGGTCTACTGGTTGAATATCCAGCTACCACAGGTAGGTACATACCCAAGATTTATATTATCGTACCTACCCCCACTCATGGTATATCCCTCTTTGTACTTTACGATAAAGTAGCTGCATAAGAATTTGTTACCCAAGATTTTATTATGGTTATCTGATGTTATTACGTGCTGACTTGTTATTACAGGCGGAAACCCTGAGATATCGGAGGAGACTATTGTAGAGGAGAGGTAAATTTTTAAATAGACAAACAGGTTAATGTTCGCATAGTTGTTGTTGTTGTCAATTTTGTACATAGGTACCTATCCATTTTTTAGTTTTATGTTGTAGTAATTATTTATAATAGAACCGCAAATATCGCGAGAGAATTGTAGGTAAAACTGCAATGAGAATTGTAGGTAGGCCTCTTCATAACGGAATTCAGTAAAGAAAAAAAAAATAGATTATCAAATTCAAAAAAAAGATCATCAAAGTTATTAGGTATTGCATTTGATGCTTGAATGCAAATGTTCGGCCTAGGTAGGTACTAGGTACGTCTGTATCAGTCAGAACGCATTATATTTTTACATTTTACTTTGTTTTCCAAAATTTTCTGTATTTCCTTGACTGAAACAAGGCCGACTGCATAACTTCATTTTCAAATTTTCGGTGATGGTATGGAAAGTAAAAAGTGGTTCCATAGTGCCCATGTGTCGAACAAACATGTGTTTCACCGTGCCATCATATATATTCATTTTTCCCTACTTTGCAGGACGATAATGAATATGAAGGTGTTGTCAACTCGGCAACAAATGAGAGTTTCCAACCCACTGACTGGTCCCTGTACAACCCATCAATGCTGAAGGAACGCATTTCTTCTCTCCTGCATCTGCCAAGAACTGGAGTAAACGTTGCAGGTAGGAATGTTGCGATACCCTCAAACAATAAATATCATAAGTTCAATTAATTAATTAATTCTTATAACGACTATAATTTTTACAAGTTTTGTTTACCTACTGGTGACGTCACTGGTCTGATGGGTCCCAACAAGAGAGGGAGACATTTGACGTCGTCAGTGAAGAACTAGAAAGTACTAAACGAAAAAACATCGTAGAAAATTGCAGTTGGTTAAAAAAAATCGAGTACTTTCATTAACAGAAAAGGCCTGTTTCATTATAGTAATAATGCAATGTCCCTCCCCCCACTGCAGGACAGAAAAACACCATGTCCCGTGACGGCCTGTGCTCAGGAGACCAGAAGGGGAGTCGTTGATGGAAGCCAAACTTGGTACTTTAACCTCGGCGACAGCTCAAGCCAGCGAGGAGCATACCATCAGAATGAAAATTTTAGAGCTCCAGTTACTGCAGGAGAAACAAAAATTGGTGTAGGAGAACGAAAAAACGAAGCAGGAAAAGATTAAAACGGAGCTAGAGAGAGGGTATCGGTGGTTACACCTGATGTTGTAACTAGGTCATTTGTTTCCATATTTATTACTGTTCTGCCTTTTGAGAAGTTAACGTAGGTATGGTTATACTTTTGAATGTGTATACCTATAAGTACCTTGCAATTCTTATTTCTTCACTAGTCTTCTTAAGAATTTTTGGTCTCATGTTGTGTTATTGGCGTTAATTATGTGAGTGTGTTATGTAGGGTTACGTCTATATTTTTGAATCTGCATACCTACAAGTAGCCTACCTTGCAATTCCTATTTCATGACTAATCTTATTAATAATTTTTGATCTCACCTTGTTTTTGACGTTAAAGTTATGTGATGTGCCAAAAGTACCAAATAACGTGCCTTCTAAGAAGTTTGTTAACGTAGGTATGGTTACCTATATTGTTGATTCTACATACCTACAAGTAGCTCCTACGTTGCAGTTCCTATTTCTTTACTAATCCCTACTATATTATAAAAACGGATCTCTGTGAGTCTATGCACGGCTCGACGGATATCGACCAAATTTGGCACGAATATCCGGTAGGCTCCCAAGTTGTGCAACGTCGCATTTTTAATTCCCTGACCATAGCGGAACTATGGTCGACCATGGTCAACTTCGTTAATTGAAATGGTAACCCCTATTTTTTATCGCGTATTCGTAATCTACGTGAAATTCTATCTACGATCGACCCTTCGGACTACCCCCGCGGTCGACCATAGCGCATCCATGGGCCCCTCCATGGTCGAATCCCGAATTGCTCAACGGATATCGACCAAATTTGGCACGAATATCCAGTAGGCTCCCAAGTTGTGCAACGTCGCATTTTTAATTCCCTGACCATAGCGGAACTATGGTCGACCATGGTCAACTCCTGAATGGCTTGACGGATATCGACCAAATTTGGCACGAATATCCAGTAGGCTCCCAAGTTGTGCAACGTCGCATTTTTAATTCCCTGACCATAGCGGAACTATGGTTGACCATGGTCAACTTCGTTAATTGAAATGGTAACCCCTATTTTTTATCGCGTATTCGTAATCTACGTGAAATTCTATCTACGATCGACCCTTCGGACTACCCCCGCGGTCGACCTTAGCGCATCCATGGGCCCCTCCATGGTCGAATCCCGAATTGCTCAACGGATATCGACCAAATTTGGCACCAATATCCGGTAGCCTCCCAAGTTGAACGTAGGCGCATTTTTAATTCCCTGACCATAGCGGAAATATGGTCGACCATGGTCAACTCCTGAATGGCTTGACGGATTTTGATAAAATTGGGCACAAATACCCGGTAGGGTATGGGATTTTTCCGTCGTTTGTTGGTTCCACGATACTGCGTACAGCGAATCTCGGATAGCGAGCGGTCAGGCTAGTCTTATTAATAATTTTTGATCTCATGTTGTGTTTTTGAAGTTAAACTTATGTGATGTACCAAACCAAAAGCTGTCATCGAATGACGTCAATTTACGATTATTTAGAAGTGATTTAAAAAGCGTTTATTTACTGGAAAATATAATATTTAAAAACTCGAATTCCGTTTCATTGTTCCACATCTCCATCGCGATGTCTTGCCAGTCTGAAAAAAAAAATCATTTAATAGGTAAACAGATCAGTTACATAGCGCCTACAAATACATTCTGGTATTCATTAGGTATGTAAATACATTTCAGTATTGCTGAAATGATTCATAACTGCTACATATGCATGTAGCTTTACATTTTTTACATAACTCTCAGGTATAATTGAAGAGGCATATTCTGCGTGATATGATTTACCTACCTGGTAAAGTAATTGTTTATAAGTGCGTGTCGTTCATGGTTGTCCCGTGTGACCCTGCGCTGTGAACGCTCCTCATGATTTTCAACTGGTATGTCGTCCTGAGCCAATACCTCCTCCCAAGGACCGGGAAGAACAAATTCATATCCTCTGGGGACGTCTTCTCCTGCTCTTCTCGCAATGTTATGTAAAACGGCGGTGGCTGTTATGATGGGGCAACTATTTTCCAGCTTCACCCTCAATCCTATTGCCATAGCTGGAAACCTCCTCTTCCAAATCCCGAATGTGCGTTCGACAACATTCCTTGTTCGGATGTGGGATTCATTGTATAGTTGCTCCGCTGGCGTTCGGCACTCATGAAGAGGTATCATCATGTAAGTTTTGCTGGCGTAGCCGCTATCGCCTACCAGAACAGCATCGCCGTACACGCCTTGCTCGAACAACCTTCTTCGTCTGCACTCTCGGAATATTCGCGAATCATGGCTACTCCCGTCATGTTTGGCTACCAGGTCCAAAATTTCCATATTGGCATTGCATATGGCTTGAACGTTGAGTGAGAAGAACCCTTTTCTGTTTCTAAAGCGCTCTGGAGCTTCGCCGCCTGAAATGAATTTTGTATGTAGCACATATTCATAGTGTACGCCTAGGTACAGTCATGCAGGATAACTGACGAAATTTTAGAATTAACAGTTTTGGACTCGTCAAGATTTGTAGTTACCTACGCGGTTTTAAGTTTTTAGATACATACATAGGTACCTACCTAAAGCATAACAGTTTCTCAGAAATTACAATTAATAAATGTTATGGGTGATTACATTATGATACTTCACATACCTGGTGACTGCCAAAACTTGATGTGGGTGCAATCTATTGCACCAATGACCCTTGGGAAGCTTGCTCTCTGACAGAACTCCAGCTGAGTTTTTCTGATCTCTTCACTGGTTTCTGGAAACCAGATATGTATGCTGACGGCGCAGCGACGCAATGGCTACGCTGACCTTGTGAACTATGCGGCATGCTGAGGTAGTGCTGAAGCCGCATAGATCACCAGCCGTGGCTTGAAAGCATCCCGTCGCATAATATCTAAGGGCGCACAACAATTGATTTATCGGAGAAATACAGTGATTCCTGTGAACAGAAATGTAGGCGAATAGTCACTTCGTTGGAAAAACAACATGCGCACTAGGTAGGTAGGTAGGTAGATAGGTACTTGTAATTGTCAGTCTGGTATTCTAGGTGGCCTTCTATTTGCTCCAGCCTCCAGGACGCTGAGAACACTAAGGTTTGTTCCTATAGTGTGCTCCAAGAATATTGTCCAGTGAAAGTGAACCGCGGCCCGCACCTGGCCTACCCCTCTCCGTTGCTTTAAACGAACCCCCTCCTCTAACTTCTCCATCCTGGCCACTCCCAACTATAGCTTGAAGTTTCCCTATCTAAATCCCAACCTTGTACGTGTTAAGGAAATTATTGAAAAATAAAGCGCATTGCAGTTGTGTAGAATAGTTTAACAGGAAAGAAAACTAATTTCATTAGCAACATTCAATAGAAACTAGCTTTTCAATAGAAACACTTTTTGTTAGAGGTGTTTTTTAAAATTAAAAAATGTTTGATTCACCATTAAGTACACTATTTATTATTTACATTATAATATTACATTTACATACATGTTATTCCCATTATATTTACATTTAAAATTTGTACTTTATTTCCTTATATTATAAAAACTCTCCATCCTCCTCCTCTTCCTCATCACCAAACTGTTCGCTGTCAAATGCATCATCTTCACTCTCTTCTCTCAGATTGATAATCAATCGATCCATTGATGAATCGTGGACACCTGCTTTTAAGAAATCTTCTTCTTGCATATTTTCCGCATGTTGGACGCATTTCTTCCAGTCATCTGTCGTGATCTTTTCTAGGGCACTGTCTGAGAGGCGCTTCACATCTGCTATTTTAAATGTAGAATTATGTTCTGCAACATCCCTTTTGACTTGTGCCCAAATCAATTCAATGGGATTATACTGGCAGTGGGATGGAGGAAGTCTTACCACTGTGTGCCCCATTTCTTCCGCCATTGCATCAATTTCATGTATCCTGTACTCGTGTTTATGCTGCTTTACCACTGAAAGTAATTCAGGTTTGGTCACCAATGGATTATGCTCAATTTCTTTTTCTGAAAGCCATTTTATTATGTCACCCTTTTTTGTTTTAGAGGAAGGTATTTTTTCTAGGAGCATTGAATGGTAAGAAGCATTGTCCATTATAATGACGCACCCTTCTTCCAGCGGACACAACAAATTAAAGAACCATTCTTTGAAAACTACACCATTCATATCCTGGTGATAATCACCACTGTTTTTTGATTGAAACACCAGTTTTGCTCCAGGAATGAATCCGTGTTGGGCTGATCCAGCATGAGTTATAATTAATCTCCCTCCTTTTCCCACGGGCACTTTGAGACCTCCTCTGTTGTCAGAGGTTTGCCAAATGTGGCTAAGTGAATGGTTTTGGTTAACCCACGTTTCGTCCAAATAGATGCGAGGTCGGGTTTCTTTTTTTAATTCGTGCATTTTTCCTAAAAATTCATTTCTGGCACAAGCGATAATCAAGCCGATCCATCAAAAACAACCTTCCATCATTGCATTTCTTGTATTTGAACCCAAGATTATGAAAGATTATGAACATTGAAGTTAGACTACCTTTAAAACCAATGGTTGATTCCATGATTTTGCCAACTTTTCTTAGTGTAGGATATTCCCCTCTATCATAAAACTCAGCCACTGATCTCCTTACTACGTCTTTGTTGAAATCGTCCAGGCCTGTGACGGGTCTGCTGTGTAGTATTTTCTTTCTTGGAGAATGAATTGCTCTGCTCTGCATCTGCACTCAATTCCAATTCGTCGTCATCTCCTTCGTGACACCCCTGTTCGACTTCAGCTACTATCCTTTTAATTGTTTTCCCGCTGAGACCGACCGCTTCACCTATATTCTCATGTATGTGAGGATAAACTTCCCCGATGCTTGCATTCGGATTTGAATCCAAGTGATCTTTAATGAAAAGATAAAAACTATAAATATATTTCTTTGACTGTGAACGCGTGTCTCGTGCTTTAGGCATTATGAAGAGGTGTTCGAATGATATGTCTTATAATAAATAACCACTCGTAAAAAATAAAAATAAAATAACTATATGTGTTATAATAAAATAACCACTCGTTTTTACCGATTCACATTACTGAACTTGACCAACTCTGTTCAGAAACTCAAACGCAACTGAAAACCAGAAGAAGTGAAAAGAAATTATAAAGGGAGCAATGACTAACCGGACAATGACCGAATTAGATTTCTAGGACAAATGCAGCCCCATGGTTTACCTGGTCAGCATGTAGCCAGCCAAAAAGGGTCGGATAATCATTAGTCTCCTTCCTCTCACAGTGAGTCCCTTCCCTCCATCCTAGGGTTATTGAGAGGGGGCTGCCGGAAAACACTTTCACTGGACAATATTTTTGGGAACTACTATAAGGTTTGTTCCATCCGAGCGAGTTCAGTAGAACGTATTATTCGCAGATCGATCCGCGCATAAAACTGTGTTCCTACCGTGTCGGTTCCATGAACCCAAACTTCTACTTTCTACATTGACTGTACCGAACCGTGTTCCTTCCGCGTCAAGTGCAGAACAGTTCCGTACCGAGTGCGGGACTTTTCCGCACTCACGGCGATCGAGTTTTTGAAGTGAACCCAAGAGGTAACAGTCTTGTAACCTCCCCAAATTCATTTGTTCTGTTGGTGCCGTGTCGTGACCTACCGTTACCGTGACTTGTGCTCCAATTCAATTCGAATTCTTCCGATTTTTTTAGTGACTTGTGCTCCGATTCAATTCTTCTTGAAAGTCTTCGATTATATTCTTCTTCTTGAAAGTCAGCCGAATTCTTCTTGAATATCAGGAGCGTAGCGTGCCTCTGGTGACGCGGGTACCGCAATGAATTCCACCCCCCCCCCCCCCCCCCAACATTCACACTTCCTCACACACTCTAAAAATGTAAATGTGAAGCAGTTCTTAGCAAGCTGTTTGTCAAAGGAATTTTATGATATTATTGATCTTCCAAATTCATTAGAAATAATTCATAACATTCCCTTGCAAACAAAATAAAAGGTTTTTCGAACTACAGCCTGATAACCATTGACCTATTGTATGTTTCAACAGTGAAATGCCTAGTGTACTCACGGTTACGTTCCTTCACAACTCTCTTGAAATCAGGCAACGCTGAGGTTGAACGGCCGGCTCTGATGTGTCGTTCTTTTCGCTAAAACTACGAGAACTAAACGAACGCCGAACCACGGAACAATTAACGCAACAACTATCCATTTTAGGAGGAGACTAGGACACTAGGAAAGATTCGAATTCAAACAACTAAACCTGAAATTAGGAACAATTATTGTGAAAACTACAAGTAATAAAATTATGAGAAAACAGGCCGTCATAAGAATAGCTTCCGAAAAGCAAAATGGATGACAGTGACACTTAGAAGTTGTCAAAGTTTTTTTCTCGAGTTTTTAATTGATAGCTACAATCGATCCATACGCCAGTATCCCTCCTCACCAAGATTGGATACGCTGGATATTTGCGCTAGCCCAACTTACTAACACAGTCTCCTGAAGATGTGTAAGACACTCACTCACACACGCAAACACACTCACACAGACGATGTAGAGACACACACACATCGGATTCTGGGCCTCCGCAGGACTGGTAGCGGTACCCCAGCGACCTTGAGATTTCAAATATTCGAAACCTGCCGAAAACCATATGATTCTAATCGACTAATCGATACTTGGCTGTTTTTCGTCCATGACTGGCAGACATGGAGGTTGGAGGATAGTTCATGGAGGGAGAGTCATGGAGGATGGAGTTATGACTGGACAATTCAAATTGCTACCTACCTACGGAATGTAATTTTTTTCATTTTTCGTGTAGGGTAGCGCCGGTACCCCTGACGCTACGCGCCTGTTGAATATGTCCGAACTTGTCCGACTTGCTACAGATTTACTTCTATCGGACGATACGGATCTTCCCCCAAGGAACGATTGGTTCATGCTCGATTCGTCCTCAGACGAATCCGAGTTTGGAGAATTCGAAGACGTCTCAGTACCAAAAAATTCGGGGTTCTTTGAAACCACCCAATTATTCGACAGTGTCAAGTTTATAGAGCATTTTCGGATAAGCAGGGCTGTGGCGACTGAACTAGCCCAGAGGTTTGAGGAAAGCCCGTTCTACAAAATTGACAGTGGCCGCAATGGGAAACTCGACGCTATGCATCAGGTAGGTGGTGTAAAATATTAATGTATTTCCAACGAATTTTTGTTTACATTTCTTAGTTAAATATCAGAGCCCTTCAAATCATGAAACTGCCAAATTTTTGGGATAATTCCATATTTGAGATGTGTTAAACAGTTTTCCGCCAAACTCATTAGAAACAATAATATTGTTTTTTTTTTTTGGGATATTATCCCATTTTCGAAGGGAAGTTGGGGTAAAACTAAATTTTCAGTATGAACTCGTTTAGATGAAAGACGTGTGAAAATGCACATGGAGGTTACTCCAGGTAACTAGAGGGATTAGATTGAGAAGGGATGAAGTTAGAGGAACCTTGATTCTTGAAAATATAATATATTCATTATATATATATTATATATTTTCAATATATATATATTGAAAGTATAGTCTTATGTGGTAATAATTATCCTAGTCGTATTGTGGTATTTTTCCTCTCACAATAGCTTGAGTTGGTGGGGAGGGTTACCAAAGTGAGTAAGTGTCATATTAAATATCTATACATATATAATAAAACAGTGTCTGTTTGTTTGTTTGTTTGTCTCGGCATCAATTGAGAACGGCTGAACGTAGAAAGTTGCGGCTGGTACCATTTGACGCAGAATTTATCTGGGAAGGTTTATGAAAAATCCGCATTTGAATCTGTCCATCCGTTGAAACGCTATGAATGAAATACTACTAAAAAACGTGTTATAATCACTTCTATGAGGACGTTTATGCTTATAATAACTTTGAACGGTTGGACGTAAATCCGATTGTAATTAGATTCTGGATTCAGCTCGACGAGTACATTCAAGTGGTACTTCAATCAGGATGTTAGTGGGAGGGGGGTACAGGTTATGCGAGGGGGGGGGGGGGTCTACAGAAATTTCAAAACTACTTGACCAATTGGAGTGCAACTTTGGGAATTTGTTGTGTGAACATTGAGGAATGTTTCTAACCAGGTAGGGAGGGTTCATAGGATACGGGGGGGGGGGGGGTTAAAGGCAGTTAGGGTTGGCATTGGGGAAGGTTTCTGATCAGTTGAGGAGGGGGGGGATACAGGGGGTGTCTGTTCTACCGTTGCGAAGCGCGGGTACACAGCTAGTTATATTTATTTTAACAAATTTTGTTAAGACGTTGTCATACTTGAGGGACTCCTTTAATTATTGATATGCATGTCTAATAGTGACCTTATTATTTCCAGACGCTAATATTTCTTTGGTTTGCTGGCCACCAAACAGCCTCCTTCCGAGACGTATCAGATAGATTCAGCATCAGCCTTAGCAGCCTCCACCGGGTGAACTGGCGGCTCATCCACTTCCTGAGTGGATTATCGAAAGATATAATCAAGTGGCCCTCGGACGTCGAAAAAGGACAAATCGCCGCCGGATTTGAACGTATGGGGTTCCCTGGAGTCATTGGGTGCATTGACGGCTCTCATATCAAAATAGACACGCCTTCCGTCGATGTCATTTCTTATTTCAACAGGAAGAAATATTACTCAATCCAGGTTAGTCCTTAATCGCGAAATCATTTTGTTCTTTGTTGCCTAGCGTTTTCTTTCTCTACAGATAAGGTAATACAAGTGTGACAATTGTAGGCTCCACAAAGGGCCCACATTTGTATGATAAGTATATTTACTTATGGTTGCCATGTTTCAGCTGCAGGCGACTTGTGACGACCGGATGAAGATAACTAGCTTATTCGTTGGGTTTCCTGGCTCTGTACATGATGCGCGAGTGTTCCGCAGGTCGCCATTGGGTCGTGAACTGCAGGTACGGTAACAGCAATTTCACCAAGCTCTCGTTTATGCAAAAGATGGGGTAGCTTAAGTCTCGCGTTATTTATTATGCAAAAAATATTTATTACGCATGTTATAATATTTATTATGCAAAAAAGTGTATACAATAACCCAGTTAGAAGTCAGTGATCAGTCACAGTCAATCACAGATGCTTCCCTTCTTTTATATTGTTTCAGGAAAAATGCGGACAGTACGTCATCCTTGGTGACAGCGCGTATCCTGCATCGCGCAATTTAGTGACGCCATTCAAAGAAACGGGTTTTCTATCCCATCGCCATAGGTCCTTCAACAAAAGGCTCAGCAAGGCGCGGTGCACCATCGAGCATTGCTTCGGCTTGCTGAAGCAAAAATTCAGGCAGCTGTACCATTGTAAATTTAGGAATATCAAAACCGTGGTGCACTTGATAAGGGCGTGTTGTGTCCTGCACAACCTCGCCATTGAAGACCAGTTCCCAGAAGAACCTGTAGATCCGGAATCGGAGGACAGAGGAAGTGGATGCAGCAACACAGTCCATGCACTTGATGAGCATGATGAAGCAGATACTCCTGATGGGTCAGCATACCGTGAATACCTACTGGCGTCGATGTTTTCGCGGTGATCAATATTGTAAACCAACTATTGTAAACCATCATCATGCACCAATATCACATCATAAGCAAAATGTAGAATCGTACCTCTTTTTTTTTCCTTACCACCTACTTATGTGTAGTTTTCATTTTTGAAATGTTTATTTCGCTCCATCTTTGTTCATTTTCAGTTATACATAAGCTTCCAGTAAATTAAAGCTTCAATAAATTGTGTTTTATAACTTATTGGTCTCTTTCTTTCAATTATTTTGTACAATATCAACTTGATGCTTTTGATAATGTCTGAAAATGCGCCGATTTTCGGTCATTTCATGCGAATGATGCGATTAACTAGGACTACCTAACATATTGTTTGCATTTTAGTTTACTTTTTTCTTTATCTTTATTGAATTAATTAAGCTGCGGGTTATATAGGAATGATAGAATAAAGAATGTTGAAAACAATAAGTGTGAAATAATATTTCAACCTCTCCATTTCTCAGAAAAAAAACTCCTTCCTTTTTCTTTTATAATTATTCTAGTGATATTACAGATAGGTACTTTCCAATCCAATTCATCCATTAGATAAAAGTGTAGAGTACTTTTACTTTGATGACATATAACACCATCACATAATAATTATATATATATAATATATAGTATATATTTTCACCAGGCCTCAGATTCAGAAAATTAGGGAGACAAAAACAAAAAACGTTAAGAAGGGTATCAAAAACTCACAGTTTTATTCAAAATATTAGAAGAAATATTTGGTAACGAACTGTTTTATAAATAGGTGAATAATGATATTACGAGGAACATCATAAATATCAAATCTCTTTCCTAGAAGTAAGTATATATCACCAGTAATCACAATATTACGAGGAACATCATAAATATCAATTCACTTTCCTAGAAGTGAGTATATATCACCAGTAATCACAATATTTTTCTTCAACAAGAACAATTTTAGTCTTTGACTTCAGTCTCTTAGGTTAAGTCACCATCTTCACAAATGAAGAGGCAGTGACAAGAGTGACAGTAACACACCTTGTAAAAGACACGATTGGGTGATACAATAAAAATAGCTTGACAATGTGAACACAACTGTACAAAATGAATTTAAAAAAAAAACCACAGTCATGCAGCATGGCTATAAGAGCGAATTTTCGAAGAAATAACTGATTTTATGTAAAATGTGATGTTTGGGATATCCCATTCAAATATGGGCAATCCTAAACTTATTGGGTAATTATAGGTATTCAAGTATGACGCTATTCGGTTAATTCGGTATGCATCAAATATGGGCATACGTAACAAATTTTTTGTTCCATTTTTTGCCGAGTAACACCTCGGTTTGTAGATTTTCCAAAGCTGAACATGATGGTGAAGTCAGAATTGCGATATCCCATTCCGTTATCAGATTAGAGCAGACGAACCAGGAAGAACATCTCAAGAAATAACCACGTTCCTTCATCTTCAAAGTGCTCCAGTTTGAGGACGGAATGAGATATCGCAATTCTGATTTCACCATCGTGTTCAGCGTACAAAAACCTTTAAAATGAGGTGTCACTTGTCAGACTGTTTCATTTTGGGAATTTATGGGTAATTTTCCCCCCTAAAACTCCCCAAAACTCCCCGATTCTGCCCATCTACGAACTTAGCCTGTCGATTGCCAAGACAGATTTTTCGTGCAAAGTTGAACTTTTTATCTCAATCCTTTCGAGAGTTATCGTCTGGAATGACATATATACATATATATATATATATATATATATATATATATATATATATATATATATATATATATATATATATATATATATATATATATATATATATGTATATATATATATATATATATATATATATATATATATATATATATATGTATATATATATATATATATATATATATATATATATATATATATATATATATATATATATATATATATATATATATATATATATATATATATATATATATATATATATATATATATATATATATATATATATATATATATAGTTTTTGGTGTCTTTCGGCAGTGAATTCAGGATGGTCTGAAACGGTATATGTATATATATATATATATATATATATATATATATATATATATATATATATATATATATATATATATATATATATATATATATATATATATATATATATATATATATATATATATATATATATATATATATATATATATAGTTTTTGGTGTCTTTCGGCAGTGAATTCAGGATGGTCTGAAACGGATTTTGGTATAAAAATCTTTCGGAAATTCGAGTTTTAAAAATTTTGGACCGAGAACAATAGCTTCATTTTCTTCGAAAATTCGCTAAAAACAATCTCAGTCTTGACTAAAAACTTGTTATTAAATGACTTTTTTCATTAAATAAATTTTATGACTTATAACTAAGTACGTTAACTCTTACTTTCTGTTAAAACGCATGGTAACCATGGTGGTAATGGTGGTGGTTCAACCACATTGAACATTGCCCCACATATGAAGAAAAAAAAAAAATCTAAAATGTATGTGTATGTTCTATTGTAACTCTTCGAAAATGAGTTACAATATAGATGAGTTTAATTAAGTTCTAATTTAGTTGTTATTAAATGACTTTTTTCATTAAATAAATTTTATGACTTATAACTAAGTACGTTAACTCTTACTTTCTGTTAAAACGCATGGTAACCATGGTGGTAATGGTGGTGGTTCAACCACATTGAACATTGCCCCACATATGAAGAAAAAAAAAATCTAAAATGTATGTGTATGTTCTATTGTAACTCTTCGAAAATGAGTTACAATTTAGATGAGTTTAATTAAGTTCTAATTTAGTTGTTATTAAATGACTTTTTTCATTAAATAAATTTTATGACTTATAACTAAGTACTTTAACTCTTACTTTCTGTTAAAACGCATGGTAACCATGGTGGTAATGGTGGTGGTTCAACCACATTGAACATTGCCCCACATATGAAGAAAAGAAAAAAATCTAAAATGTATGTGTATGTTCTATTGTAACTCTTCGAAAATGAGTTACAATTTAGATGAGTTTAATTAAGTTCTAATTTAGTTGTGATTACAAAAAAATAAGGTAAAAATAAAAATAACTCAAAAGAATAGGTACCTAATATATAAAGGTAACTCAAGCTGAACAAAACTAAAAAACCATTGTACCTTAACGTCCCTTCAGCCGTCAAGTTTTTGAATCAAGCGTGCCAATAACTCGAGTTTTTTCTCCTCCAGCCTATTTCTGTTTTCAATAGCATCAGCCATCCTTTTATCCTCGAGCAACTTCTCTCGCCAAATTTTCTCCTTTACCTCCATATGCTTTTGACGGTCCTTCCTGAGTTTGTCGAGTACATCCACCCGCGTTTGTGGCTTGGGACGCTTGGGACGGTGATTTGAGACGGCTGGGGTTGAGAGAAGGACACTCTCCCCCATTTCGACGAAGAGGTCCTCATGAACCTCGTCCAGATCGACGGACTCAGAGGTTGGATCATTTTTTTTTGGTAACCTGGAATGCATCGTAAACTTTGACTAAGAGAAGGATCATAGGAAACAGACGCGTGTTAATTTAAAATAATTCAAATTGAAACCTAAGTCCTTAAACAAATCCTTATCATTTACACTTTCACTAATCCGAATTTTTGAGTACCTACCTATTTATTTACCTGTGTAAGTTCGGACTCGGTACTTTCCGAGACTAGAATAATGGGATTTACGTTCCTCTTCTTCGCCATGAACTCACTCATTTGAGTCTCATATTCGAAATCCTTTCTTCTCCTGCCGGTGGCGTTGTTATTGTCCACTGTATCTTTATAGGACCTTTCGAGACTCTTCATCTTGTTGGAAACCTGAAAAGTAACATGTTTCAAATGAAAATACCATCACATGAAAATACCATCATAAAATCGAGGATGGAGTATGACTGAAAACCTCTTCTGGGTCTCTTGTAACAATCACCAGTGGTTATTGTTTGCCAATTACATGCATAGCACATAATATGTGCTATTATATTATAATGCATAGGGGCTTGAGTTGGGCATAATGCAGGTTATCGTGTTCAGGTTAATAGTATGCATGTCCCAAATAGGTACATTACACGTGTACATGCATCGACTCTCAGAATACACTACTCAGAAGAACGCCGTACTTGAATCCAGGTTAAACTCAATTTCAGGGTGTCGTTCAACTCCTGCGCGATAAATTCGAACATCGCCTTCACTGATTTGAACTTTTTCCCAATCAGTAGGTGGTTTGTTCGGTACAACTCGATGAGACTAAGCGTTATTTCGCGAGACCAGACCATGGATTCCTTGACGATGGTCGGCTGTCTCATCACGAGAAATTCATCTGGAGCAAAAAACTGTAAGTTAGGTGCTACATCCAAATCTGGACAAAGTGATTCGTCGAAACATTTCGTCCAGATTTTAGGAAGGATGATTATTATGAAGGATAGTGCCATAAAATATTATTTTCTGGAAGCCGCTGTGGACCACCAAACTAGAAAATTACTACGTCGACTCGACGCATCACATCACATGCTTACAAGGTTCTTTATCGGCAGAAGCATAAAAGATAGTCGTACTTACCCATTTCAAAAGATGTGTTTGCCATTAAGAAAACTGAGGAAAACTTTCAGAAAGAACGGAAGAAAACTTCTTCAAGAAATGTTTACAACTGTAACCTTCACAAAAGACCCGCGAATGGTAGTGGAGGTTATAAAAAACGCGATGGTTACCCGCGTGTTACGCATGAAGACAGCACTGCACTCTTGCGGGAGAACTGAAAACCAAATTTGCGTTCCTACCGTCATATTTTCGAACTCGCACTCACTCGCACTCGTATCTGCACCTACCCCCACCCAATTCGGTTCCGTACTGGCGGGTGTCGCACTGATGAACTCGCACTGACGCGGATGGAACAAACCTATAGCGAGGTGAACTCAGGAACCATTTTGGGGCAGTAGCCACGCGCAGGGATCGCGGCAAGGGGAGCGTGTTCTCAGCGTTTGAGTTCATGAACCTAAGTTTGGCTTTCTGCTCGGACTGTACCTACACTGAACCGTGTTCCTAGCATGATGGGTTCATCAAGGTGCTGCACCGAGTTCATGAAAATCCTGAACCCCCTGAGGAGGAGGTGCAGCCTCGGGTTCAGGTTCAGGTTGAAACCTCCCTCAGCTTTTTTGAAACCTCCCTCAGCTTTTTCGCGCTTTTTCCTTTGAGAGTAAACAATTCAATTTCAATTCGTTTTTCAATTTCAATTCAACATTTCGTTTTTAAATTTCAATTAAACAATTCAATTTCAATTTCAATTCAGAGTTTCGAGTGGGTCTCTTTTAAAAATGGACTTGCCAAATATTGTAGATATTTGCCAGATGTTGTTTGATGATGAAGACGAAATTCCTCCTCAAGTGATATCGATGGACGATGAGGAGGATGAGCTCGATGAAGCTATAGCTGCTGTCGACGACCGTATTTGTCATAAGAATGACAATTATTTTGAGACGGTGTCGTTGTACGACACCGTTCAATTTATGGAGCATTTTCGCGTGTCGCGGCAGATAGCCCGTAAAATCGTGGAAGGCTACGAAACTTCCGAACATTACCACTGCGATACCGGGCCGTTCGGTCAGTTGTTTCCGTACGAGCAGGTACATACATGTACATATACCGAACTAACCGAATACCTTCATACGTGAAATATCCAATAAGTTTAAGATAAGTTTAAGATTGCCAATAAGTTTAAGATTGCCCAAATCTGAATGAGATGTTCTGTACATCACATTTTATATAAAACCAGTTATTTCTTTGAAAATTCGCTCATATAGTCATGCTGCATGACTGGAACTTTTCTCTTTTACAGACACTGATTTTTCTGTGGTATGCTGGCCACCAGACGGCATCATTCAGAGATGTTGGTGACAGATTTGACATAACAATCAGTTGCCTACATCGGGTGATCGGACGACTGGTGTACTACGTCAGTGGATTGTCACCTCAAATTATCAGGTGGCCAATAGACCCCGAAAAGAGAGAGATAGCAGAGGGGTTCTGGCAGATTGGATTCCCCAACGTTGTCTCTGTCATTGACGGAAGTCACGTGAAAATCGACACGCCGTCGGAGGACGCTCGATCATACTGCAACAGGAAAAAATATTTTTCAATCCAGGTGCGTGTCCAATTTAGGGAGGCTTAATATTAGTACTTTGTTGTTGGTACTTACCTTGACGCTATACAGACTTCACTATTAAACTTGACCTATCATAGATTCGTTTATTAGTTTCAGGTTACCTGTGACTGTGACCACCGTATGAGAATCACAAGCCTGTTTGCTGGATATCCTGGTTCAGTTCATGATGCCCGGGTGTTTCAAAATTCGCCATTAGGGAGAAATCTCCCTCAAAAATGTGGCAATTATTACATATTGGGGGATAGCGCCTACCCCTGTTCGAGGCACCTCGTAACACCATTCCGAGACAATGGAAGGCTAACGCGACCTCATAGAATTTTCAACTCCCGTCTCAGTAAATGCCGCGTTACTATTGAACATTGCATCGGTCTCCTCAAACAAAAAATGAGGCAACTGTTCCATTGCAAGATGAGGGATATAAAGAAGATAGTCCATTTCATCAGAGCTTGTTGTGTTCTGCACAACCTGGCTCTGGATGACGAGTTTCCCCAACAGACGATCCATGAAGGAATGGAAAACCCCGATGAAGAACCAACTGAACAACATGAAAGAGATGACGATGAACACAGAGATCTGCCAGAAGGTGTGGCGTACAGGAATTACCTCTTCGAGTCAAATTTGTTTGCGTAAAGTGGTCGTTGTATCTGTATGGGGGTACCTATTTTATTATCATTAGTTATAATCACTATATTATAATAATTATTACTCTTTTCACATTGATAGATGGGTTGTAATTTTCATTTTCTATGTGACGAGGAACTAGACTGAACAAAAGTCAACTGTAATAACCAGGGCTATTGAATTAAAGTTGTTATATTTCCCCGAATCAAATTAGCAGATCGATGGAAACAGGATAGTTGAAAGTTGTAGCAGCGCGTTCATGGTAAATAATTTATTCCAGGAATGTTTTCAACAAAATAATTCAAGTAGGAACTAAGGAATGTTTTCATCAAAATAATTCAAGTAGGAACTAAGAGTTGCCTTGTGTAAGGAACTAACTACATCACTTAGCAGCACAGAAAATGTGAACATCACTTTATACCAAAGATATCACTACTTATTAATGATAACTATTTATAGATACAAACGGTATCACAAAAACGTAGGTACTAAACATCAGGTAGGTATTAACATTTATGAATGTAGTAGGAACTTTTACAAATATCTTTTTTGTACAAATATCTTGTTTTACAAATACTTTTACAAATAGTAAAACTTCAATTAGGTACCTCCATCAAACCCAATCAGTGGCGGCGACCCCTAAGTGGAAATGCACAGTTTTTCTAAAAACGACAGTCACAGAAAATAATGTCAACGTCGACATTGACCACAACAACGGAAAAGTATTTAAAACGCAGGTGTGTAAGTAGGTACACCTATTCAAGTGCGTGCTCGTGTAAAACAACAAAACCCATTCTACCTTTCGACAATCCTCAATGTAGCTCAAAATGACAAATCCATCTAGGCACTTACTAGAAGGTTCAGTCGGAGAAATAGACTGGTAAAACAAATAAGGAGGAAAACTGTACGAGTTAAAGTGCTTCATCGCAATAAAAACAATATGGAGAACGGAAGTGAAAAAATGGAGCATAGCCCAGTCATATTAGGGGTTTCACCTCGGATTACAATTACAATTAGTTTACTAATTAATTAAAATTACAATTTACAGCTTATTATCTTTCATTCCGAGGTTGAACCCTTTTTTTACCTAATATGACAGGGCTAGCAATGAAACACGGTAACCCCTAACGGAGAACCCCTACCGGGTGTGCTCGAAAAGGATGAAGTAATCAACGCAATAGTAATATACAGGTAAGGTTGACAAAATCAATCAACAATTGACAAAATGAATCAGCTCCCACTGGTTTCAAAGCGGCGGTCCAAAATAGTGCACACAACGAGTTGAGGAGCACCATAACGTTTTATCAATTTTACCAACCACTTTTTCAACCAACTTACTCAGAGCTCTACTTTTTTTTTCTCCAGTTGATTTCTTTCTTCAAGTGCAGCAGCTATCCTATTGTCTGCAGTTGACCTTCTTCTCCGCTGCTTTCAGACGGTCCTTTCGTATTTCTTGTAGAACGTCGACTCAGGTGGCCTTCTTGATTCTGATCCTCCTTGGGGTGGTGCTGTCGTTGCTCCTGTTGTTCCTATCTGAGGAGCCGACGGTAACATGCGGAGTGTCGTCACTGATTGGCTGATCCAAAAATGATAAATCGCCATCAATGCTGTCCTCATCGGCTTGTTCGTCAGGTTCTATTGGCCGTCCCTGTCCCTGTAAAACACGACTAAGAGTTTATACTATAGGTTTACCGACTTCTTCTTTTTTTTTAAAGCACTACAAAACACTGCAAATTATTACACAACGGTTTATTATTTTTCTGTATAGATCACCTGTTTGTAAAGAATACGACTTTCTCATAGTACCTACCAACAACGGTATTGCACAAGGTTCAGTTCACGTATCTCATTTGGATAGAAACTTCAGAATATTATTCATAACGACATTATTATTTCATGGCTGCTAAGGAAGCTAAACTGAGTGACAAAACTCTGGCGATCACTTTCAAGAGTCAAATCCCAATTTTTTTCTACGTAAACCATCAAATTTTGAGGGGGGGTTAAATTTTTTTTTGTGTCGATTCCAAAGGTTCATTATTGAAAATAATAAACCAAAATGGTTGAAATGATATCAGTCCTTCACAAGTATCTCTGATACTTTTTAATAGTATACTACATACTTCTATTGTCATTTGTTTACCTGTGGACCAGGTTACGATGTTCATACTCCACGGCTGAGTCTGACAGTACAATTACAGGGTTCACGTTCCTCCTTTTTTCCATAATACTAGACATCTCACTTTCAAATTCGAAGTCTTTTCTTTTCCGTCCAGTCAAGTTGTTGTTGTCGTTGACATATTTGAACGCCCTCTCCAAACTTTTCATTTTATTGGCAACCTGCAAAGAAAGAACCATCAGTTCTCGAAGTTTTCCAGCATTTGAAAATTGAAGCATCTAGAAACAAAGCTAAGTATGTCCACTCAGCTCAACTGTTCAGTATGAACGGTTTCCTTAGATTTCATGCCCTGGACATCATACAGCCATGATTTGTTTCCTATCCTACAGAAAATAGCTTCCGACCACGATGATTTGCAGATTAAATAAAATCGCTTGGGTGCTTCTTATTACGGAACTTAAATTCAACACAACGGTAGGTACCTACTACGGCTTACCTGCGTAACACTCAAGTTGATGCCAAATTGTTTGTTAAGTTCGCATGCGATCGAGGCGTACACAGCCTTTATTGTTTTGAACTTGGAAGGGACCATCGGCGTCCGCACCCGAACCAACTCGATCAAACAGGGTCATAGATCTGTCCCACGTCAATGGCTGTACTGCGGCGGCGGCAGGTTGCTCCAGTACGAGAAATTCCCCTGAAATAGTAAAGGTCCCATCGTAATTTACAACCTACTTCCTTCGTTCAGGTAAGTATGTCACTACTGTTGGCGTAGTCTACTTCTGCGGATGATTGCGTAGGTACGTACAGTTCGCAGATGGAAAGAATGCGGCTGGCCAGTTATTTTCGAAAGGGCTGTTCTCCTATCTTCTAACGTACAACTAGGTACTACCTTCGTACGTAACTTATGTTTGGTTGAAGTGGTTGACCAGCAGAAGAGAATTGGCTCGAACATCGAGAGCTTGAGCGAATGAGCTGAGCCCCAGCCGCATTTTTTCTGTCGGCAAACTGTACTCGAATTTGCAAGAGGTTTGGGTCAACAACATAGCACTTACCCATATCGAAGTCATCCATTTGAGGTAAGTAAATTATTGTTGGAAGAATCCGCAGGGGAAGAATCCGGTCTTTTGAAGTGAAGGAACAAGTTTGCTACAAGAAAGAAAACCCGCGAACTAGCAGCCTCTTCCCCTTCCATTTTTATTTTATGTGTCTCTCAAGTCATGGTGGACAAACTTCCATCCTCTTCCATCCTCATTGATTAGTAGGTAGCGTTCCTGGCGACGAAACTCATTACTACTTTTCGCGTTCCTAGCAATGAGTTCACGAACTGAGAACTTTCTGCACCAGCTCTACACCTTCCCCCACTCCTCAATGAACTCACAAGAACCCGCACCTGCACTGCACCTGAACTCGCCTCGCTAGGAACAAACCAAGTTTCGAAAGCCGGTACCGAACTCTAAAATCGGCCTTATCCAAATCTGCTATGTCTTCATTCCTTTCCCTTATCCATCTAGGACGGCGGACGAACTCATCTTCTTGGAATGCTAATGCGAAGGCACCCACTAATGCACGAGGCATCGTAGACGTATTTTTACCGAAAAGTCAAAATCACTCGTTGTACGGTACACGGAACTGGCTGTCTTGTGGCTTTAATTGTGGTTAAGAACGCTAATCGGCCGATTTTCTTAATCATGATTAATGCTTAACCGAACATGGTGGAATCGCTCAACTCTGCTAACCATGGTTAAGGCGCGTAAATCTTGATTAGGATCGTCTAACCATGATTAAAAATGTTGGTGAAATCGACCCTAAAAGCGCTATTACAGCAAGATCTCGTGAACTGAAATTCATGATGCAGGACTACACCCAAACTGTGAAGGCCACATACAGACTGAAAAAGAAGGCCCATCTCGCAGACACCTCTGATCACGGGAGAACACTGACACGGAAAGGTACGGTCCTGTGAGGATGACAGTCAAAAATGCATCACGGATGCCACTGAACACGGAAGGCTACGGTGCCGTCACCTAATGGATATGTGTGGATCGACCTTTATTCCCCGATTCGAAAAATTGCCCAGTGAGCAGCAGGCTCGCCCGTCCCACTAAACACACAACTCAAGAGTATGTGGAAGGTTTTTGCAATTATATTTGCATTTTCTTTGTATTTTCACCTATGTTTCCCTACCAATAAATGTACTTGTGAATTTTAAATACGAGTTGTATTAGTTTCTTACCTGATTTCTTCTTCATAGTCGTACAAATATGAAATATAGCTACCACAGATAGATATTGTATGACTAGGGTGCAGTGAAATCGTAGGTAGGTGTTCCGATGAACCGTCCGTGATTCCAATGTTTATTTACGTGGAATTCCTACCAAAACCTGTAGGAAAGTGTTACTGACAACAATGGTATTGAACGAGCTATTAGCAGGTACGAGCCCAGGTATGCAGGTATGATACGAGCGGCAGATCCAACTTTTTTTTGATGTGCCACTCCTGTATGCCCGTAGCCGCCCGCTCGAACACGCTTCCAGTGGACGACACCACATATAACTCAATGTAGTTGGATCTGTAGCGCGTGTCGCTCGTTTCCACTTGTGTAGTGCAAAGCGCCGCGCCGCTCGAGTACGCTTCCAGTGGACGACCCCACTAAATTTACACACGAATTCGAACATAGAACTGAACTTTTATTAGTCACCTAAACAACTGACAAATTCAAGGAAGTAACTGGAGCAACTAATGCAGTAACCTCACATCACTCCCTTTCTTCGGCCCACCCTCGCAAATCCCGACTGTCCCTACAAAAGGGCGCCAAGGTGTCAGCATGGCCTTCCCGCTGGGGTCACAGAACAGGAGACTATACAGAACTGCCACTCCCCCCATTTTCACTGGTCAAGAGGACGCTGCTGCCTCCCACGGTCGAACGGCGACTTGTGGAACTAATGCTCGTTCTCAGTTTCCCGCTCTTTTTCAAAAGCTGGCAAATATCCGAAAATGACAGTCCTAAAATGTTTTCAAACTCCGAGCTGGAAAAAAAATCGAGTCAAACATGAAAACAACGGTTAATAATTTTTTAAAGGTTTTCTCGATTTTTCAGCTCAGAGTCAAAATCAATACACTAGTTAATGACTTTCACTTTTGGCATGTATTATTTGTAATCCCAAGCTTTATTAAAATTAATAAGTTGTAATTCCCCCTCTGCCTGAAATAGGATTCGGCTGAATGTCCAGATGGTACTTTTAGAAGCATCGTACTGCCATAATTTACATTTCATCCCATGGAAACAGGACGGGAATTAGAAAATAAATTGAACAGATTCGTTCAGTTTTTTATTATTTTGAAAACACACAAAACTGAAAATCGACGACAGGCGAATGCCTAATAACAACAACAATCAATAAGTACAAGTACAATTATTGATGAGTTGATAATCAAATCAATGCAAAACTTGTAGATTGGTAATACGTGTAATATGTAATTGATGGTTGGGGTTTCATTTGTACTAGTTACTCTAAGAGGTACCTACCTACCTTTAGGTAGTACGATAATACACTAGGTAGGCAGATCATTATTGAGACGTAGGTAATACATTTTTGTCAGTGTAAATGTAGGCTAGATCAGGACTCATTTTGACTTGATGAAGTAAGTTGATCACATCATCACGTCATTGATCATCATACGTAGGTACGTACGTAATACATTTTTGTCAATGTAAATGTAGACTAATTAGGACTCATTTTAACTAGATAAATAAATTGATCATGTTTTACCTATCACAGATGATAGTTTGCCATTCCATACAATATCTGACTATGGTTTCATGGTAACGACTAGTGAGTTTCGACAAGAAATAGATAACCACATTTAAGAAAAGATGAGTTCGAAGGACAGCACTTTCTGTGCTGAAAAAAGACAAGCTACCACAGATGTTACAGATTAATTGGTAGGAATAATTTGAAGAACGTTCAGCGCACTAACATCAATCTGGTAACCATGGATTGAATATTTTGAAGAAAATTTAAGTAGGGCCAATTTAAACGTTAGATACCTTGGCGAACAAAAGAGGTGTTCTAATTCGATTTTTAATCTTGGAAGTCATCTCAAATGCTTCACAGATCGTTTCACTCAAACAATTGCTGCCTAGGTCATGTTGCACGAATGGGATTTCAAATTATATGCGCAGTTTTTATAGAAGTGTACTGCTATTCATTTCTTAATGTAAGCAATTTTCAATAGGCTGCCCTCTTTACTGCCTTTCCCATGGATGTGCCACCGTTGACTAGCTTACCCCACCAAGGAACATAAAATCGGCACAGGGAGTTAATGATATATTCTCTGATGATAACTTTGCAGTCAGCACAGTTGAACCATAAAAGATCTATATCATCCCGGATAACCAGTGCGATCTTGCAGTGACGCCAATGACAGCTGACACATCGAGAAGTGAGTGTATCATCCTGTTGGTCGCCTTCGCGCACGTGAGGACGAGTTGACCCGACGGGTAATTGAGGGAGGTAGTCTCCGAGGAGTACTCTCTCGCCTCTGTCAACAACAGGTCTGAAAACTCACTGGTCGATGCGGCGGTCAAGGCAGCCTTGTACTGGTCACACTGGAGCCGAGCGAAGATTCTGCGTACGACTGCACCACACACGTATGCCACTGGCGTAGATTCGAAGGCACGCTCAACGTATGGGTGACAAACGTAAATCAGAACCTTCGAGTGCTTCTTGTGCTGAGTTTAGGGGTACTTGAGGGATAGAGGCTGATGGCGTTCGTTCAGCAGAAAGGTCTGGTGCCATATTTGTTTCCTCTAAAAAACCTCTCAAGTTGGAGAGCAGCTCCAGCTCCTCTTCCACGACCTCACAGTTTTGGCCCTTGAGGTCTTGGTGGACGAGGTTGTTGAGGATCGTTGCCTTTAAGGCAGACTGGAACTAAGAGGCCGTGGGATCGGAGTTACAACCACAATGGTTACGCACTGAACCAAATGTGCATTCCAGGAGGTCCTGATTCAGACGTCTCTGCTGAAGGAACACCATCGACGAAACTTCGCTCTGCAGCATTTCCCAGAGGAAATCAGGGGGGTTTCCGTTCAGGGTTTTGATCCAGGCAGTGAGGCAGTGTGGCGTAAATTCCTTAGTTGGAGTGTTCATTTTAGTGGGGCTGCGAACTGGTGGAAGGTGACAACTTGAAGGGAGTCGGCTTCCTTGTCTCCTACGAGTTACTCCTGACTGTTGCAGCCGCTTCAAAGTCGTCGTCTTATTTATGAATCTCATTTTCTTGATCTTTGGACATGACAGTTTTTAATGAAGTTATTCAGTAAGGAAAGTATGTTCTTCAAATTCGTTCACCGACTGAGAGAGATTATTGCGATTCTTTATTATGAGAACTTATGTAACATTTTGCGTTACGTTAATGAATTATGCTAGAAAACTATGCGAACGACGCTATTTTCCCTATTTAGACCGTAGATACAAATAATTATATATGTTCCTTTCATGAACATCTGGACACTGCACTGAAGCTGGAAAGAGATAGGAAATGCGATTGGAAATTTTTTGACTACAACAGTAAATCAACATTATTTTACAACAACAAAAATCGTATTTCATCCCAGTGGGTGACAGTCGTATAAAAATTCCCTGATTTTCATATCATTTTCTAACGGAAATTTCACTTGTCAAGGTTTGTAGGCACCCTGAATAAACAGGTCGTTAAACATTCGCGTTAGATGTACACTATGTACAGTTCCTAATGCCGTAGCAGGAAGTGCACCTGTTGTAACGTGATTGTCACTTAGGGAATAATCACTGAACTCGTAATTAGTACGAACGATAGTTTTTATTATTCACAACACCTTGTGCAAACCGCTCCGGCACCAACCTCACAATTGCCCTCTCCTCGATTGTACACAGTGTTGCCACTAGCATGTTACATCTTTCCTTTTTTGTATTTTGTTTAAACTACTATGAAACATCTTTTAGAACACAGTAACATGAAAGAGAATGAAACAATCAGAATCTTTCTTCATGTAATACATGCATATGTGGAACATACAGATCAGCAAACAGAAGCTGTCTTTTATGAAATTAAAATTACCAGTTTGTACTACGTCTATAATTTGTTATAAGACACTTTGAATAACACGTAACGATACCCTACGTAAAACATACACAAATTAAGAATATATATGTAACAGCAACTGTGAATACATGTGTGCATTTATTATATACTTGATTTTATTTATTTTTTTATTTTTATTTTTTATTCTCTCAAACGCATTGGCTTTTGCAGCTCATTCCTGTCTCTCAAATGATAACCCTTGTTTACCTGTACCGGGTCTGTTGTTACTGTTTCCTGTTCTTCCTTATTATTGTTCCTTATGTCATTGCTTGTGGGTTTAGATGAAGATTCTTGGGGTATTTTAATCAAATCATGTCTGTTTCTCCTGAGTTTTTGGTCATTTTCAGTTTTTATCCACCAAGATCGAGGGGTATCAGCCATATCAACAACTTCCCCTTTTTCCCATTTATTGCTTCCGAGTCTGCGAAGCAGCGGAAGCCTTGTGTTCACTTTCGTGAGCCAAAAAATTTTTGTCTTCAGAAATCAAAATTTCCACTTGCATTTTGCGTTTCAAAGCCTACTGAACAAATTTGGTTCCGTGTCTGTCGGTCTGTGAGTCTGTGAGTCTGTGAATCTGTGAGTCTGTGAGTCTGTGAGTCTGTCCGCATTTCCTTGTTACAGCCATAACTTCCACGATTTTGAATTGATTCAGCTCAAATTTTGAGGGATGGTGCGGATGAGGCCCCTTGAGGTCCCATACAAATTTCAACATGATTGATCCAGCGGTACGCCCTGCGCATGCGCTAACGTTAAATTCAACAAACACGCATAACTTTCACAATTTTGATTCAATTTCGCTCAAATTTTCAAGGGTTGTTTGGACAAGGCCTAGTGAGTTCCAGTATGAATGTCAGCATGATCGGACCCTCGGTGCGCTCTGCGCATGCGCTGGCGTGAAATAGATTCAATTTCCTTGTTACAGCCGTAGTAACCAAAGATTTCACCCAATTTCAATGTAATTCTCAGGGATTAGGCGGGTAGGGCCCATTGAGGTCCCATATAAATTTCAACATGATAGAGCCAGCGGTTCGCCCTGCGCATGCGCTCTGTCTGTCTGTCTGTCCTTCTATGCACGGCCAAACGGCTCGACGGATATCGACCAAATTTGGCACGAATATCCAGTAGGCTCCCAAGTTGTGCAACGTCGCATTTTCAATTCCCTGACCATAGCGGAACTATGGTCGACCATGGTCAACTCCTGAATGGCTTGACGGATATCGACCAAATTTGGCACGAATATCCAGTAGGCTCCCACGTTGTGCAACGTCGCATTTTTAATTCCCTGACCATAGCGGAACTATGGTCGACCATGGTCAACTTCGTTAATTGAAATGGTAACCCCTATTTTTTATCGCGTATTCGTAATCTACGTGAAATTCTATCTACGATCGACCCTTCGGACTACCCCCGCGGTCGACCATAGCGCATCCATGGGCCCCTCCATGGTCGAATCCCGAATTGCTCAACGGATATCGACCAAATTTGGCACGAGTATCCAGTAGGCTCCCAAGTTGTGCAACGTCGCATTTTTAATTCCCTGACCATAGCGGAACTATGGTCGACCATGGTCAACTTCGTTAATTGAAATGGTAACCCCTATTTTTTATCGCGTATTCGTAATCTACGTGAAATTCTATCTACGATCGACCCTTCGGACTACCCCCGCGGTCGACCTTAGCGCATCCATGGGCCCCTCTATGGTCGAATCCCGAATTGCTCAACGGATATCGACCAAATTTGGCACCAATATCCGGTAGCCTCCCAAGTTGAACGTAGGCGCATTTTTAATTCCCTGACCATAGCGGAAATATGGTCGACCATGGTCAACTCCTGAATGGCTTGACGGATTTTGATAAAATTGGGCACAAATACCCGGTAGGGTATGGGATTTTTCCGTCGTTTGTTGGTTCCACGATACTGCGTACAGCGAATCTCGGATAGCGAGCGAAGCGAGCGGTCAGGCTAGTTATGTATAATGGACGTAATGTATTATGGAAGTCATGTTATGTATAATATGTATATTTCATGTAATGTTATGTAATGTAATGTTATGTAATATGTATATTTAACGTTATGTAATGTTATGTAATGTAATGTAATGTAATGTAATGTAATGTAATGTAATGTTATGTTATTTTGCTTCCGAGTCTGTTCTATTTTATAATGGGTCACTCTGATTGTGACGAGGAAGCTCCTGTGCCATCACCTTGGCAGTGTATTTTTGTTATGAGTTGAAACTGCATCATTAGTATCGACCATGGGGAGTGTTTTAGCTTGCTTATCGTAATAATATTTTTGTTTGGTCTGCATTGTACTCATTCGTTTGCTTATTTCAGCCTGATCAGGAATTTTGGGGGTCAGCTTGGTTTCATCCCAACTTAATTTATCCCGTAATGAACGGCCCAAAAACAGCTCACTGGGGGAATAATCACTGAACTCGTAATTAGTACGAACGATAGTTTTTATTATTCACAACACCTTGTGCAAACCGCTCCGGCGCCAACCTCACAATTGCCCTCTCCTCGATTGTAGGTACACAGTGTTGCCACTAGCATATTAAGCCGGGTATCCACTTGTATCAAACTTCCGTACCGTAACACCGTTCCGTAACAAAAATCAATTAAAAACGTGATACGCACCTGTTCGGGATCGGGTTCGGGGCGGATCGCTCCGTTGGCGGTTTTTCCCCGTCGCATCAAAGGAATGATATGATACGAAGTTCGGATAGTGGTGACGGGGTGGAGCGCCGCGCCGTCCCGTATCGTAACATCAGTCGAAACCCCCTCCCGTGACTCTTTAAAAACACGCATTTGTTTCGAAATGGATGAGTTTTGACGGTAACGATGTTGAATGGTGGCACCATAAATGTACTTAATACCTCTTTCATAGCATACGAGACAGTCTGAAACCGGAGAATATTCCATAAATCCGTGTGGCGCCACTCCCTGATGTCAGTCTGGCACCACGTAGCCTGACCGTGAGGCGTCGGGAATGTAAATGGACATTTTTGAAGTCCGTAGACGATTAACTCTGAATTTCAAGATGAAGACCCAAAATTACCTCTGAATTTCAAGACACCCAAAATTAGCTCTGAATTTCAAGGTAGACTATTTTTATTACCTCTGAATTTCAAGGTAAAGACTCAAAATTACCTCTGAATTTCAAGGTAGACTATTATTTATTAACTCTGAATTTCAAGGTAAAGACCCAAACTTTGATCAAGATTATGCTATGACACGGTTTTTGACGCCACGGCACAGTTTCCTGGCGCCATTTCAATGCCGAACGGTGGCACCAAAATGTGCAAGAGAAGAATGACGTGAAAGTTGGGTACCTATTTGTATTAGTATTCTGGCGTAGACTTTTTTTATAGAGCCCACTGACTTGCTTAAATGCCATGTCTGCCATGAGACCAGTCCCACCGTACGATTCGCGGTTCCGCCAAACATTCAGCATCCACCAGCGAGGTGGTTTGCGGGTCTTTTGTTTTTCTTTGGTTAACAAGTGGATAAAAATGTACGCAGCAGCGACTTGTAGCAACGAGGACATTTTCACGGCTGATCGGATCGCTCCGAGTTGATACGGAACGCAGTGATGATACAGGTGATTTTTCTAGTTTGATACGATACGGTGTTACGGTACGGTGTTACGGAACGGTGTTACGGTATGGAAGGTTGATACAAGTGGATACCCGGCTTTAGGTTTCGAAGGCCATTCTTTTGTTAGATAATTTATTACTAGGCTCAACACTGGATCACTCCTCGTTTCTTGAATAAATTCCTCTTTTTTATCCTGGCTCATTACATTATTCACTGTTGCATGTATTACCACGTTTAGCTCCTTATCATCGTAAACTCTGTCTTTAAGAAATGCTCTCAATAAAGAATCCGCTATCAACATCATCCTACCAGGGAGATAAGTTATTTCTATTTTGTATTTGGCTAGTCTTAATAACATTCTCTGGAGTCTCACTGGAACCTTATCTAAATTACGTTGCGCGATATTCACCAATGGTTTATGATCTGATTGAACAGTGACTTCTTTTCCATAAGTGAAATAATGAAAATGTTCAATACCATAGAGAATCGCAAGCATCTCCTTCTCGATCATGGCGAAATTCGATTCAGATTTAGCCAAAGAGCGGGACGCATAAGCCAGAGGTTTACCATTTTGTACCAACACACACCCAACTCCATTTTTACTCGCATCTGATTGGAGGAGTAAGGGTTCTGTCTCATTGTAATGAGCTAGTATAGGACTATTAGTAATTAAATGTCTTAGTGTTTACACAATCTGAACGTTGTTTGTTCCACACCCATTCTGTGTTTTCCTTAGTTAGTTCTCGCAATGGCGCCGAGATATCAGACAAATTAGGTATGAATTTAATCAGGTACTTCAGGATTCCCAGGAATCTGAGTAAAGATTTTTTGTCAGAGGGTTCAGGCATTTTAGTTATAGCTTTTGTCCGGTCGGGGTCGATCTCTATTCCCTTCTCGGAAATTATGTGACCCAATAGTTTTACTTCGGTTTTACGAAATTGGAATTTCTCGGGGTTGAAAGTAATTCCGTTTTCTTGCGCCACTTCGAGAACCTCACTCAAAATTTTATCATGCTCTTCTAGTGAACCAGCCGAAATGGTCAGATCGTCAATATAGATCTGTACTCCTTTGATATTACCAAATATCTCAGTGTTCCAGCTCTGAAATACCTCTGCTGCGGTTTTGATCCCAAAACCCAATCTTTTAAATTTAAATTTTCCAAATGGAGTTCCAAACGTACAGATTTTGGAAGAGTTTTCGCACAGAGGTATTTGGTAAAAACCGTCTTTAAGGTCTACTATGCTATAGTACTTTTTCCGTACAGGTCAGAAAGTACTTCATCTTGAGTTGGTATTTGATACCTATCTGTCACAATTTGCTCATTCAAGTCCTTTGGGTCCAAACACAACCTTAGAGACCCGTTAGGCTTTTCTACTATTACTAGAGGGTGGCACCACTCACTGGGACCCTTCACAGCTTCTATCACTTCAGCTTTTATCAATTTATCAAGTTGGATTCTTAATCGCTCACGCAAATTACGAGGAACCCTCCTGGGAGCATAACTCACTGGCTTGTAATCGTCTTTAAGGACTATCCGGTAAGGACTTCCAGGAAATTTTCCCAAACCTTTGAATGCTTGACCATACTTTGCTAAAACGTCATCTTTTGAATCAAATTTTATTATCGAACTAGTAACGTCATTAACTCGTTTGATAATTTTTAGTTTCTTCGCTGTATCAAGTCCTAAAATGGGTTTGTCACACGTTTTTATTACAATAAAGGATAAAGTCGCACTTATATGACTAAATTTGGATACAACATCAGTGACCCCTTCAATTTCCAACTTGTTATTATTATAAGCACTCAGTTTAATATTAGTGCTGTTGAGCTTCAGGCTACTGTCAAGTTGTTTCAGAATTTTATAAATCCTAAATGGAAGGATATCCACTTGGCTGCCAGAGTCGATTTTGAATTTAATTGATGCCTCCCCTATTTTACCCATAATTATCCAATCTTCCGTCGGTTTATTATGCTGGGTTACTTTATCAATTTCTTGCTTAGTAATGTTGTCAATATAAAACTCGTCTTCAGTGTCATCTGATGTTATTTCTTTAACCGCCCTATTAAACTGTTTTGCCGCCCCTTGTTTCTTCCGTTCACTTTCATGTCTTAGTTTTAATTCACAACCTACCTCAAAGTGATTGTTTTGTGAACAATACGAGCACTGTTTATCGAATGCTTTACATTGGCCTCTACTGAGGGTGTATCCACATTTTTTACATTTGTAATTATCATAAGAACCATTAGAGTTTCTATTAACGTTAGCATCTTGTCGTGAGTAGTTACCGGGGTTCGAGAAATTATTGGACTTCTTACCTCTACGGCTGTCATATTTGAATTGGCGTGTTCTTATCGCATCAGATTTCTGTACCTACGTCATCTTCCTTCTTGAAGTCAGCCAGTTCTGATTTTCGCTGCTCCTGCTGTTTAACCAGTTCAGTTGCTCGTTCCAGGGTCAAATCTCCGCCGACGTCCAACAATCTGTTCAGCAATCGTTCGTCTTCCACTTGCTCTACCAATCGGTCGCGTATCATGTTGTCTCGTTCCACATAATCGCAGGAAGATGCTGCCGTTTTTAACCTCGTTATGAACTCGATGTACGATCGTCCCGTTGCGTCCTACTTCATTTTGTTGAACTTATACCTTTCATGCAGGGTATTTCGTTTCGGCGCAAAATAGTCTTCAAATAACTGAACCACTTCATTAAATGACAGTGTCTTTGCCGTTTTATCATCCCCGTCTTCTTCCTTGACTGTATCTTCCACAAATGTGTTGTATATTTCTAGCCCCCGTTCACCTAGTTGATTCAATAGTACCGCAGTTTTCTCTTCATCTGTGTCTTTCGTACGCTTCGAGGCGGCCAAGAATATGTGGAACTGTTGCCACCAGCGTTTCCATTGAGCACAGAGGTTGTCTGCTTCGAAGTTGAACGAAGGGGGCTGTTTGGCATCGTTTCCCGACATTAGACGAATCTTACCTCTATATATTATAAAAACGAATCTCTGTCTGTGTGTCTGTCTGTCTTCCCACGGCCAAACGGCTCGACGGATATCGACCAAATTTGGCACGAATATCCAGTAGGCTCCCAAGTTGTGCAACGTCGCATTTTTAATTCCCTCACCATAGCGGAACTATGGTCGACCATGGTCGGACTACCCCCGCGGTCGACCATAGCGCATCCATGGGCCCCTCCATGGTCGAATCCCGAATTGCTCAACGGATATCGACCAAATTTGGCACCAATATCCGGTAGCCTCCCAAGTTGAACGTAGGCGCATTTTTAATTCCCTGACCATAGTGGAAATATGGTCGACCATGGTCAACTCCTGAATGGCTTGACGGATTTTGATAAAATTGGGCACAAATACCCGGTAGGCTTAAATATCCGGGAAGCTATGGAAAAGGGAGTTGGCGCATTTTTAATTCCTTCACCATAGCGGAAATATGGTCGACCATGGTCAACTCCTGAATGGCTTGACGGATTTTGATAAAATTGGGCACAAATACCCGGTAGGCTTAAATATCCGGGAAGCTATGGAAAAGGGAGTTGGCGCATTTTTAATTCCTTCACCAAAGCGGAAATATGGTCGACCATGGTCAACTCCTGAATGGCTTGACGGATTTTGATAAAATTGGGCACAAATACCCGGTAGGCTATGGGATTTTTCCGTCGTTTGTTGGTTCCACGATACTGCGTACAGCGAATCTCGGATAGCGAGCGAAGCGAGCGGTCAGGCTAGTCCTTCTAGATGACTTTAAACCGAACGTTTATCAGTTGCACACCTGACACCATGTAACGTGATTGTCACTTAGGGAATAATCACTGAACTCGTAATTAGTACGAACGATAGTTTTTATTATTCACAACACCTTGTGCAAACCGCTCCGGCGCCAACCTCACAATTGCCCTCTCCTCGATTGTACACAGTGTTGCCACTAGCATGTTACACCTGTCATGAAATCAGAAGTCACTGATGTACATAACATCAGTCACACATTATGAACATCAAAAGCAGATAGAAATGGGAGTTCGAAAAAAAGGTGGGCATGACGACGAGATAATTGCCTCCTCAAGTTCACAAAGGGACAAATTACTTAGGCTCCCTCGAATACTACATTCTTTTTCTGCTTTTTTTCCAAGTAACTATGTACAGGTACTCCAACAGTTTTTTACGTACTTAACTGCCTTTTATGTAAGGTACATTTATGTAACAGTTTTATTCAAACTTAGAAGTAAATGTCAAGAGTTTTAGGTACTCACTAAGAGAGCAGTTTGATTGTAGGCATACACGCATTTGAGAAAACCTGCTACACACATTATTACATTACATTGCATTATTACATTATTACATTATTGTATTACGTTGTATTACTTAGTGGTATTACCAAGAGACGTTACTACTTGCATTTTTCATAGCCGTCATAATGGTGATTGCTCGTACGGTAGGTTACAACAATATTATTCTTAACTGATTAATTACCTGTGCAGCTAGCTTAACTTTCATGGAAAGCTGATGGGTCGGCTCAATGAGGCTTTTTGTTATTTTCGGAATTCCCCTGGAAAACTTTTGGATATCATGTTCATAAACAAACTTTATATCCTTCCATGATGCTTTTGTGAATGTCATGGTACCATTCATATGAAACAAAATGAGCAGTCATTACCAAAACATGCGATGTTACTAGTGGGAATGTATATGTTGAACGTCTCACAGTAAGGTGAACCACACAACACTGAATTAATCAAATGAGGAAGTGCCAGAGGTTCCGTTACATTTCAACCTATTTACCTTGGTATCTTAAGGGTTAAGAAGTCACGCCTCATACCCGTCACACTTAGAACCAGTCTGATCAGAAATGGGATTTCCCCTGCCCTCAACATTGTGGATAGGTTCCTAAAAAAAAAATATGTTCCCACTTTCACCCACCCTACATTGGTTTAACCTGGCAGTTTATTTATCTCAAGTTCATGTTTCGTATCCGTAATGTTACATGTGAGAGACCTACTGCCGGTGTTGTGATACGTTTGCAAATTTCATGGGACGCTGATTCCACGTACATTAAGGAATGAAATGTTGGTGGTACTTCCGAGCCAAGAATCGCTGCCAGCTAACAGTAGGCACACTAACATGCAATGATCTCAAGCTTACCGATATAAACAAGAGGTGTAATTAATCTCTCACATCAACAGGTACTGTGGCATCATATTTGTACAGCATGCTCCTGACAGATTTGAGGAGATGGGGAGGGTCGATTTATAGTAAAAATTTCTCTCCCTTCGAACAAGAAGAACGGAGACGCCAAGGATGACCCTAAGCACTTCAAAGCCGACATGTTGGCTGACATGCCATCACACACCGTGCTGACAACCCTGAGGCACTGTGGCAGGCTTCAAGAACTTCCTTCATGACCATCACTAACGTCCCCGCATTTGTTCCTCCTCCAGTGAAGTAATATGCCAAGGGTTGCTTCTAATCCTGGAACAACCCCCTAGCCATGAATAACAAGGCGTGGGTGGCCAAACGTTTCGACCGGCGCCCACAACCAAGGTCTTCACAGCCAATAAAGGAACAGGGATAAAGGAATTACACATGTCAAACAGTTCGTAATAACCATAATAAGTTTGTAACTACCTACCTAGGTTATGGGATAGTATAATATTACGTATTATCGTATGTACCTTCATCACTTACAACATTCAAAATCATAAAATGAATGGATGGAACGAATATCAATGAATGTATTAAAATAATAAATTATGTAAAGTACCTACTTACCGAGAGGGATCACTTGGAAATCTGAAGAACTTTAAAGTAGGATGGCTCCTAAACGAAGTTTCGCACATTTCTGCTGAACATTTCTGATATAATAAATAGCTCATCGTGAAATATTGGTTTAAAAATTGTTTCTCAAATCAAAATCTGTGGAAAAAATTGAAAATATTCTGTTAAAAAGACCACACAGCACAGAAAAAGAACAAGAACAGAAACGGTGGGGGGGGGGGGGGGGCACAGAACAGGAGGGATTAGGCGGGTTGGCCGGCAGTGTTCACAGGGAATGATCATTACAACCGTTACTCACAGCTTCAAATTTCGATAACGAAAAAACATTGTCACAATCGGATTTTCTTATATTTTGCCATTTTAAATTGTTTTAAACATTACCTATTTCCTGCACCAAAAATTGAGTTTTAGTTGGAAGATACGTAAAAATAGAAAAACAACGGGCGAAAGAACTATGAAGGTCGACAGTGGCGTTTCCCCATCAGCGAACGGGTAACCATGAAAGATCGTCAAATCCGGCCAAGTGACAGCTGTCTGGCTGGGGTGTCCTGATCCAAAAGACCTCCCTTGACAAGGCTTTTAGCACTTTGCAAAGTCCAATTCAAGAGGACTATAGCTTGGGACACACGCCCAGCCTCCTCCGAGGTCGATAGTGCCAAACGAGGTCGCCTGGCTGGAACTTGGGAACGCTGCTACGGATATCATATCGCCTCTTTGTCTGGAGTGCCCCTTTAGTCAGCTGCTCCCGAACCATTTCGTGCTGCGTCCAAACATCCAGAAATTGAGCCAAAAACCTAACTGAACTAGAGTAGTAATGCCTCGGAGCACCCCAGGGGACACACCCAAACTGAGGAGATCCTCGACACACCCCCAGGCCCAAACCCCCTGCCAGGAGGCAGTGTAGGCCACTACCCTGATGTCCGCATGTTCCCAGACTCCACGGCGAGCCGCAACAACACGTAGTAGGTCAATCCTATTGTACTTGTTGACCGTAGCCTAATGAGCCTGATCCAGCTTTCGAGAAGCAGATACAGTTTGAACATCAAGGACGAGAGCAGTTCCATTAGAACTCACCACAAAACTGTCAGGTTTAAATGCCGCCATTCCCATTTAACTACCACCTAGGTGTACCCTTTTCTGTTTTGATTTTCTTTCTCCTTAACATCCATCCATCAACCTGCATAGAGGCCTGCCTGTCTAAGCCATAGGAGGGGGCCACTGGACGGATCCTGGTCAACCCCGACCTACGCATCAGGGGGTACAGCTCTGGTTTGGAGGGGGAGTGTCACAGACCCACACTCTGTACCTCCTCTAATATCTTCTCATGGTCTATGGGACCCCTCAGCATGAGTGGAGGGGGCGTTCCTCCACTCTGGTAGGGGAGAGGAACGAGCTCCTTCCCCTGTTTTCACCACTTCTTGCTCAGACTACCTTCTACCCAGTACTGTACTATTATCTACCTATATTTTTCTTGTGCCCTCATGGCAACCACTTCATTTTCAGTTCTCCAGTTTCTTTCTTTTGAATTTATTTAAATTCAGTGTTTAACAGGTTTGGTTCTGTTGTGATCGGCTGCTCCTCCACAACTCAATCTATGTCTGAACATGCTGTAACTCAGAGTGGGGACCCCCCGACCCCCCTCTGACCTTGTCAGGGGACTATAAAAGAGCCAGGGTGCCACCAATAAAACAACCATTCTCTCGTATGCGATCGACTCGTCTATCCGACTCCTCCATCACTACACTGGTGACATCCGACGTGTGAGCTACACCGCCAGCGCCCGCCGTTTGACAGCGTCGCAGCCCCGCCTCCGCTTCAACGAGCCCCACCACGCGCGGCCCCCACCGACGCCACTGCGGCGCCCCACTCCGACGCCCGCCTTGACGGCTTTCGCTGCGCCTCCCGCTATTTCGCCCCACCATCACCGATCCTTATGTAAGGAAACGGACGCCGGCGCCGAGCATACTTCAAGCTGACACCTCACCGGACTGGCCCCGAAGAGAAAACCGAAGATGACGGAGCAGAAACCGCAAAAGACACCCGAAGCGAGCGCTCCTTCGATTCTCAAGCTTCAGCCGTTCGACCCTGCATACCCGCACGTCTGGTTCGCCCAACTCGAGCTCATCCTCGCACACGAAGGCCTCACGACGCCACATGCGAAATTCGCCCAAGCCTTCCTCGCTCTCGAACCTCGACAAGCGGATCTATGCGCCGACATCAACCCCTCGAACACCAGTAGTTACCAGACGCTCAAAACTCGCCTTCTAGCGACACACGCACCTTCCGATGGTTCACGGCTCACCGCCCTCCTCCAGCCGACATCCGACGACGAACTTCCGTCGATCCTCGCTCGCCGACTCACCCGAGCACTTCCGGCTGACACACCCGCACCGCTCGTCCGACAGCTCTTCCTCCGCGCCCTACCCGAGAGCATACGTCTACACATAGCGGCCCGTGACGAACCCAACATAGTGAAACTCGCTGCGCTCGCCGATCGCCTCCTACCATTCGCCCCGCCTCCTCGGGTGGCTACCGTCTCCGAAGAGGTCGAAGTGATCAACAATAGACGACAACGGCGATCCCCGACGCAGCCGGCGACGAACACACGCCGCCCGACGAACACCCTATGTTTCTACCACCGCACATGGGGCCCACGAGCACAGAAATGCCGCAGCCCCTGCACCTGGCGCCCGAAACCGTCGGGAAACGACAACGCACGGCCCGACCAGCCGTAACGGCCGTGCGCAACCCACCAACATCTCGGCTCTTCATCCGCTGTAAGAAAACCTCCCTACACTTCCTCGTGGACACTGGCTCTGACGTCTCGATCGTCCCGAACACCCTGCTCAACCGGAAAACGACACGTCCAAGCGCTCTACGTGCCGCCAACGGCACCGAGATCAAGATGTACGGCACACACTCCGCATCAGTACACCTCCCAGATCTCCCTCCGTATGAGTGGACCTTCACAGTCACCGACGTATCAACTCCGATCCTCGGCCCCGACTTCTTGATGTACCACGGCCTACTCGTTGACCTACCCAACGCCTGACCCATCAACGCGGCCACGCAGCGGTATATCACCGGGACAGTAGACCTCGTACCTCCGAGCCAGTCCATCTGTACGACGACAGCGAACGAACCCCGATTTCAAGCCCTCCTCGACGCCTACAAACCTTCACAGACACCATGCGATGCTCCTGTCGAACATCACATCGTCACGAAGGGACCCCCGTGTCACGCGAAACTTCGCCGAATAACCCCGGACCTATACGCGAAAGCGAAGGCCCATTTTGGCGAATTACTAGCGGCGGGGGTCATCGAACCTTCGGAGGCGCCGTGGTCCAGCCCGCTCCACATCGTTCCGAAACCCGACGGTGACATTCGCCCCGTCGGTGACTACAGAGCGCTGAACGGACTCACTGTGCCCGATCGCTACACTGTCCCACACCTACACGACTTCACAACGGCCCTGTACGGGACTACAGTGTACAGCACATTCGACCTCGCACGCGCATTCTTCCACTGCAAGATCAGCGAACGCGACATACCCAAGACAACAATCCTCACACCTTTCGGCGCCTATCAATTCAAGCGAATGAATTTCGGCTTACGAAACGCAGCGCAGACGTGGCAGCGCTACATGGACCACGTCCTACGAAACCTGCCCTTCGTGTATTGTTACCTAGATGACATACTGGTCGCCTCTGCCACCCCGTCAGAACACTACACCCACGTACGCACGCTCCTCGAGACCCTCGCTAAATACGGCCTCCAAATCAACAAAGCAAAATGCCAGCTCGCACGGCCCTCAGTCAAATTTCTCGGCCACAACGTTTCAGCCGACGGGATAACACCCCTACCGGAACGCACGGACCTAATTAAGAAATTCCCGCGACCCACTACCGTGCACGAGCTTCGAACATTCCTCGGCCTCATTAACTTCTATCACCGAGCGATACCACGAGCCGCACCTACGCTCCGCCCCCTAGTGGAAATGATTCCACCCGACGCGAAGAAAAAGGACAAACGCACGCTCACGTGGACCAGCGACGCAGCTGACGCATTCGACCGCGCAAAACGCTTACTCGAAACCTCCGTCACACTCGCCCATCCGGCCCCGACCCAACCTCTCGTCCTACACACGGACTCGTCGGATTTCGCCGTCGGCGCAGCGCTGCATTTCATCGACAATACGCACTTACGCCCGCTAGGTTTCTTCTCACGCACCCTCAACCCGGCTCAACGTAACTACAGCGCATTTGACCGCGAACTACTGGCTATCTACCTCGCCATCGTACATTTCCGCCAGCAAATCGAAGGGCGCCCACTCACCGTATATACGGACCATAAGCCCCTCACGACCTCACTAGCGACTCAGTCAAATACGGCCCCACCAACACGGCTCCGGCACCTTCGATTTATCTCAGAATTCACGACTGACATAAGGTACGCCGAGGGCCCAACAAACATTGTCGCCGACTACCTTTCGCGACTACCACCCACAGCCAACACGGCCCACGCAGTCACGGATTACGGGACCCCCTTCACGCTACAACAGCTAGCAGACGCCCAGGCCGCCGATGATCACATCGCCACTATGAATCTCACACCGCACCGCATACAAGGCCACGAAATTATGTGCGAAACCACCGACGCCTCGCCTCGCCCCTACATCCCTACGCCGCTACGCCTCGCGGTTTTTAAACACATACACGGGATGACACATCCGGGGATTAAGGCCACCACAGCCCTCATCCGCGCACGATACTATTGGCCCATTATGACCTCATCGGTACGGCGGGTTCTTTTATCCTTTTCTGTTTTCCGTTTCCCATCTTCAATTTTTTGTTACTCACGAGAACCTTTCCTTTGTTATTTTGCATCCCCCCCCCCCCCCCCCCCCAAGAAGAGAGAAGATGTTTATTTTCATATTTTGCCATTATGTTTCTTTCCCCTTATTTTGCCGTTTTGATTTCTCCTTTATTTCACATTTTATTGAGCCCTATCTTTAAACTGACCCTGGTAGCAGAGAATTTCTTCGAATTTCGGTACCGAGGAAGGTTCACAAAAGATCAAGGCAAAGGTTCTTGAAGGTTGCCAGGAAGGTTTGCCGTTTCTTGTTGTGTTGTTGGCAGCAGTGAGAACATTCGCCTTGGAAGCTTAGCTCTGCCTCCTTGAGCCAACAGCCATTCATATGTTAATAGACCTAATATTTAATTTCTTGCAGCAGTTTTACTTTAAATAACCCATCATTTAAAAAACACTGCTTATTTCTGAAAACGGTCTTTAACTAGGTAAGTACCATTTTTCCAAGAGTTCTGAATATAAAAAAAAGTAAAAAAATAAGGGATTCATAGGACATCAATCGTTCTTGTCCCCTGGATTACTGAAAGGGTTGTGGGTGACACGCTTGCTCGCTCACAGGCCATCGGACTACTGTCACTTCAAGTACATCACAGTGAGGCACTTGGGATTAAGCTGGATATTCCATACGAGGTTCTAATCAAATTACACTCCATGATGATGAAGATCAATAAATTATTGTGCTATCTACTGTGACCCATCTTATTCGTGCAAACCTTCCGAGGACCTGAATTTAGAAGGCTTACCATACGTACATTTCATATAGGTAGGCATCTCTGCAGTTGTAATAAATACCCATTATAACACATTTTAAAATTTTTTTCAGCCTTATACTACCTTCAAAAGTGATGAAAGCGTCTGTAGCCCAATCAAGAGGCTCAAAAACACCTCCTTTCTTAAATTATTACCATAGAAGGAATTATTTTTTTAAACTTGTTTGAGGGTGTCTGGGGATGGTTTTACCGAAAGTCCTGATGAATAGGGGGCGAGCTAACTTCAGGATAGTCTAAAAACTGAGAAAAATTTGTATTTTGGTTTTTCGACAATATCTCGAAAAGTTTATGGTCATTTATGAAAAGTTGTCGAGCGATAAATTCTGCGTTGATTGACTTCCTTAAACATTATATTTATTCAGCGGTTTGGTCGGAATCGGTTGTCAATAGTAGGCAAATTTTCCCATTTGACTGTAAAATTCTCAGTTCCACCCGCCTGTAACTAAAAACCAGTTATTACGCATGAAGAATAACTAAAGTTGTAGAGAATAGAATTATGCGTTCAGAGTACCCCTATTTTTATTAAAATATTCAATTTATAATTTACAGCAGCTCACAGGAAATTTCACTCGTGACAAAATTAAAGAACATCACATTCTGCATCAGTTGCCTTCCTAACAATTAAATTTGGTTCAGCGGTTTGGTCGGAATCGGTAGTAAAAAATAGGCAAATTTTTTCATGTTGACTGAATAGCGTATTATGCTCAGTTTCCAAACGGTTATTCCAAATGAAAAATGTCATATAGTTAGGTAGATAACTGAAGTTGTAGAGCATCATATTCTGCGTTCAGAGCACCCGTACTTTTATTTAAATATTCAATTTATAATTTATCTCAAGTTACAATTAAAATTAAGCATTATTTGAACATCTAAATTAAATATTTTAATAAAAATAGGGGTGCACTGAACACAGAATTTTATGATATACAACTTTAGTTATATATCACATTTTCCATTTGAAATACATTTTTCAGTTACAGGCGTGTGAAACTTACCATAATAAACTTCACAGACAAAATGGGAAAATTTGCATAGTTTGACTGCCGATTCCACCAAGCGCTGAAACGTCATACGTTAAATTAAGAGGGTTTAAATGGTACCATGCAATACACCCAAGAAATATAGCTAGAGGAGGCTCGGCTATCCTGATTAAGGAGAACATCGTACACTAGGAAGAACCTGCTGTGTGCATGACTTTTGGTATGCGATTGTATCCAGGCCATAGGCCCATAACAATCGTCTTCTGCTGACAGTCAGTGCTGTTTCTTGCATGCGTGCTCTTTGTTATCAGCAGGTCCCCCTGTTCTGCCTCCCCAGCGTTGGTCATGCATTGCATGTCAGGGATGGACCACGTGGAGGTGCTGGTTTTATAGGGATGTATGGAGGCAGAGGGGCTTTCGACAATTATGCCTAGCTCAGCCTCATTACTCACCGCCTCTTCTTATGACTCTCGGTTCTTCGAACATTGGCAGGCTCTTATGATCAGTGGCACGTTATCACAACGGTTGACGGGTGAGTACTCTTATAAAATTCCTCCCCGTCCTTAGTCTAAACTAGCCTAGGTTATCACAGAAAAGTTGATGCAGGAATCGTGGATATCACAGTCGGGTTTCTTAGTCAATACATTTACACTTTAATGATTTACATTCTCGCCCTTAAAATCACACATACACTGTCACATTCACACAGACCGAGGGATAGGAGTCCCACTGGTCCCGAGCCCACCCTATTAATGGCCATCCTGGCACCGGCTGTTTAGGGCTTTCTGAGGCCAGGAGGCCGAACAGCCCTATGGAAATTAACAGAAATAAAATAAACAAAAGGCCAAACGTAAAAAATTAATAAAGGCAAAAATTGTAATAACCTACCGGTTTGCTCCCCCCCCCCCCCCCCCCCCAAGACAGGTGGCACCCCCATCACTCGATCAATTCACACACACAATTAGAATTTCCTAATCTTAATTTTTATCTATCACAATTTGTTTCACTAATCTAGTATCACATAATATCTAATCTAACGTGGCGAGTACTTTTATAAATGTTCCTCCCACTGCTAATCCTGTCCTATTCTAATCTAATCTAAGTTAAAAGACCCCAGTACTCATTGGTGCAGCATAGCACTGCTTGGGGCTGAGATAGTCTCTGCTCCTTCTCCTTTGAGTCTGTGCCACTGATCACAAAACGTCGATCACAAAACTGATTCACAAATTTTCGACGCTGGTCACGAGATGCTAGCAGCTGGCTCAGGTCACCTTCATATGTGGGGGCACCGCACATTTCTTCTCACTGGTGGCTATATAGTGAGCATGATCTTATTACATGCTCAGCAAGTTCGTTTGGCTCACCACACGGGCATTCAGGGGTCTCACGTCTTCTGAAGCTGTGCAGTTTGCCGCTGAAATTGTTGTGTCCTGTCAAATGCTGAGTATTAATGTAGGAGGGCTCTATCCATTGGGATGCAAGTCTGGCACCGACGTCTGGCAGGTAGACATGTGTGAGCCTGCCGTTAGTGCCTCTATCCCATCTTTCCTACCATTTGGATGCTGCCCATCTTGTTATAGCCTCGGACTTGTCCTTATTTGTGTGTACCTCCACCAATTGCCCTGAAATTTCCACACTGATTGGCACATATACCCTCGAGGGCCATCTCACCGATGCCTCCACCAACCGCACATCAAGGAGGATGTCAAGCGGCAGGCATCCCGCTATCACCTGGATGGCCAGGGTTGGAGCAGTTCTATAAGCCCTAGTTACGGCCAGCAGCGCTGCCCTCTGGAGCTTAAGGATCCTCTGTCTTGTCTGCTCAGTCGGGTTGTTCCACCATGTGGGTGCAGCGTAAACAACTATTGGCAGAAAGACTGTTTTATAGTAGTGCAGCCTCCACCCGTAGCTCGCACCTCAACCTGCTCAAGCCATTCTTCGGATGCTGCTTGCAAGTTGCTGCACTTTTGCCGTTAATGTTTCAATGCGGGCTTTTCCATCCAGGTGCTTGTCCAAGGTGATGCCCAAGTATTTCACTGTCCCAGCAGCTTCAATTGTTGTGCCTCCTACAATGAACCTTGCAGGGTGCCTGGTGTCACCCCCCCCCCCCCCCCTTTGACCACCAGGGCACCATCCTTGTGTGGGCCTCCACCAGCACCACTAAGTCATCGACATAGGCCACTGCAAACACTCAGCATTCATGGAGTTGTTTCAGCAGTTCGGAGAACCCATAGCTCCACCCAGGACAGAGCCCTGGGAGCATCCACACGCCACGGCCCTCCACACCACCCCCCCACTAGTGTGCATGACTGCTTGTATTTCTTTAAAATAGTCCTTCAGGAGAGTGTATATATTTCTGGGGATGCTAATGTATTTCAGCCCCTTCAGAACCAGTGGCCACCACACTGCATTGAAAGCTCCTGCCACATCATAAAATATGCATGCGACATGTCGGTACCTTGACTGTCGTGCGTGGTTCATCAGACAGCTAATTGCACTTTCAGTGCTCCTTCCTTTTGTGCATCCAAATTGGTTATTGTGCGTGCTGTCTGTGAGCATTGGCTCAATTGTATTGAGGATGAGCCTCTCCAGTACTTTGCTCGGGCACGACAGCAAGCTAAGGAGGCAGTAACTGTTACACTTTGACCAGTCCCAGTCTCCGGTCTTAGTGAGTGTCTTTATGTTGGCCACCTTCCATATCATGGGGAATCTGCCCTCCTGAAGGGCAACCAGTCTCCAGTCTTAGTGAGTGCCTTTATGTTGGCCACCTTCCATATCATGGGGAATCTGCCCTCCTGAAGGGCAAGATTGCCATCAATGCCTGGTGCTTTCGTCCTCCCGAACACGGAAATTGCTGCTTGAAGGTCTCTGTTGGACCACATGGGGGCATCTTCAGTTTGGGGAGGCTCCTGCACATATTCTCGAATTGCCCTGTCAGCCTCATTGTCATCCTGCTGCCGGTCAGATGGAAAAACTTCTGCAAGGAACATAGTGGCCTCATGGATACTTTTGGCCCTCTGCCCGTTGACCTCCAGCATAGCAAATGCCACCTCTGGTCCAACCTTGTCTCGCAGAATCCGATACCCTATGCCCCATGGGCCCAGCTCCAGATTTTCCAAGATGAATACCCTCCAGCTGTCCCTATTTGCAGTCCTTATCATAGTCTTGAGGTTCCTCTTCTCTCCTCTGTAGATTGCTCGCAGTTGTTCTCTCCGAGGTCCAAGTCCTTGCCTCTAGGATGCCCTGCGGGTATGCCTTGTTACTGCCCTCTGCCTTCCTATGCCTCATTCCACCAAGGGAGCCTTCCGCCCAATCCTCTTCTTTTCTTCTTAGGCAGGGTCATTTCTGCTGCCATCAGCACTGCATGGGTGATTGCTACTGCATCCCCCTCAACTCGTTCCTCGGGGGGGGGGGGGGGGGGGGAGCGAATAGTCGACAAAAGCTCGGCCCTGTACTCCTTCCATCTTGCATTCCTGGTGCCGTATCTGACGAAGCTGCTGTCTCTATCTCCCACTCCCACTGGTCCCTCCGCCACGGATACTGTGATCACTGGTGGATTCATAGCAGATCGTCCAGTTACCGACATCGACCAGCATGGATGGGGTGGCAAGAGTAAGGTCAATGTGGGATTGTCCACGGGTCCACTGTAGGTTGGGCCTGCATCGACATCGTTGCAGATTGCAAGTCGCTCAGCAACAGTCCAGAGCAGCACCTCCCTACCACGTAAATCATTGACTGCAGAACCCCATGTCTGGTTTTTGGCCTTGAAGTCTCCCATGAGGAGGACTCTTGCTAATAGAATGACCAGGATAATATTACTTATCCAGTTGAAAATTCCTGTCCACTGCAGCCAAAATCGCTCAAGGGTAGGCAGCAACCTAGTAGGGAGTTCCAAGATTGGGCACCCGATACACCAAAGGAGCTGGCCACCATTTGGCTGTAATGCCTAGGTATGAGAAGGGCATTGCATCTCTCTGAAGCAGCTCGAAGGAAGATCGAATCGAGATAGGAGGGGAGCATAACCTGGAATACTATCTTCAATTGTCTGAAAATGTAAAATTCGTTGAGATTTAAAATCACCTATGGAATGACGAGGCATGATGTTGTGTGCGTAGCGAACAGTGGAGTTGTAGGCAATGCGCAACCGGCTTGACAGGGATGAAGAAATTGAAGATGAGAAGATGGACGAAGAAATTGAAGATGAGAAGAGGGATGAGCAGCGTAAAAAATGGGGAAGGACCAATCTACGTTTCAAGTGAAAGGGTGTAAAATTGGAAAGTCGTCTGAGAGAATGAAGTGAAGCATACACGCGCCGGCAAAGTCTGGGAGCATGATTGTCCCAAGACAGTTTTTTGTCAAAAAAAAAAACCCAAGTTCCTTAGGTGCGCTGAATAATAATGCACCACAATTCCATCCACCAACATTGGTGGAAATGGGTGGGTCAGTGGGGATGTCAACTCGATAGATGACTATCGCTTGGGATTTGAGAGGACTGGGAAGTATACCATTATCAGACGCCCACTTGGAGACACTACGTCGGTTTTGATCGTATGGATGGCAGAGATGAGTGACTCACCTAGTTCACTTTCCAAATAAATTAGGAAATCACCCGCAAAAAGGTGATGAAGCAGCAACTTCATTCAAGTGCGATTTCCTCTCAACCGGAAGGCCTACATACTGGCCCACAGATGATAATAAAATCCCTGATGTAATAGACTTCTTTATAAGCAGCGGTATCTCAAGTGGATACATAAATGTAGATAATAGTGATGATCTACCTCTGATCACTCCCCTGTTATTGTAACAATCAGCGAAAAAGTGATTTTAAAAGGAAATACTCCAAGCTCATCCAATAAAAAAAAATTCTGGTCTTACTTTCAGCGGGAATTGGAAACATCATTTAATATGAAAGTTCATCTGAAAACCCCTCAACAACTAGCAGAAGAACTTGACCTGTTCATAAATACCCCAGTAAGCCAAAACAAAAATAATTATTGTGATGATAATTTAAAATCGTATCCCTAGAAGTACGGAATCTGTTGAAGTAGAAAATGGAAAAATAATAGAACGCTTGCAAACAAAACCATTCTTAATAGATACGTTAATAAACTTAAATATCTGATACAACTTAAATCACTCGCGGCGGAATAGTGGAAATCCATAGCAAAAAACTACAGGATAAAAATAAAATAGTCAGGAAATAAAATAAAACTGACGATGGTTAACAACCGAAACCGGTCTACAGTTTTTGCTACTGTACGTGGAAATAGACTATTTTATTTTTATCCTGTAGTTTTTAAAATATCTGTTAATCCAATTAAAAAAATTATGGGACTTAGGCCAGAACTAACAAGAGCAAGCACAAATTTTTGCAGATCATTTCTATGAAACCATCCAGCTATTACCAAATCAGACAACAGACGAAAATGCAACTCCACAGAAAAAAACAGATGAACTCGAAATTCTCCCTGTTACATTGAAAGAACTGAAGCATGAAATAAAGCGTAACATCAATTAAAAACGCTACAAAGTCCTTGTCACATGGGTTTATTATTCTATTGGCATACCTACAGAAATGTTGGCTGTTCATTTATTGTTTATTTCATGTGAAATAATTGAAATAGCTATTGCTGATGGTTTCCACCATTTTTGGCCCCTAAAACACGAATTAGGTACGCTCTTTTATTCAATTTATCTTCAATCATTGGTAGTGCCATTTAATCGTCTTGATCCACGTGTTGATACTACTTCCAGTGTTATTATACAAATTGATGGTGATTTCAGATGATTTCCTAGGTTTTTGACTCCTAAAAAAAAATTTAGAACCTCGATTTTCCACTCTTTGGTCAAAATCGACTTCATATACGGTCTTCCCGTCCCCAAAAACATGGAAAACGATACCTCAAAAGCTCATGTTACTAACATGTTACTAAAACACAAAAAGTACCTATTTTTGTGCACATTTTCACTCATAACATCCCTGGGTATATTCTGATCGGGCTGAAAAGATTCGGGACACAACTAGGGCCCAAATGGAGCATGTGTGCGAAAGAACGACTTTTTTAGACCAAAAATGAAGCCGGTACACGTGATACGGCGGACGGACATTGCATTTTTGGAATCTACGCACCTTGAAACGTAAAAGAAAAAATTTTGAGGGGGTGTTATAAAATTTTTTTGCTGAGCGATTACATACATAGGTGTATTATTCACAGAATAATAAACCAAAAGGCTATGACTTGATAACAGGTCGAATCGTAAAAGAGCTCCCGGAAAAGCCCTTGCTGAAATTATTAATATTATCAATGCTCAGGTGATCAGTGCTCAGGTTGAAACATGCATCATCCCAGTGGAAAGTTGCGGAGGTCATAATGATTTCCGAACCAGGAAAGTCACTAAATGAGAAGACAGGATAACGGTCTATATCCCTCTTCCCTGTTATGTCGAAACTATTCGAGAAGTTGCTGCTTAAAGGGCTTAAACCATTAATATAAGATGTAAATTTAATTCCAGAGCACCAGCTTGGATTCAGAAAACACCACTACCATAGATCAAGTCCACCGAATCACTAACATTATAGAAAAGGCCTTAGAAGGTAAACAAATATGTGCCAGCATTTTCTTGGACGTGACTCAGGCCTTTGACAAGGTTTGCCACGAGGCACTAGAGTATAAACTGCACAGGGATCGTCTAAGAGAGTATAACTTACTTCTAAAATCCTACCTTCAGAACAGACATTTCAGGGTAAAGCAAGAAGACCATTTACTCTGGCTTGAAGCCTACAAAAGCAGGAGTCCCGCAAGGGAGTGTTCTAGGTCCCCCACTTTACCTGTTAAACACACCGGACCTACACAGCAAAAAGATACTATTGTTGCTACTTTTGCCACGGCCTTCCTCTCTTTTGGAGATGATGTAGAAATTGCAACTCTCAGACGGACGTCTACTGACAAGGTTGCCAAATGGAGAGTGAAGCTGAATTTAATGTTTAAGCAATCGACGCAGAATTTATTGCTCTACAACTTTTGTAATTATCTCACCTTTCGAGATATTGTCAAAAAACTAGATTTTTTTTTTGTAAAGAGTATCGGGAAGTTAGCTTCCCTCCTATTCATCAGGACTTTTGGTAAAACCATCCCCAACAACCTCAATCCGCTCTAAAAAAGAAGAGGTGGGAATAATTTAGGGCATGAACCCTATTTTGACTGGGCTACTGAACCTTTTGCGCCACCCTCTAATAAGCATGTTAGTGATTATACCTTCTTTCGATCGGAATGTCGTGAGACAATGATATTAATATATTAGTACATGAAGATAATGAACCTTAGCTCAGTAGCGAGGCAAAACATATTCAAGAAAGGGTATAAAAAATATATATATATTAACCATTTGCCCCAATCCTACACATTGCTTGTTCTCTTCATGATAACACCTATCCCTACGTATGCCCGTATTGAGCCACAGATCAACGAACAATTACGTCACTAGTATGATCGAACGAGATCTACGCGGAGATCTCCCCCATCTATTTACTAACCCCCCCCCCCCCCCCCCCCAAACTACCGAAACTCATTCGAAACCGCACCTCATCAATGCACCCAGTTATCTTTCTTAAATCAACAGACGACGAAGTTTCCCCTTTCACCCGAATAAACTCCCTTGTTTCTTGACAAAACAAGTTTATTGTCGCAATAGGGCTAAGTGGATTAGAAACTTTGGAGCTTTGCTCAAATTGGATTAGGCAGGTAGGTACCTATCTCTTCGATTCGTTCTCTCAGCATCCAGACCAACAATGTGGTAAACGAATTAATTCGGGAATGACTATAAATCGATTTGATCTATTAGAGATAGGTAGTCTTTCAAACTGCAGAGGAGGCTTGATTTCCAAGTGAATGGTGGTGCTCACAGAAGCACCCTAGAAAAGTTGGGAGGATTCTTTCCTCCGTCCTAAGAAGTTCAAGAAAGGAATGAAAACTTGATCTTGTTGTCTATGAAATTCTTCAGAAGTTATTTAAAAGCAAACAGGAGAGACCGGAGCTAGAGCAAGAGAAATGTGCCCAGAAGTGCGTTTCTGCTAGATGTGCGTAGAAACAAGCCCTACCCCTACATTTTGCGGATGGCGCAGGAGTTCATCCCTGAAGACAATAATGAATTTGTAACTCAAACAAACCCCTCTGAGTAGAATGCAACACATAAGTGGACTGAGCAATCCCAATGGGAGATCGGAATGAATCAGGCAATGTAACAGCCCCTCTACATCCCATCGTGCTTCAATGGAAACAGCATCTCATACCCCAGTGAGGCCAAGTGCTTGGGAATCTGCACTCGATGCAAATGCAGATTCAGAGAGACGTGACGGTGAGCAGGTAACTTCGGCTATTTTGTACTTTCGCGGGAAAAGTCAGCTGTTCACTTTTTCAGTGCTGTTTAGAAGTTCAGAAACAATTTTTGAGTCCACACTTGGAGGAGGGTTACTTAGAAATATGTTTCTGTGATCAGATGGCAAAAGTCAATAAGTCGCTTTTGGTTTATTATTCTGTGAATAAAACACCTATGTAATCGCTCAGCAAACAATTTGTACAAAACCCCTCAACATTTTTTTCTTTTACGTTTCAACGTGCGTAGATTCCAAAAATGTCTGAACACGATGCCGAATAGGGCGGACCGACAGTACGACTGTGCACTGTGTAACATGAGGACTCCAGAAGACACTCGACACTACCTGGCAAGGTGCCCACTACTGGCAGAATTCAGAGTCAGGTATCTTCGCAAGGCGTGGCTGACGGATGAGGAGCTAATTGAGGTCCTAAATGGCAAAAACTGCCATCGGCTGCATCTTTTTATTGTGAAGTCGCAACGCTATAGGAAGGAATTATTAAGGGAGTTCAATTATTTTTAACTGCGGGGCGCCCCAATCGCACTTACCTATTTCAAGGTTCCTATAAATTCTCGGCATAAGTGAAATCTATATGTACATATATTTTTTCTTTTTTTTAAAATATATAATAGTTGTGTACTATCTAAATGGCCAAATCTAAATTGCAACGAAGGTTCAGCTCCCAAAATTAATTTTTCATGAGTCAAAAACCTGGGAAATTGTCTGAAATCACCATCAATTTGTATAATAACACTAGAAAAACGCTGCAAAGTCCTTCTCCACACGTTCTTGAGCCTGCTCCACTCTCGCAAGAACCTTCAGTGTCTACGGGTTATTTGAACTCATATACTGCTTCTCGCATCGTTTTCGCCTTCTCGAGTCGTTCTCCACACATTCTTGAGCCTGCTCCACACATACCTGCAGAAATTTTGGCTGTTAATTTATTGTTTCTTTCATGTGAAATAATTGAAATAGCTATTTCTGATGGTTTCAACCAATTCTGGCCCCCAAACCACGAATTAGGTACGCTCCTTTTCTTTTTTTTTTCAAATTACCTTCTATCATTGGTAGTGCGTGCCATTTAATCGTCTTGATCCACGTGTTCATATTTTTTCTAGTGTTATTATACAAATTGATGGTGATTTCAGACGATTTCCAAGGTTTTTGACTGATGAAAAATCAATTTTGGGAGCTCAACATTTGTTAGAATCTCAATTTTCCTAGTCTTTGGTCAAAATCGACTTCATATTCGGTCTTCTCGTCCCAAAAACATGAAAAACGATAGGTACCTCAAAAGCTCATGTTACTAAAACACAAAAAGTACCTATTTTTATATACATTTGCACCTTGGGTATATTCCCATCGGGCTGCAAATTTTCTGGACACAACTAGGGCCCAAATGGAGCATGTGTGCGAAAGAACGGATTTTTTAGACCGAAAATGAAGCCGGTACACGTGATTCGGTGGACGGCGTACGGTGTACGGCGGACGGACATTGCATTTTTGGAATCCACGCACCTTGAAACGGAAAAGAACAAATTTTGAGGGGGTGTTATAACAATTTTTTCCTGACCGAATACATAGGTGTATTATTCGCAGAATAATAAACCAAAAGTGTAAACAGGTGAATCAAGACAATTAAATGGCTCTATCATGGATCAAAGATAATTTGAAAAAAAAGGAGCGTGATTCGTGTTTTGGGGGCTAAAATTGGTGGAAACCATCAGAAATGGCTATTTCAATTATTGCACATGAAAGAAACAATAAATTAACAGCCAAAATTTCTGTAGGTATGTCCGATAGAATAATAAACCCATGTGACAAGGACTTTGCAGCGTTTTTTCAAAATTTCCAGTAGAGCAATATGGAAGTTCGTGAGGACAGTGTAATTCAGTGTTTTTCATTTTTTCGGTGTTACCTACATGATTCACAAGTGGTAATTAGTGACAATAGAAGCACAGTTCAATACTTCCTGAAATATTAGGTTTAACCTCCATTTGTCACATTTTTCCAGGTACTATCCTGACTTACCTTGTTTTGCCACTTTCAGGTTTTTGTGAACAGTCGCGCAGCTGACGCTGCTGGCAGCAAAGTTGATTATACATTTGGCAACAATTAAGCACACCATTAGACAAATTGGTAACTTTCAAATGAGTAGGTATTTAATCATTTGTCAATGTACCTACAGAAATTAATCACAAACATTTAAAATAACAAACAGGAATAGAAAGTAGGTGAATATTTTGGGATTATTCTGAGATGAGGTCTTCCAGCTCATCAAATTCGGCGGCTGCATCTGAACTGATTAGATTTTGATAAAAATCGTGGCAGTCCTGGTCTAGAAATCCAACATTCACAGAAGATCTTTCTTCCGACGATTTATTGGAACATGCCCTTGGTAAGACTTTGGAATGACAAGGGAACCCAGTGATTTAGGTTTTCCTTTCTTCTGCCTCTTCAAGTTAAGTTTCTGAAACGGCTCTTCCTCATCTTATGGGTATTTGAACTGGATCACTCCAATTGTTTCCAAGTACCGTATCCATCTAATCCTAAACCACCATTCTACTTTTTTTTCCGTCGCCGGTTTGTTGCCATTTTTAGTAAAATTAGAGAAAGCGAGAAAGTTCGATGAACCCATAGTGGTGACTTAGAATGATTGATAATTTCTTGATACTTTTCTTACGAAGGAATACCAATGTCTCGGAACCATAATCAGGTTTTGAAGGTTTTTTCTTTGCTCTCTCGATTCGAGCTTGGTCACCGTCGCAGGAACTTCCACCGTATCATTTTGATAGAATTTTGAATTGATAGATTTTGAATGATTTGATTTGATAGATTTTGAACACTCGAGCATCTGATCATGGAGTGCCCTTTATTTTACTGTGAAAGAGACGTTTTATTTTCTTTTATTATTGATACTAATGCAGTATGCCAACCATTTAATTATAGGTCCTTGCTTCGATCAGCAAATATTAACATACCTATATAAGGCTATATTTCATTATTTGTCGGAATGTAATATTTCTGTTTAATTTTATTAGAATTGTTTATAACTAATTGTACATAACCATATGGCTGTAAAATTTGCTCCATTAATGCCAAATAAAATTTATAAAAATATAAAAAAATTTTGATAGATGGCTTTTGTTGAAAGTCAAATGAAAATAATAGCCGTTCACGTTTCTGTTTTGGCCACCGCATGTGTCTGAATAGGTTGTCGCATGCGACACATCCTGAGGCAATGTCATCAGTTCGAGGTGCAAACAAGGTGCTGTTTGGCCTGTATCACAGCCGCCAACACCTTCATTCCACATGAGCCAGCGCGTTTCTGCGTCGTGGAGAGGTGAGGGGTCAGAAGAACCTGCTTCCTCATTTTCACTACACCACTCTCGAAACGCCTTTTTCCAAGCGCATTTTAAAGGACGGAACACAGATACGTCGGTGGATTGGAAAATGTGAGTTGCATTCTGATGCAATGCTATATTTAGAGAGATACAAAGTTAATTGAGGCCCATCGTCATATGGGAATTACGTCCCTCAACAAACAAAATCACTGGACGTTACATATTATATGTTTATCAAGGTGAGGATCAAAAACGTTTCCTACGAAATCCTCCAACACTTCTGCGGTCATCCATCCCTTACTGATAAGGGATGTAGGGCGCCACCCTGTCAGGCATTCGTTTGTACGGAAAGGCCGGGACACACATATCCCCACCGAGCCCGCACCGCATCATGGCCGTGTGTTGGACAACACACGGATGGAAAGTTATACAAAGGAAGTTTACCAGTAAAGGCCGGGACACAAATATCCGCACCGCACCCTCGCTGATTTTTTTCAAACAGATTTGTCTCGCTGCTGCCTCATCTGGTGCGCAAATTAGACGAAGTTTTACGAATATTTTTGAATGTCGATGTACACATTCAACCAGCTGGAACCGAAATTACTGGAGAAAATGAGGAAAGGAAATCCTGATCCGCACCGTGTCTGCAGAAAACTAAACTGAACTAGTCGGATGCGGTGCGGGCACGGAAAGGTGTGAAATTACTGGTAAACTTCCTTTGTGTAACTTTCCATCCGTGTGTTGTCTAACACACGGCCATGATGCGGTGCGGACCAGGTGCGGATATGTGTGTCCCGGCCTTAAGTCTCCACCTTTCCGTACCGACACCTCCTTTCCGTGCCCTCACCGCATCCGACTAGATCAGTTTAGTTTTCTGCGGACACAGTGCGGATCAGGATTTCCTTTCCTCATTCTCTCCAGTAATTTCAGTTCCAGCTGGTTGAATGTGTACATCGACAATCTAAAATATTCGTAAAACTTCGTCTAATTTTCGCATCAGATGAGGCAGCAGCGAGACAAATTCCCCTTCAACCCATCTTTTCTTCCAAGCACTGTGAACCCACATTCTTCTTTGGGGACGAGTCCTCAAGCCCTCATCTTCTTCCTCTATGCGAGTGCCAAAATACCCAAATCCCTGAAAAATTCCTGAACATTGTATCTGCGTCTTGGAGGGCAAATGAAGATGCGCCGGAACGATATGCGCGGCCAACACTCAGAACTGTGTGGCCTCTCGACTCCGTCACGGACACTCGGCCGTGATGGGGAGAGGGCTAGGTACGGATATGTGTGTCCCAGCCTTAAACAGTATAAAACTTTCTTTACTGGAACTCGCTTCGACGGAACACAGATTTTTCGAGTCTTTTTCTGCAAGGCCTTTGCCGGTATCAGGGCACGAACTGAACCCTGACTCATCTGCATTGAACCCCTAGGATTCTCCAAAGCATCGAGAAAACCCTTCTCAGATAAATAATCGTTGTCCTCGCTTACTGAAGCGCTTGCTGCAGTAACACCTCAGAATATACGTGACAGTTTTGTGACACTTCCGGAATAACTGTATAACAAAAAATTTTTAAGGTTGTTCATCACTGATCTGGAGGCGAACCTGCCAGAATGATGAGGACTTCAAATACATCCGTGATTCGTACTTCCAAGTTCAAAGACTCTCTCTACACCCGCTTTCCTTCAACGATTATAGAAAGGTGCGTTACGTTTCTATTGCCGCGTTTGCCATGGATTCTTTGATCAGTATGGAACACCAATTTTGATCATCATGGTGTTAATAAAATGCCCACTCATACCATCGATCTCCTTATTTTTACCAAATTTTATGTAAAAATCATACTGTTGAAGAAAAATGTTGATTCAGCGAATGGTCTTAAATTGCAGGAATTTACAATTACTACTGAATTCATGGTGTCTCTTCACATTTCCAGCATGACTGCCAATAGTTCCTCGCTCTATTATTGGACAGCCTCCACGAACGGATGAATACAGCAGCCATGAAGATAACGAACGTCGTCAATGATGGCAGGGATTCTCCTGATGGATGGGTACGAGGTACCATAAACTATAAACCTCCACTTCCAAGAAAGTAATTTTTCATAGCTTCCTGAAGAAGCCTGAAGCCTGAAGAGGCCCGATTCCCAAATCAGCAAACGAATGTGATGCAACCCATTTATGTCGAAAAACCACAATGGGGAAATACCCAAACGTTCAGTTTTATAATGAAAGTAGGTTCCACCCTGAGAATATCGGCCCAAACCGCACTTTCCTACGATAAGTAAGTTCTAAAGATTCTAAAGATTTTTTTAAAGTTTCTTACACCAGTGACGTCAATGCACCCCTCCCACCAGGGGGGGGGGGGGAACCTTCTAAAACTCGTGTAATAAAAACTACTTATCGAAGGAGAGTGCGGTTGGCGCCAAAATTCTCAGGATGGACTCAACTTCCATTCAGAAAATAAAAAAATAATTCAGACTCATGGGTAACCCTCATCGTTCGAGGACAATTCATTTGTTACGAAAGCCTTCCTAGATATTATGAAAAACTTGTGAGGTGGAAATGGAATTTAACTAACTATAGATTGATATAGAATCATTGAGACAGAAGCGGCTCAGCTAACACACTTGTTTCATCGCAGAACTTATCATGACATACTCCTGCCTTTGTCTGTACTTCTCCTGTCCTTCCCGCGAAACACCGCAAATCGGTGTTTTTTTAAAACAAAACTTCGATGAACAATAGCCACAGAGATAGTGGGTTCGCTTCTTGCGGAAAAACAAGTTAGTCCAGAGCCCCATTCATGTTTATCAGGTAGTCACTATGCGTACCTATTCCAGAGCAGAAGTAGCTACTATATTATGTAAATGTGTAGTATTTTTATATCTTTATATTCACCAACCAAAATTATATCAAACTAACAACTACCTAGTTTATATGTTCCGATTCACTTTGTCAGAAATTTGCTCAGGTGGGTGACCATTTTCATCCTTCGAATTAAATTGCGACCATTTTATGGAGAATGATAATGACGGAAGGTTTCGTTCACACTTAATAGCAGTGAGGCTAAACATGGCGAGCTGATGTCATGCATAGAAAGATCATCCAAATGGGAAGGGTCGGTTGCAGCTCCCCCAGAGTGAGAGTGACCTTTCTAATCCGCCGTATCAACTCCGCTTGTTTACATTTCACTAATGAGGTAGGGTACGACAGCTCCCCCGGCCGCCTGTTAATTGTCGCTTCACTTGTTGCAGTGATGTTGAAACAACTTGGCCTCAGTACTGAGTACAGCACACAAGTTGAAATCAGGGGCTGGTTACGTCTTCTTTCGGATTGCCCTTTTTGCCAGCAGATGAGGTTGAGGTCACTTATGTCGAAGAACCACACTCAGGTCTCAGATACCACAACACAACAAAAATCACTCTTTTTGCCGATTACTTGGCCGATAATTACGTCTGTGAGATAATTTAGCACCGTCTTCAAAAATCGGCTTTGGATAAATTATTTTTACATATTTTTTCCCCCAAAAAGGTGTTTATTGTAATGGGACATTAATGCTAGAGGAGGTTTCGAAATTTGGCAGGAGACGCCCTCCGGAGTGCCACCAAGGATCCTTGGATCTGCTGCCACCCCACTGCCAGCACTGAGGGGAATGGGGAGTATATAACGACTTTCCCCAGAGACCTGACCAGGGAATATTCTATACTGTGATCACCCTTGGAAATCCCTCCTCTTCCTGAGCCTTTTGACCCCACATTAGTTCGGTGCAGTTGAACCTCGTGCTAGTGAGACTTTGAAAGTAGTAAATTTGGTAATAGTTGTGACCCTGGACAGTGAATTTTACAGACGCGATTGGAGATTTGATAAGTAGAGTTGTTAAAGTGGAGTTGTTACTGAGAGATACTGTGCAAGAGAAGTCAGTGACCAGAAGGTGATCGGGTGAACCCATGTACCTATTGTGCAATTTCAAGAACAGGATACTGCCCATAAACCTATCCTTGTTGGCAAGAGCCCTGTGGAGACGTTAGACCGAGACCAGCGAACTTGAGAACGCAGCACTGCAGCACAACCGCGAAGGTAGGGCCAAGCTGTCCATTCTCAAACCCCCTTGCAGTGTAGAGTTTGTTGCTATAAAACTCGTAAATTCCTTTTGGCATTGTCGTTGATCAGAGAGTTCTAATGAAGCCTTGTTCTGTTGCAGAGATCTCTCCGTCTTCTCTTGAACCCATGACTTGAAATTCAATCACTGCTCCAGGCATACTTCACTTCAGAAATTCGACTCTGGTCCTCTCTATTCATCATACACACAAATTTAACAATCTGTGCTTGACTTTGTAGTAGAGTCACACTCATATTTATGCCACCTTCGGCACCCAAACATTGTTTCCACTGGAAGTACAATTCTGCTTATAAATTCAGATCTTTTTTATCAACCACCTTCAAAACTGCAGACACTCTAACAATCTATGCTTGCCTTTGTAGTAGAGTCACACGCATATTTATGCCACCTTCGGCACCCAAACATTGTTTCCACTGGAAGTATAATTCTGCTTATAAATTCAGATCTTTTTTATCCACCACCTTCAAAACTGCAGTACTCTTCTTAGTAGTAGTACTAGACATCAGCCAGCAGGCACAGCTAAATTTGCAGGATTAGAAACAATGGTAAATACTTACATCCTTGGGAGCCGCCTGAACCCGAGATCTGTAAATCTCTTTTATTGTAAATGTAGTATATCCACCTGTACGCAGCCCTGCCACCGTAGCCATCCAGGCATCCAAAAGGTAACACAGTTGTGAGAAATATTTACAGATCAAATATTTACACTAAAACACGAAATGTATATTGTACCAAAATTAAGTCAAATAAAACACGCAGAGAAGGCAAGAGGTCAAGGAACTGGGTTTTTCCCAATAAGCCCAGAGAAGGGGGTCCAGGGCCCTATATAAGCCCGACAGCGCTAGTCAAGAGAATATTCCTTCTCTACCTCTTGCCTTGTCTACCTCGTCTACCTAAACCTTCCTTGTTTTATTCTCAACCAAAAACCTTACTAGGTGAGTTGCGGGCCCTGCCGAGCACCACCTATACTTTGAAAAAGCGAGCGGTTTTCTTCCTTCAGAAGAATTCGAGCACCTTTTTCATTTTACAGACGTTGCTGGGTTCCCCTTCAGGGAATTTCACGCACCTGTAAAATTTAGTGGAGAAGCTGGGGATATTCTTTCAGAATGTCCACCACGCTCCCACTCGCAGTGTGCTGGGTTCCCATCAGGGAATTGCACGCACATGTGCCACGAATGAGCTGGATCTTATAATTGAGATCACACGCTCTCGTGGAGGTTGAGCGGGATCCTCCCTCAGAGGATACCGAGCTCCCTTCGTAGCGAAGCTGGTGATTCCTCACTTAGAGAATCGTCCACGCACCTACACAATAGGGACTTCTCCATCAGAGAAGTTAATGTGGTCCTAGGAGCCCAGTTGTAAATATTAATGTTAATATCCAATTTTTAAGTATGCATTTGATAACCTAAATTTAACCTATATCAAATTGATTAAATTTTAGTTAAGAAAAAACACTGGTGACCCCGACGTGATCACCCTCTACACCACCCTCGCCCACTCCTCAATTTTTCCTTGCCAAACAGTCAAACACACTTCAGCATGGCACAGGACAACCAGGAGGTCGAGTCTTTCTCAGCCACTTCAAGGTTACCGACATTTCATACTTCGGATACCGACCTATGGTTTCTTCAAGTCGAAGCCATCTTCTCAAGCGAACGCATCACCTCACAAATGACAAAATTCACCAAAGTCATCACCATCCTGCCGACTGAGGTGTTACGTCAAGTGGAGGATCTCCTCTCAACTCCGGGAGATCACCCGTATGATTCTATCAAGAGACGGCTCATCGCTACATACAGCCAATCGGACTCGAAAAAACTACAACTACTCCTGGATAACCCCCCTATAGGGGACCAGCGACCTTCACAATTGCTAAATGATATGCGCTATGTTGCAGGGAAAGAAGTCCCCCCATCACTTCTCTGCAAACTTTGGTTAAATCGGCTACCCACTGCATGTCGCAGCATCCTCGCGGCTTCCGCAGAATCAGATCTGGACAAATTGGCGGCTATCGCAGAAAGGGGAATTGATTCAACAAATACCCTACAACCTGAATCTGCCTCTCTCCAACACCAGATCGCTCAGCTCACAGACAAAATTGAGCTACTACACAGAGAGGCACACAAGAGACCTCCTAATCGAGAATTCCGCCGAAATCGTTCATCAACCAGGTCACCCACCCGATACGCTAAGGATCGTCAACGCTCCCCTCAACAAAGAACGAACCGCGCCAGATCGTCTTCTCGATCATCGCAGGATCTCCGATCTTCATCCCACGGCAGATCTCGGATCACCAAGACATGCTGGTATCATGAAAAGTGGGGGAGGGACGCACGTAAATGCGAACGGCCATGCTCCTTCCACTCGGAAAACTAATTTATGCAGCCGTTTCGGCGGGACGCACTGCACCGGCCCAAGCAAACCGCCTTTTTATATACTGCCAACAACAAGGCATACCTTTTTTGGTAGACTCCGGAGCCTCTATATCGGTTCTAGCAAATAGAATCATTAAGCGCCGCCAGAAAGAGCCGGGATCCCTCTTCGCAGCAAATGAGACCTCCATTTCCTCATATGGAACGCTTACAGCACAACTACATCTCAACTCACGTCCTTATACGTGGAATTTCGTTGTAGCGGACATCCCCCAAAGCTATATTAGGAGCAGATTTTTTAAGCTATTATCATCTCCTGGTCGACATACGACGCAGACGATTAATCAGCTCCGATATCGGGGAAATCATCTCAGGACAAATCAACAGCATCTTCAGAGATAAACCTATATCGACCCTCACCCATATTCCGCCTGCCACGAAGTACAAACAACTATTAGAAAAATACATGATGGCTACCCAACCCAATGGGAACCCTTCATATCGTGACATTGGGGTGTACCATCACATTGAAACTAAGGGACCCCCAGTACACGCAAAAGCGCGACGATTAGCGCCCGAGAAACTCCGCCTCGCCAAACAGGAATTCCTCAGACTTCATGAAATGGGAGTAATCAGGCCTTCCAAATCTCCATAGTCTTCTCCACTACACATAGTCTGGAAACCCGACGGATCAATCCGTCCATGTGGGGACTATAGAATGTTGAACGTCCGAACCATACCAGACAAGTATGCCGTGCCGAACATTCGTGATTGTAATGCACTTCTCCAGGATACAACAATTTATAGTACCATAGACATTACAAAAGCCTTCCATCATATTCCTATCGCGCCAGAAGATATTCCGAAGACAGCGATCATAACTCCATTCGGATTGTTCGAATATACCCGCATGGGATTCGGGCTCCGCAACACTGCACAGTCATTTCAACGTTACATGGACCATCTGCTTAGAGGTTTAGACTTCGTTTTCGTCTACCTCGACGATGTACTCATTGCATCCAAAACACCTAAACAACACGAGAAACACCTCACCATGGTCCTCGAAAAATTCCAGCAACATGGATTACAGTTAAATTTCAACAAATGCGTTCTTGGACAACCATCTGTTACGTTCCTAGGACATACCATTTCCAAAGAAGGTATCAGACCACTAGACTCTAAAGTTCAACAAATCAAAGAATTTCCAAAGCCGTCTAATATCTGCCAGTTAAGGAGGTTCCTGGGGATGATAAATTTTTACAGAAGAAACATACAACATATTGCACAGGTACAAAAACCCCTGAACCAATATCTACACAACTCAAAGAAAAATGACAAAACCACCATTAACTGGACTTCCGAGGCTGAAAAATCCTTCAACAAATTAAAGGACATGCTTGCAAAGGCTACTCTGCTGGCCCACCCACGAGAAGGGGCCAAATTGATCTTAGCATGTGACGCAAGTGATACAGCAATCGGAGGGGCTTTACATCAAATCAGCCAGACTTCAACCGAACCCCTCGGGTTGTATTCCAAAGGACTCTCTTCTGCACAACGAAATTATGCTACATTCGACAGAGAGCTGCTGGCCATTTTTGAGGCAGTCAGACACTTCCGCGACATCTTGGAAGGAAGAATATTCACAATCCTTACCGACCACAAACCATTAATCTACGCCCTACAACAGCTACCCAAAACAGCCTGCCCTCGGCGGATACGACAGTTAAATTTCATCACCCAATTTACGACAAACATCCAATACCAAAAAGGAGAAGAAAACGTCGTAGCAGACACATGGTCCAGGATTGAAGAACTAGAAGTCCCGAATCTTGCCCCAACAATCATTGAATACCAGAGAAACGACACGGGTATCTCTACATACTTTACGAAACACCCAAATCGAAAACACTTGGAACAAACACCACATGGAGATATCATTTGTATCAAACAAAATGGGCACGTTCGACCTCTTATACCAGCACAGCTAACAGATACCATCTTCTCTTCCTTACACAACTTAAGCCACCCAGGAATAAGGGGATCTCGGAAGATCATCACAGACCGTTATTTTTGGCCATACATGAACAAGGACATTAAGGAAAAGGTATTGTTATGCCAAGCATGCCAGAAACACAAAGTATACAAACACACGAAAGCTCCTCTTCAACAGTTCCCTGATGCTAAACCTTTCTCTCACCTTCATCTGGACATTGTTGGACCACTAATTCCCTCACATGGAAAACGATTCTGCCTCACCTTCATTGACAGGGCAACCAGCTGGATGAAGTGCGTACCACTATCCTCCATCGACGCAGATACAGTGGCAAATACGATTACATCCACATGGATAAGCCGATACGGTGTTCCCACAACAATTACCACCGACCAAGGTCGCCAATTTGAATCCTCCATCTTGTCAAATCTCTGTTCACAGTTTGGTATGAAGCACAAAAGAACTAACAGCTACCACCCTCAGGCGAATGGAATCCTCGAGCGCTGGCATAGGTGCCTAAAAACTAGTTTAGCAACCCAATGCAACAACACAAATTGGGTATCAAATCTACCGATGGTTATGCTTGGGCTTCGAAACGCAGTAAGTGCAGACGACTCAACACCTGCTTCCAGAACTTTTGGATTTCCCCTTCGCCTTCCAGGTGATATCTTTCAACCTAAGAAGATACCCTCACATCTTCGCAATGCAGCTATACACCATGCGGCCAAATCATACCTACCCAAAAACATGGAAAACGCCCAATATGTGTATATCAAAATACCTACCATAACTACATCACTCCAAGCCTTATATGAAGGCCCCTACCCAGTTTTAAAAAACGATGGTAAATCCATCATTATCCTAAAAGATGGGACACCTGCAACAATATCTCAATAGACAGATGTAAACCGGGATACCTGATACCTAAGAGCAGAGCAAACAATGACCCTTCTAATCCCACAGGCACAAAAGTGAAAGGCAAGAAAAGCACTCCTGCACCTAAGGGCCAACAACCTCCCAGGAATTATAAGCTGCGCGTCCGTTTTTCCCCCTCCGTCCCATCCACTATGAGTATAAAAACCCAAGTGCCCCACCCTTCAACATACCAGTCTCAAAATGGAATTTCAACGTGTCTTGTTCGAGATCCACAATCTTCACCAGATGATCGTGTGCCCGGTCACCCCTATACCCCCATCCATGGTCGACGTTCGACAGGTCATGAAGGAGGTCCTCAACTAGCACCAAGCCAACCACGCAGAAGTATCAGCAGCTATGCACAGGCAGTACGAGGAACTTCGCCTCCAACACCAACAGACGACCATTCCAGTCGATCCTACAGGCAAGGAGAACAACACCCCGACCAAGGAATACTTCACGGCGGAATACCAGAAGAAGCAGATACGACAACAAGACTCCCTCAGGAGACAAGCCCTCCTAAATTCTACAAGACCAGGCCCGATTCGCCGCACCCGGCGAGGTGGAAAGAAAAATAAGAAACCTTACCACCAAGACTTATCCTTCTGAGACTGTAAATACCTCGTGTACATACATATTTTTAAGACACCAATTTTTGAAGACATATTTTAATGGATAAAATTCTCTCTATTTATATACTTTTAAGATATTTTGGACAATCACATTGGGGGAGGTGTGTGAGAAATATTTACAGATCAAATATTTACACTAAAACACGAAATGTATATTGTACCAAAATGTGAGTCAAATAAAACACGCAGAGAAGGCAAGAGGTCAAGGAACTGGGTTTTTCCCAATAAGCCCAGAGAAGGGGGTCCAGGGCCCTATATAAGCCCGACAGTGCTAGTCAAGAGAATATTCCTTCTCTACCTCTTGCCTTGTCTACCTCGTCTACCTAAACCTTCCTTGTTTTATTCTCAACCAAAAACCATACTAGGTGAGTTGCGGGCCCTGCCGAGCACCAGCTATACTTTGAAAAAGTGAGCGGTTTTCTTCCCTCAGAAGAATACGAGCACCTTTTTCATTTTACAGACGTTGCTGGGTTCCCCCTCAGGGAATTTCACGCACCTGTAAAATTTAGTGGAGAAGCTGGGGATTATAATTGAGATCACACGCTCTCGTGGAGGTTGAGCGGGATCCTCCCTCAGAGGATACCGAGCTCCCTTCGAAGCGAAGCTGGTGATTCCTCACTTAGAGAATCGTCCACGCACCTACACAATAGGGACTTCTCCATCAGAGAAGTTAATGTGGTCCTAGGAGCCCAGTTGTAAATATTAATGTAAATATCCAATTCTTAAGTATTCATTTAATAACCTAAATTTAACCTATATCAAATTGATTAAATTTTAGTCAAGAAAAAACTCTGAACAACAGTTAAATAAGGTAAACTAGCTATCTGTGTGTTACGACGACGATAAATCTACAAACCACAAACAGCAAAAACCCACATATTATGTACCACAAATGCAAATCTGCCATCGGAACCAGATCGAACGCAAAACGCACAAAATTTGACGAAAAAATTGAAAACTGACAAAAGACTCAACAGAGAAAGCGAATGTGATTACGGTGGTGGTGGTTCTCAGCTTGTTCTCACGAGACAACAAAACCATGTAGGAAGATGAAGAAGCTCCTTGTATCAAAAAGTTTCTTGTTGCAAATTGAATTGAAGGGATCGAATCGATTGTGAAAAGGAACGATTTTGGGGTGGAAATCAGATTCTGGGGGACAGGGCCCAAAGTGGGCGTGGCAAACAACACTTTTACTCGACTGAGCATGCGTGGACCGGTCATTCTTCTCAGTTGCCATGGGAACACTAGTTCGCAGGACCTACCTGCCAGATTCAGGTGCCTAGGTTTCGATTTCGATTGCAATACATCCATCATTGTTGCTTTATTCGATTGGTCTATGGAGTTAACATGAAGGAATCACCATGGATGCTCTACTAGAATATTGAATATCCGTAGCCAGAGAAATATGGCGAGTCGCAGTTGAACTTTGTGAAAAATGGTAGGTACAGTGTACGGAGGAAATTCAAATGGTGTTTTTTTTTTTACTCCCAGTGTTTTTGGGTGCTGGGGCAGTGGCTCAAGTAGCCTTATGGACGCAACGGCCCTGGTTGAAGGGCATGCGCGGCACAACAATTAAGCAAATTCAGGCGCTCCGAAATTATTTTTTGATTTTCATGATGAGACGGTATGTCGAGAAGCTCGATTGGCTCAATGTGGGTACATGATCAATGAAAAGATGGTTCCCCCTCAGGGAATTTCACGCACCTGTAAAATTTAGTGGAGAAGCTGGGGATTATAATTGAGATCACACGCTCTCGTGGAGGTTGAGCGGGATCCTCCCTCAGAGGATACCGAGCTCCCTTCGAAGCGAAGCTGGTGATTCCTCACTTAGAGAATCGTCCACGCACCTACACAATAGGGACTTCTCCATCAGAGAAGTTAATGTGGTCCTAGGAGCCCAGTTGTAAATATTAATGTAAATATCCAATTCTTAAGTATTCATTTAATAACCTAAATTTAACCTATATCAAATTGATTAAATTTTAGTCAAGAAAAAACTCTGAACAACAGTTAAATAAGGTAAACTAGCTATCTGTGTGTTACGACGACGATAAATCTACAAACCACAAACAGCAAAAACCCACATATTATGTACCACAAATGCAAATCTGCCATCGGAACCAGATCGAACGCAAAACGCACAAAATTTGACGAAAAAATTGAAAACTGACAAAAGACTCAACAGAGAAAGCGAATGTGATTACGGTGGTGGTGGTTCTCAGCTTGTTCTCACGAGACAACAAAACCATGTAGGAAGATGAAGAAGCTCCTTGTATCAAAAAGTTTCTTGTTGCAAATTGAATTGAAGGGATCGAATCGATTGTGAAAAGGAACGATTTTGGGGTGGAAATCAGATTCTGGGGGACAGGGCCCAAAGTGGGCGTGGCAAACAACACTTTTACTCGACTGAGCATGCGTGGACCGGTCATTCTTCTCAGTTGCCATGGGAACACTAGTTCGCAGGACCTACCTGCCAGATTCAGGTGCCTAGGTTTCGATTTCGATTGCAATACATCCATCATTGTTGCTTTATTCGATTGGTCTATGGAGTTAACATGAAGGAATCACCATGGATGCTCTACTAGAATATTGAATATCCGTAGCCAGAGAAATATGGCGAGTCGCAGTTGAACTTTGTGAAAAATGGTAGGTACAGTGTACGGAGGAAATTCAAATGGTGTTTTTTTTTTTTACTCCCAGTGTTTTTGGGTGCTGGGGCAGTGGCTCAAGTAGCCTTATGGACGCAACGGCCCTGGTTGAAGGGCATGCGCGGCACAACAATTAAGCAAATTCAGGCGCTCCGAAATTATTTTTTGATTTTCATGATGAGACGGTATGTCGAGAAGCTCGATTGGCTCAATGTGGGTACATGATCAATGAAAAGATGGTTCCCCCTCAGGGAATTTCACGCACCTGTAAAATTTAGTGGAGAAGCTGGGGATTATAATTGAGATCACACGCTCTCGTGGAGGTTGAGCGGGATCCTCCCTCAGAGGATACCGAGCTCCCTTCGAAGCGAAGCTGGTGATTCCTCACTTAGAGAATCGTCCACGCACCTACACAATAGGGACTTCTCCATCAGAGAAGTTAATGTGGTCCTAGGAGCCAAGTTGTAAATATTAATGTTGTAAGATAAACAATTCTGGTAGTTAGCTCCCAGGTTATACCTAGACGGAGCTAACGACAACTCCTGCCCCCTCTCTTGTACAAGCAACTTATTCGAAGTCTGGTGTTAATACAGAGATGTGATCATTGGTTTCGCTCGTCAATTAAATCGTCATTATCATTTCATGGTTTTTCTTTTACTCAAAACCCTTCAGGTTATGGGCCCAGAATTACTGCTGATATATTGAACAGTTGTGGAAGTTCGAAAAAAAAATTACGCGGAATTAGTTTGTGGAAATTTGCAACTCAACGCGATTGTTAATACGAACATGGCAACCGGTAGCGTATTCAATATTAAACCGTTTAATGGAAGTGGCTACTCCAGCTGGAAGATACGCATCCTCGCCCTTCTGGAAGATATTGAAGTCGTGAGCGCATTGACGGGAACGGTGAGCACGGAAAAGGAAACCGCAGCGGAATTTGCGAAAAAAGATCGAAGAGCGCGCAACGTGATCATTCAATGGCTTGCCGACGGCATTTTGAACTCTGTCAAAGATAAGAAGACCGCTAAAGACCTGATGAACGCCCTGGATAACACATACGAAAAGAAAGGCATCGCCACTCAGGCAGAATTAAAACGCCAGCTGAATAATCTACATTATAAATCGGGTCCCCTCACGGCGTATTTCGAAGAATTTGATCGACTTGTTACCGACTACATCAGTGCGGGAGGTACTCTATCAGAAAACGAACAGATCGCGCAGTTGCTATCTTCAATGCCACAACAGTTTTCATCAGTCACCTCAGCGATAGATATCCTCTTGTCCATGGACCAGGGAACCGTTGATATTACGTTCGTTAAAAACAAACTCCTTCAAGAGGAGGAACGTAACACAAGTCGCCGCGAATTCGAAAGCCCTTCATCCTCGTCCGCCTTTTCATGTCGAGGAAGAAGATTCTCGCAAGGTAATGACAATTACCGGGATCAGAATTTCCCTTTTGAGTGTCATAACTGTGGAAAAAAGGGCCATAAAAGGCAATTTTGTCCGGAACGTAACAACTCGTCTTATTACAATCCTGATTATTATCCGAATTCGAGTCGGTCGCCATATTCAACTAGTGGTGGTAGAGGTGGAAGAGGAGGCGGTCGCTTCACGCCGCACAACCAGTCTAGATACAGACAAACGAACGCTAACGCTAATTTATCAGCTGACAACAATTATAGTCAAGGAACCACTGGAGCCAATAATTTCGATCAAGAAACCAGTGAAGAGGAACTCGAAGTGGGCTTCATGACAACCTGTTCAACCGAAACCTCAGTGTTTACAAACAACAACGAAGATCGAAACGCAATCCCGAAATTCGATTTTTACATTGATTCCGGTGCCACTAATCATCTCCTCACCCGTGAAACGGGGGAATACCTCCAAAACGAAGAACAAGTAAATCTGAAAATAAACGTTGCAAAAAAGGGTGAGCAGATGACTGCTACTCGTCAAGGCTCGTTATGGATGGCAAGCGATAAACGACCGATCTACATCAACGAAGCCTTTGTGTGTGATAAACTAGCTTGCAATCTCCTTTCAGTTTCAAAACTCCTAGAACAGAATTTGCGCGTCGTGTTTGAAGAAGGAATTGTGAAAATTTATGAAACGAAAACAGACTCGATTGTTGTTACAGGAACTCGGAAACGAAATCTTTACGCTATCACCTTATCCCCTATTGTTTTGAATTCGATGCTTTCTACCTGTGATCCCGACCTAGTTCACCGACGCATGGGACACTCCGCAGTATTTCAACCCAAACATCTATGTGAAATCTGTCTACGAGGGAAGCAGACCCGTAATCCCTTTCGTAGCCTCGATCCTAGTAAGAAACCTAAACGAATATTAGAAGTCATAAGTTCAGACGTTGGAGGTCCCATATCGCCAGCTACCAGGGACGGAATGCGATATTATGTTTTGTTTATCGATCACTTTTCGCATTTTGCGTTTGTTTACCTCATGAAAGAGAAGTCGGAAGTATACGAGAAATTTGTTAAGTTTGAAGCCATGGTCACAGCCAGATTCGCCGTGCCTATTTCTAGACTCCGGTGTGACAACGGACGTGAGTATACCTCCAACCAATTTCGAACCTTTTGTGCGTCCAAAGGTATTGAAATGGAATTGACAATTCCACGTAATCCTGAGCAAAACGGTGTCTGCGAACGTTTCGGCAGAACAATGATGAACATGGCGAGATGTATGATAGGGGACTCAACTCTGAATAAGACTTTCTGGGGTGAAGCTGTGCAATCAGCAGTATATGTTATTAATCGAACACCTACGTCTGTTTTGAAGGATGGTGAAACACCCGCCGATGTGTGGTACCAAAGAAAAGTCGATACTTCAAACATTCGAGTCTTTGGCTGTAAAGCTCATGCACATATTCCCAAAGAAGATAGAACCGGGAAATTGGATGACCGCAGTAAACCCACGATCTTAGTTGGCTATACTAACAACGGCTATCGGCTGTGGGATCCAGAAACCAACAACATCGTGAGTTCTAGAAACCTGATATTCGACGAAGATCCAATCCTTTCTCAGTATACACATCCGTGGAAAACTCGGACGCTCCCCGTACCTACTGAAGATGAAAATGAAGATGAAGGGCAAAATGATCTTGATGATACCTGGAGGCCAGATCCGGATGATTCGGAAAATGACAACACCCTCGATGTACCCAGAAAGTACCCAAAAAGAACTCCGAAACCACCGACCCGCTTTGATCATACTCAATATTTTGCAGCCCTGTCATGTGGATTTTTGCCTAATGAAGTTCCTGCATCCTACGAGGAAGCCGTTCAAACTAAAGAGTGGACCGTCGCCATTCAAAATGAGTTGTCGAACATGTCAGAAAATGGTACATGGGAAATAACTTCTCTCCCTAAGGGAGAATCAGTCATAGACTCAAAATGGGTTTTTCGTCAGAAGAACGTTGATGGCAACATCGTGAGGAAAGCAAGACTGGTTGCCCGTGGATTCCTGCAGAAATCGTCGCCTGATGATGATATCTACTCCCCAGTGGCCCGTATGACTACCTTACGAGTCCTATTTGCTCTGGCAGTTGAAAAGGACTACCTAATTCACCAAATCGACTTTGATGCAGCCTTCCTGAACTCCAAGCTCAAATCACCTGTATACATGAAAATACCAGAAGGTATGAAAGGTTACTCTAACCAGCATGTATGTAAATTGGTCAAATCCCTTTATGGTCTAAAATCTAGTCCAAAATGTTGGAATGATTGCCTCAACTCGGTACTGGAAGAATTGAATTTCTCTCGTAATAAAGCTGACCCTTGTTTATATTATAGAAAAAATTTCTATATTATTGTGTGGATCGATGACATCTTGCTGTTCTCGCCTAGTTTGAAAGAAATCACAGAAACAAAGAAAAAACTCAGTTCCAATTTCAAAATCAAAGATCTCTCAAATGACCATGAATTTAAATTTTTAGGGTTACAAATTTATAGAAACGATCATATGATGTGCATTTCGCAATTGGATCTAATCGAGAAAGTCATTTCAAATTTTAATATGTCTGAATGTAAACCTGCTCAAATCCCTATGCAACCAAAATTATATCTCGAGCCATGTAAAAACACGAAAAGTAAATTTCGTGCGCCTTACAAAGAGCTGATCGGTAGCTTAATGTATTTGATGTTGGGGTCTAGACCGGATATCTGTTTTTGCATTGCATATTTCAGTCAATTCCAAAACTCGTATAGCTTTGAACATTGGAACTACCTGAAAAACACCATCCGTTATCTAAAAGCCACCAAATACTTTTCTCTGAAATACGTCAAGGCAAACCCCATACTCAAAATCATTGCATATTCAGATTCAGATTATGCAAATGATGTAACCGATCGTAAGAGCATCACTGGTTATGCCATTAAGTTGAATAATAATACTGTCTCTTGGAGATCGAAAAAACAAGCAGTAGTCGGTCTTTCCTCAGCAGAGGCTGAATACTATGCTTTGGCCGACTGTGTGACTGATTCACTATTTATTAAACAATTATTGGTTAGCCTATCAATCGCAAACCCGATTGTAAATGTTTATGAAGACAACCAAGCTTGCATTAAAATTGCCAGTACACTAGAAACTAAAAGAACAAAACATGTAGACGTGAAATACCATTTTGTTAGAGACCATGTTATGTCGGGCAATGTGAAACTAATTTACATTCCCACTGAAAATCAGATTGGTGATTGCCTTACCAAAGCACTACCAACACCTAAGTATAAGGTCTTCCGTGAAAAACTCGGAATAACCCCTAATGAGCTTATGAACAATGATAATAATAATATATGAATAATGATAATTAAATTCAGCGTAATTTCATGTTATGTTACTGTTTAAAAAAAAAATATATATATGCATATTGTACTTGATAAAATTTATGAAAAACTGTACTATGTAAACTTATGTTGTGATATCTCTATTAATTGCAGAATTGAGCCGGGGTGTTGTAAGATAAACAATTCTGGTAGTTAGCTCCCAGGTTATACCTAGACGGAGCTAACGACAACTCCTGCCCCCTCTCTTGTACAAGCAACTTATTCGAAGTCTGGTGTTAATACAGAGATGTGATCATTGGTTTCGCTCGTCAATTAAATCGTCATTATCATTTCATGGTTTTTCTTTTACTCAAAACCCTTCAATTAATGTAAATATCCAATTCTTAAGTATTCATTTAATAACCTAAATTTAACCTATATCAAATTGATTAAATTTTAGTCAAGAAAAAACTCTGAACAACAGTTAAATAAGGTAAACTAGCTATCTGTGTGTTACGACGACGATAAATCTACAAACCACAAACAGCAAAAACCCACATATTATGTACCACAAATGCAAATCTGCCATCGGAACCAGATCGAACGCAAAACGCACAAAATTTGACGAAAAAATTGAAAACTGACAAAAGACTCAACAGAGAAAGCGAATGTGATTACGGTGGTGGTGGTTCTCAGCTTGTTCTCACGAGACAACAAAACCACGTAGGAAGATGAAGAAGCTCCTTGTATCAAAAAGTTTCTTGTTGCAAATTGAATTGAAGGGATCGAATCGATTGTGAAAAGGAACGATTTTGGGGTGGAAATCAGATTCTGGGGGACAGGGCCCAAAGTGGGCGTGGCAAACAACACTTTTACTCGACTGAGCATGCGTGGACCGGTCATTCTTCTCAGTTGCCATGGGAACACTAGTTCGCAGGACCTACCTGCCAGATTCAGGTGCCTAGGTTTCGATTTCGATTGCAATACATCCATCATTGTTGCTTTATTCGATTGGTCTATGGAGTTAACATGAAGGAATCACCATGGATGCTCTACTAGAATATTGAATATCCGTAGCCAGAGAAATATGGCGAGTCGCAGTTGAACTTTGTGAAAAATGGTAGGTACAGGTACATGATCAATGAAAAGATCATGTCGACAAAAAAAAAATTAAACTAATTCAGTTTCCATTAAAAAGCGCCTTACTATTCATAAGAGCCATGGTTAAACATACGGGGAAATATGTATTGATTGTAATGTAAGAAGGAAGTAAGAAGCCTAAAATTTAGAAGTAACATAAGGTAGAAATGAAAACAGAATGGTGATTTCATTCCTGATTATGTATCAAGTGAGGGACGGTTTAATGGAAAATTCACTATAGGGCGACAGATTTTTGGTGGAATAGGGCGTTCCCGCAGACCTAACTTATATTTAGTTCATTTCATATTTTTATGTTCGATTTAGTTCGTGGGTGTTATCCACAACTTTAAAAATCCTTTTGCTATGCAAATCTCCTGAAGAATGTCGGACCAGCTTACAATCCATGAAAATACCTATCGGAAAGATTAATCAACAAGATAATGACTTTGCCGTGAGCTGTGTGGGCGTGTGGGTATTTAGGGGATCTGAATAGGTTCTTATCCCACCTTCCTCCCTCGCCACCGATAAAATGCAATCTACCTATTCAATTGCAAATTGGTTAAGCTGCGCTGGTGTCGGAACCGGAAGGGACGGGAGGGCGAATTGAAATCCGTATATCCGCTTAGCGAGATAAAGGTGCATATAGATGGGAGACACCACCCCATTTACTGAAGTTTCATCAGCCTCTATTACTAAGTTGCTTCCTATCAGTCCTTGTGGTACATTCGCTTGATAAATTAATACAAAGCATGGGTTATAATAGGGTATGGAAAATCCCTTGATATGAGGTTACGAAGGCCAGCTAATCTAAAAGGAATTAGCGGTCCTTAGAGGTCTCCAAGGCGGGATTTTCTAGGGCTCGAAATGCGAGTCTATCTTGTTCCATAAAAAAAGCGCCCATTGAACCCTTTGAGAAAGGCCTCGTTGAAGCCGTGTTTTCATGTACACTTCTTGATGAAACCAGTGTCACAGTTACCGATCCCTTCCGAAGGACCCTGATGAGTACTGAAATCCCCTATATTCACGGCATGCAGTGCCTTAACTGCTTTAAATGTAAAATGAGGGCGTTGCAACCATCCGAAATTCTGCATGAAATCTTTTTTAACCCAGGTATTTCTGTATGAAACCTTGGGAAACCTTTTAGCGAATTTTCAAAGAAAATGAAGCTATTGCAATGGCTTCGAAATTTAAATAATATAAATTTTTGGAAATTTTCTTCATAGAAATCCGTTTCAGACCATTCTAAAACGATTCCTGAAATTTAACACTTTTTTATATGTATATATATATATATTTATTTGTATATGTGTCACTCCAGACGATAACTCTCGATAGAATTGAGATAAACAGCTCAAATTTGCACAAAAAATCTATCTTGGCAATCGAAAGGCTAAGTTCGAAGATGGGCGAAATTGGCCTACTCTAAGGAGGGTTTTGGCGCATTTAAAGTGCGCAAAAATTACCCAAAAATCCCCAAAATGTTATTTTCCAACAAGTGACCCCTCATTTTAAAGGTTTTTGCACGCTGAACACGATGGTGGAATCGGATTTTAGATATCTTGATCCGTTCTCAAATTAGAGCATTTAAAGTGCGCAAAAATTACCCAAAAATCCCCAAAATGTTATTTTCCAACAAGTGACCCCTCATTTTAAAGGTTTTTGCACGCTGAACACGATGGTGGAATCGGATTTTAGATATCTTGATCCGTTCTCAAATTAGAGCATTTAAAGTGCGCAAAAATTACCCAAAAATCCCCAAAATGTTATTTTCCAACAAGTGACCCCTCATTTTAAAGGTTTTTGCACGCTGAACACGATGGTGGAATCGGATTTTAGATATCTTGATCCGTTCTCAAATTAGAGCATTTAAAGTGCGCAAAAATTACCTAAAAATCCCCAAAATGTTATTTTCTAACAAGTGACCCCTCATTTTAAAGGTTTTTGCACGCTGAACACGATGGTGGAATCGGATTTTAGATATCTTGATCCGTTCTCAAATTAGAGCATTTAAAGTGCGCAAAAATTACCCAAAAATCCCCAAAATGTTATTTTCCAACAAGTGACCCCTCATTTTAAAGGTTTTTGCACGCTGAACACGATGGTGGAATCGGATTTTAGATATCTAAATCCGTTCTTAAATTAGAGCATTTAAAGTGCGCAAAAATTACCCAAAACTAGGATAATCTTTAAACTCTTACCCCCACCCCCTTAGAGTGGTCAGATTGAAAAATGTGAGAAGTATTAATTGAAGACGAGAGTTCGAAGCAAAAAAGGGGGAGGCAAACGATTAGTACAACTCCTTGAATTTACCCACAGCGATCAAATAAATAAGCACTTAGTACAATTACGTAATAAACAAACGGTAGAATCAGGATGGACAAAACGTACAAATTAAAATAAATACGAAGAGAATATACATAGAAAACCAAATTTTAGACCGAAGTTTTCCTTTATTCAAAACCATAGCCATTAATTCGAATATTTCTTTGAAAATTCGCTCATTAAGTCATGCTGCATGACTGATTTTTTTTAACCTTGTAGGTGGTCTACACGGTTCACGAAAATGCGATCAGATATGGATAAAAATGTTGTAATAATTAAAATCAAATTTGAAAATCGGGGGAAGGAGAAGCTGTAAACGCTCTGTGATAGGTTGACGAGCCTGGGACGTCACAGTTCTCTTAAATCCCCCTGGGGGACAGGGCGATTTCCATGCTTCTCTCAACTAACAACTACGTCCATGTAACAAGTTTCCTTTTTGTTATTTTCCGCGATGCTTCATTATCTTCTACACAGCAGAAGTGACAACAACGCCTATCACACTGTATAACAAAAAGAGAATGCATCGGAGAAGAAGAAGAATGGAGCCAACATTGCCAACAACCAATCAAATACGAAGTGGATGGATTGTGGATGCAGAAATCAAAAATCTCGCGGTGCTATTCCTTCATATTTGTTGTTATTCCGAAAAAAAAGTCGCACAAATATTGTATTATGCCAAGCTGTTCATTGTGCCAACAAATCCGGAAAAAACTGGTTCGACCTGATGAGGAGAAAAGGCTACGATATCACTCACCCATAAATCTATGATTCAAGTTTGCGGAGCTCATCTTAATTTATGTAGGTATTAATATATTTATTAATGTAAGTACCTGACGGTGATCAAATCTCCGTTATACCTTTGCTTTTCATCGATGGATATATTTTGGGTAGGATAAAATTAATCGTCTGTTTGGTTTCATTACCACGTACCTACCGAAAGTAGAAAAGCTGTGTATGCAAAAAGTCGAAAAATTGTATCCTCCAAAATCACTAAGCATCCTTTAGGTTTATTGTAGGTACTTCATTTTATAAACGATCTTTTCCCACTTGTAAGCAGTTGGTAAGCAGGTAGGTGAAACGTACCTACCTATTGTTCGAAAGAACGGGTCTAGTCTCTTTGAGGATTTGAGGACAATAGTGTTGGGAAGTCCCTCACCTTTCCTTACATTACTAGCTTAGGTCAGGAATAGTTTCGAAATAGGTAACTAGTAAAATTAGACTAGCCTAGGTATTGCGGAACTGATAGGCTGGGATAGAATACGCTAGTGGTAGAATAATATAGGTGAACGGTACCTACGAATTATGGTAATCAATGGGGAAAAGATTCAACAAGAACTCAATGCGTTTTGCACCCACCTAAGAATCAATTCCTCTTGCTGGCATGTTAGTTAAGGTACACGATTTTATAAAGACACGAGAAATGTGACGTCATGCTCGGGAAATGAGTCAGCTGAAGCGCGTTTTGGCGGGCTCTCAGAGATTCAAAATTCATTTATTCTTATAAAATCAATGGCGCGTCTGAAACAAATTTTCCTTTCACCATTTATCTTCAAATTCAATCCACTTTTGATTTCCACAATTAAAAAAAAGCGTGCAAGTTCCTCATTGGGAAGGAATGTCCATTCCTTGTCAACGAGTAAATATCCCCCCCCCCCCCCCGCTATCAACAAACGTGTTGTAAAAACCTACCCGCCAACAATACCTCCTCAGCCAGAAAAAGGGTTGATATTCATTTTACACCCCGAAGTAGGATGCTCGGTGCTTCGCACCTCGCTCTTGGATGTGAATATATCCCCCTCTGTGGGATGAGAGTATAGAAACATGTTCCTTCCCCCTCTGTGGGATGTGAGTATAGAAACCTGTTCCTTCTCCCAAACCTCGAAATTTCTTTCAACGCTGTTTGGCGGGCAGCTTTTTGCCCCCAAGCCCCCTCCAAACAGCGTTTTCTTTTTGCATAGATGGAATAAATATTTTTTCCCAGTAGGTTACTAAAAATGTTCTCAATGAGTACTTAATCAGTAATGCACAAACGTCTCTACGATGGAGCATAACGAATGTGTGTGTAAAATTTCAGCTCTTGAAATCCCCTCTAACCTACTCCTAAAAACTGCCCCCTAGGGGGGAGACGGGGGGGAGGGGGTATGTGTGCAAAATACCAGCTCTTAAAACCCTCCCTAATTTGCTCCTTCTCCTCCTCAAACGGGAGGATTGATAAGTGGTGGGGGGGGGATTGCTTTCTGACAACCTCAGGTGACACAACTTTGCATCGCGATTGTGTTAGCTCAAATGCCTATTAGCTACCACTGCGTGGTCTTGTGGTCTCGACGAATGGACTCTCCCAAGAGCGGGTGGTTTCAAGACCCATAACGGTGCGTCGTTTTTTCACATAAAAAACAGATACAGTGTAATGAAGTGATAATAGCCGCCGGAGTATGAATAAGGGCCTCACTGACGTTCTGTAACTGACTGGTTCCAAGTGATATTTTGTACAGTTAAGAACTTGCAAACATCTGTATCTCGAAACAGGATTATTGAAGCTACATCCATCAGTCATTGTACCGATGATATGCTACGATACCATCCCATTGTGTACTTTCGAGACTCCATCGGAAGTAGAAATCAGTAATTTATTGTGCTGACATAATATCATCAGACCAGACACCATTGTCCTTGGAGTACCAAAGTTCAGGGACACCATTTTAGGTCGAAAAGTTCACTCCGTTCAATCAAAACCACTCAGAAAAAGGCTTAATATTGACTAATCCGACGCTGGAAGAGGAGGACGAACGGTTTGGAGGACGAGAAACTCGTGGGAGCTGGCGCAGTCTGGTTGGGGGAGGCTGCAGTCGAGGGTGCACTGAGCGATTTTCCAGTCGACTTGCTCCCGTCTTCCGCTCCCCTGGTTCCCCCGCGCTTAGCTCGCTAATTGCGATTCATCATTCCTCGCACAGAATTTTAATAAAATTAACGGGCTCTCCCTTTCTGGTATTTACGTGTGACGGATTGGGCCCGCCATGTTAAAATGCGCGCAGGATCAAAAGCGGAGCGACTTGCCAGATGAAAACTAACCAAGGGGAGATTTCGCGAGCATGATTCAATTAAAAAACGAATGCCGAATGGGTTAGCAGTATTCACGTTTTCGATTATCAAACAAATGTCCGAGCATTCAGAGCGTGCTGACTGTTTAACCAGTTATAGAGGTGAAAAAAAAGACATTCCTACCCGCGTCTTTCCCTGACGAGATCAAAATAACCTTCGGTAAAAATGCCAAAAGTTGCCTACTCGAAACTGCGTGGCGAATCTACCTCTAACCATTAATCGTGATCATAATGAAATAATCAGCTCTGTAGCTAAATCAAACTTCCCGTGGGAAATGAGTGTAACGAAGAGAAAATGAGCTTTCATTCCACGGAGACCATAATTCACCTTTCAATTAGGGTTTTTTAAGCTTGAGCTTGCAATCCCGCACGGAGCGTTTTCAAATTAGGTGAAGTGGAAAGATGAACGAGGCCGGAGGTGGGTCTTTTCTGCTGGCTAGACACCCAGTAATGAAATGGTACCTACCTAATTTCCGTAATATCAATTACAGGGGATGCTGGTATCGGCCAAGGATTTGGTGACCGGTAGGTGCACACCGAAGTGTGCCCAGATAAACGCCGAACTGCTCAGTTTGGTCTCCGTCCAATGACAAACGAACTTACACACACGCGGTCACGGAATTACGGAACTGCAATCCCCCGCGATTTTTGGATACATCCCGCATTACATCCAATGGGGTCTGCGCATGGATGACGACGGCAATTTTAAAGATGCTAAAAATTATGGAATTTTGACTCATTTTCATGGTTTCTAATAGCACCCAGTGACACACGACGCAAGAGGTAGAGGGGGAGTTATTGGGGGGGGGGGGGGGGGATGACGAAAGAAATAGACCCGCGTCTGCCATTAACTGGTGGCTGCGTTACTCAAGCTGACAAATTTCAATATTTGATTTTGAATCTATACATTTGACTTATTTGGCCAGGGTTCCTTCTTGACATGACAGGTTTCCTCGGCATGGCAAAGGAAATCCGACATAAGAATTTCAAAATTTGAGTAAATAAGATTAATTAGAAAGTCACTAATTTGACCATGATTCTTTCTTTTTTTAATTTATTTATTCATTTTTAGTATATTCACTGGATTAAATATATCCCTTTACATTACGAAAAAAAGAAAATTCAGCCTTCGAGACAACACAAATTTTAAAAACTTTTTTTTTTTTAAATGCTCTATTTCAAAGGTTCATTATAGAAAATAGCAGCGAACCTGTTTGGTCATCACTGACTCACTCAGCAGTCTGCTGAAATTCACACATGTGAGCCCAACCTCAAGAATGCCGAAGTTAGTAGCAGAAGTATTGAGTCTCACAGCCCACATTGAGAGTAAAGGAAAGAAGGTGGTTTTTATGTGGGTACGAGGCCATCAAGGGATAAGAGGAAACCACATGGCGGATTACCCATCAAAATGGTTTAATTTGTCCAAGCCCCTACCAAGTCCTCTAGGGACAAAAATGATCAAGTGCCACTTCGTGACGCGTGAAGAGGTATAAAATTACCAATTCAAACAATCAATACGTCTCCAAGAATACGAAATCATGCATCGGTTCAACATGCAGTAAAAAACCACACAATTTGCGTTTTCCCCAACGCAAATTTTGAAATCCCGACAACGCAGCATACCACATTCATTCCACTGGAAACTGATGAATACCATATTTCTCTACCTCAATAATAACATTCAATTCACTTGGTATAATATTCTTATGTAAGTAATTTGCTTTTTATAGATACACAACCGGCAAACATAGCAACAAGTGGCCACAACAAAAATTCGACGTTGCTGCGGACAGTTTTGGAGGGTAATTTGTGTGGCATTTTTAAATGTTTTTGTCATCATCATCATCACATGTTAGAGGAACACAATACATTGCCAATACAACTGGCACATGAATTCATATGGCTCGATATTCCATTTTTTCTAGAAACCGTAAACTGATATCCTGTTTCACTTCTACAAGTTTGTGAGTTGTTTGTGTTGATGTGTTGTAGTATAGTTTCTGTATGTCATATACTTTTGTGTTAAAACAGTACTTGTTTTTATGTGGGTACGAGGCCATCAAAGGATAAGAGGAAACCACATAGCGGATTAGGTACCCATCAAAATGGTTTAATTTGTCCAAGCCCCTACCAAATCCTAAATGATCAAGCGCCACTTTGTGATAAAACAGTACTTCGTGTTAAAACAGTACTTGTCGGGGAATTCGAACAAGGACCCTCTCTGATCAGCCGTCTGATCCAGAACAAAAAAAAACCAATGGGGTGCTTCAGTTGTCCACATGCTGATGGGGGACGTCTACCTAATTTGTGTATGTATTTCTTTCCTTCCGTATATGTGAGCACTTGTTTCTTTCCCTAGTTCGTTTCCCGTAATCTATGATAACATATTTATTCATTTTGTAAAACCTTTGTTTTTAAAAACTCAGTGCCTCGCCTGTACTCCTACTTTCGTTTTCATGAGGTGTGGTAAGGTGTCTGGTACACTGGTAAGTTGAGGTCGGTGAAACATAGTCGTGGGATCAAGCAGTACGAGTTACACTTCCCTACTTTTTCCATTCCGTCATTACTGGGTAATCTTCTTCTGGCTGTGTTTCATTCCTTCCCTATCGGTATTTTGCTTTTATTTGTGTAGGTACTACTCTGTCATCCCCATTGTGTAGGGGGTTAATTGGATTTGGGTGTAACTTAACGATTTAACATTGAAATTCATTTTTATATTTGGCAAATAGGTTGACATCTCGGAGTATCCTGCCTCTGAGTACCAAGTTCATCCTGCCTCTGAGGACAACGTTATCGACGTCGAAGATGGTATGAAATATGTAACAAATTACTATATTTTATGATTTACTTTATATAATATGAACAAGTTCTATGTAGACAACTCCCGCAGCTTTTTTTCCAACAAAACTTGTAATATGCATCAGGAGCGGGTACAAAATGTGTTGCAGTGTGCACATGCACACCAATGACTACTGTCATTCACTTTTATGATGAAATGAATTCAACAAATCTTGTTTGTTACACAATTGCCTGACTTACCTACAACTTCAGGAGAATTTCCCTTTACTCCAACGGTTAATAATAATTACGCTTGTTAATTAAGTGATAATTGCAGTAGTTTAAAGGGCATGTACGACATTAATGATTACCATCTTTACAATTTCCTCTATACTGTTTCATTAACGAAAGTACTAGAGTACAAAAATATGAATTACTATCGTAACTACCTGGGTACATACCTACTGAATGACTTTCATCGGTGAACTTTTTCTTTCTGAATTTGTTAAACAAAAAAATGTTGTTACATGTGTACCCCATGTTGATAGACGTGAGGAAGAAACCAGGTCTATTCCTCGTGGTAATTCCTTGTCAAATGAGAACCGCCATAACTATAAAGGTGTATACATCTGTATACAGGGTGATAGAAACGGAGGGTATTCTGATCGTAAATTCCACGCAGATTACATATATATAACATTATTCATCTATGTTGGGCAAAGGAACTTACAGGAATATTCGTTTATTTTTCATTGCAGATTGGGGTAACCACAATGTTGGAGATCTCAGAACTCCTGTTACCAACGTTTTGAGTAAGTAATGAAAAGCGTCCATCGCGTTGGTGCTTACGTATTACTTCAACACTAGCAACTGGTTGAGGATTCAATTATTGTGGAAATGAATAGTTCACAACATTCCACTAACACGATTGGTGTTTCAGGATCGACACGGATATCGAACACAGATAATTGTGTTAGCGAGTGGGCTAAAACCAAGCTCGCGACCTCCAAACTAACTCAGCAGGCAACTTTGCGGCAAATGGAGGAGATCCGCCGAAGGAAAATGGAGATGCTGGAGGAAGAATCCGCTATAGAACTCCATATTCATGAGCAACAGTTCATTAACGCTAAAGAGCAGGTGGAGCATGACCGGAAGATTAGAAGCCTAAAGTTGCAGAAAATGTTGAAACCCTGAACTATAATTTAAATAAAAAAGCTACCAAAATGTGCAATGGTTGTTTCAATTCGTCGCAAGCCTTATGGTCTAAATGCTGTAGTACTCCATCCTAGCAATAATAGGTACTTAATAAATCCGTACGCTTCAAGTGCTGTAGTAATCGATCCTAGCAACTATACTGCCTACATTAAAAATCCTTTCTATGTTTTTTAACAACTCCTATATAGATGTACGTTTATTAGGCGTTGCACCTATTTGATGGAAATTTAAACTGTTGTAAACAAGGATAATGTGGGGTAAATAACACAGACATGTTAGTTTTACACGCTACGATAAATCGTAACGATGTGATTGTTACGATTTATTGTTCAAATAAATCGAAAGAGAGGAGGACTGTTTACACACTACGATAAATCGTAACGATTTCTGGCACACCCCTTCCCTTTCCATTTTTGCCGTAGCTGCCATGAAGGAAGTAGTGTTGTCTTTGTATATCAGTTTGTTCAGCGAAAAAAAGTGAAAAAAATCCGCGAAAAACAGGATCAAAGTGGAGTTGCGAGTGGTTGCTGAAGAAAATGGAACTCTCTCATGTTCCTCTCTCTATTCCTCGCTCTATTGAACGAATTGAGAAATTAACCAAATGACTGTCGAAATTATTTGAGAATGGACGAGGAAACCTATGTTGAGTTGTTAAGGTTAGTTTCTCCGTTTATTTCAAAAACTCATACTGTTATGAGAAGAGCCATATCTTCACACGAAAGACTGTCAGCTACCCTAAAATTTCTTGCCACCGGAAGAAGCATGAAAGACATGGAATATTCAACTGCCATTTCTGCACCAGTTCTCAGCGGGATAATCCGGGAAACCTGTGAGGCATCTTCAAAGTTTCAAAACAATGCATACAGGTATGTTGAAACATGTTTTATTTTATTTTAAAATATCCAAATGTAATAAAATATTTAAAGTCATCATAGAGCTTAATGTAGATAGTTATTTATTAATTATTAATATAGCCCAGTCAAAATCGACATTAAATTAGGAAAACTGGATGTATCTCTGATTTTTTAGTATGTTGTATGTTGTATGTATAAACTATCTGTAGATCAGATAGTTTATACCCAAGTTTGTAATTGTCTAAAAGTTGTGGAAAAAGTTCAGCACGCGAAAAACCGCGAAATTTTCGCACTTGTTTCAGTTTTTGCTCTATATCTCCTAAACTATGCATTTTTCAAAAAAGTCACTATGCACTATTTTAAAGAGCATTAAATTTTTGACAATTTAAGCTCAACCGGAGCTCTGTAGATCAATTAGTCACCAAACTGCGCTACTTTGAAAATAGGCCATTTTTTTCCAAAAAATGAAAATTTCAGTTTTACTCCTTCTTTAGACCGAAATTGCGGCTGAACCATTGATCCTATGAGTAGAACTTATAGAATAAAAGTTGTAGGCTATTTAATTACCTTCAAATCCCCCTTCAGAATATCAATTTTTCACAGAAGGATGCTTCACCATCCGCAGATCCGACAAATTTTGGTCAGGTCTGTGGACTGACTTGACAAGTGAACAGGTTTTGATGCGTTCAATGAAGAGCCAGGGCGGCCTAACCCATGGCAGAGGTATATCTACAAGTGTGCTCTCTCGCTGGACAGGTGGGATGGTTTGTATGCTGAATATATGTGAAGAGGTAGAAGCATACTGGGATATTTCCTCCACAACAAGTGAGCAGGATGTCGATATGCGGCCTACGCAAATAGCACGAGATACCTCTGACGTAAAAAACTGAATGCGTGGTTCAATAACTATCCACCATTTCCATCGATTGACAAACTTGTATCCATCAGCAGTGGCACTGTTGGTGGCCCCTACATAAACTGCCACACTGCTCGAGAAGAAGGGCTCAAAAGGGTGAACCTAATCACAGGAAAAACTTTTGGAACTGTAACTTTCTCAAGGAAAGAAAAAATCCTCTCTTTGCCAACACCTACCACCTCCATCAAGGTCGACAAGAAGAGAGTTGATGTCGACCCACTCACCATCTTCCAGCGCATGTGCATCATGAAGCAGTCCAATTTACAGTTGAAGTCCCACTTTACTTTCGAACTCGCTCCATACCCAATGGCCCTATTTTCCGAGGAAGGGCTGCCTAAGGGCACAAAATCGGCGTTTTACGCTGCCTTCACCCAAGCCACGGAGAACATCAGTGTGATGCCTAACACATTTGTTGTTGTAGATGGAGGATACGTCTTCATGAAGTTGTCTGGCATAGGATCTTCCCAAAAAAAGTCTACTTCCAGAAGAGTGGCAGAGGTGAGGCAGGTTGCATCCAGTATTCCTCCAATTCATTTAACAAAGTGGAGGTACCTCCTGGATTTGAATTGTTTATTCACCCCTTTAAGGTTCTCACACACTAGGCGCGAATAGGACAGGAACAGGACGGGATGCGCCACGATCGCTCTCAAAGCGAAAAACGGCACGCTTGCACGGGACGTTCTCCCTCCACCGTCCAAATTTTCTCCAAGTTCACGCTCGCCTTCCCGACGTTCACCACCACACCAGTGCCTTTCTTTCTGATGCCCTCCCCCGACATCTTTGTTCTCTCAGATTAGGTTGTTTGGTCGAGAATGGAATTTACTGAAGAAACCCTGGTTGTAGAGGTAAAAAAATACAGAGTGCTGTATGATCTATCACACCGTTCGTATTACGATACGAAGATCAAAGAGAAAGCCTGACAGGTTTGTATTATGATGATGAATTAAACTTGTATGACAGACGAACCAATAAAATGAAACCACTCTCACTCGGAGAAGCAAATGGGAACTAGGTAGTATACCTCGTGGACAAAAATGTTGTTAAAGAACTAGGAAAGCTTGAAATGAGGGGAGTATGGCGAGTGGTGGTGGCGGGGGGGGGGGGGGGGAAAGAGAGTTGAGGGAGGTCCTGCTTGGTGTGGGTATAGGCGCAGGACGGGACAGCCGCAGCCGGCCAGCATCCCGCGTCCTATCCACGGCGTTTCCTTTCCTGTTCCCACATAGTGTGTGAGAACCTTTACTTGGTGCGACACCACCTCTGCCCTCTTCTGGCAGGGAAAAATAAAAATGTGGAGCCACTTCAGACAAAATGAAGCCCTTGTGGAACAAGGAAGAATTTTCCTCCAGCCAGATGCCACAAAAGAACAAATCGCAGCAGCTGGCGACAAATGCCTAATCGCACTGTATGGAGGTGACAAGGCGTTAGACACTCTCAATGATATACGCTCCCGTACTTTTCTGAAGACGGCAGCCAACGCCAAAGCGAATCTGGCACGTTTGCCCCAAACCACAGAGGCTGCGTCATTTCATCATTACCGCACATACCACCAGGTGCAAAAGTGGTTGGGGGTGGATAAAGAGGCCACCGATTGGGGTTGGGAATTGAGCTTGGCTGGACTCATCCCCATCACCAGTCGGCAAGCCCCTGCACCCCCCCCCCCCTAGAGCTCCTGAAACGCCTTTCTTGCAAATGCAAGAAGGGATGCAGAGGTGGCTGCACATGCCTGAAAGCAGGGCTCAGATGCTCAGTCATGTGCGCCACCTGCTCTGGGGAAACGTGCCAGAACGCTGCAATAATAATAATAATCGAAGAAGAGCTTCTGGACAACCCCGATGATACCACAATAATGGAGTACCTATCTCCAGAGGAGCGTACTGACAGTGATGGTCCAGGGCCTTCAAAAACTAGGCGATTGCGTTAGGAAACTACAATATCCATTAATTAATTCAATTTTTAAAAGTCAATATTTCATTAATTAATGTAATTTTGGTTATATTTTATACCTACTTATATTTATATTTATAATACATATTATATATATACACTTATATAATATATACTTATATTTAAAATACATTTAACCGTTTTTGAAATGATTTCATGTCTACTTTTTCATTACCGCACCAAACATAAAGAGATAGGAAAGTTATGGGGGGGATAGGAAGGGGGGAGGTAGGGGGAGGGGGTAGGTAGGGGGGAGATAGGGGTCGCATTTTTGGGAAAATGCGATTTTACCTTATTTAGGTTGTTGTGAGATTTTGAGAACTATAGGGCCTACAGACCCCGCTCTGCACTTAATTTGAAGGTAATTAAATAGCCTACAACTTTTATTCTATAAGTTCTACTCATAGGATCAATGGTTCAGCCGCAGTTTTGGTCTAAAGAAGGAGTAAAACTGAAATTTTCATTTTTTGGAAAAAATTGCCTATTTTCAAAGTGGCGTAGTTTGGTGACTAATTGATCTACAGAGCTCCGGTTGAGCTTAAATTGTCAAAACTTTAATGTTCTTTAAAATAGTGTATAGTGACTTCTTTTGAAAAATGCATGGTTTAGGAGATATAGAGCAAAAACTGAAACAAGTGCGAAAATTTCGCGGTTTTTCGCGTGCTGAACTTTTTCCACAACTTTTAGACAATTGCAAACTTGGGTATTAACTATCCTAATGGGTCCTAACAACATACTAAAAAATCAAAGATACATCCATGTCGTGAGTCCCTCCCGGGAACACTCCTATCATATTAAGTTCTCACCAATATTCAAACGCCAAACTAAAAGCTCCGTAAATAAAGACATGAGTGGGGACAGGCGACAGAACCCAGGGTTACTCAACCTGGGGCCCCACTACCAGCTCCCAGCAAGGAGCTGGAGGGAGAGGCCCCCAAGTACTATATAACCCCGGATCCTGGCGCTCAAGCTTCATTCGACACTTCCTCTAACCAGCTCTCTCTTCTCTCTCTTACCTTACCTCCCAGATGATCGGTTGAATACAGCCGCCTGGGAATTTCACCTCCTCTCTCCTCTCTCCTCCTTCCCCCCTTGTCTAGATGATCGGTTGAATACAGCCGCCTAGACAAGGGACCTCTCCTTTCCTCTCCTTCACCTAGATGAACGGTTGACTACAGCCGCCTAGGTGAAATTCCCTCATCCACCTCTCTCTCCTCCAAAGTCGTAGATGTTCGGTTGATTACAGCCGCCTGCGACTTTTCCTCACCTTCCTTCCACACCACCTCTCTCTCCTCCAAAAGTCGTAGATGCTCGGTTGACTACAGCCGCCTGCGACTTTTCCTCCTTTTCTCTCCTTTACCTAAATTCACTCACTCACCTTCCTTCCACGCCACCGTGATGAGAATTTTAAATTCATCACAGTGGTGAACCCGACGTTCACTCAACCTTTTTCCTTACCACCTTCCCCCCTCATGTGTCGCCCCAGTCAAGTAGTTCGGTGTCCCGCATTTTAAAATCAAAATTTTAACCAGTCAGTTTAAATTCGCAATTCTTGGCCCAACCCTCAACACTCACCTCTCGCCTCAACGCACCACCGCTCCCGCCGATTGCGAATTTTAAAATTCAAAACCAAGTCAAATTTTTTGAATTTTAGTTGCAGAAATGGACCCGAACTCACCGCCACCGCCGCTCTTACGACCAGCCACACTGCAGCCGCCCGCCGCTGCGACATCCGACGCATTGGCCGACAACCCTTTCTCCACGCTCTCCCCGCCGACCTCTGCGTCATCAGACGCCGCCGCCGCCGCCGCCGCCGCTACGGCCGCAGCCGCCGCCAACGTCATGACGGCGTCCGCTGCGTTCCCTCTGTCGCTGCCCCCCTTCTACACGCACGACCCGGCGCTTTGGTTTTTCCAAGTGGACGCAGCGTTTTCGGCCGCCAACATCCGCAGCCAGAAAACCAGATATTCCCGGATCATTTCACTACTGCCCTACGAGATCCTGCTGCAGACCTCTGATATCTCCCCCGACGCCGCCGCTGCGTACGACGACCTCCGCAGCCGCCTCATCAACACATATCAGCCGTCGAAAATCGCCCGAGTCGCCGCCCTCTCCCAACCTCAACACCTCGGCGACCAGAAGCCCTCACACCTCTACCGGCGGCTGCGACACCAGCTGCAGGGGATTATGACCGCCGACATCGCACGCACGTTCTGGTTACGTGCCCTTCCCCACCCCATCCAGATGGCCCTGGCCAGCCATCTCGACGGTCCCGACGAGCCCCTCCTGCGCCTCGCGGACACCGTGCATGACTTAGCCGCCGCGGCCGCCGTCAGTGAGGTGCGTACGCCACGTCACCCCCCGCCTTTCCGGGACCGCACAAAATCCCGGGAACGCGGCCGGGCACCCTCCCTCGACGGCCGTCGACCACTTTCGGCGGATCGCCGACGCGACTCGTCCGCCGACCGCCGCCGCCAGCGCTCACCCGAGCGCCGCAACGCATCCCCTCCCCGCCAGCGCAGAGGCCGATCCCCAGCGGCTGCGCACGCGCCCAACTCAACCCGCCCCGCCAACCCCACCTACCTACCTGCGGACCACCCCAACCGTTGTTTCTATCACGTAAACTTCGGTGGGGAGGCCCGCACGTGCCAACCCCCCTGCTCCTTCGCCCCTAAGCAGGGAAACGCAGACGCCCGCCGGTAAATCCGGCGGGCCCCCCTCCTCGCCAACACGGGGGGGACCATGCGCATACCCCCCCCGCCCGCATTCACACAGCCACCACCACCAAGCCACGCTACCCCTCCTACGCCGCCGCCACGGCTGCCAACCTCCCGGCCGCGCCTGCAGCGCCGCCAAAACCCTCACCCCACCACAAACGGAACAAACCCTCCCCGCCCGCCACCAGGGCAACCAACCTTCCGGCCGCCACTCACGCCGCCGCTACCGTTCCCCCACCCCGGAACGGCCCCTCCACGCCCGCCAACAGGGCAGCCAACCTTCCGGCCGCCACTCACGCCGCCGCTCCCGTTCCCCCACCCCGGAACCGCCCCTCCTTACCCGTCAACAGGGCAGACAACCTCCCGGCCGCCACTCACGCCGCCGCATCCGTTCCCCCACCACGGAACGGAACCTCCACGCCCGCCTCCAGGGCACAACCCCCTCCAACCACCACGCAGCCCACCACTACTGTTCCCCCTCCCCGGAACAAGGCGAAACCCCCTCCTACCAACCTGGCCTGCCCCCCTGCAGACTCCGCCGTTCCCCCCCTCCGGAACGACGGGACACCGCCTCGCGTCTCCTTCGCGGCGGACCAGCCTACACCGACCAACGTACCCACCTCCGCAATTGTGCCCAACGCCCTCCCGACCCACCAGCGACTTTTCCTGCGCTGCAGGAAAACCAATGTGCCTTTCTTGGTGGACACAGGGGCGGCGCTATCAATATTTCCTAACAACATCCTCCGTCGTCAGGCGCGCTGCTACCGGCAGCTTCTCTACGCCGCCAACGGTACCACCATCCCCTCGTACGGGACGTACCGCTCCTCTGTTTATATGAGCGGGCTCGCGTACGAGTGGGAGTTTACCGTGGCGGACGTGGAGAAGGCGATCCTGGGGGCCGATTTTCTCGCATATTTCGGTCTCCAGGTCGACGTCCGGAACGCGCGCCTGATCGACCCCGCCACAAAAACACCCATACCCGGATTCATCCATGCCATAAACCACCCCCCTACGCAATTTGAACGCCTCCTCCTCAACTACCGCCCCCAGCGCCGCCCCTCTGCCCACATCTCCACCATTCAACACCACATTGAGACCTCCGGCCCCCCCATCACAGCTAAAGCCCGACGACTCCACCCCCTGCAACTATCTAAAGCCCGACAACATTTTAATAAACTAATAGCCGACGGTATCATCCGCCCCTCAAAATCCCCTTGGGCTTCTCCACTCCACATCGTGCAGAAGCCCAATGGGGATATCCGCCCCTGCGGGGACTACCGGAGACTAAATTCAAAGACCACACCAGACCTTTATAATGTTCCCCACCTACGAGACTTCTCGTCGCACCTCCATGGCGCTAATATATTCTCCACCCTCGACATTTCACGGGCATTCCACCACATCAACATTCACCCCCCCGATGTCCAGAAAACCGCCATCATCACCCCGTTCGGACTTTTTGAGTATGTTAAGATGGGCTTCGGGTTAAGGAACGCTGCACAAACTTGGCAGCGCTATATGGACAGCATCCTGCGAGGCCTACCGTTCGTCTTTTGCTTCCTCGACGACGTCCTGGTAGCCTCCAGGACGCCGGAAGAACACCTCAGCCATCTCCAACAGATCCTTGACATCTTCTCCTCCGAAGGCCTCTTGGTTAATACAGAGAAGTGCGTTCTCGGCCAACCCTCCGTCCGCTGCCTCGGCCACCACGTTTCGTCCGAGGGCATCAAGCCCCTCGCTGACAAGGTCCACGCAATTACCGACTTCCCGCAACCCCGCACCGTGACGGAACTCCGCCGCTTCCTGGGTATGTTAAACTTTTACCGTAGACACATCAAACACGCAGCACAACATCAACAACCACTCATACACGCCATTCCCCAACCCTCCAAAAAGAACGACAACCGCCCCATTACCTGGACCCCCCAACTCATCTCCTCCTTCAAAATTTGCAAACAGGACCTAGTAGACGCCGCTCTATTGGCCCATCCCGATCCTCACGCCCCACTATCCATCACCACCGATGCGTCCGACTGGGCCATCGGGGCAGTGCTCCATCAGCACACCGGCGCCACCCCCCAACCCCTAGGTTTCTTCTCCAAAACACTATCCCCCACCCAAAAAAATTACTCCACGTTCGACAGAGAACTCCTCGCCATCCACGAAGCCATCAAGCACTTTCGTGACTTCGTGGAGGGCAGGCAGTTCTCTGTCGTCACTGATCATAAACCCCTGACCCACGCCCTCCTACAGAATCGCAAATCCGCCTCCCCGCGTCGCCTCCGGCAACTCGAGTTTATCGGGCAATTTACGTCCGATATCCGATACTTGCCGGGGGCCGACAACTGCGTGGCGGACGCGCTATCCCGACCCACCCCTACCCCCGCGCCGGTGGCGGAGCTACTGCCTTTCCCTTCACCCCAAATTCTCAAATCAAAACAAACTCCACATTCCGACCCCGCCCTCTCCAACCTCATTTCCGCCTCCAAATTGGAACAGCTGCCGCCCCTCGACCTCTGGTGTGACGTAACGGCCGATACACCGCGCCCTTACGTCCCACCGGAGCTGAGGCGGCAGTTGTTCCTCCACTATCACTCCCTTCACCATCCTGGCATTCGGGCTAGCCGAGACCTTATCAAGACGCGGTACTTCTGGCCCCACATGAACACAGATATTCGTAACTGGGTTCTGGGGTGCCAGAAGTGCCAGCGGTTTAAGGTCTCGGCCCACCCCCATGTCCCGCCTCAAACCATTCCCGACTCCCTGCCGTGGGAACACGTTCATCTGGATTTAGTGGGCCCCCTTCCCCCATCCGAGGGGAAGAAATACTGCCTCACGATGATCGACCGTGCCACCAACTGGGTGGAATGCATTCCACTCTCAAACATCACCGCGGACACCGTCGCGACGGTTTTCCTCTCTCAATGGGTCAGCCGTTACGGTTGTCCGCGGACAGTCACGGTCGATCAAGGGAGGCAGTTTGAATCCGCCCACTTTTCCGATTTACTACGTTCCCTCGGCATCCACAAAATCCACACTACCCCATACCATCCCCAGTCCAACGGGAAAATAGAGCGGTGGCACTCGGTCCTGAAACAGGCCATTTCTACTTCAACAAATTCCCCTTCCTGGACCAAATCCCTCCCCTACATTTTACTCAGCCTTCGAACATCCGCCCGTCCTTCAGACCAAACTAGCCCCGCACAAAACGCTTTTAAAGACCCACTACGTTTACCGGCCGACATTTTCACTCCACACCACACACCGTCAATTAACAGGGAACCACTACACTCAACAACACCGACAAACGACACCACTTATCCCAAACGATTTTTCACCACAACACACATGTACCTGAAAGAGCCCGGCATCCATAAAACTTTCCAACCACTTTACGCCGGGCCCTTTCAAGTCATCCGCACAACACACACCACCGCGACCCTGTTAATTGACGGCAAACCACATACAGTCCCGTTAGCCAGGTGTAAACCCGCACCTGTGCTAACCCAACCCACAAACTCTATCAGTCTCCCACCGTCCGTTCGCAATGTCGCACCTCTTCCCAACGCACCAGTCACCTCCGTCGCCGTTTCCGGATTTCGATTCGGATCCGGAAATGGCGGCAATTCTCCGGGACGTTTTCGTCCCGGACCCGCTCTCCCCCCTACCCCCTTCGCCCGGGCCGACTTCACCGCTTCTTTTCGTCCCGCCACGGATCACCGGACTACCTCCCCGGCCCCGGCGATGGAAGTACCCCCAGTGGAAAATACTGCGCGAATTTCGCACGGCGCAGGCCACGGGGGTACATCCTCCCTACTCCCCCACAGATCCCCTAATGTCCGCCATCCTCCGCGAGTTCCACCTCGCGGAACTCATGCCCCCACCGCCCCCCGTTCAAATTTCCTTGCCCCCGATAAATTTCAAACCCCCACCCCCCGTTCAAATCACCAACCCCCCCGAAATTGTAACCCCACCAAATTTACCGCCCCCCCCATTTTCGATTTTCGACCCCCCCGTATCAACTTCACCCCCTCCAACACCCCCTCCCCCCCCTCCATCGCCGGGGATATCCACAATAGTCTCCGCCGGGACGAAACGGCCCGGGCGGCGAAACGGACGGAGGGAGCGTCCCCATGTTCCCCTCGTCCCGGCGGCCCAACCCCCCGCCCCGCTATGAGCAATCACGGCGGGGCCTTGAGATTCCGGGACAGTGCAAGTGTTTTTTTCATCCACTCGCACTGTACCGGAACTCGGAGCTCCGCCGTGCCCGCCTCGCCACGAGCTCGGAGCAACCGCCGCCCCCACACAACATACTCACACACACACACACACACAAACACTCGCCACACCACACCCAGGGACCGGCGGATCCTCGCAACCGCCTCCCACAAAGCGACCGAAAATTTGTACACACCTCTGTACTATCTGTATATACTAATTCGTCTGTAAATACTGTAAATATTCACCCGTCATCTGTAACTACTCCTTCCTCCTCTGTACATACTCCATCTCATTGTAAATATTGTTCATCTCATTGTAAATATTGTTCATCTACCTCATCTCTCCCTTGCCGATCACTTCCCTAAACGCCAATGTTTAGGGATCATGACCACTGCACTGTACATACTCTCGCCTTCTCATCCTACTTATTCTACCTTATGTTACTACTTATCATCTACTCGGTTATTATCTACTTATTATCTACTACCTTATGTTACTTACTTATCATCTACTACCATGTTACCTGCCTTATGTTCCACCTACTCACTTATCATCTAACATGTTACTACTTATCTGCTATGTTACTTATCTACCATATTACTACTAGTTTTTAAGCACCGCCTTCAGCTCAACCTCTGTTTGCATCGGCCCTCAGCCCCTGTCTCTTTGCGCCTTCCGCGCCTCCTCTTGTTTGCCGTAGCCCTCAGCTCCTGTCATTTTTGCGCCTTCAGCGACCACCTCTTGTTTGCCGTAGCCCTCAGCTCCTGTCATCTTGCGCCTTCAGCACCAATATTGGTTCAAACTGGGGGGACCTCTGTCGTGAGTCCCTCCCGGGAACACTCCTATCATATTAAGTTCTCACCAATATTCAAACGCCAAACTAAAAGCTCCGTAAATAAAGACATGAGTGGGGACAGGCGACAGAACCCAGGGTTACTCAACCTGGGGCCCCACTACCAGCTCCCAGCAAGGAGCTGGAGGGAGAGGCCCCCAAGTACTATATAACCCCGGATCCTGGCGCTCAAGCTTCATTCGACACTTCCTCTAACCAGCTCTCTCTTCTCTCTCTTACCTTACCTCCCAGATGATCGGTTGAATACAGCCGCCTGGGAATTTCACCTCCTCTCTCCTCTCTCCTCCTTCCCCCCTTGTCTAGATGATCGGTTGAATACAGCCGCCTAGACAAGGGACCTCTCCTTTCCTCTCCTTCACCTAGATGAACGGTTGACTACAGCCGCCTAGGTGAAATTCCCTCATCCACCTCTCTCTCCTCCAAAGTCGTAGATGTTCGGTTGATTACAGCCGCCTGCGACTTTTCCTCACCTTCCTTCCACACCACCTCTCTCTCCTCCAAAAGTCGTAGATGCTCGGTTGACTACAGCCGCCTGCGACTTTTCCTCCTTTTCTCTCCTTTACCTAAATTCACTCACTCACCTTCCTTCCACGCCACCGTGATGAGAATTTTAAATTCATCACAATCCAGTTTTTCTAATTTAGCCTTTTTTTGTGTCGATTTTGACTGGCCTAATATACGGGCAAAAATTGCCCAATTTACAAGGATTAATAACTAGCAACTAAACATAAAAGAAAACACTATTTATAAAATAAAATAAAATTTATGTTCAAAATCATAATAATTTGGCCTGTCTCTTGGAAACCACTTACACAGAATAGGTCCACTCTGACAAACTTGCCATTGAAATCCCGCTGGCTTCTGATCAGGGGCCCACCGAGCAGATAGTTGGTGGGAACCGTCCGGAAGACGAAAGTCTGCCGGAGTAAGGTTCTTTTTCCGCTTTTGACGTGGTGCAACCGGTTTCACACTTCGTGATACACTTGATCCATCATCACCTGATGTTGGAAGAGCCGCTGCATTAACCTCTGGTTATCGGAACTCGTCTAGATCCGTAGGTTCTGAATCATCCTGTTCGAAATAAAACACGTATTTCAGATTCTCCTAAGCGTGTGGAAGGCTGTATAATAATACTAGATAAAAGAAATGTTTCTTCAGCCATGGCTGCAGAAATAAAGGATGTGTAGAAAATTTTGATTTACAGAAGATGGAGGTATCAACTGAAAGTAGTGTCAAAACATTTCGTTCGTGTATGTACATGTGTTTATCAGAAACAATAAATTATCCTTTTTTTCAGTTCCCTAAAACAGCAGATGAGTGGTTAAAAATGGCTTCAGATTTTGAAGAGAAGTGGCAATTTCCTCATTATTTGGGTGCGATCGATGGCAGACATGTCAGGTTTGTTCCACCAAATGATAGCGGTTCCTATCACTTCAACTACAAAAAAACCCATAGTATAGTCTTGCTGGTTACAGCAAACGCTCACTGCAAATTTGATGGGTGTGATAAATAACACTGTTTTCTACGACAAACTGATTAATAAGCAACTGAATATTCCAGCACCTGAACCAGTTAGCTTTGATCTTGAACTGGAATATGTTTTTGTGGGGGATGATGAAATTGCATTGCGACCTGATCTTATTAAGCCTTACAATCGGGATTCCCTCAATAACGAGAGAATAATATGCAACTCGAGGGCACGGCGAATAGTTGAGAATAGTTTTGGAATTTTAGCTTCATGATTTTTTATTTTTCACACTGCAAATGATTTAGATTTGGAAACCACTGAATCAGTAGTTCTTGCGTGCTGTGCCTTGCACAACTTATTGTGCCAAAAATCCCTGCCACGTTCCCCAGGGTTATTAAACATAGTTTCATCCAAGAGATGCTGAGTAACGTCGTCAACATCAGATAGTTCTTCGTGCAACATGATTGAGATGTTGTGGAGAACTGCCGTGGCAACTATAATTGCTTCCCAACGGTCAATTTTAACCTGGAACAAACAATGTCTCCATTACAAGTGATATCCATTACGTTATCATAACGTAGGGAGGTACGGCCAGTGGTGAATCAATGGAAGGGGGTTATAAATGTGCATATAAGGTGTACGTGGGTTACTGTTTCAACATCATAATACCAAAAAAGATGATACAGCGGGAAACCACTTTTTGTAAAATTATATAACTTTCGTGATTTTAGCCATTTTACCAATTTTTGACCCTAATCAAGTCCAATTTGACCAACTCTTTTTTGAGAAAATATTTTTATCATCAAAATATTGCCTTCGTCGTGAATCACCATCCCACACAACGTCAGGTGAATTAATATTTATTTTAGCCCTTAATACCAAGTTTGGACCCCCTAAAATCCAAATTTGACCCCTATTCTGAATGAAAAACAAGTGAAATGGTATTTTTCTGTCTTTATTCACCCATCCATACCACTTTCACTGACTGTATCAAGTGATCGCAATTTTAGCAGTTTTTACCGATTTCTGGCCCACTACCAACTGAAATTTAGCCCCCTACATTCGGTAAAAGTAGAAAAAATTGTTGTATTTCCCGTACCAACCTACGTTACCTACGATTGGACCAAAATTTATGTCGTATAAAAGGTAAAAAACAATATGAGAAAAGCCTTGCTCTTAAACCATTGGATAGGTCAGGGAACCTCCTCTTCCAAACGCCTTAGCTCCTCTCTACTGTTATGGTAATTGGTGAAATATCAAACTAGAATTGAATTAGATCATCTGTATTCGACTGACTGCATAAGACTCCTGGCAGAATGAACATGAATGATAGTGGGGACTGTGTCGCAGCACATCCACTGCCATCTAATTCTATATGAATATTATTATGAATAATTACAATATCATTTTATTTACTTTCAGTTTCTAATTTTAAATATATAAATAATAAAGTTATTTTATTTATACAACATGCGCTTTTTTTAAATTTATTTTCGTTATTTTTACATGCGGTACATACTTATACTATTAAAATTACTTGCTCATTTTTTAAATTCAGAAAACGTGAACCGTTTGGGTGGTTTGTTTGAGCACTCTACCTCGACTACTTACCTTCTCCAGTACCTCTTTATGATTATTACCATCTGCCCTATTCGAATTGGTTAAATCTGCTAGGATAGTGGTGGAGTTGATGAAGTCTGATGAATTTTCCGGAAGAGAATTTGGATAAGAATTTGGAAAATTGAAATAGTTGAATGGGGAATCTTTTGTTTCATTTGTTGTTTTAATTATCGGACATGGCTTATCCATAACGTGGATTCTATTTCTGCGATATTCCACTCCCTCGTGGTCTCTCACTACATATGACCTAGGACCGGCGGTTTTGATTATAGTACCAGAAACCCAACGACCACTAGTAGTATAGGTACTTGAAATATACTTGATCACCAGAATTCAGAATACTTAATTCACGACTTCCTTTATTATAATGTTTCTTGGAAATTTCTTTTTGTTCAAAGTGCACTTTCAAATAAATGATGACTCAAGTCTTCTACTTTTGGTTCAAGGAGTTGTTTATTTATAGGTAGGGTACAATTAAGTCTACGTGACATTAATAGTTGAGCTGGCGAAGACATGTTTCCTTTCGGAGTATTTCTATATTGTAATAATGCAAGATAAGGATCAGTTCCGGATTGTTTACATTTGACAAGTATGTTTTTAACTATCTTTACCGCGCTTTCAGCCATGCCGTTTGATCTTGGTAAATAAGGGCTACTAACTGTATGTTTGATTCCCCAAGATTCCACAAAAGATCGAAATTCATGAGATGTAAAAGGGGGTCCGCCGTCGGTGATCAATTCTGCGCGAATGCCGTGCCGACTGAACATAGACTTGAAATGAGAAATAGTATTAGTAGCATTGTTACTGAGTATTTGCGTCAATTCTATATACTTCGAGAAATAATCAACCACTACTAAATACTTCTTTTGGTCTAAAGTGAGAAAATCCGCAGCAATTTTATGCCACGGCAAGGTTGGAAAGTCATGAGGTTTCAAGGGTTCTTTAGAATTCTGCCTCTTATTTTGAGTGCAGGTATTACATGAATCAATCATATGTTTGATTTCCATTGACATATGAGGCCAATATAAGACACCTCTTACCATTGATAGAGTACGCTCTAGATCTAGACCCATGTGCGATACGTGAATAGTTTTCATAATTTGAGACTTAAGTTTCGACGGCACTATAACACTGGTATTCTTAAACAATAACCCATCTAAGACACTGATTTCCTCCCTCATACTCCAGTAATGTTGGGTACCGTTTTCTAATTGACCTTTAGTAGTAGGCCAACCTTTCAAACAGTACTCACAGTTTTCAAAACACTGTCTTTCATTAATAGCTTCTCTTATCTTAGGTAATGTTACAGGTGAAATTTCTAGATTATTTTGTACGAGATTCACATGAACTGACAAATCATCATCCAGGTAATCATACATCACTTAAAGCAGCTCTTGACAAAGTGTCTGCTACATACATGAATTTTCCTGGTTTATATATATCACATACATTGATGTCGTACGACTGTAATTGTAATAGCATACGTTGTAACCTGAGTGGTACGTCCGACAATGACTTCTTACAATTTGTTACTAACGGTGAATGATCCGTCTCTACAGTGATTTTCTGACCATAGATGTACTGTCGAAATTTAGCACAGCCATATGCCACAGCATACATTTCTTTTTCGATCTGAGCATACCCTTGTGGTGTTTTTGTTAATGTTTTGGAGGCAAATGCTACTGGTTTATTGTTTTGCATTAATGCTGCTCCTATTGCTTTTTGGGGCGAGTCGACGGTTAATACAATGGGGGATTTAACATCAAAGTGGGACAAGACTGGTGCTGCAGTGATTAATTGTTTAAGACGTTCAAAAACTTTATGGTGGTTCGATGTCCACTGCCACTCACTTTTTTGTTTAATCAGATCTCTAACAATCAGCGTTTCTTCGGCCAAGTTTGGTATGAAGCTAGCAAGGTAATTGATCATACCTAAAAAACGTTGCAGGGATTTTTTGTCAGTTGGAGCTGGCATTTCGCAAATTGCTTTGACTCTAGTATTATCAGGTCTCATACCATCTTTAGAGAAAAAGTTACCCATATATTTGACTTCATGTGCGCCAAAATTACATTTAGACCTATTGAATTTTATATTTAACTCGCCTGCCCGTGTCATAACTATAGCTCTAGTCTCTCATCATGCTCTCGCTTATTGGAGCCATGGACAAGCAAATCGTCTAAAAATATTCTTACTCCAGGTATGTCACCAAAACATTCTACCATGACTCTGTGGAAAATTTCTGGAGCAGGCGAAACTCCGTAAGGAAGGCGTTTGAATCGGTACCTACCGAAGGGCGTATTAAAAAATAACAATTTAGAACTTTCATCGTCCACTGGAATGATCCAGAACCCTGAATTAGCATCCAAAGTGGAAAAAATTGTTGACCCATTATGTTCAGACCGAAGTTCAGATAGCGTAGGTAGCTGATAATGTGACCTCATTAAATTGTTGTTGAGATTTCTAGGATCAAGACATATATACGTAAGGAACCTGATTTTTTTGACAGTAACGACCATCGAATTTACCCATTCTGAAGGTTCATTTACTCTTTGTATAACTCCATCTCGTTCCACTCGACGCAATTCTTCTTTGACTTTGCTATGCAATTTGAATGGTAATTTCCTAGGCGGATCGATGACTGGTTTAGCACGGGTTTCAAAACTAGCTTACATGACTGGGACAAACAACCAAGACCTTCGAAAACGTTTTTGTACCTCATGATGCATGATTATAGCTTTCATCACTGTCGACTTTTGACACCAGTTTTACTAGACCTAAATCTTGACATGTTTGTAACCCTAATACTGTAGGGCAATTGGAACCGATTATATTGAATGGAATCTTGACTGGCGTAGTTTTTATTGCGCAATCTAGCGTGCTATATCCTACATTAGGTATGACGGTACCACAAAAAGACGTTATTTTTGCCGCTGATGGCTCAATACGATTTTCCCTCAAATTCAACCTTTTATATTGATCGAGAGACATGCAATTCGTTTGGGCCCCAGTATCCAACTGACACTTTACGACCTTATTGTTTATAACCAGATCAATCGACCAAACATTGATGTTGTTGACGTTACATGTTAATGTACCAACAAAGTACTCACAATCACTCCCCTCATTGACTTGACCTTGCTCTGTGTGGTTTGACGTCTGAATTGCTCGTACCGACTTGCGGAGTCTACACATCCGGGCATAGCGATTGAATTTTGAACAATTTGAGCACTGCACTCCTTCAGCCGGGCACTTAAATCGGTGTACTAGACCGCACCTCCCGCACACTGACCGATTACTGGAGTCCGATCTAGGATGCTTCTTATCGCGCGAGCTTGATCGTGAACCTTTCACAAAATGTGACTGTCGGGGTGTTGATGTTGATTGCTGGATGGGTGATCCGCTTCCGTTCCCCGTACTCCTGAAGTTTCTCGGCGTAGGCTGACGGTGTTTGTTGTCATTTTTATTTTTTATTACTGCGTTGACCACATTGTTTGTTGATGGATCAGTTTCCTCAATCGTTTCAACTTGTTTTTGAAACAGTTCATAACTTTTGCAAATTGTTAAGGCTTTTTCTAACTTGAGATCGCTTTCTTGCAACAAACGTTCTTTGACAATGCGATATGAGTTGTTCAGTCCGACGATCAGGACATCTCTGACTAGGTCCTCCCTCAAAGTCTTTAATTCGCAGCTCGTACATGCATTTAGACCGCATGTTAGACTAAGGGTTTTTAGTTCCGTGACGTAATCGTCTATTGTTTCGTCGGGCTTTTGACGGCGGCTCAAAAATCTATGTCGTTCAACCGTCAGATTTTTCTTTGGAGTAATGTGGTCTTCAAACATTTTCACGAGATCATCGTATTTTACTGTGTCCTCGTCGACATTGAATGAATTGAAAATATTAATGGCATCTTGACCAATTAATGACAATAAGAGAGCTACTTTGCGGCGATCACTTTCTTCTTCCCACTCCGCTGCAATCAGGTACAATTTGAATTGTTTGTACCATTTTTTCCACAAGACTGCCTGATTGGACGTGCTTCCTTGTAGGTCCAGCGAACCTATGTTCGGCTGTAGGGTCGCCATTTTTTGTTTCGGCTGCACCACGTTTCTTGGCATGGGCAATTCGCCAAACAATGACGATAAATCTATTCCCGAATCAGGTTCATCAAGGAAAGAATATTGTTCTCGCATCCAGCGGCTACTTCCAGCTTTTATCAGAATGCTTAATAAGTGACAAAACTCACGTAATTGACTGTTTGTAGGAACTGTTCAATGGCGACTGGTTTATTCCGGTGTAAGCTGTTCTTTGTAGACGCAACTGCCAATGATCGTGTCATCACCTCTAAATGGGTGGACGAAAACTCGAACAACCGACTATATAGACGAATTTTACCAACAATGTCTTATAATTAATGACCAACTTCTGACACCATGTTATGGTATGAGGTGAAATATCAAACTAGAATTTAATTAGATCATCTGTATTCGACTGACTGCATAAGACTCCTGGCAGAATGAACATGAATGATAGTGGGGACTGTGTCGCAGCACATCCACTGCCATCTAATTCTATATGAATATTATTATGAATAATTACAATATCATTTTATTTACTTTCAGTTTCTAATTTTAAATATACAAATAATAAAGTTATTTTATTTATACATCTACAACGTTTCTTGTTCTGATCTGTGACTGACTGAACAAATTTTCAGTGCGGGTTATAGGTGAAGGGATTTTGGTTATGAGGTTTCTCAGCAGCAGGTAGCCACTGTCCTCCAATATTACCTCATTGCCGAGCATCATTACCTGTCTTTTCAACGTAGAGTTATTGAAAATAGTTGCGTCATGTGTACTACCAGGCCATCTGTAAAAAGAAAAGTGCCAATAAATAAATTATTGTAAATTGGACAAGTAGATAACTGCGACTGTGGTGTGCGCATGACTGACTGAAAATGTATAATTACCTAGCAATAAATTATAAAATCTGCATGATTGGAACATGATTGTGTACCAAACCACGATCCTAGAAAAATTCGAATTTTTTAACAACCACTGCAAATAATCAACATTCAACATTACCTGGCAACGATGTTAGTGATTCCAAGGTCCGGATCAGCAGTAGTTTGAACGTTTATAGAAAAAAACGATTTAAGATTACGGTAAATCTCAGCATTTCCTCCTCCTGCAACAGCAACAATCAAATAGTCATGCAAACCATAATAATCGAAGTAACTATTCTGAGGTACCTGCTGTTGGAGGCTCCGTATTTCCTCTTGGGGTGGGAAGGTTATTAACTACCAACATCTAATGTTGGTGGTTAATAACGTAGGGTAACAACATGAACCTGCCACAATAAACGTCGGGGAGAATTTTTAGGTGAAAAGGGTTATTTTATACAATAATGATTTACCTTTTATTCGTGTGTATTTCAATGAGTTAACAGCTTCTTGGGATACAGCATACAACACAACAACTGCGTTACACTTGCATAAGTAGAATAATTACACCTCGTCAATACAGAGAGAGCTAGTGAGGGCGTCTAACAGTGTTGCCCTCTGATTAAGCTGTTAAACATGAATAAGGAAAACTGACAATGCATCCTTGTCACCCCCCCCCCCCCCCCCAGGGATGGGACATCGACGATAAGATATCGATATATCGGTGGCCGATAGTATTAGAGCTTAATATCGATACCCGATATATATCAGGAATCAAATATCGATACTTTCCAGTCCCAATAGTATTGGGTCAATAATATCGATATTTTTTTCGATAGTTTTAAGTCAATTTAGATAAAATAATGTGGGTTAAAATGATAGAATAAACTAACACAATAATATTATGTTATATAATATTGTAAAGAAATAACGAAACTGGGACTTCTGGAAGGCTCAATGACATCTTGCTCCACCATTTCTTGGATCAGTGTATCGATGTGCTCACGTTGAGAGTAGGGTATGCGCCGAGGTGCCTGTTTCAAGGGCCTAGAGTCTCCGGTGTCGATACTGTGATGCACCAAATGAGTACGCCCCAAAAATTTACTCTCAGTGGCAAATGCAGCACGTCGTTGGTGGAACAGCCCCTTTAACCGCTTCCATTCTTGAGAGCCTGGTATAAGATCCGAATTTTCGAGAGCCACTGTCATCCACCCTGGTTCCCCATGCTCCAACTGAGTATCTTGTACACTTGCCACATGGTTGCGGACCTGCCTACCTGCCAACTGTCTTTTGGGAACACCTTCTACGCATTGCCACCGACGCTTTAGCGGAATTTGAGTCCCCCAAATTGCCAAGGTAGATCGCGCTAGGTCAACACAGGCATTTACCTTCCGAAGGAAGTCCAAACCCAATATAGCCTTGTCTCTTATTGGCGCTACAAGGAAAGGATGTTTTACTTGTCGACCTCCTAACCAAACCAACACCATGCATTCACCACATACCGGAATCCCTTCGCCCGAAGCGGTGTGCAAACTGGTATGGCGAGATTTGGACATTTTTGCAGTCATCTTCTGTGCAACATCTGGGCGAAGTAGTGAGACTGTAGCGCCTGTGTCTACTAGCATAAAGCATGCCCGTGCACCAACCCTTGCCTCCACAAATAGAGCTTCCCCCTCAGTTCTTGCAGTCCTAATAAAAGCATACGGGCCCTTAGTGTGGGGAGCCGAGGCATGGCCCAATTCCAAGGCTCCATTCAGTTTTCCGGCTCTAACTGAACGACATTGGCGGGGCGCGATAACTGTTTACTGTTAGGAAATTTGGCTCGAAGGTGTCCCTTCTTATTACACCCCAAACATTCTGGCTCTGAAATGGTTGAATCATTGGTGGGGGTTTGCTCTTCCATCAGTTGAGCTCTTGTTAGGGCATCTTGAAGAGTCGTGGGCCCATAGCACGAAAGAATTTTCTTTGCCCCCTGATCCTTCAGGCCCCTTAAAAATGCGTGTAAAGCCATTTCATCCCGGCATTGTTCCGGCCAATTAGGGGTGGCAAGTCGTACAATGCGTTCAATGTCCATGGCATACTCTGCTAAAGGCTCCTTTGGGCGCTGCCTTCTGGATTGGAGCTCGCTTTGCCACTTAAGTGCTAAGTGCTGTTGGCCAAATCTGAGCTTGAGAACAGTGTTGAGACTATGAAAATTCAGTCGTTCCTCTGGGGGCACTGTGGCTAGAACCACTCCCAGAGCAGTTCCTCGTAGAGCACCAGCAAGTTTTTTGCCCTTATACTCGTCGGACCAATTATTGGCGGCAGCCACAATTTCCAGATGGCCAACATAGTCTTCCCACGATGTCTTTCCCTCATAGAGCATTAGCGCACCCTCAACTGAGCTCGGTTTCTTTTCGAAACTCATGAGCTGCTTTTGGACTTCCGCTAAGGTCTCAGAGGCAGTCGGTATACTCGATGTGGAAGGCCCAGCCTGTGTAAGAACGGCAAGTTCTTTCAACCTTTGGTTTTCCCGTTCCAAATGTTCAACCCGATCACGGTACATCGTTAGCTGCTGCTGGATTGATTCCAGAGAAAGCTGCAGTGGCATCATTTGATCCTGGTCGTTTGGAGCCGGTGTTGCAGGTCCCTCGTCATCGTTGACCACATGACGGCGAGTAGAAATCGTCCTTTTGGGTACTTGATGTGTTCTTCGATGTGACATGATCCCGGACGGGCCCCCAAAATGTAAAGAAATAACGAAACTGATGTTAACACGGGATAACAAGATTGTATTCTTTGTGTGCAATCACTCCAAACCAAAACGTAACAACAACTTTTTTGACCAAAACACAACCAATTCAACATGTTGGAAAATCATGTGTTCAAGGCCTCGTGTAGTTACCACTACAATATAATAATTGTGAATAATATAATAATTGTGAATAATGTGGGTTAAAATGATAGAATAAACTAACACAATAATATTGTGTTATATAATACAATAATTGTGAATAATATAATAATTGTGAATAATGCGGGTTAAAATGATAGAATAAACTAACACAATAATATTGTGTTATATAATATAATAATTGTGAATATTATTCACAATTTATTTTTTTAACAAATTCACAGTTTAAAAAAAGTTAGAAAAAAGTTTTAAAAAAAGTTAGAAAAAAGTTTTTAAAAAAAGTTGTTCTGGAACAGTTTGTAAAAACAGTAATTTCGAAATCATCTTCCCATTCAGGCGGTTTCTTTCCTGGGTCAAAATGTGGCCAGTAGCCGAAAATAATCTTTCTGCAGGTACAGATGTAGCCACTGAGCTAAGGTATGTAATAGCCACTTGGCTTAATTGTGGGGCAGCGGGACTCATCTCTATCCAGTACTTAATCGGGTTTTTCTTCACATCAGATTCGGCAGGAGAGCGCAAATATAAAGCCAATTGATCAGGCAAGTCAGAATGTGAATTTAGGGCCGACTTTTGGTTTATTATTCTGTGAATAATACACCTATGTAATCGCTCAGCAAAAAATTTTTATAACACCCCCTCAAACTTTTTTCTTTTCCGTTTCAAGGTGTGTAGATTCAAAAAATGCAATGTCCGTCCGCCGTCCGCCGTACGCCGTCCGCCGTATCACGTGTACAGGCTTCATTTTCGATCTAAAAAAGTCGTTCTTTCGCACACATGCTCCATTTGGGCCCTAGTTGTGTCCCGAAACTTTTCAGCCCGATCGGAATATACCCAGGGGTGTTATGAGTGAAAATGTGTGTGAAAATAGGTACTTTTTGCGTTTTAGCAACATGTTGGTAACATGAGCTTTTGAGGTATCGTTTTCCATGTTTTTAGGGACGAGAAGATCGAATATGAAGTCGATTTTGGCCAAGGAGTGGAAAATTGAGGTTGTACCAGATGTTCAGCTGTAGCAGATTTTTTGAATCAAAAGGATGTTTCTGCTGGATAATGGATTGGCCATGGACTGAAGCATAGTTATGATTGGAATAATTTGGTGCTGGAAAAGATTGACGATTTCAAACAGTTAGGTAATCCTCAGTTTGTTGTGGCCCAAACCTGTTGGAGGCCGATATCCTTATTTGGGATCATGCACGGGAATCAATTTCGGTCCTGGTTTTTCATTGGGAAAAATTCTAAAAAATTTTCTCAAGATAATTGAACCAAAATTCACCAATTTCGTGAGATTTAATTTCCACGTGCTTCAAGTGCTCAACCTGAAGAAAGGAGCGACTAGAGGAAAAGAAGATGGTGGACCGGGGTTTTTTTGAGTGTAGAACAGCATTGTGAGGAAGGGAACCAGACATCAGCGATATAAACTGACATCCATAGAGAAGGCCGCCTCCGTCAATCGGATTTACTCCTGTAAGAGCAGCATAACCGGGAAAAGGCGGCTTTATCTGCACATGAAAACTTTTGATTCCTGAGTTTTAGTACCAACCCGTTCCAGAATCTCAGATTGGCATAATCTGTGTTTGGATTATTGCTTACTGGTGAAATCTGTCAGCGAGTGCTTAATAGAAGTTGGTCTGCTGTAATCAGTGACTGAGTAGTTGGTGCCTTGGTGGCTGTCTGCGTCCCTCTGATGTCTTGGAGAACCCTTTTGTTTATTTATCAATGTTGCTAAACGGTAGTTAGGTTAATTTTGAAAATCTAGTCTGATGAAAATTTGCTGTGATAATTCTTCAACCACGAAAAAAAAAACCCTCTTGTATTATTAATATGCTTATTGTGTTAGCTTTTTATGTCTTATATTGTGTTAGCTTGTCTTATGTTAAATTTGTTCAATTTTCTTTTTTGTGATAGGTACCTACTAAATTACAAATGAAAATCCAGGCCTGGTATTGCGGAAATGTTCAAGTGACTAGTGGTTGTCTCATTAAACTTGTTTAACTGCAGCTACTCGTATTGGTGAGTTAGAACCTATTGTAAATAACAGGTTACAGTCACTGTTCTTCTGCCCCTCCCCGGCCTTCAGCTCATCAGTCTCAATTCGAATGCCGTATGTATCGCGCCCCGTCATTTTCGTTTCTCACACAGTATTGTTTATTTCCAATTATATTCTTTCCAAGTCTCAAATCGCCCTGTGTCGTGTCGTCTCTTTCATACCCTTCGCCACAACAAGTTGGCGACGAGGATAAACTTTAGAAAATCGCGAAAATCGAGTGGGAGATCGTCATACCAGTGAACACGTTGACCGCACATTCACGAACACTTGTTGCGCTTCGGTACGTATTGTTTACGACTTCGTCGCTGGTTTTCGTACCGAGTAAATAAAATTGACTCGTCTAACGTGTCGATTCGAAGTGTTTTCGTCCGAAAAGTCGTCGGAGTGGTCTACAGGCGACAACCGGTAAGTTCGTGAAAACCGGAAAAATCTCGGCTTCCATTATTCCAATTACGGCGTGACGTCACATTCGCGGCCTCAAATCAAGTTGCTACTTCTAGTCACCAGAAGGAACCGTTCGTGAGTTGTTGTTCCAGCTCATTGTTCCAAAGTATCTGTTCCTGTGCCAAAATAACCGCTCTCACTCCTAAATTGCTGCTCCTTGTTCCAAAGTAACTGCTCCTGCGCCCAAATCACTGCTCCTTGTTCCAAAAATAGCCGTTCTTGCTCCAAAATATCTGTTTTTGCTCGTAATACTTGTTTTCTCTTCAGGAAGTCAATCTTTTTCGCCACTTATCAACATTTTCTGCTATTACAATGGATGCACAACAGTTTGCAACCTTTATGAAGGCAATGACAGAGGCTCTCAAAGTCAAACCAGCCCCACCTCCGCAAATTACACCTTTTGAAAATTTTGAGGAGAAGCAGGAGAAATTCTCTTCATATTTAGAACGATTTGGAATTTATTGTGACCTCAAGAATGTCCCTGATGGAGTGAAGAGAGCTCAGCTTTTGTGTTCTTCAATTGGGAAAGACCATTATAACAACCTAGCTGCACTCCTGGGCCCTGATACACCAATCAAGGATATTGATTACCCAGTTCTAGTCTCACATTTTGAGAAAATGCTTTGTCCTGTAGTCTCCACAGTAGTTGCTCAGCACTATTTTCTCAGTGTCACCCAGCAATCACAGCAATCCATTTCGGATTTTGTGGCATCCCTAAAGGGGAATTTGAAAGACTGTGATTTCTATGTAGAATGTCCAACAGCATCTTGCAAGAAGAAGATTTCCATCGCTGATACCTTCCTTCGGGCTCAATTTATCAGGGGTCTGAGGGACGGATGGGTTCGGGAACAGCTCCTTCAAGACTCATCCATCAATGATAAGAATTTTGATCAGCTCCTCAAGAAAGCAGTCGCATTAGAAGCATCTCGTTATGAGTCAGGTCAATTGAGCAAGCCACCAGATGTAGCAGTGGACACACACAGGATAGTTAAGCGTGCCAAACCTCAGCAGGAAAATTACCGCAGTCGCAGGCAGTCACCTTCCCAGAACAGGAACTTCAGTCGCCAGTCCAGTCCTCATTCCCGTCACCGTTCGCAATCTTGTGGACGTCAAAATCGAGTCGACTACAAGTCTCTAGGTATTGATGGACTCTGCCTCAATTGTGGACGCTCAAACCATAGAGCGCGTGAATGCAGAACAAAGCGTGAGTCCCTGAAGTGTACGGCTTGTGGGAAAGTGGGCCATATTGCCAAGGTCTGTATTACATCCTTGCTCAAGAAATCCAAGACACACTCTTTAACTTCTCAGGATGAACCAGAACACTCAGATGACTCAGAACATGTTTATGGCATTATCAGGATTGAAGAGACCGAGGATCTGTATGGAATTAGCTCAGACACAGATAAGTATGTCGTTACAGTTTCACTCAATGGGAAACCACAGGTCTTTGAAGTAGATTCTGGAGCCCGTTTTTCCCTGATTTCCGAGACAGACTTCAACAAACTCAGCCTGAATGTGCCAATCCAACCAACCACAGTCTCGTTCCGATCCTACTCAGACCATATCATCAAGCCAAAGGGTATGGTAACACTCTCAGTCTCTTACAATGGTAGAACAATGGATGCAGATTTGTTTGTAGTGCCATCTGGACACGACGCCCTGCTTGGTCGAGTATGGATACGTGGTCTTGGGATCAGCCTCAGTGAGATTGATAGACGCCACCGTGCACCTGTTAACCCAGTCGATGTGAACTCAGTTGCTCCGCTCAATGACATTTTGCAAAGGTACTCTTCTATTTTTGAAGGAAGAGTGGGATGTGTCCCAAACGTCGAAGTAAAGCTCCAGCTTAGAGAAGGCGTGAAGCCAATCTTCATTCGGCAACGCGATGTTCCCTTTGCACTGCGGGAACGGGTTGAGGAAGAGCTAACAGCGCTGGAGTCTCAAGGTGTCATCACCCCCGTAGCATCAAGTGATTGGGGCTCGCCTCTCGTTGTAATTGCTAAACCAGACGGAGGGGTGAGGCTTTGCGTTGATTATAAGAGTGGAGTCAACCAGAGATTAGTAGCTGCCAACCACCCAATTCGTCGCATTGATGAGGTGCTGCACAGTCTCCGAGGATCGGCCTTCTTCTGCAAATTGGACCTGCATAAGGCTTATCTACACTTAAAGGTCGATGAAGAAGGAAGCAAAATACAAACAGTTTCGACTCATAAAGGCACATTTCGGATGAATCGCCTAAGTTTCGGTATTAAGACCGCACCATCGGAGTTTAACCGGATTCTTTCTCAGCTTCTAAATGGTCTGTCCAAGGTAGAAGCCTACTTTGACGATATTATTTGCCATGGATCAAGCCTCGAAGAGTGCACCAGAAATCTAATTGCTTGTTTGGAGCGGCTCAAGGAAAACGATCTTCACCTGAACAGAGGGAAATGCTCATTCTTCCAAAAAAGCATAAATTACCTAGGGCATGTTGTCTCATTTAACAAGATTGAGAAGTGCCCAACCAAGGTTCAAGCTGTGGCTCAGATGCCTCGACCCAAGAATGTGGACGAACTGAGGCGTTTTCTGGGTCTTGTCACATACTATGCTAAATTCATTCCTGACTTCTCAACAAAATCGTTTCCACTTCGCCGCTTACTCAGACGTGAAGTAAAATTCCTATGGACTGCCGCCGCAGAAGCCTCATTCCTGGATCTCAAGTCAGAGTTGTGCAGTGACAGGGTCCTCATTCCGTTTGACCCATCAAAACAGGTAACCCTCACTACAGATGCCAGTCCAACAGGAATCGCCGCAATTCTTAGTCATGAGATTGATGGACAGGAAAAGCCAATTGCATTTGCTTCCCGAGCTCTCACGCAGGCTGAAACTAACTATAGTCAATTGGACAGGGAGGCTCTTGCCATCATTTACGCAGCAACGAATTTCTTTAATTATTTGTTTGGCAAACGGTTTGTACTCGTAACCGATAATGAGCCATTGTCTCGAATCTTCCACCCAGATAAGTCCTTGCCACAGATGACGTCTGCTCGTCTGTTAAGGTATGCCTCTTTTCTCAGCGGCCTTGACTACTCCATTCGTTGCAAGAAGGGCAAGGACAACGAAAACGTTGACTGTTTGTCACGTGCGCCAGTTTTTTTACACCAGTCACAAGGAATCTCAATTGATGAAGAGGTAAACGCATTGTGCGCTGAGACTCTGTTCCAGATTTCCACATTTTCCGTCACAGCTGATACCATTGCTGAAGCAACAGCGAGTGATCCAGAATTGCAAGCGTTGATGCATGAGCTCAAGAACAGCCGCAGGGATACCCTTTTCACCATGGCGTCCAACATGCTTTTCCGTTCAGATCGAGCAGTCATTCCAAAGGCTCTACAAGCTGCGATTCTGGGGAGTTGCATGCCACACACGTCGGTGTGACTAAGATGAAACAACTGGCAAGGAGGTATGTCTATTGGGAAGGACTCGACAAGGACATAGAGCGCCTTGTCAAGAGCTGTGAGGCCTGTGCCAGAGTTCGCCACAATCCTCCTAAAGCCATCATCCATCCATGGGATCAACCAGGGGAGAATTGGGAGAGGATCCATATTGATTTTGCGGGACCAATGGATAATCATTTTTTCCTAATGGTAGTTGACGCAAAATCCAAATGGGTTGAGGTCCGCACTCTCCGTGACGCTCCATCTTCGGCAACAACTATCTCCCTTCTAGATGAGATCTTTTCAGTACACGGTTTCCCCTCTGTTATGGTCTCCGACAATGCCACAATCTTCAAAAGTGACGAGTTCCAGAAATATTGCACTGAAAATGGTATATTCCAAAAGTTTAGCGCCCCAAACCACCCTGCGACAAATGGGTTGGCAGAGCGCAGCATTCAGACCCTCAAAAGGCGGCTTAAGGCTGCTGCAGATGAACCAGGAAATATTGCAGCAAAACTCAGAAATATTCTGTTCCGATACCGGGCGACGCCTCTGTCATCAGGAAAAACGCCTGCTGAGCTTTACCTGAGGAGGAAATTGCGCATACGCCTAGACGCATTGCTCCCTAACAAGAAGGCATTAATCCCAGCATCACGTCCATCCGATTTGACTCGGCTCCGTTCGCTGAAAGTGGGGGATAGGGTCCAAACCAAAATTCACCAAGGTGGTCTCGACTCTTGGCAATTTGGAAGGATCACGCGGAAGCTGGGGAACTACCATTACATGGTTGAGCTGGACTCGGGCCGCACCTTGAAACGGCACATCGATCAACTAGTGGGCACACTGGTACCAAAGAAGCAAGTGTCTTTGGATCTGGACTACAAGCCAAGCAAAGGAGTACCCTTCTTGCCCACTCCACCAGTCACTTACCCACAACAATTGCCAGACGACCAGCCAACTCAACCGGAAGCGCAACAACCAAGCCGCCCAACCAGACAGCGTCAGCCGCCTTCGTATCTTCAAGACTATGTCACTCAAACTAAATAGGCAACCTTTCCATATAAGTGGGGAAGAATATTGTAAATAACAGGTTACAGTCACTGTTCTTCTGCCCCTCCCCGGCCTTCAGCTCATCAGTCTCAATTCGAATGCCGTATGTATCGCGCCCCGTCATTTTCGTTTCTCACACAGTATTGTTTATTTCCAATTATATTCTTTCCGAGTCTCAAATCGCCCTGTGTCGTGTCGTCTCTTTCATACCCTTCGCCACAACAGAACCATTTGATAATAAATTGTCCTGTAACTTAATAGATTGTCATTTCCTGTAAACTGGATCTTTGGTACTTTCACCCTTATCTAAACAGAAAGTATCTGGCGCCCAAAACTGAAAGGTATTGCTTTAGCCTTCTCTAATTGAGATAGTTGTCAAGCCTAAAAAGTGATAATTCCAGTAATCCACCCCTCACCGACCTGAGCTAGTGAGGTGTTGTGATTTGGGAATAGTGCGATAGGGCTCTACACTTGGCGCCCAACGACGGGACTGGATAGCTTGGTGGCAACAACTTTAAAATACCTTTCAACAAAAAAAACTAATACCTAAAAAAAAAAAAAAATTTATGTACCTACTTTTCTAATATTGTATTATTGTTTTTATTATTGTTCATTGTATTGATATTATTATTATTGTTTTTGTATTGTTGTGTAAGAGACTAATTCTTCCAGAAATGGATCCTTATAAACTGCATGAAGAGCAAATAATTTTTGAATTGAAGTGTAGAAATGCGAGTACAGAGGGGAATCTGGGTGATTTAGCTAATAGACTCTATCTGGAGGTGTTGTTGGCTAGGGATATAGTTGTGGTTGAAGTGGATGTTTCCAAGGAACTGGAATATTGTAGAAGTGGTTTTGAGCAGTTGGCCAAGGAGATCAGTGGTATTAAAAGTCGAACTAGGACTGCTAAGGTCAAGTCAATTCAGTCTAAAATAATTCACCTCATCAATAGGTTGAACAATGTTAAGGCATACAATTCTGAAGCTACAGAGCTTGCTAATGATATGATTAAGGAAGCTAGGGAGCTAACTCAAGGAATTGAATTGTTGTTGACCACTGGTGAAAGTGATTCGGAGGGAGAAGTTGATGGTACAGACAAGAAGGGTATGGCTGGTGGTTCAGGTGGGCTTAGAGTTGGTACGGCGGCCAGACCTGTGCAGATGCAGAGTGGAGGTCAGCAGAACGTCGTTTTGCAGTGCAGTGAACCTAGACCGGAAAGTGTAGAGCCCTATCGCACTATTCCCAAATCACAACACCTCACTAGCTCAGGTCGGTGAGGGGTGGATTACTGGAATTATCACTTTTTAGGCTTGACAACTATCTCAATTAGAGAAGGCTAAAGCAATACCTTTCAGTTTTGGGCGCCAGATACTTTCTGTTTAGATAAGGGTGAAAGTACCAAAGATCCAGTTTACAGGAAATGACAATCTATTAAGTTACAGGACAATTTATTATCAAATGGTTCTAACTCACCAATACGAGTAGCTGCAGTTAAACAAGTTTAATGAGACAACCACTAGTCACTTGAACATTTCCGCAATACCAGGCCTGGATTTTCATTTGTAATTTAGTAGGTACCTATCACAAAAAAGAAAATTGAACAAATTTAACATAAGACAAGCTAACACAATATAAGACATAAAAAGCTAACACAATAAGCATATTAATAATACAAGAGGGTTTTTTTTTTCGTGGTTGAAGAATTATCACAGCAAATTTTCATCAGACTAGATTTTCAAAATTAACCTAACTACCGTTTAGCAACATTGATAAATAAACAAAAGGGTTCTCCAAGACATCAGAGGGACGCAGACAGCCACCAAGGCACCAACTACTCAGTCACTGATTACAGCAGACCAACTTCTATTAAGCACTCGCTGACAGATTTCACCAGTAAGCAATAATCCAAACACAGATTATGCCAATCTGAGATTCTGGAACGGGTTGGTACTAAAACTCAGGAATCAAAAGTTTTCATGTGCAGATAAAGCCGCCTTTTCCCGGTTATGCTGCTCTTACAGGAGTAAATCCGATTGACGGAGGCGGCCTTCTCTATGGATGTCAGTTTATATCGCTGATGTCTGGTTCCCTTCCTCACAATGCTGTTCTACACTCAAAAAAACCCCGGTCCACCATCTTCTTTTCCTCTAGTCGCTCCTTTCTTCAGGTTGAGCACTTGAAGCACGTGGAAATTAAATCTCACGAAATTGGTGAATTTTGGTTCAATTATCTTGAGAAAATTTTTTAGAATTTTTCCCAATGAAAAACCAGGACCGAAATTGATTCCCGTGCATGATCCCAAATAAGGATATCGGCCTCCAACAGGTTTGGGCCACAACAAACTGAGGATTACCTAACTGTTTGAAATCGTCAATCTTTTCCAGCACCAAATTATTCCAATCATAACTATGCTTCAGTCCATGGCCAATCCATTATCCAGCAGAAACATCCTTTTGATTCAAAAAATCTGCTACACAGCTCCCAAAATTGATTTTTTATGAGTCAAATACCTGCGAAATCACCATCAATTTGTAGAAGAACACTAGAAAAAGTGTCAACACGTGGATCAAGACGATTAAATGGCACTACCAATGATCAAAGATAATTTGAAAAAAAAAAAAAAAAAAAGATCGTACCTACCTAATTTGTGTTTTGGGGTGCCAAAATTGGTGGAAACCATCAGAAATAGCTATTTCAATTATTTCACATGATACAAACAATAAATGTACAGCCAACATTTCTGTAGAATAATAAACCCCATGTGACAAGGACTTTGCAGCGTTTTTCCACGTCGTTTGTACCAGCTTACTGTGGGAAGCAAACAAACTCTTACTCTTACTGGAACAATCAGGTGATCCATTGTCACTTTCGGACGAATCAGATGGATTTGTTGGTGTTGTGGTTATTTTCATTAGCCGTTTAATTTCTCTGATGGTTTTAGCTACTGCCTCTGATGACTTGAAGTACATAGTCTTGAAGCGTGGATCTAGGATGGTTGCAATTGAGAGATTATATACGTGTTCACAGTGCGCCAATCTCTTCTCAATCTGAGTCAGAAGAGCAGTTTTCAGGGCCAATCCAACAAAAGTTGTGGGTGCCTCAGAATGGATTGAGTCGTGATGGGAATAGCAACACTTTTGGTCAAATACTGGTCGCCTGACATGTCATTAGTTGCTGTTTGAAGAGGAAGCACAAGTTTAATAATTTCCTTCAATTGCTCCAACTCAAGAGCTGTGACCATTGGAGGAGCAGTGGTGTGACGCAGTAAAATATCACTTATTTTGGAACTCAGTGAAATAAATCTGTCGATCATGAAAAAAGAGGAGTTCCACCGTGTCTCCACGTCCTGTATCAGTTTCAAATCAGAGCTGCGTCTCAGCTCGTCACTTGCCACAACACTATGCTTAAAATAGGTCACAATTTTCTTTACCTTACAAACCAAATCACTCGTTTCCTTAAGTTCGAGGGAGCGTTGACATATTAAATTAATAATATGGGCCAAACAAGAAATATGTTTATTCTTCCCAAAAGCAGAATGTGAGGCGCTAAGCATATTGGAAGCTCCATCAGTAACAACAAGGTGGAGATTTTGAGATTTCAGCCCCCATTCACGCAGCAAATCCAACAACTTTGATGAGATGTACTCCCCCGTATGGTTACTGTCAAGCTGAACAACCCCCAAAGTACAAGTGATCATGTGCTCGCTCTCAGAAAAATGAATGGTCGTACCAAGGAAACTCCTTGTTTGCATGGTATCCGTCCAAATGTCAGTGGTAATAGTGTAGGATTCAAGCAAAGCAAACTTGTCTTTGTATACCTGAGAAATAATGTCATACCTGGTTTCGATGAGTTTCTTAATTGTTTTGCGAGAAGGTGGTCGATACTGTGGAGAAGTAATTTTCAACAACTTTCTCAATCCTGATTTTTCCACAGAGTTGAATGGCAGGTTGTCTCGGACGAGCATGAACGCTATAGCATTGGATATTTCACCATGCTTACCTCCTCCTTCTTGTAACGATGCCACAGTTTGAAAAACTTCCTTAACAGTTGGCTGAAAGATGCTTCTTTGTCCTGGTTCAGTTTCAGTTCGCTTACTAGTAGAAGTAGAAGGCGATGGTTCGTCAGTTTGCATTTGCACAGAGGTGGCTTTTTTCTTAGCTGGAGGTTCTCGAGCTCCGCGTTCGTCAGTATCTGTCGCTTGACCTGCATCTGCTTCATACTCCGACTGGAGGCACGAAGAAGCAGGCACATTCTTAGTGACCAAACCTTGATGTTTGGCCTTGATGTGGCTCTTGAGGTTGCTGGTATTTCCGGCTGACTTTAAAATTTTCCCGCAAGTCTTGCATTTTACTTTTGTTCTATCATCGGTTTTTAGAAAAAACTTCCACCATACTCTTTTGGGAGGCATCGCGCACAGAATAACAGAATACGGAATGAACACGGAAAAGTACTGATAAAAAAATGTTGATAACATCCATGGTGGTGGTGGTTGGTGGATCTCATTTGTTGCCCTGGCAAGGAAGTTACCAACCACGCGTTGTTGTTGTAGGTCACTTCTTCTACTTCTTCATCATCAGTTCGCAATCACTCATTCTAGTCAGAAATTTGTAACAGAAGCGACCTACATAACCTAATAATACATACCCATTAATATTATTAATACCGAATCACTACGATATATCGGACTGAAAAAAATATCCGCAAAAACTATCGTTACTAAACTATCGATAGTCGATACTATCGACCATTGAACTATCGATAGAAAAATATCGACTATCGGTGGGGAAATATCGATATTTCGATACTATCGACTATCGATACCCATCCCTACCCCCCCCCCCCCCCCATTGGCAGTTTGACTTGTATACAAAAATAATTTTACTAACACACCAACTACCTGGAGAGTTCTCTCTGATTCAGTACATACATTTAAAGTATTTAGTAAATACACCTTTTTTTGTTCTGAGTCATTCTGAGTTTGTTACCTAACATGGAAACCTAGCATGGAAACTTCGAGGCAAATTATTAGGTATGATAAGTGATGATAAGAAGCATGGCCCACAGGCTGCCTTATTCCCGCCTGCGCAGCCTCCATGTGGCCCATCCTGGACCCCCTTCCACTTTGCAGGGGTGATTAATAGCGCAGAAGGAGGACGGCTAACCATTTGGTAAAAATGCACGAAGAAATAGAAGCACTCTTCCGTAAGAACTGTAAGGTGAAGAAATGGGAGAAAGAAAAGATCAGACAGTTGGGGATGGTTCCACCCAGTGGGAACTTACCTCGAACTGATGGAGCAAATCCTGCATCATTCTGGCGGTGACGGAGTCCTCCTGATGGGCGGCTTATGCCAAGAACCAGGCATGCGGCTCAGCAGAATGTGGTGCAAGGGGAACAGATGTGCTGCACTGGATCATTTTCGAGCAACTTGCCATCTGCAACGACACCAGTGCAGGCCCCACCTTCAGCGGATTCCGGACACCAAGGGGAATCGTTCATCGACCTCAACTTGCCCACCTCTACGTTACAGGCCCAAACGGAGAGCTGGACACTCCACTACGGCACCACCAGTGATCATGCGGTGATTACAGCATCCATAACAATGGGGATTGGAGTGAATTTGAAAGAGGAACACACTGCTTTGCCAGGTACAGCACTAGAGAGGCAAAATGGAGAGAGTTCAGAGAACAGATGAGAATGCTGTAGAGCTCACCCACGCAGTACTAACCGTGGCAGAGAGAACCCTGTAAAGGAGGAGGGGAGTACTACGTGGAGGATCCCCATGGTGGAATGAAGAGATAGGGAGCCAAAGAACAGCAATGTGATGAGCACGGCGGGCGTTCCAGAGGGCAAGCAGGAGACCTGAACGAGAACAGCTGCAGGCGACCTACAGGGTGGAGAAACGAAGACTGAAGGACTGAATAAGACCGGCAAAGAGGGAGAGCTGGCACAACTTCATCTCACTAAGCCTGGAACTGGACCGGTGGGGCATCGGGTATCATAAATAAGGGAAAAGGTTCGACCGCAGGTGGTGCTAGCGGCACTTGAAGATGGTGGGCCGAGAGCCACCAGCATCTACGAAGCAAGCGCCTTGTTCCTAGTGTTTCCGGCTGACAGAAAGCAAGACACCGAGGCAGACCAGGCGATGAGAGAGTATGTGCGAGTGCGGCCCCAGACTGAGGATGCTCCCGCTGGTCCTAAAAGGCCTAAAAGACATCAGAATCCCTAGAAACATATATTGCCTCTTACAGGGCTACTTCAATGAAAGGAATGCAGTTGTGCTCACCAGCGAGGAGGTGGTGGAGGGCCCAGCCATGTGGAACCTGGTCTTCTCTGAACTGCTAACCCAGCTCAGTGAAGAAGGAGTGTTTGCGATTGCCTATGTCGATGGCCTGGCAGTACTGGTGGAGGCCCAAACTAGGCAAAGAAAGACTTGAACTTGCTGACGGCGCAAGACCTACGCCCTAGCAGTCAAAGGTGGGGGGGGGGGACACCAGAAACTCCACAAGGTTCATGGTCGGGGGTGCGATGATTGAAGCTGCTCCCAAATTAAGGTTTCTGGGCATTACGCTGGACCAGTGCTTGAGTGGGAGAGTACACATTGAGGCACTGGCTACTGATGTGCAGAAACTGGCAAGCAGCATCTGCAGACTCTCAGGATCAGGGTGGAGCACAAAGCTTTGCTCACAGACTGCACTCTATAGAACAGTTTTCCTGCCTATAGTGGTGTATTCTTCCCCTACATGGTGAAGTGACCCAACTTCCCACAGGCTTGCGGGGAGCTGAGGGGACGGATGGGGCAGTGATGACATCTTCTCCGTGCCGCTAGGTGGGGTGCGCTAGCATTGCACGTGCTGAACCTGTCAAATGACCGGACTAAAGCAGAACATGAACATGAAACAAAAGCAGAACAGGAACATGAAACATGAAATCATGCGTGGATGCCCTCAACGCTCCGTCCTGGGCACCGCGATGTGGAATCTTGTTTTCTCCGAGCTGCTAAACCGATTACAGGAGGAAGGAGTATTCGTGGTGGCCTACGTGGACGACCTGGCTGTGGTAGTGGAGGCCCACACCAGGGAGGAGCGGAAGAGTCAAATGGAGGGATGCAGTCAGCTGACCAGGAGCTGGTGTCAACGTGCACGGCTGGAGCTAGCTTAAAGCAAAACGCATGCGCTGGTGGTCAGGGGTGGAGGGGACTCCAGGCATCCCACGAGATTCGTGGTGGGAAACACGAGAGTCGAGGCGGCTGCATCCGTGAGGTACCTCAGTGTCACACTGGACAGCCGCCTCAGTGGCAAGACACATATAGACACTCTAAGGTGTAGCAGTTGGGGGGTAGCATTCGTGGATATTCAGGGGCGGGTGGGGCGCGGGTTTTTCCCACAGGCTCCACTATTATAAAACGGTATTCCTACCGATCGTTGTGTATGCGGCTCCAACATGGTAGAACACTCTGACGATTCAGATGCGCCGGAAAATACTCGCACTACAGAGAGAAGCACTGTTGGCCGTGACCAGAGCCTATAGGACAGCCCCGACCCTGGCAGTGCAAGTGGTGGCGGGGTGCCTGCTGCTCGATATCCTCTTGGATGCACGGGTGGCAGAAGACTCCGTGAGTTGGCCTGCCAGGGTGTGCATCTCAATCAACGATGAGATAGCACAGCAGATTGTGGAGCAGGGCACAACTAAAGAAAAGTGCGAAGCCATAAGAAGATGGGCGATGAGTAGACGGCAGGACAGATGGGACAGTGGGGACAGCAGAAGACTCACGCACGCCTACCTACCAGACATCACTGCTAGGCTCCAAGCCCAGTGGATTGAGCCCTCATACGTCACCACACAGCATCTGACAGCTCATGGGAACTTTAGTGGGAAGCTGCATGGCTTCAGGAGGCGTGATTCCCCTGAATGCCCATGCGGAGATCCTAGTGAGCTTGCTGAACATGTCATAAGAGTATGCCCATTATACAGACGCCAGAGGGCAGAAATGTGCGGTTCCCCAATATATGAAGGCAATTTAGACGAGCTGCTGTCTACCCCTGACCAGCACCACAAATTTGTGAAGTTCTCCCAGCAGTGGCATGAGATCAGAGGTGAAGGAGCAGAGACCGTGCCAACTCATGGCTGTGTGATACCAGCGAGTACGGGGTCTTCTGATTAAGCGGTGGGAGGAAAATTTATCAAAGTACTCGCCACGATAGATTTAGATAGTGATACTAGAATAGTGAAACAACTTGTGATATAGGATTAGAGAACGATTTAGATTAGGAAGTATTTAATGGTGCGAGTGGAATGGATGAGTGATGGGGGGGGGGGGCTGCCGGCCCTGGGGGGGGGGGGGACAGCAAACTTGTAGGTCATTACAATTTTTGCCTTTATTAATTTTTTATGTTCTGCTTTTGTTATTTTCTTTTTCTTAATTTACCTGGGGCTGTTCGGCCTCCGGGCCTTAGAAAGCCCTAACCAAAACCAGCACCTCCACGCGTTCATCCCGGACATGCAATGCATGACCAACGCCGGGGAATCAGAACAGGGGGACCTGCTGTGCACTTATTTGAGCCAGCCACAACTGGTGAGAAACGATTGTAATGGGCCTCTGGCCTGGAAACAATCGAACCACAGAAGTGCACACAGCAGGACAAAAGCAGAAGGCGGAACTGCAGTCTGCAATGGTGGGGTGTACTGGCTGTGTGTTCGCTCACGGACGACGTAAATAACGAACTGCAGGATCTTAACAGCACCGTCCTGATCGCGGCCAGCAGAACATTGAAGAAGGTTATTAAGGGGATAATAGAAGGGCTATTGTGGTGGGACGAAGAGGTGGCGAACCGGAGGAGGGTAACCCAGTGGGGACGCAGGTGAGCAAGGAATGCCTGCCGGCCCGAAGTGAAGCGGGAATTGAGGGCGCTCTTCTACATGGAGAAGAGGAAGCTGAAGAGCTGATAAGGGTAAAGAAGCGGTCGGGTTGGAGGATGTTTGTCCTGGACGACATGATGGAGAGACCATGGGGACTGGCATGCCGCACCATCCGGGAGAAATTAAAACCAGCACGGGCCCTGGTTACACTGGTTTTGGGGGGGCGGAGTGCCGCGGACCCGAAGTAGGCCTGCAGGATGTACCTGTCGCAGGTGTTCCCAGTCGATAACCTGTCAGCGAAACACACCTGCGGAGGCGATCATCAGGGAGGCCACCCAACACACCGGTTGCCTTGGAATGGACCCTACCGGAACTCATGGCAGCTATCGCATCATTTGGGCGAATCAAGGCTCCTGGTTTGGATATGATTGACATGGCCATGATTAAAGAAGCACCAGCCATCTATCACGAGGGACTACTGGCATTGTGCAACACCGCGCTCAGGACGGGAAAATTCCCAACCCTCTGGAAAGTGGCCCTGATCAGGGCACTGGTGAAGTCAGGCGACCGCAATTCCTCAGACTAGAACTCTTTCCACCCGGTCAGCATCTTACCGATGAATGGCAAAGTTCTGGAAAAAATTGTTTTGGCCACAATATCCGAGAACCTGGACTCACTATCCCACCTGCGCCAATTTGGATTGACTAGGGGCCAGAACACAGTCAGCAATCACCACACTGGTGAGCCTTGTCCGTGGTACGGGGCATCCGCATGTCCTGGTGTTATTCTTTGACATTGCGGGTGCCTTCAACTCTGTATGGTGGCCGCTGGCCCATACGAGGTTGAAAGAGTGTTGCTATGGCCCTTCCAAACCCCAGGGCCGGGCACTCGCCAACAGGCGGCTGGGCTAGCTGCAGAAGGATGGGTTCCGTCCCAATGCCCTTATGTTTAGTCAGTTGGGCGCCACTCCTCTGGAAATTCAACTGCTTCACCCTAGTAAGAGGAGGTACTTAGGGGAGGAAGTAATTATAATTCAGAATTGTGAAAAGGCTGTATACTTCTAGGGATGATCACAAGGGATATCGGGGGAGGGGGGGGGGGGGGCCTGATGTACCTAGTCTAACCTAGTCCCTAATCTCTGCGTTCCTAATTGTTATTCGGCTCTTAAGTTTAAGGCGGAGTCGCACAGCGGTGAGGCACAGTGTAGCACCCGGTAAGAGAGGCAGGCAGAAGACAGGAGATTCGGGCGATAGGTATACCAAAGATCCCTAGAAGTAAGTTAAGAAAGAAAATAACTTGGAAAAAAAAGAACGGACTCACTTTACAATTCACAGGAGAAAATTCAAAGCATCATAGACACAACTTCTCACCATACGTGGGATCTTCAATAAATGAAATATACAATCCAATTCCAGTCGCCAGAATAGTTCAAGGTGAAGAAAGTACAGATTGTCTAGTCTCCTGTCCAAAAAGGTACAAAAAAAGACAATCAAACTACTCTACTAGAGAAGAAACGAAATGAAGAAGGGTATGTCTTAACGGAATAACAGACAGTAGATAAAAAAAATAAATATAGTTCACCTATAACTATCGACACAGGTTGCCAGAAGGCAAAACCTAAACTTACACCATGAAACCTGATAGCCTCAAAAATGAAGAGAGTCATATCATGATCTTGCAACAAAGTAATCTTATACTAATGAAGAAAAGAAATTCGAACCACTACACATGAAAAGTAAGTAGATTAGAAATTGTCGTGAGTCCCTTCCGGGAACACTCCTTTAGCTTAAGTTCTCACCAACATCCAAACGCTGAATTTAGTTTCCGTCAATAAACGAATGAGTGGGGAGACAAGCCACAGAACCCAGGGTCCACAACCTGGGGCCCCACCACCAACCCCTAACAGGGGGTTGGAGGGAGAGGCCTCCATTTCCTATAAAACCCTGGATCCTGGGGCTTTAGCTTCATTCGACACTTCCTCTAACTAGCTCTCTCTCTTCTCTCCTCTACCTTGCTCCTCCTCTCTTAAAAGATCCCAGATGATCGGTGGATATCCGCCGCCTGGGCAAAACCTCCTCCTCTAAAAAGATTCTAGATGATCGGTGGATATCCGCCGCCTAGACAACATCTCCTCTCTCAAAAGAACCTAGATGTCGGTGGACTACCGCCGCCTGGGCAAATTCTAACACTCACCTCCATCTCTCCCTAAAAGAACCTAGATGTCGGTGGAATACCGCCGCCTGGGCAAATTCTAACACTCACCTCCATCTCTACCTAAAAGATCGTAGATGTCGGTGGATATCCGCCGCCTGCGCATTTCCTCACGCCACCATGATGAACCAATTTTAAATTCATCACAGTGGTGAACCCGACGTTCACTCAACCTTCCTTTCCTTCCCACCTAATGTGTCAACCCCCAGTCTCAAGTTAAGTTCGGTGTCCCCATTTCAATTTCAAATTCGGTTAATCAGTCAGTTTAAATTTCGCAATTTTTGCCCACCCTCAACCGCTCGGAGATCGCACAGCTCTCACATCCCCGCTCAACCACACACACCTCCGCTCCCAATTATTGCGAATTTCGAATTTGAACTTTTAAAATTTGAGTTTTCAAATTTCACACCTCAGCTATGGACCCGAACTCGCCATCGCCCCCGCTCCTCCGACCAGCCACGCTGCAGCCGCCCGCCGCCCCGACAACAGACGCAGCGGCCACTGCCGATAACCCGTTCTCCACCCTTTCACCGTCCGGCTCCACCTCCTCACAGGCGCCCAACGCCGCCACCACCGCCGCCGCCGCCGCCGACGTCATGACGCCCTCTGCGTCATTTCCCCTGTCACTTCCCCCCTTCTATTCTCACGATCCTGCTCTATGGTTTTTCAGGTGGACGCTGCGTTTTCAGCCGCCAACATCCGCAGTCAAAAAACCCGCTACTCAAGGATCATATCCCTACTCCCATACGACATCCTCCTTCAGACGTCGGACATCTCCCCCGACGCCGCCGCTGCGTACGACGACCTCCGCAGCCGCCTCATAACCCTCTACCAACCGTCAAAAATCGCACGAGTCGCCGCGCTCTCGCAGCCACAGCACCTCGGCGACCTCAAGCCCTCCCACCTCTACCGCCGTCTGCGTCACCAACTGCAGGGGATCATGACGACCGACATCGCGCGGACCTTCTGGCTGCGCGCTCTTCCCCACCCCATACAGATGGCGCTCGCCAGCCACCTAGGATGAACCCCTGCTTCGCCTCGCCGACACCGTCCACGACCTCGCCGCAGCCGCCAGCGTCAACGAGGTCCGCACACCCCGCACCTCAACACCACGACGAGACCGCACGACGTCACAGGAACGCAGCCGGCCTCCCTCCCTCGACAGGCGCCGACCCCTCTCCATCGAGCGCTGCCGCACCCCCTCCACCGACCGCCGACGCCAGCTTTCACCCGAGCGCCGCCCCACCCCTCCTCGGGAACAACGTAGGGGAAGATCGCCGGCCGCTGCGACCCCCTCCACCACACCTCGCCCCTCCAAGACGGCGTACCTCCCCGCGGACCCCCCCCCCCCCACCGGTGTTTCTACCATGTAAACTTCGGTGGGGAGGCCCACAAATGCCAACCCCCCTGCTCCTTCCCCTCCGGGCAGGGAAACGCAGACGCCCGCCGGTAAACCCGGCGGGCCCCCCTCCTCGCCAACACGGGGGGGACCACCACCCTTCCCCCCCAGCCCGCATCAACTCCACCACCGCCACCAAGGCCTCCTACCCCTCCTATGCCGCCGCCACGGCCGCCAACCTACCACCAGCAACTCGCTGCGCCACAAACCCCCTTCCCCGAACACACAACGTTCCCCCACCCAGGAACGGCACCCCCTCCACCTCCCCCACGGCCGCGCCTCCCTGCGCCGCCACCAACCCCCGTCCCCGAACACACACCGTTCCCCCACCCAGGAACGGCACCCCCTCCACCTCCCCCATGGCCGCACCTCCCTGCGCCGCCACCAAACTTCCCCGGCCCCTCACCGTTCCCCTGCCAGGGAACGGCCCCCTCCCGGCCGCCTCCACGGCCGCCAACCCCACAACCGCGCCTCGCTGCGCCACCCTCTCCCAACCACCAACCGTTCCCCCACCACGGACCAGCCACACCCCGCCCCCACTGCCGCAATCTTACACAACGCCCTCCCCACCCATCAACGTCTTTTCCTCCGATGTAAGAAAACCAATGTTCCCTTCCTCATCGACACAGGGGCGGCGCTCTCCATATTTCCAAACAACATCCTCCGTCGTCAGGCGCGCTGTTATCGCCAGCTTCTCTACGCCGCCAACGGTACCACCATCCCCTCGTACGGGACGTACCGCTCATCAATTTACATGAGCGGACTCGCGTACGAGTGGGAATTTACCGTGGCGGACGTGGAGAAGGCGATCCTTGAGGCCGATTTCCTGGCATATTTCGGCCTCCAGGTCGACGTCAAAAACGCGCGCCTGATAGACCCCTCCACCAACAAACCTATCCCCGGCTTTATACATGCGATAAATCAACCCCCATCTAAATTCGAAACCCTCCTCCGTCAATACCGCCCCCAGCGCCGCCCCTCCGCCCACATATCCACCATACAGCACTGGACCCCCCATCACAGCCAAAGCCCGCCGCCTCCACCCCCTACAACTTTCTCAAGCCCGCCAACATTTTAACCAGCTAATCGCCGACGGCATCATCCGCCCCTCCAAATCCCCTTGGGCTTCCCCCCTGCACATAGTGCAAAAGCCCAACGGGGATATCCGCCCCTGCGGCGACTACCGCCGCCTCAACGCCAAAACAACGCCCGACCTCTACAACGTCCCCCACCTCCGCGACTTTTCCTCACACCTACACGGCACACACATCTTCTCCACCCTCGACATATCAAGAGCCTTCCACCACATCAACATCCACCCCCCAGACGTCCCAAAAACCGCTATTATAACCCCCTTCGGCCTGTTCGAATACGTAAAAATGGGATTTGGCCTTAGGAACGCTGCCCAAACGTGGCAGCGTTACATGGACAACATCTTACGTGGACTACCGTTCGTCTTTTGCTTTTTGGACGACGTACTGGTAGCATCCCGCAGCCCCGACGAACACCTCGACCACCTACGCCAAATCCTAGACATCTTCGCCACCGAGGGGCTACAGATCAACGCGGAGAAGTGTGTGCTCGCCCAACCCTCAGTCCGCTGCCTCGGCCACCTCGTCTCCTCCGAGGGAATCAAGCCCTTACCCGACAAAGTCCACGCCATCAGCGATTTTCCTCAGCCCCGCACCGTCACGGAACTCCGCCGTTTTTTGGGTATGCTGAACTTTTACCGTAGACACATAAAACACTCAGCACAACACCAACAACCACTCATACACGCCATCCCACAACCAGCCAAAAAACATGACAACCGCCCCATCCCTTGGTCCCCCGAACTTACTAAAGCCTTTCAAACCAGTAAGCAGGACCTGGTCGACGGCGCTCTATTGGCCCACCCCGACCCCCACGCCACCCTTTCCATCACCACCGATGCTTCCGATTGGGCCATCGGGGCAGTGCTCCACCAGCACACCGGCGCAAACCCCCAACCCCTCGGCTTTTTCTCCAAAACCCTTTCACCCACCCAAAAAAACTACTCCACGTTCGACAGAGAGCTCCTCGCCATCCACGAAGCCATAAAGCACTTTCGTGACTTCGTGGAGGGCAGGCAGTTCACCCACGCCCTCCTCCAAAGCCGCAAATCCGCCTCGCCTCGTCGCCTCCGGCAGCTCGAATTCATCGGCCAATTTACGTCCGATATTCGATATTTGCCGGGGGCTGACAACTGCGTGGCAGACGCGCTCTCCCGCCCCACCCCCGCGCCGGTGGCGGAGCTACTGCCCTTCCCTTCCCCACAAATCCTCAAATCCCACCAACAACCCGACTCCGACCCAACCCTATCCAACCTCATCTCCGCCTCCAAACTCCAACAGCTGCCGCCCCTTGAGCTCTGGTGTGACGTAACGGCCGACTCACCGCGCCCTTACGTCCCACCCGACCTCAGGCGGCAGCTCTTCCTCCACTAACACTCCCTTCACCACCCCGGCATCCGGGCCAGCCGGGACCTAGTAAAAACACGGTACTTCTGGCCCCATATGAACACGGATATCCGTAACTGGGTTCTAGGGTGCCAGAAGTGCCAAACTTACAAGGTCTCGGCACACCCCCACGTCACTCCTCAAGCCATTCCCGACTCCCTCCCGTGGGAACATGTCCACCTCGATCTGGTCGGCCCCCTTCCCCCCTCCGAGGGGAAGAAATACTGCCTCACAATGATCGACCGTGCCACCAACTGGGTTGAATGCATCCCGCCCACATCACCGCGGACGCCGTCGCAGCGGCTTTCCTCAACCAATGGGTTAGCCGTTACGGTTGTCCGCGAACAATCACGGTCGATCAAGGGAGGCAGTTTGAGTCCGCCCACTTTACAGATCTCCTCCGTTCCCTCGGGATCCAAAAAATCCGCACCACTCCCTATCACCCCCAATCCAACGGGAAAATAGAGCGGTGGCACTCGGTCCTGAAACAGGCCATTTCAACATCAGCCACATCCCCCTCTTGGACTAAAACTCTCCCCTATGTATTACTCAGTCTTCGCACTTCCGCCCGTCCTTCAGACAACACAAGTCCCGCACAACACGCTTTTAAAGATCCCCTCCGTTTACCAGCCAACATTTTCACTCCACACAACACACCGTCAATTAACAGGGAACCGCTACATACCTCAACACCAACAAACGACACCACTTACCCCAAAAGATTTTACACCGCCACTCACATGTACTTGAAAGAGCCCGGCATGCATAAAACTTTTCAACCCCTTTATGCCGGGCCCTTTCAAGTCATCCGCTCAACACAGTCCACCGCTACCCTGTTAATTGACGGAAAACCCCACACCGTCCCGTTAGCCAGGTGCAAGCCCGCACCTGTGCTACCTCAACCTCACACCGCTATCAGTCTCCCACCGTCCGTTCCCGATGTCGCATCGCAGCTCACCCCAACCATCACCTCCGTCGCCGTTTCCGGATTTCGATTCGGATCCGGAAATGGCGGCCATTCTCCGGGACGTTTTTGTCCCGGACCCGCTATCCCCCCTACCCCCCTCGCCCGGGCCCACTTCACCGCTTCCTTTTCTTCCGCCAAGGATCACCGGATTACCTCCCCGGCCCCGGCGGTGGAAGTACCCCCAGTGGCGAATTCTGCGCGAATTTCGCGCAGCCCAAGCCACTGGGGTACACCCCCCCTACACCCCCACCGACCCACTCATGTCCTCCATCCTCCACGAGTTCCGCCTCGCGGAACTCATGCCCCCCCCAGCCCCACTTCAAATCATCCCCCCAGCCCAACAACAAACCCCCAACCTGACCCCAAAATTCAACCCTCCCAAAATCGACTTCGGCCCACCACCTCCAAATTTCAACCCCCCCAAAATCGATTTTGGCCCCCCGCCCCCCGAATTCCGCAAACCCCAACCACCCCCCACCCCACCACCACCGCCGGGGATATCCATAATAGTCCCCGTCGGGACGAAACGGCCCGGGCGACGGAACGGACGGAGGGAGCGTCCTCCACACTCCCACGTCCCGGCGGCCCCATAACCCCGCCCGGCTACGAGCAATCGTGGCGGGGCCTGGAGGCGGCGGAACGCTGTTTGTGTCCAAATACTACCACACACAGCGTGCCGCCCCTCGCGGCCCCACCACGGCCGCCCCATCTTCGCAACCACACACACACACCCTACACACCACACCCACACCCTTCCACTCCCACACCAAACCCATACCCAAAGAACGGCGGACTCCTGCGGTTCCTAAATTGTACCCCAACCCACCTACCCACCTACCACGACCGAAATTGTAAATAACCCACCTGTATATAACCCCAATGTAAACCACTGTAGATTAAGCCTCAATGTCTATATATAATCAACAACTGTACATATTCTTCCTAATCACTAGCATATTCTTATATTCAACAACTGTACATATTCTCACTATATCTCATCTGTACATACTCTTACTATATCACATCTGTACATATTCTTACTATATCACATTCAACAACTGTACATATCCTTACTATAAATATTGTTAGTTTTAAGAACACTACGGCGCCTCCCGCCTCAATTATGTTTGCCGTGGCCCTCAGCCCCTGTACCTTTCGCCTTCCGCCCCATTTATGTTTGCCCTAGCCCTCAGCTCCTGTCACCTTGCGCCTTCAGCCCCCCAATTTCTATTTTCTTCGGCCTTCAGCCCTACTCATGTTTGCTTTGGCCCTCAGCCCTGTCCACTTGCGCCTTCAGCTCCACGAATCTTGGTTCAAACTGGGGGGACCTCTGTCGTGAGTCCCTCCCGGGAACACTCCTTTAGCTTAAGTTCTCACCATCATCCAAACGCTGAATTTAGTTTCCGTCAATAAACGAATGAGTGGGGAGACAAGCCACAGAACCCAGGGTACACAACCTGGGGCCCCACCACCAACCCCTAACAGGGGGTTGGAGGGAGAGGCCTCCATTTCCTATAAAACCCTGGATCCTGGGGCTTTAGCTTCATTCGACACTTCCTCTAACTAGCTCTCTCTCTTCTCTCCTCTACCTTGCTCCTCCTCTCTTAAAAGATCCCAGATGATCGGTGGATTCCGCCGCCTGGGCAAAACCTCCTCCTCTAAAAAGATTCTAGATGATCGGTGGATATCCGCCGCCTAGACAACATCTCCTCTCTCAAAAGAACCTAGATGTCGGTGGACTACCGCCGCCTGGGCAAATTCTAACACTCACCTCCATCTCTACCTAAAAGATCGTAGATGTCGGTGGATATCCGCCGCCTGCGCATTTCCTCACGCCACCGTGATGAACCAATTTTAAATTCATCACAGAAATAAATACCTACAACCTACAGTTCGAGGTATTGAGTACCTAACTACCGAAGGTGGGATGGCGGGGAGGAGTGGATAGGAGGTGGGTGGGTGAAGCATCAACAGACAACTGACACTTGTTTGCTGAACCCAATACTTCTATCACTTTGGCTGCCTGCCGATCCTTATCGCTGCAGCTCTCGATAAAACGACCTTCCCTACGAACGACCTTCCCCGGCCAACTGCGAGCATTATGCGAAAAACCTCATAAAAATCCGCCAAGACGTTTTTCCGTGATTCGAACAGAATCATCAATTTATAGTGTAGATTGCAGAAATTGGTTGTTCATTTAGGTATTGTTTCCTTAGGTATGTGCAGCCATTGAAATGTGCATGAAAAATAATATAAATTGGAGGGAAAAAGGGTTATTTTCTTCAAGTAATTTAATTTCGCTTGCTTTCTCTGCTCGAAGGGCGGGCATTATAAAAAATAATGTGTTGGTCATCAGACTAAATTTGGGTTGCTTAGAAGACCGAGAGACTTGTTTTCACCATCCTTACTGTCCATTGCTTTCTGCTTTGTGAACTTGAAATTCGAGAGTATAAATATCTCATTTTGCATTCCAGTTTCTCATGAATAGTGTTTTGCTGACCTGGTTTTCGTCCGAATTATTTTGTAGTGTTACCGATAAAATCCTTATTGGTTTTGCATTCGTTATCGACTACTATTTCATAAAATTCGAAGCATTGTTATTTCAGAATTAGATACAAGTAGGCACCTACCTATCTTTTAGCTGTGTGCTCCTTTTGGTTTATGAAGTAATGAATGAATAATACACCTATGTATTCGCTCAGAAAAGGAAAGTTTTGGAACACCCCCCCCCCCCCCCCTCAAAATTTTTTTCTTTTACGTTTCAAGGTGCGTAGATTCCACAAATGAATGAATAAATAAATCTTTATTGTGCGCAAGGTTTTACAGTCTATATATGAAGCTCGTATGAATAACATGAACGCAGGGTCCGTCCTCCGTATCATGCACACCTACCTTTATTTTCGGCCTGAAAAAATAAAAATAAAAATCGTTCTTTTGCACACAGTCTCCATTTGGGCCCTAGTTGTGTCCAGAAACTTAGCAGCCAGGTCGGAATATACCCAGGGGGTTTTTTAAGACGAGAAGACCGAGTATGAACCTGATTTTGACCAAGGAGTGAAGAACTTTGGTTGTAACGAAGGTTCAGCTCCCAATATTCATTTTCTATGGGTCACCATAAATTTGTATAGTAACACTAAGTAGTATCAACAGGTGAATCAAGACAATTGAATGGCACTATCAATGATCAAAGATGATTTTAAAAAACAGGAGCCTAATTCGTGTTTTTGAGAAGCAATAAATGAACAGCCAAAATGTCTGTAGTTATGTCCAATAGAATAATAAACCCATTTGACAAGGACTTTGCAGCGTTCTTCCCCCCCAAGTCAAAAACCTGGGAAATTGTCTGAAATCACCATAAATTTGTATAAACACTAAGTAGTATCAACAGGTGAATCAAGAAAATTGAATGGCACTATCAATGATCAAAGATAATTTGTCAAAAATAGGAGCCTAATTCGAGTTTTTGGGGGCCAAAATTGGTAGAAACCATCAAAAATAGCTATTGCAATTATTGCACATGAAAGAAACAGTAAGTGAACAGCCCACATTTCTGTAGGTAGCCCAATAGACAGTAATAAACCCATTTTACAAGGACTTGGCAGCGGATTTTTATGGTTGTAGGTAGCCTACCTACGTACTTGGTAACAAAAGTGAGGCTATCTCATAGTTCGTGAGTTCGCCACTCGGAGCATTGCTTCTGGCTGTGTCTCCACCTTCACTTCAGATTATAACCCAATGTGGATAATCACGTTACTTCTACATTTACAACAAATGATTGTGGAATTCCGTCCTCAATTTCCGTGGGAATTCTAATTTTGTACACGGGAATTCTAATTTTGTTCGCGTTCCATTTATTTTACCGATCTCCGAGTGATATAGAGCTAATTGTTTAGTTTAATATGAATGTCTCAATCATGGAAACCAGTTTGGACTTGAAAGAACTCGACTCTCCGGACAACAAAGAGTTCGTCACTTACCTCGGCTGTGAGATCGACGATTTCCTCAAAAGCTACGGTAACAGCAATACCATCATGTTATTTCCTCCGTTCAATAGTTACAAAAGACTTCTAACTAATCATCTCGTCGATTCGAGTTATTCCAACTGTGGCCTGAGCACTTTCAGCATCGGGGAGGAGCCCAGACGAAGGACTGTCCTCTGTTTGGGGTCTTTGAGGAAAGGAGTTTTGGAAGACGACGCCAGTGAGTCCAGGACGCAAAAAAGTCGTCCGAGAAGTAAACCTAGTTTAGCTGACACCTGCACGAAGGCAACCAGAGGCAAACTTCCTGCGGACTTTGTATCATAACAGTGTGCAGTCCCGTGGAACATCTACATGCTCCTGCGGGATTACTTCTGCGACAGAAGGGCCATCATGGAGACGGGCACAGCAGAGCAGTTGGTGAAGGTGACAAGGGGCTGTCCACAGAGATCGGTGCTGGGAGCAGCCATATGGAACTTGGTGTTCTCTGGCCTGCTGACACAGTTTGCCGCTAAGGGTGGGGGGGGGGGGGGGTTGAGACCAGTGGCCTATGTCGACGACCTTGCTGTCGTTATCGCAGGACAAACTAGGGCTTCAGTGGTTGAGGAGGAGAGAAAACTGTGCGCAGTTTGTGGACCGATGATGTAGAAGCACCAGCCTGGAGCTGGCAGCAGGCAAGACACAGGTTGTGGTGTTCAGTGGAGAGGGTGACCGAAGCACCCTACGCATGTCAGAGTTGGGGACGCGCGCGTGAGAGCAACCAGCAGTGCACACTACCTGGGAGTCACGCTGAACAAAGGCCTGATGGCAGGGGACCGTATAGAGTCGCTAATAGGCCTCCTAACAAGGATCACGGGAGGAATGAGGGGCCTAGCAGGCCTCGGATGGGGTGTGCCCTACAGCGATAAAATGATATTCTACAAAACGGTGTTCCTCCCCACAGTGATGTACGCGGCCTGCACATGGTGGCACAAGCCCACGAAGGCGATGCGAGACAACATGCGGACAATGCAGCGGGCGGCTACAAGATCATATTGCAGAGTTTCACCCGAAGCGCTGCAGGTCATAGCAGGCTGCGTCCCCCTTGATCTGGTGCTAGATGCCCGTGTTGCCTACACTGCCCTCAACTGGCCAAGGAGGACATGGGTGGAGGTGTGCCCAGGTCTAAATCTGATCCTCATCCGTGACGGGACGGAGGCTGAGAAAGTGGAGAAGATAGAGGAATGGCTCTTGGACAGGTGGCAGGAAGGGTGGGATGCTGTGGACAAGGGCAGATTGACCTACCAGTTCTTCCCAGATGTCAGACAACGACGCTCATTGCCATTCGTAGCCCCAGGCTATGAGGTCACCCAACTGCTGACCGGACATGGTAATTTTAGCACTAAGCTGAACTTTTTTAGACACAGAGGGGACCCATGATGTCCATGTGGGGCCGAGGAGGAAACGTCCGAGCATGTGATCAGGCACTGCCCCCTGTATGAGGATTTGAGAACAGAGATTTTGGGGAGCCAGTGGTATGACGGCCCCCTCACAGTGCTTGTTAGCAGTAACCAGGGTTACACCCAGTTTGTGGGATTCTGCAAAGAATGGGCCAGGAGAAAGGCAGTGGTGTAGGTATGGCTGAAGTGGAGCGATGAACTGAAGTGAACAATAGCTTAGGAATAGTTAGATTAGAGGACTGGGCTTTAGAAGGGGATGAGAGGGAATATTTATAATAGTACCTCTCTCCCCCAGTATGTATGTGGTTTTTTGTGTCTAGTTTGTATGATGGTGATATTAGATTAAGGAATAGTAACGGACTGCGATAATAGGTGAGGTTAAGTATACGATTAGTGTTAACTGTGATAGTAGGTTAATTTGTGTGAGTTCCTGGTCGTTTGGGTTTTGGGGGCCCTATTGGTCCCTGGGGGGGGGGGGGGGGGGAGCAAACCAATAGCACAGGGTCAAACCAATCCCTGGGAGCACAGATCTCCAACGTTTCCTTATCAACCCACATCACCTCCCGTATTTCATAAGATAATGGTCGATTGCCGTTCTACTGCTTCAAAAAACAACTTTCTCTCCCGTATACCCGCCCTTTGATAATAATGAATCCCACCAGCTTTATTTGTGGTTGAGCATTGCAATGCAAATGCAAATTGCTGTACAGGTGGGAAGTAGAACAGCTAGTTTCGATTTTAACAGTTAGGGTCTTGGCCAGAGAGGAGTTCAGGAAGAAGGGACTACACAGGACTTGGGAGACTAACACCACAGACCGTCTACATATACCTAATACGAAGGTGACAGTAAGAGAGAACAGAGGTCACGGGTGTGTAGCAGGAGCGTTTGACCACACATGTGTGAGCTTGTCACATGCGAAGAAATACCGGGCTATAGTCATAGGTTGTTGGAATTCGATGTCAGAGCTGGCAATAGGCTTAGAATTTGGGATATACAATGCTCACAACGTAGAGACCGTTGACAGGGTCCAGAGATACCTGAAGAGTTCTGGATACGACTAGATATATAAGTCCATACTGGAGGACCCTCAGCTTCTGGGAAAGACTCTATGGATATCTGCTAGACGTAAATGAAGACGAGTTCAAGCAAGAGATAGCAGACTGGTTGCTTAACGACAGGTGTATGGGGGGCAGTTTAGGATTGGAACTATTTAGCGGATTGTTATATGAAGAGGTCAAAGGCATGCTGGAGAACGAGTTTAAGAAACCCACCCATTACTTGACTTTAGCCAGGCGGACCAAATCGTGTCAATGGACACGGGGAAGAGCTGGAGATAACCCGAATATTCTGGTCAACATCAACGACAGACCCAGTAAAACCCGACGGAGGAAGGCCTTGGAGGGAGTGTTACATTCAGATGAAGAGATAAAGGTGAATATGAAGTGTGTAACACCAGAACGTTTGTATGTATTCCAAAAAATAGAGCATAAGTAGTAAGGTAAGACTAGTAGTGAAGACCTCCAATGAGAACAATCATAGATGGGACTTCCTTTGTGACTTCGCAGAGGGTGGTCTCAGTAGGTTCAGTTATTCCAGCGTCTTTTCTGGGGCCAGGGGACAGGAGGTGATGGATCGCGAGCTCCTTTCATAATGCTTAAGGAGGACTTTCAAACTGCCCCTGGACCATTCTCATTTTGACCATCATGTAACCAAATCCATGGTGAAAGCAGTACTCCTAGCTGTGTTCGAGGTGATCGAATCCTTACTACCTGATAATTTAAAGACTGATTGGGTTGAGGTGTGGTCTTGCGGATGGGAATCGATATCTGGGGAGGTCATGGTGGAGTACAAAGGCTACGCTGAGGGTGTTTGGAAGGGAGGACTACCGAGCGGATTAAGGATAACGGCTTTAATGGGGCTATTGCTCAACATAGGCTCACTTCTGGTAATGAGGCGTATGTTAGCTAGCATAAAAAGAAGGTTCCAGATATTCAAGATGTATGCACAAGGAGATGACGTTGCGCTGGAGGTCGATAGCTATGACACCACTTATTAAATCATGAACATAATGAAAGCCATGGGTTATGATATTCATCCCTCAAAAACCTTCTTAAGCCGGGAAAGAACTGAGTTCCTGCAGCGGAGCTTTGAACCAAGGATGATGACTGGGTATATCCCCCGGACAATATTGGGACTAATGTTCAGACATCCATTGTATATGCCCACCGCCTGCCGTGCCCAACGTATGATAGAGAGATTTGCCAGTTGGCACCTGTGTTGTGTAAGAGGTGCAGACCCGACAAGAGTAGCAGAACTGTATTTATGGGAAGGAAGGAGAGTCGGAGTTGCCGAACAATTTCTGGTCTCATTTGCGCTGACGCCCAGAGCTTATGGGGGCCTAGGAGTGGACAAGCGATCGCGGATGTTTGGTGTGTTGATTAAGAGGTGGAATGGATTGTGGGTCTCGCTAAAGGTGCGGAAGCAGGGAAAGAAATTGGGGCTACCCCTCGGACATTGGATACACAGGATGAATAGATGTAGTAAATACCTGTTGGCAAATATCCATAGGACGGACCTGTTAGCACAAATGTTAACGTCGTGGGGTTATGCTGAAAGTGCCGTAAATGAATCCATCACAGCAGAATATCAATTCTTCCCACCCAGGAGCCCGAGCTATGAACCACCAGGGCCCCGTTCAATAAAACTACAATTCACAATTTACAGGGATATTTTTTAACAAATGTTAAAAATGGGAGGTACAAGCGTTCATCGAAACTACAATTGTGGACTTGTAAGTGCAGGTGAATTTTAACAATTCTACAGGTAGATTTCGCCTGTTCTACAGGCGTTCATCAAATTTCTAACAAGTTTACAAATGTACAATTGTAAAAACGGACTACAATTTAACATAGCTCCATTCTCCTGTTAAAAGCTAACAAGTGAGCCTGCAATCGCGATTAGTCCGAGTTGCTGTTGTTTTTGTCCCCGTTTTATTCATTTATTTGTGTCATGATGTGGGATACTTCATCCGATGAGGAAACTGTAGTTGTGAGGAGGCGTCGACGTCGCATTTTCCGACCACGTATTAATACAAATTTTCAGCAACTCGACCTTACCTTCTCTCTTATTCATTTCAAAACGATGTATAAGTAAAAATTGAATAGGTAACAACACAAAACTTCGACTAGACTAGACGTTCGAACGTTCGATGGACGACGGTCGCCGAATCCGAACATAACCTGTAACCTCCAAGGGAAGGATACATTGTAACTTTCGCCTGTACAACTGTACACTTGTTGAATTGTATAACAATGTTTTATAAAACGCCTGTACTTGTCTACTTGTTATTACAGGCCCGTAAAACTACAGGACTTGTTTAATTGTTTACTTGTAGTTGTAGTTTGATGAAAAACGCTTGTACTTGTACACTTGGCATTACAGGTCCCTGTACTTGTGAAATTGTTAAATTGTAGTTGTAGTTTTATTGAACGGGGCCCAGGGCTACTCTTGGCCCCGGATCCGGAGGAGATATGGGATATGACGCACGTACCCAACAATTTTCATCAGCAGGTCAAACAGCTGGACCTCGAGAACAATGACCTATCACATATCAAGCCAGAGTGGAGAGATTTTGTCACTAAACAGAGAAAGAGAGACCATACATTTCCCAGTTGATACAGAGGAGTACACCTACGTGTGTCTGTCGGTGTATGCCCTATCATCACACCTGAGGGCAAGTGGTGGTATAACGGTTGCCGGAGATCCTAAGGTGTGGCCACTGGCATCAGATGACGTGGCCCTTATCGTGTTGAATGACAGAATGAGTTCGCACAGTGCCGCCATAGCAACTTGGATGGTCTCTCACTTCAAGTACCCGTTGTTAGAGTCATATGATGTGTTTAAACAGGTTGCACATGGAGGTCTGAATAATAACGAAGAAAGGGAGCCGATCGTTAGTAAAGTTCTGTTCCAGAAGAATGCAACACTGGTCACAATACCGGACGTAAAAACAAAAATAGTGTTTGTACTTACAGACTTGACCTCAGGGCCTGATGTACCTAGTCTAACCTAGTCCCTAATCTCTGGGTTCCTAATTGTTATTCGGCTCTTAAGTTTAAGGCGGAGTCGCACAGCGTAGCACCCGGTAAGAGAGGCAGGCAGAAGACAGGAGATTCGGGCGATAGGTATAACAAAGATCCCTAGAAGTAAGTTAAGAAAGAAAATAACTTGGAAAAAAAAGAACGGACTCACTTTACAATTCACAGGAGAAAATTCAAAGCATCATAGACACAACTCCTCACCATACGTGGGATCTTCAATAAATGAAATATACAATCCAATTCCAGTCGCCAGAATAATTCAAGGTGAAGAAAGTACAGATTGTCTAGTCTCCTGTCCAAAAAGGTACAAAAAAAGACAATCAAACTACTCTCTAGAGAAGAAACGAAATGAAGAAGGGTATGTCTTACCGGAATAACAGACAGCAGATAAAAAAAGATATATAGTTCACCTATAACTATCGACACAGGTTGCCAGAAGGCAAAACCGAAACTTACACCATGAAACCTGATAGCCTCAAAAATGAAGAGAGTCATATCATGATCTTGCAACAAAGTAATCTTATACTAATAAAGAAAAGAAATTCGAACCACTACACATGAAAAGTAGATTAGAAATAAATACCTACAACCTACAGTTCGAGGTATTGATAGGAGGTGGGTGAAGCATCAACAGACGACAGACACTTGTTCGCTGAACCCAATACTTCTATCACTTTGGCTGCCTGCCGATCCTTATCGCTGCAGCTCTCGATAAAACGATATTCGTTAAGAACGACCTTCCCCGGCCAACTGCGAGCATTATGCGAAAAACTCATAAAAATCCGCCAAGCGGTTTTTCCCTGATTCGAAAAGAATCATCAATTTATAGTGTAGATTGAAGAAATTGGTTGTTCATTTAGGTATTGTTTCCTTAGGTATGTGCAGTCATTGAATGTGCATGAAAAATAATATAAATTGGAGGGAAAAAGGGTTATTTTCTTCAAGTACTTCAATTTCGGTTGTAACGAAGGTTCAGCTCCCAATATTCATCTTGTATGGGTCACCATAAATCACCATAAATTTGTATAGTAACACTAAGTAGTATCAACAGGTGAATCAAGAAAATTGAATGGCACTATCAATGATCAAAGATAATTTGTCAAAAATAGGAGCCTAATTCGAGTTTTTGGGGGCCAAAATTGGTAGAAACCATCAAAAATAGCTATTGCAATTATTGCACATGAAAGAAACAGTAAGTGAACAGCCCACATTTCTGTAGGTAGCCCAATAGACAGTAATAAACCCATTTTACAAGGACTTGGCAGCGGATTTTTATGGTTGTAGGTAGCCTACCTACGTACTTGGTAGTAAAAGTGAGGCTTTCTCATAGTTCGTGAGTTCGCCACTCGGAGCATTGCTTCTCGCTGCGTCTCGACCTTCACTTCAGATTATAACCCCATGTCGATAATCACGTGACTTCTACATTTACAACAAATGATTGTGGAATTCCGTCCTCAATTTCCGTGGGAATTCTAATTTTGTACACGGGAATTCTAATTTTGTTCGCGTTCCATTTATTTTACCGATCTCCGAGTGATATAGAGCTAATTGTTTAGTTTGTTATGAATGTCTCAATCATGGAAACCAGTTTGGACTTGGATGAACTCGACTCTCCGGACAACAAAGAGTTCGTCACTTACCTCGGCCGTGAGATTGACGATTTCCTCAAAAGCTACGGTAACAGCAATACCATCATGTTATTTCCTCCGTTCAATAGTTACAAAAGACTTCTAACTCATCATCTCGTCGATTCGAGTTATTCCAACTGTGGCCTGAGCACTTTCAGCATCGGGGAGGAGCCCAGACGAAGGACTGTCGTCTGTTTGGGGACTTCGAGGAAAGGAGTTTTGGAAGACGACGCCAGTGAGTCCAGGACGCAAAAAAGTCGTCCGAGAAGTAAACCTAGTTTAGATGACACCTGCACGAAGGCAACCAGAGGCAAACTTCCTGCGGACTTCGTATCGTAACAGTGTGCAGTCCCGTGGAACATCTACATGCTCCTGCGACAGAAGGGCCATCATGGAGACGGGCACAGCAGAGCAGTCGGTGAAGGTGACAAGGGGCTGTCCACAGAGATCGGTGCTGGGAGCAGCCATATGGAACTTGGTGTTCTCTGACCTGCTGACACAGTTTGCCACAAGGGGGGGGGGGGGGGGAGACCAGTGGCCTATGTCGACGACCTTGCTGTCGTTATCGCAGGACAAGCTAGGGCTTCAGTGGTTGAGGAGGAGAGTAAACTGTGCGCAGTTTGTGGACCGATGATGTAGAAGCACCCGCCTGGAGCTGGCAGCAGGCAAGACACAGGTTGTGGTGTTCACTGGAGAGGGTGACCGAAGCACCCTAAGCATGTCAGAGTTGGGGACGCGCGCGTGAGAGCAACCAGCAGTGCACACTACCTGGGAGTCACGCTGAACAAAGGCCTGATGGCAGGGGACCGTAAAGAGTCGCTAATAGGCCACACAACAAGGATCACGGGAGGAATGAGGGGCCTAGCAGGCCTCGGATGGGGTGTGCCCTACAGCGATAAAATGATATTCTACAAAACGGTGTTCCTCCCCACAGTGATGTAGGCGGCCTGCAGATGGTGGCACAAGCCCATGAAGGCGATGCGAGACAACATGCGGACAATGCAGCGGGCGGCTTTGATGGCGGCTACAAGATCATATCGCAGAGTTTCACCCGAAGCGCTGCAGGTCATAGCAGGCTGCGCCCCCCTTGATCTGGTGCTAGATGCCCGTGTTGCCTACACTGCCCTCAAGTGGCCAGGGAGGACATGGGTGGAGGTGTGCCCAGGTCTAAATCTGATCCTCATCCGTGACGGGATGGAGGCTGAGAAAGTGGAGAAGATAGAGGAATGGCTCATGGACAGGTGGCAGGAAGGGTGGGATGCTGCGGACAAGGGCAGATTGACCTACCAGTTTTTCCCAGATGTCAGACAACGACGCTCATTGCCATTCGTAGCCCCAGGCTATGAGGACGCCCAACTGCTGACCGGACATGGTAATTTTAGCACTAAGCTGAACTTTTTTAGGCACAGAGGGGACCCAAGATGTCCATGTGGGGCAGAGGAGGAAACGTCCGAGCATGTGATCAGGCACTGCCCCCTGTATGACGATTTGAGAATAGAGTTTTTGGGGAGCCAGCGGTACCACAGTGCTTGTTGGCAGTAACCAGGGTTACACCCAGTTTGTGGGATTCTGCAAAGAATGGGCCAGGAGAAGGGCAGTGGTGTAGGTATGGCTGAAGTGGAGCGATGAACTGAAGTGAACAATAGCTTAGGAATAGTAAGATTAGAGGACTGGGCTTTAGAAGGGGATGAGAGGGAATATTTATAAAAGTACCTCTCTCCCCCAGTATGTATGTGGTTTTTTGTGTCTAGTTTGTATGATGGTGACATTAGATTAAGGAATAGTAACGGACTGTGGTAATAGGTGAGGTTAAGTATAGGATTAGTGTTAACTGTGATAGTAGGTTACTTTGTGTGAGTTCGTGTTCGTGTGGGTGTTGGGGGCCCTATCGGTCCCTGGGGGGAGGGGAAGCAAACCAATAGCACAGGGTCAAACCAATCCCTGGGAGCACAGATCTCCAACGTTCCATATATGTTAGTGGCTTCCTTGTCAACCCACTTCACCTCCCGTATTTCATAAGATAATGGTCGATTGCCGTTGTACTGCTTCAAGAAACAGCTTTCTCTCCCGTATACCCGCCCTTCGATAATAATGAATCCCACCAGCTTTATTTGTGGTTGAGCATTGCAGTCATGCTAAGCCTCATCATTTTCTTTTTGTTTATTTTAAGGGCTGTAGGCCCTTCTGGACACAGGAACACCCAATGATAGCAGGAAGCCCTAAGAAGCAGGAACCAGAAGGGCCATCCTAGGAAGGGTGTGCTCGAGGGTGCCTGTGGGGTTTTCCCCAGCCCTACTGGCTAGTATGAATGTGTTTGTGATTTGATGTGACTGTATTATTTATGTATTTATTTAGTTATTATTTATGTGACTGTATTAGTGAATGGGCATACAATGCAGGGCAACCGAGTGTGATTGTTACACTGTGATACTAGGTTTAATGGGTGGGGAGTAGTCGCTCTGCTTCACTAATACTGAGCAATATGTGGCAGGGACGGGCACAAGGAAGCTGACAGCGATTTCGACGGAATAGGGAAAACCTCAAGTTACGAGAAGAGGAGGCAGATTAACTGGATCTCATCAGCCCCCTGTCCCCTAAATCCCCTGTAAAACTGGCACCTCCACGTGGTCCATCCCAAGCACACTCCTAACGGAGTGTGGCTAACGCCAGAGGGGACAGGGGGGCCTGCTGTATTGTGTAGAAAGAGTGAGTGTCAAGCGGAAAGTACAGATCAGAATGATTGTAATGGGCCTGAATGGCCTTAGACAAAATCTCACCCACTCTGATACAGCAGGACAAAAGCAGAGTGGGAAATAAGGTGCTTCAGTTCAAAATCTCAAGAAAACTGCCATGACTCCCCACTGGATCCCTGACTGGCCATTCCATTTCCCTGACTTCCAGGACCAACATTTTTTTCCCTGAATGGGGGCCACCCTGAGTTATCATTCAATCTAAAGGAAGCTCTTCTCTTCCAGCAACTTTCCCCCAGAAAATACCAGGAACACAGGAACAGGCTTCCAGGGATTTGTGGAAAGGAGTGAGGGGCTTGATAATAACTGCTTCTTCATTTCCCAGATTTTTGTCAGGTAAAACCAGAGATTTTCGAAAAGCAGAAGAAATGTGAAGGCCCAGTTCATTTACTAACCATTATGTGAGGTATGGTATCGAGCACGAAACCATGCTCGCCTGCAGTACATTCAAGTCACAGGAAATGACGTTGCAGATACAGGTCTAAGTGTCAATCCCGCATACCCAGGGTTGGGAGCTTCACCTAATGGGATTGTAACAGATCAAAACTACAACCAAGGCATCTTGGAAATTAAAAGCCCATAATGTTCTGATAGATCGACAGTCGTGCTAGAGGACGACTCGTACCAGAAAAGTTTATACTGATAATTATCAGCATTGTTGAAACTACGATTGTTATTATAAATCCCTGGGAGTACGGATCTCCAACATTCCATATGTTAGTGGCTTCCTCATCAACCGACTTCACTTCCCGTATTTCTTACGATAATGGTCGATTGCCGTTCCACTGCTTCAAGAAACAGCTTTCTCTCCCGTATACCCGCCTTTTGATAATAATGAATCCCACCAGCTTTATTTGTGATTGAGCATTGCAATCATACTAAGGAACAACCGCCCTACAGATTTGGATGAACTAAGTATAAGCCGGAAAGACTGCAGAAGAAGACTAAGAACGCACACTGTTCTGTTTGTAGAAAACTGATGCATGAACATTTGTGCTCAAGTAAGGACACAAATATTCTAAGCAGATACAGATAGGCATAACTGGGTTAGACTGGTGTGATCTTGTTTTATGGACATCCAAAGGAATATATGTAGAAAGAATCCAAGCTGATGCGGGTTCATTTACCAACCGGTATGTGAGGTATGGTATCGAGCACGAAACCATGCTCGCCTGCAGTACATTCAAGTCACAGGAAATGACGTTGCAGATACCGGTCTAAGTGTCAATCCTGCATACCCAGGGTTGGGAGCTTCACCTGATGGGATTGTTACAGATCAAAACTACAACCAAGGCATCTTGGAAATTAAAAGCCCATAATGTTCTGATAGATCGACAGTCGTAGAGGATGACTCTTACCAGAAAAGTTTATGCTCAAAATTATCAGCATTGTTGAAACTACGATTGTTTTAAAAACCCCTGGGAGTACTGATCTCCAACGTTTCATATGTTAGTGGCTTCCTCATCAACCGACTTCACTTCCCGTATTACTTACGATAATGGTCTATTGCCGTTCTACTGCTTCAAGAATCCGCTTTCTCTCCCGTATACCCGCCTTTGGATAATAATGAATCCCACCAGCTTTATTTGTGGTTGAGCATTGCAGTCATGCTAAGGAACAACCTCCCTACAGATTTGGATGCACTAAGTCCAAGCCGGCAAGACTGCAGAAGAAGACTAAGAACGCACACTGTTCTGTTTGAAGAAAACTGACGCAGGAACATTATTTTGTGCTCAAGTGGACACAAATATTCTAAGCAGATACAGATGCAGCTAGGCATAACTGGGTTAGACTGGTGTGATTTTCTTTTATGGGCATCCAAAGGAATATATGTTGAAAGAATCCATGCTGATGCCGGTTCATTTACCAACCGGTATGTGAGGTATGGTATCGAGCACGAAACCATGCTCGCCTGCAGTACATTCAATTCACAGGAAATGACGTTGCAGATACCGGTCTAAGTGTCAATCCTGCATACCCAGGGTTGGGAGCTTCACCTGATGGGATTGTAACAGATCAAAACTACAACCAAGGCATCTTGGAAATTAAAAGCCCATAATGTTCTGATAGATCGACAGTCGTGGTAGAGGACGACTCGTACCAGAAATGTTTATACTGATAATTATCAGCATTGTTGAAACTACGATTGTTATTATAAATCCCTGGGAGTACGGATCTCCAACGTTCCATATTTATGTTAGTGGCTTCCTTGTCAACCCATTTCATATCCCGTATTTCATACGATAATGGTCGATAGCCGTTCTACTGCTTCAAGAATCAGCTTTCTCTCCCGTATACCCGCCCTTGGATAATAATGAATCCCACCAGCTTTATTTGCGGTTGAGCATATTGCAGTCATGCTAAGGAACAACCTCCCCACAGGTTTGGATGCACTAAGTTCAAGCCGGCAAGACTGCAGAAGAGGACTAGGAACGCACACTGTTCTGTTTGAAGAAAACTGACGCTGGAATATTTGTGCTCAAGTGAGGACATAAAATATTCTAAGCAGATACAGATGCAGCTAGGCATAACGGGGTTAGACTGGTGTGATTTTGTTTTATGGACATCCAGGAATATATGTTGAAAGAATCCATGCTGATACCGGTTACTGGGCACCTGTGGCAGCAGCTTCATTGAATTTTCATCATAATGTAATATGCCCAGAATATTTTCGACAGAGAGTTCCTAGACAACTGAGTCCATTTAAATTGAACCAATGGCCTAAATAAGAATGTAATTCGATCTCATTTTAGTTAAAAAGCTACTTCCATTTCAGTTAAGTTTAGCATTCGATTTCAGATTTGAAGTAGACTTGTAGATGTGTGTATACTTGTTGATGTATACTTGTTGTAGTAAAATTAATGATAAAAGTCGCCTGGCCTTGACATTAAAATGTTGTCCTAGTAAACCTTTATTCTGTTATTCTACTATAGTGATAAGTTTATACTGACTGTGATCCTACTTGCTCAGTTATAAATAGGCTCCTAGGTATCAGTGAAGATAATAGTTGCCAATAAAGATACCTATTAGTTTTTAACCTTGTAAGTAATTGTTATGGATTCGATCTCACTGTATGTATGTGAGCAACTGAGGTTAACATATAAAAATCTACTTTATAGTTGTACGGATGAAAAAATGTGCCTTCACCCTCAGCAAATGTGATACATTCTGCTACTTTGTCTTACCTACTTAAAATTAATAAAAATTGAGCGATGTGATGTAAATTTTCTGTCACGTTGTACTTACCCAATATCCCAAACAGGAACCCATTTACGAACATTGTTGAAGAAGGTACCTACCTAATGCATGTACAGCAACCCAAATGACTACGGTCTGCAATAGGTAAAAGAATGAAGTATTTGTCAGTACTACACAGGTCTCAATGTCACAGTTTCGTATTTTGAAACAATTTGTTTCTTTTGAGTCAATCAATTATTGGGGCCATGGGACAACTGCGTCCGAGTCTTCAACACCTCATGGCCACAATACGAACAGGACTCGGAGGACGAAGCTGAGTACTTACTATGAACTATTGCTAGTGTTTCTTAGACAGGGCTTATTGTTGGAGGGCCTGTCATACCGCTCAACTATTAGTCGTATAGTAACTACGTGGATTTAATATGTATTTACTGGAAATTTGACACTTTGAGGGGTGGCATGTTTTGTTCCAGAGAGAAAATCAAACAGAATCTACCCGACAGATTTCGGAATTTTAATAACATTTGAATAATAATGCGAAAAACCTTCTAACTGAGCATCAAGGTAACTCATACTCCGAATACGAGGCTCACAGGACTTCCAAAGTTTTAATGGGATGTGCTCCGAACGGTGCAGTAATGTTTGTGAGTGATCTTTTCGAAGGGTGCATATCTGACAGAGAAATTGTCAAACAGTCAGGGCTAATTGAGCGACTTGAAGAGGGCGACATGGTACTAGCGGATCGTGGTTTCACAATCAAAGACTTGACTGATGAAAAGGGAGCTGTGCTAAAAATTCCTGCGTTTCTTAAAGGCAGAGATTGTCTCACGCCTCAAGAAGAAATTTCGACAAAACTTATAGCTGCTAATCGCATCATCGTGGAACATGTTGTGGGTAGACTTAAGAATTTTAGAATATTTCAGCACAGTCCCCCAAACCATGAGACGTGTTCTTTCTCAAGCCGTCTTTGTGTGCCCCTGTCTAGTGTGCCCCAGTGTAGTATTAATAAGGTACCTACCTAATAAATGTTCAGTGGTGGATAAGGCGAAAATTTGTAAGATATCCACATCTTTCTTTGGTCCTTCCTATTTTATTGATTTAATAAAGAATTTAAACGAAGTTTGTTGGGTTGGCTTTATTTACAAATACCTACCCCATTGGATGGTTGGTTCCCTGTCATCCTATCACGCCGTGTTGAAGAAATGGCATAGCGCTGACTTCTTCCACTCAGTGTCATCTAGGGCGGAAATATGTACATAATGAAATAAAATAATATCGAAAATGTTAGTATTGACCTTTTCTCCACGTATTTGTACATGTAGCGCTGAATCAACTGGAACGCACCGTACGTCTCTACGACCAGCTGCAGTGAGGAACAGACGTGGGTCGGAATATTGCATTTTTGGCCTGAAAATCGGATTCAGCGCATTTGAAAACCCTCTACAATTTTCAGAGCTCATTATCACCCCTTTCCGATTGTGAGAGACCCCACATCCTACTGGAAAGTCCACATCGAGAACTATCATTTGGCGAAATAAAAAAAATACGGGGCTGTTACTCATTTCGTCTAATGTAATCGTACCTGCGGTACATGTTTTCATTCAGCCTTTCAATGTTTCTATTTTTGTTACACCATATTGTAATACCTTTTGTTATAAACAACAAATTGACACGTACTTACGGGTGCAGAACATTTAGGCCGATGTATTTTGAAATCAAGGCGTCTGGGATTCCCCTCAAAGTGGTTTGAACAAATGAAAGTCCCATTCTTTATGTTCTAAAGTGAGAGGAACTTGGAATCTGTCCTTTTGCAACTATACATCCAACTCGATATGTGATTTTTCTCCTCGCCTGTTGTCCAGTCAGTCTTATACCGAAACACAACGCAGAGCTGAGGGAACCAAAAAAATGTCACTGTAGGGTCAAAACCAGAACGGCTGAAGCTCCTACAATTTCCGAATCGACAGTATTTCACCATTTTCATTCCCTAATTCACTAGGTGTTTTCTTTTCACCATATATGGCCTACAAAAACGTTACGAACTTCCGCACAACTTGACTGATCTCGCTGATGTCACGGATTTTCCGTGGTAAACAGTGATTTTTTTGTATCACTTCTGTTGGCGTTGCCGCACAATAGCTCGGTGGGAGATGTTCAGAGTTTGCAGAAGACGTGACAGATATATATTTCGTGACACCGAAAATACAAAAGTAAGGAATCTAAAATTGCAACGGGTAATCGAAACCAGCACCAACAGGAAGTCTACAAACATGCATTACCTTCTCAGGCGAGGTAACCTTGCTGTCGCCCGTGGCCTTCCCTGTCTCTCGGCAACTGTTCTATTGGCATGGGCCAATGGCCAAGTAACAATCACAACCAAGACATGCACACAGCAGGTTAGGGATGGTTAAACTCCGCCATTGCCGGTCCAGATGAGAAAGGAGGAGGGGGGAGGGGTAAAAACCTTGTTAAAAAACCAAGGCCCACCTGGCCAAGTGGAAGTACCTTGTTGCCCCTTGTACCCCCTATCCCAGGGTAACGCGGAATAAATGGCAGCAGGAGCGGGAGGGCACTGCTGCCAAAACCCAGCATCAATGGACATACGTGGATTCGGACTGAACAAGACACATGGAGCTGCCACCGAGGTGGGTAACAGGGCCATCTTTCCATGGTTGTCACCAACCGTCCTGAACGGGCCCCAGCCTGGCAAGCACCCTCCCCGTACCCGGGGAGCCTTGAAAGTTCACAAGTAAGGGCCCTGAATCCCCTCCCATCAGTTGAGTCTATTCCTGTGTAAGTAGAGGGGGTCTAGTAGAGGGGGTAGGGGGGGTGTGGGGGGGAGGGGGGTGTAGGGGGCTGTGTAGTAGGGGGGTGTAGCTGTGGGGGGGTAGGGGGGTGTAGGGGGGTAGTAGGGGGGATGTAGTAGGGGGGGTGGGGGCTGTGTGTGTGGGGGGTAGGGGTGGGGGGTAGCTGTGGGGGGGGGGTACTGGGGGGGACCCCCTGAGGGGTGAGCGGGGCAGGGGCAGGGATAAAACACCACACCCAATCATGAAGCCCACCAGCAGAAAATAAGTGACCTCGCATCACTTGAAAACACCTCTTCTGTGCCACCATCACTGCGGGCTCCCCATCCAACATCAGCGAGAGTGCAGACGACAGGAGAATTTCAGCCTCTCTGTCAAAGATGGGCTCACAAAACCCAGCCTGCAGAGGGGGATGCATCAGCCGCAGCTTGAAAAAACCTCTTCTCCGCCACCACCACTGGCGGGCTCCCAGTCCAACATCAGCGAGAGTGGAGTCAACAGGAGACTGTCAGCCTCTCACTCAAATACAGGCTCACAAAACCCAGTCTTCAGAGGGAGATTCCTCACCCGATCTCCTCCAGGATCTAAAAGAGAAGACCTTACAACCCTGCCTTCAGGGCACGGACGATCACCCTTGCAAAAAGTGCCTGCACCCAAAAAGCAGTGGCAATCACCAGACAGCGCTGGTTCAACAGGAAGCAGCACCCAAGTGCAAAAAGAAAAGTAACGAGATAGGGAGGATAGCTAACATAAAGGCCACAGTCCAAAATGCTCTTAGTGAGGCCAGTGCCTACATATTTTCCCCGGAGAGCAAGCTTAACAAGCCGCAAAGTGCGAAGCTCGATGTAGCCTTACACGGCATGGAACAGCTTGCCATCCAAAACTCGTACGTAGCAGGGAGGTGTGCCCAAGCAGAAGAGACTGCCACCCTGTCATCGGCCGTAGCAACAAAGCTGGCAGCAGAGGTTAGACCTGTGGTCCCTAGGACATCCCCTGTTCTGCAGGTGGTTGCTGAAGTGGGCCAGGAAACAAGGGACTAAGAACACAACCAGTCGAAGGAAGTAGCCAAAACAGCCATGGAGCAGCCACCCTAGCACACAAGGTACTAGCCCAAACTAACCCCCACAGCTATGCCCAAGTGGTTGAAGATGACCTCACTGCAGACATCACAGACCTGGACGCTTTCACCCCCATTTCAGCCCCCCAATCAGCAGATAACGAGCCGAGGAATCTGCCAATAAAGACAAGGGAAAAGCAGACCAAGAGTGGCCCAACCGCTGCCGCAGTGATCTACGTTCTGAAACGCTCGATAATTGTAATGAAGCTTCCAAAAACAACGGATGACATGGCCTGTGCCAAAGTCCTCCTCGATGGTGAAGAGATTTTTCTAGTATCAGTCTACCTAAGAGAGCAGGAGAACATGGTCACTTACACAGAGAAAATCTTTGCAATCTGTGCCAAGTACAGTGGCCACAGTATCATCTTGGGAGGGGATGTAACCCCACATCATGCAGTGAGGGGTGACAGGAAGACGGATAGGAGGAGAGAGAGTCTCTTGGACTGCTTGGTCATGAATAACATCGTCCTCATGAATGCGGAAGACTCACCAGCAACATTCAGCGGTCCTCAAGAAGAATAGCCATAGACATTGTAGCCATGACGCCCCCACTGGCTGGCAGGTGCCAGAGGTGGGTAGTGGACAGCCAAGCCACTCAGAGTGACCATGCTGTAATCACTTGTGAGACAGCCAATACGCCCTTCCAAAACCACTCGAGTAGGCCAGTCCACACAGACGATGTGCCCACAAAGGTGCTCCAGGGCTTGGTGGGAGGAGAGATGGCGGAGAACGCTGACAACCTGCTGTGGCCTGCTAACAACAAAGAGATGATAGACGAAAAAGTCCAGATTATAACATGCATCCTCTATGACAAAGTAGGTAAGGTCACTCAAAGTCCAGTAAGACCTCACTCCCCACCATAATGGAGCCCAGAACTGCCCCATTTGAAGAAGGACGCTAAGGATTAAGCCACAGCCAGCATCAGCATCTACAATGGAGTCGAGAGCTTTCTGTCTATGGGGCTCACAGTGCTCGAGACAGCCTTCCCAGAAGACCAAACACAAGGAGAAGAACTGTAGCACGTAGAAACACGCAATGCCTCAGCATCATTATCCGCTGGCGAGAAGGGTGTAGAGTAAAGTTTTTACATTACTAAATAAAAAAATTTAAAAATGAATGCATTGGAACTGTACCTAGTGATACGCATAACAAATGAATAATTTTTTTTTGTATTCACTACTCATCCAATTACATAGTTTGTATTGCTAATGTACCTTATGGTTGAAGTGATTTAATGAACTTTCCAATTTTTTCTTTTTTGTGGATGAAATTCCCATAAAGTGGTCCACTGAGGGCAGCCATGGCATGGAAGATGTATAAACCTCGTTTGTACCACATCCACTCTTCTTGTTCGAGTTAATTTTCGTCTTTTCTTGGTTGTAAGTCGGTAACAGATTTCTTGGTCTATTATTTTCGATAATGAACCATTGCAATCGAGCATGAAGAAAAAAAAATTCTAACCACCCTCAAAATTTGATGGTTTACGTTTCAAGGTATATAGAATCCGAAAATGCAATAAACAAATTATTCTGTCTGTACGCCGTACTGACCACTTTTTTTAGTCACCATAAAAAAAATTGATGAAATTCGGGTTATAGGTTCCGCTCAGGGTCTAATTGGTCCTCGAAGCTCGGCGTTACTGTTAGTCATCGCTAAGGGTTGAAATTTTCAGAACGCTGTAGCTCGAAAAATTTCGATAGAAGGGTATGGTTTTTTTACGTTATTAAATTTATCTTGAGCTAAACAATTTTTTGAGACCACCCGGAGCATCGGACGACCAGCCTTTCGTGTGCACCAAAAAGCCTCGTCAACACGATCGTGAATCAAACGGTACAAACGGCCCGGATATCATCACTAGGGAGCAACTGATTATAATCAAGGATGGCTGTATTAAGTCGAGTTGGTTGTTTTGCGATATTATTTCATTTGATAAGTGATGGACTATTGGATTTTGTTGGTAGGTACTTCTGAAACTTGAACAAACTTTGAAGTATTATTGCTGGTAAATTATTACACTATGGTAAATTATTACATAACGGCAAATTATCACACAACGGTAAATTAGTACACAACGGCAGAACGGTAAATTATTGCACAACGGTTCATCTACCAAGAAGGGGCTGGATTTTGTTGATCGGTACTTATGCAACTTGAACAACCGTTGAAGTATTATTGATGGGCAAGTTATTACACAACTGTTCATTATACTTGACAACGAGGGTAGGTACTGACCACAGAAAACAGTGATATACCCAGAAGGGGCATTTATTTCACTCCACATCAACGAATTTCCTTCAGAACATTATTTGCGTTTCTTTTTGCAATTTTAGTTACCGTTTGTCATCGACAGAATTATTTTAGCAACATTTAACTCGTGATTTAGGTAGGTACCTAGTAACGAGTACGGGGTTAGGTACTTGTTGTGATCGGCTGCTCCTCCACAACTCAATTTGTGTCTGAACATGCTGTAACCCAGAGTGGGGACCCCCCGACCCCCCTCTGGTCTTGTCAGGGGAATATAAAAGAGCCAGGGTGCCATCAATAAACAACCATTCTCAATCAAGCGATCGACTCGTCTATCAGACTCCCAATCACTACACTGGTGACATCCGACGTGTGAGCTCCACCGCCAGCGCCCGCCGTTTGATAGCGTCGCAGCCTCCGTCTCCGCTTCAACGAGCCCCACCACGCGCGGCCCCCACCGACGCCACAGCGGCGCCCCACTCCGACGCCCGCCTCGACGGCTATCGCAGCGCCTCCCGCTACTTCGCCCCACCATCACCGATCCTTATATAAGGAAACGGACGCCGGCGCCGAGCACACTTCAAGCTGACACCTCACCGGACTGGCACCGAAGAGAAAACCGAAGATGACGGAGCAGAAACCGCAAAAAACGCCCGAAGCGAGCGCTCCTTCGATTCTCAAGCTCCAGCCGTTCGACCCCGCATTCCCGCACGTCTGGTTCGCCCAACTCGAGCTCATCCTCGCACACGAAGGCCTCACGACGCCACATGCGAAATTCGCCCGAGCCTTCCTCGCCCTCGAACCTCGACAAGCGGATCTATGCGCCGACATCAACCCCTCGCACACCAGTAGTTACCAGACGCTCAAAACTCGCCTTCTAGCGACACACGCACCTTCCGATGGTTCACGGCTCACCGCCCTCCTCCAGCCGACATCCGACGACGAACTACCGTCGATCCTCGCTCGCCGACTCACCCGAGCACTTCCGGCTGACACACCCGCACCGCTCGTCCGACAGCTCTTCCTCCGCGCCCTACCCGAGAGCATACGTCTACACATAGCGGCCCGTGACGAACCCGACATATTGAAACTCGCTGCGCTCGCCGATCGCCTCCTACCATTCGCCCCGCCTCCTCGGGTGGCTACCGTCTCCGAAGAGGTCGAAGTGATCAACGATAGACGACAACGGCGATCTCCGACGCAGCCGGCGACGAACACACGCCGAACAACGAACACGCTATGTTTCTACCACCGCACATGGGGCCCACGAGCACAGAAATGCCGCAGCCCCTGCACCTGGCGCCCGAAACCGACGGGAAACGACAACGCACGGCCCGACCAGCCGTAACGGCCGTGCGCAACCCACCAACATCTCGGCTCTTCATCCGCTGTAAAAAAACCTCGCTACACTTCCTCGTGGACACCGGCTCCGACGTCTCGATCGTCCCGAACACCCTGCTCAACCGAAAAACAACACGTCCAAGCGCTCTACGTGCCGCAAACGGCACCGAGATCAAGATGTACGGCACACACTCCGCATCGGTACACCTACCAGATCTCCCTCCGTACGAGTGGACCTTCACAGTCGCCGACGTATCAACCCCGATCCTCGGCTCCGACTTCTTGACGTACCACGGCCTACTCGTTGACCTACCCAACGCCCGACTCATCAACGCGGCCACGCAGCGGTACATCACCGGGACAGTAGACCTCGTACCTCCGAGCCAGTCCATCTGTACGACAACAGCGAGCGAGCCCCGTTTTCAAGCCCTCCTCGACGCCTACAAACCTTCATCGACACCATGCGATGCTCCTGTCGAACATCACATCGTCACGAAGGGCCCCCCGTGTCACGCGAAACTTCGCCGATTATCCCCGGACCTATACGCGAAAGCGAAGGCCCATTTCGGCGAATTACTAGCGGCGGGGGTCATCGAACCTTCGGAGGCGCCGTGGTCCAGCCCGCTCCACATCGTTCCGAAACCCGACGGTGACATTCGCCCCGTCGGTGACTACAGAGCGCTGAACCGACTCACTGTGCCCGATCGCTACACCGTCCCACACCTACACGATTTTACAACGGCCCTGTACGGGACTACAGTGTACAGCACATTCGACCTCGCCCGTGCATTTTTTCACTGCAAAATCAGCGAACGCGACGTGCCAAAAACGACGATCTTAACACCCTTCGGCGCCTACCAATTCAAGCGAATGAATTTCGGCTTACGAAACGCAGCGCAAACGTGGCAACGCTACATGGACCACGTCCTACGCAACCTACCTTTCGTGTACTGTTACCTCGATGACATACTGGTCGCCTCGGCCACCCCGTCTGAACACTACACCCACGTACGCACGCTCCTCGAGACCCTCGCTAAATACGGCCTACAAATAAATACAGCCAAATGCCAGCTCGCACGGCCCTCAGTCAAATTTCTCGGCCACAACGTTTCAGCCGACGGGATAACACCCCTACCGGAACGCACGGACCTCATTAAGAAATTCCCGCGACCCACTACCGTGCACGAGCTTCGAACATTCCTCGGCCTCATTAACTTCTATCACCGAGCGATACCACGAGCCGCACCTACGCTCCGCCCCCTAGTGGAAATGATTCCACCCGACGCGAAGAAAAAGGACAAACGCACGCTCACGTGGACCACCGACGCAGCTGACGCATTCGACCGCGCAAAACGCTTACTCGAAACCTCCGTCACACTCGCCCATCCGGCCCCGACCCAACCTCTCGTCCTACACACGGACTCGTCGGATTTCGCCGTCGGCGCAGCGCTGCATTTCATCGACAATACGCACTTACGCCCGCTAGGTTTCTTCTCACGCACTCTCAACCCGGCTCAACGTAACTACAGCGCATTTGACCGCGAACTACTGGCTATTTACCTCGCCATCGTACACTTTCGCCAACAAATCGAAGGGCGCCCACTAACCGTATATACGGACCATAAGCCCCTCACAACCTCACTAGCGACACAATCGAATACGGCCCCACCAACACGGCTACGGCACCTTCGATTTATATCAGAATTCACAACTGACATCAGGTACGCCGAGGGCCCAACAAACATCGTCGCCGATTACCTCTCGCGACTCCCACCGACAGCCAACATGGCCCACGCAGTCACAGACTACGGCACCCCCTTCACGCTACAACAGTTAGCCGACGCACAAGCCGCCGATGACCACATCGCTACAATGAATCTCACACCGCACCGAATACAAGGCCACGAGATCATGTGCGAAACTACCGACGCCTCGCCTCGCCCCTACATCCCTACGCCGCTACGCCTCGCGGTTTTCAAACACATACACGGGATGACACATCCGGGGATAAAGGCCACCACAGCCCTCATCCGCGCTCGATATTATTGGCCCGTCATGACCTCGTCGATACGGTTGTTCACCCGCGCCTGCCCGAGTTGTAACCGAGCGAAAACAACTCGACACATCAGGGCTCCCCTCGGCGAATTTCCCGACGCCGCGCCACTCGAACACCTACATATCGACCTATTCGGCCCGCTACCGCCATCGGCTACTAAAAAATACATATTATCAATGATTGACCGCGCCACTGGCTGGTTTGAATGCGCACCCCTCTCGACCATTTCCGCCGACGCAGTGATTACGGCCCTACACAACCACTGGATCGCCCGCTACGGCTCCCCGGCACGCGTTACCACTGACCAGGGCACCCAGTTCACCTCAGCCGAATTCCATAAATACTGCACGTCCATAGGCTCGGAGGTACACCATACAAATACCTACCACCCTCAAGCCAACGGCCTCGTCGAACGACTACATAGGGTCCTCAAAGACGCAATTCTCGCAACAGCCACTTCCCGCACATGGGCCACCCAACTTAGCGGCCTCCTCCTCGGCCTACGAAACCGCCCGGGCCCCGACGGCTACTCACCGGCCCAACGCCTCTTCTCGGCCACGCCACGCCTCCCAGGGGATCTGTTCACTCAACCGCCACCATCAACTGTGCCCCTACGCACCAACGAATCGTACCGCCACTACACACAGTCATACGTGCCAGCAACTATGCGCACAGCGACCCATGTGTACGTGCGCGTAGACACGCCAAGGGGTAAACTCGAGCCACCTTACACCGGCCCCCATCAGGTGTTGACAAACGATGGAAAAACAATAACTTACCTCACGGACGATCGACGCACACCATCAGTCTCAATCGACCGATGTAAGCCGGCACCCCCACCCACGCACACAGTGAACACCCCCAACACGCCGACCAACGCACCCCACCCCACGGCAGCGACTATAAAGACGAGCGCCGCCCACGAACATCAACCACTACAACGCTATGTCGCCGAAGCAACCTACCGCCTCACAGCTCCTACGAGACCTCGCCGTCACGCCGTCTCCTCCGGCTCCGGCGAAAAGGAAGCCAACTCGGCCGCAACCACCGGGCAGGTATGGCCCGATCCCCATCCGTCAGGCTATGGCCATATCGAAAGCCGGCGCGATACCTATCCACGCGCGGCCCCGGGACAACAAGACGCAGCAGCGTCAACCACCCACGCGTCAGCTACCGCCGGGCATCCGCCCGTTGACTCCACGCCCGTCGACTACCACGCCAGGCACGCCGGTTATGACGGTGACCGCCCCGTCAACCACAACCGTCACCCTGCAACTCCCGCCGTACGCAGGGACGTGCTCGGACTGCTGCATCCACGGGGTACGCCGCCCCCAGCAACACACTGCCGCAGTCCAAGCCTCGCCCGACGTCACCACGAAATCAACGTACGCCCTCAGCCTCGCAAAGGCCCTCGTAGCGACTACAGAACGGGCCACGCAAACCCCAACCCTCGGCACGTCTACCTTCGCCACGCCTCCGGCACGGCCGACGTCGCCAAAGCCGGCACCGCCGCCAACGCCGCAACGCCCCCGACCACAGCGCCCGACCTACCGCACGAACCACATACGGCACCGGCGGGACATTTCGCGCCCGCACCGGCACCCACGCCACTAATCAACCGCAACCCATCGCCGCCCCACGACATCGACCACAGCAGCCACCCGGACAGCCCAAACGGAACCAACACACGCACCTCCCACGCCCGGCCACCGCCACAGCGACAACAACAAAATTTAATTGAAATTGAAAATTACTTAAATTCTGGGGGGAGCAGTGTTGTGATCGGCTGCTCCTCCACAACTCAATTTGTGTCTGAACATGCTGTAACCCAGAGTGGGGACCCCCCGACCCCCCTCTGGTCTTGTCAGGGGAATATAAAAGAGCCAGGGTGCCATCAATAAACAACCATTCTCAATCAAGCGATCGACTCGTCTATCAGACTCCCAATCACTACAGTACTAAACTACGGAGGGTATAGAATAGTACAAGTAGTATCCAAAAGCCAATCCTGGCGCACTGACTTAGATCCTTGATAAAAATTTTTACCACAAAACATCAGAACACATTTTTAAACACAAAACATCAGAACCAGTGACTTTTTCATTAACCGACTTAGATCCCTGATAAAACTTTTTAACACAAAACATCAGAACACATTTTTTAAACACAAAACATCAGAACCAGTGACTTTTTCATTAACCGACTTAGATCCCTGTTAAAACTTTTTAACATAAAATAACAGAACACATTTTTAAATACAGTGACTTTTTCATTAAGCGACTTAGATCCCTGTTAAAACTTTTTTAACACAGTGACTTTTCGGGGGTGACTTTTTTAAAAATATTTTTTATCAGAAACTCTAGTGAACTCTAAAAATTAGGAAAAAATGCAAAATTAGAACCTTTTAGGGGTCAAAGTTTTTGAAATTTAGCTCCCTCTGATGTTTTCACTAATGAGGAGTTAGTACGATGGGAGACAGGATAGTATCCATACAAGAAAAAGTGGGTGGATAATAAAAAAAGTGAGGGGGGTAGTTAAAAGAATAACTTTTATAATAAAATGTCAGTGATTGAAATATATAAGAATGCCGTTAAAAAATCAAACTACTCATCTTTCAAGGATATTAAAAAAGGAACTTATACCATCTTGGAAAATTTTATAAAAAATTCGGAATATGGTGAAAGCGTTGTCGTTACAATTGATTATGATGATGAAGAGATATGTTTGTTTTTACCTAAAAGAATTTCACGTCGACTTCTTAATCACGTTAGAAACAATCCAGAAAGACATCCTGAAAAACTTATTTATAATGGAACAGATAAAAAGTCAAATGCCTTTCTGATTGACTTTGAGTAAATATTATGCTTTTCAAAGACTTAGTATCTATTACGTTTTTATAGGGAATCTCTATAAAAACAAACTTTTTGAATCGTCTTTAAAAAAAAATATTTCTGCTAATTAGTAGCATAAGAACTTTTTAATGAGCAGTGTTCATTAAAAATAAAATCTCCTTAATACTTCTGAGCTTTAGCAACAGTATCGAAACTGAAACTCAAAATCCTTCTTCAGTGTGACTTTATCTTCATTATAAAGCAATTTTCTAAGTTGATATTCAGTAGCATTTTTAGGAACCTTAATCTTTTTTTCATTAAGACATGTCTTTACTTGCTTCTTTGAAAGGAGTGGTGGTTTACCATCGACACCAAATAAACTTTCTTTTAACAACCGTTTAGAAAATCTATACTCCCTCAATGCACGTTGAATCTCGTCTAGTGCGTCACAGTTTCTATCATAAAATCGAAATTCAGGTTTCTTTACAAACTCCCAGAAACCTCCATGTTCATCACATATATCTAATGCCTCATCGCTTAAAACCATATCTCTTTATTTATTATATAATATATTCTTTTAACTAACCCCTCATTTTTTTTTATCCACCCCCTTTTTTAGACCCGGTAAATTACCGGGTCTTGGAAAACAACTTAGTATAATATTATTGTTTTTAACGGAAATTTTCCGTTAAAACTTTTTTTATCAGAAACTCTAGTGAAACTCTAAAAAATTTTTAATCGTAAATAAAAATGCAAATTTAGGACTATTTAGGGGTCGATATTTTCGAAATTTAGCTCCCTCTGATGTTTTAATGGGGATTCCCCATTAAAACATATTGAACAAGATGCAAGGTCGTTCTGTAGACCAGCGAGAGAATGGGTTGTTTTCAGAATTTTTTAAAATTATGTATCACCCTTAAAAGTGAAACGAAACAGTTAATCTGTTTCGCGAGAACGAGACTGCTGCGTTCTCGCGAGAACGAGACTGCTGCGTTCTCGGGAGACAGGATTAACTGCCTCTCCGCGTATATTTTAATTTTTTCTCAATTCTGGCGAGAAAAGAGACGAGAATGAGAACGAGAACGCAGCTGATGAGTTGACGACCTTGTGGCCTTCCCGTCGACCGGTTTGAGATAAGATTGTCTTGCAGACCCCTTTGACTCGTCCCAGTCAGTTTGTAGAAACCAAGTGAGAAACAACGCAGTGAGTTATTTGTGAGTGAAAAATGAACCAATCCCAAGTTTCAACGACTGATGAAGTAGATGATTTTCTACGTGAACTATATATTTTTTATTGAGAATGTTCCCAATAAAAAAAATTGTTATTTATATTGTTTATCCTTTTTTTCCCCCTTTTCTTATCAAGGTAAGTTTTAGATTTCCTCTTTTATAATATTTTTAAGTGGCATATAGTTGAGAGTGACTTCTGAAACCAAAATTACGTAAGCAAAAGTGTTTTCTGGCACATTCTTTTCAAAATCTGCTCGTAAAATTATATTACTTTTTTGTCCAGATATGGACTGTGGTTGTCTAGTCATATTCACACTGAATATTGGATAGTTCTCTTTGAAGGACTGAGGCTCATGATATGGAAGGGATGAGTCTTGGCATACTATTCTTTTGAAATCTGTGTACATGGTGTAAGCTAAACTAAAATCCCCTGAACTCCAATCTAAATTCAAATGTTCTTCAGGATAAATTTTTCCTGCTACTTCAAAACTAATATTTTTAACATTCAAATGATCAAATTTGGAATTATTTTTCTTTTGATCATTTTTTCTGGCAGTTTGGAAGGCAACAAATCCCCAGATCGGATTCTGTACATTTCTGTAAATATTTGTAATGTTGAAGTTTAGAGTTTTTCCAGTAACTTTTTGTTCGATACATTGTAATTTTTTAAAGTGAAACAAATAAGGAGAAGTACAGAGTTCAGCAATTAATTTAGCTTTGGATTCACTCTCATATTCAATTATTGGTACTCTTAGGCAGAAAGTTTTAATTTCTACTTTTCCCTCCACACCTTCAGGAGAGGTACTGTAACGGAAGAGTACATTATCATCAGAATTTCTAATGAATGTAATTTCAAATCCTCCCTTATAAATTGGTGCAATATCGCTGAAGAATCCAAGGCCTAAATCAGCCAAGTTACCATTCGCGTTGAAATTCCCACCACCATTCACTTTAGAATTGAAACCAGAATTCATTAATTTACCATTATAGTTTGATGGTCCTGAGAAAGAAGCTATACCCATCACCGTACTAGCAATACCTGGTTCTTCAATTTCATCAATAACCGTATTGTGCTTTTTTACTTCAATTTTGGAAAAAAGGTGTGCAACAAAATTGTCAACCATCATTATTGTATCACTGATTCCATATGTTTTTGTTGCATCTTTAGGAATGTATTTTCCAGCAATGTAATATTGAATATTGCTGCTAAGAAACTCGTCATCTAGAAGCAATTTGAAAACTGTTCTTTTGTTCTCAGAGTTCAATTCCAAATTAGATTCGGGATTAAAGTTTCGATACTGAAGCCTTGTGATTTCAGTATCGTATTTCGAGTAGATTGATTTAATTTGATTCATTTTTATTATAGAATACATTCTTTTAACTAACCCCCCCCAAAAGAAAAATTTTAACGGTAAAGTCGAATACAAGTCGAGAACATTTTAAATTTCTTTTAAAACTCTTAAAGTAAGTATGTAAAAATACTGTTGAAAACTTTTAGACCCGGTAAATTACCGGGTCTTATTTTAAAACTCTTAAAGTAAGTATGTAAAAATACTGTTGAAAACTTTTAGACCCGGTAAATTACCGGGTCTTATTTTAAAACTCTTAAAGTAAGTATGTAAAAATACTGTTGAAAACTTTTAGACCCGGTAAATTACCGGGTCTTATTTTAAAACCAAATTGGCCACCCTCTTTAACGTTAAAGTCGAATACAAGTCGAGAACATTTTAAATTTCTTTTAAAACTCTTAAAAAAGTTTTTTTATAGAATCGAAATTACATAAAAAATATCAAGATAGTGGAATAGAAAATATTAAAATCCAGTTCTGAAAACTTCCCCATGTTTCAAAAGTGATAGTTTGATAGGATCCACACTTTTAACTTCTTTCTTATTTTTATTATATTCATTTAGAATAGTACTTTTCATATTTATATAATTTTTTATTTCTTGTTCAATATCATTGAACTCTTCATCAGATATTTTACCGTCTTTAATTGCTTTTCTGAACTTTTCTTCAATCGAATCTAATTTAGCTTTTGCCAAAAGCTCAATTTCTTTGTGTTTATTAATTTTTTTATTGAAAAATCCGCTTGAAGTCCTTAATATTATCGATAAGGTTGTCAATCCTGTAGAAATTGGAACACTGAATGGAATTATTATTGGTAATGCTATAGAAGTACCAACCAGTCCGAGTTCTGAGAGGGCGAATAAAAATTCAGTACCGTAAAGAGTGCTGGATATTTTTCCATATTTTTTTTTCAAACCATTTCTCATTTTCACTTCATCTTCTAAAAATTTGTATTGATTGATAATTCGATTGATTCTATAATTGTTCTCATTAAACTCGGGAAAAATTATTTTTGGATATAATCTAGGATGAGTTATTGGAGTAAATTCTTCAGGGGCTGAAGGTGTTTCATTATTATTTGTGTACATCATTTTATTATAGAAAAAAAAAAAAAAAAAATTTTATAGAATCGAAATTCTATAAAAATATCAAGACTATAAAATTTAATAAAAGAAATTAAGATTTTCCTTCAATGTTCTCATGCTATTTACAAAATCGTGTCCTTCTGATAGCTTTTTCAAAATTAATAAACATAAATGTCCACAGATAGGCGGATCATATTGGTTTTGGATTTGCTCCTCATTATAAAATAAATTTTCTGAACCTAAATATTGAACAAGTTCTCTTGGTGGTGGTGCATTTCCATACGAGTCAAAATAATATTTTAAATTGTTATTTTTATGAAATGCAGTCCAGTGGCTTCCAGCCTCATCAGAATTTTCTAGATTTATAATACCACATTCCGTGTGGTTCACTTTCTCTGGTAAATCATCCTTCATGAAAACTCCTCTGAAGTTTTTAATTTTCATTTCTTTCGATAATCTTTCAATATCAAAATTGGTAAGAGGCTGGAAGCTATTTAGTTTTTTGATTTGGTAGGTTTCTTTTTAGGTTTCTTTTTAGGTTTCTTTTTCTTCATTCCAGAGCCGATACTTAGACTTTTTGCATTTTTAGCTAGTTTTTCCATCTCGAGATTATGACGTTTTATTTCGGCTTCTTCAGCGGCCTTATGTTTCGAGTCTATAACACTAGAAGCTACTGCAGCTCCACCACCCAATAATGCCCCAAGGGCACCAATTCCTGCAAAAAGTAAGGGTAAAAACCCACCTGAATGATTTATTTGCAACTGATCATAATTCATTTCCAATTCCAACCCTTTTTTGTTTTTGATACATTTATCTAGCTTTTTTTTTCTGAGTTTCATTTAACAGGATTTTATGATTTCCATTTCCACTAATATCTGCAAAAGCCAGTCGTACTTTTACTGGAACACGTTTTTTATAAGCAGATCTTATTTTTTTTCATTTGTATTTCTGACAAATTTATTTGATGTGTAATCATTTTATTATAGGAAAAAAAGTTTTTTTTTTTTTTATAAGATGTGAATCTTATAAAAAATTAATATACACCCATCCCAAAGTGTCTTTTGGCTTTCATACCAGTTTTTACTATAGCAGCTCCCAATATTTCACTGATATTTGTTGAACTTTTCATAATTTTATCAGCTTCTACTTCCAATTTTTTATCAGCAAGATGCCTATCACTAGTTTTCTCATGATCTCTGTAAAAAATGTCATGTTGTTTACAGGCTTTATCAAGACTATTTATACCTTCATCACCTCTATTTAATCTCTTATCCAATTTAGTAAATGGTCCACAATATTGATAACCACCTGGGAGATGCATTTCTGGAATAACAGGTCCAAGTTTATTAAGAATAGTATTGAAAATACCAGAACCATTTTTTATCATATTTTTGGGTAAATTATTAATAATTTTAATCAAGTATTCAGTTCCTTTGGGTTTATCAATATCTTTCTCCAGTTGATCTTTAATGAAATTTATAATTCCCAATTTTTCATTGTGAAAATTATTATTTCCTGCCTGCTCTTGTGCATACAAATAGTATAGTCTTTGTGTAAGTTGATTCAAATTATCTATATATTTAAATTCTACAGGATTTTCAGTATATTTAATCAACCCAGTACCAATCTTTTTCTTTTTACTATACTCCCAGATTGGTTTTATGATTTCTTTCCATTTTTTACTAACACTTGATTTTGGTTGTTTAGATTCGGGATTATTATTTTGAAACATGCTATCTGTTTGAATGAGGATTTTTGTATAAGCTTTAAAGTCTTCATTAGTGTACTCATCTTTGGATGGAATATCAGAAGCTATGGGTTTTGTTAAGAGCTTCCATAAGCCTTCAGTACCGGAATATTTCATTTTTTCTATTTCAATATCATTTCCATTTACTCGTATCTGTTTATTTCCAATAAAGATATGATTTTTTAAAGGGTATATTCCAAATTGTCTATCAGGATGAAGAATATATAATTCTGCAATTGGTCCAATACCTAAAGGACCTACAGAAGAGTTTGGTAATTTAACACTTTTTTGTAAAATTGTTTCCATTTCATAATCCCTATCTACATTGTCACTTGAAAAGCTTTGATTTAATGTATCTTCAGTATCAATACCTTGGGCCTCGGTATCAACATCTTTAAAAGTAACTTTTTTAGGCGAACTGATAGCCAAGGGGTTAATTGTTTTTATTACAGGAATGAGTTCTAATTTTTTACCAAGATCTTCATCAGTCTGTTTCACTGCTTTTTCTACCTTATCTAATCGTGAAGTTATAGGTTCATAAGCCTTTTCTCTTGTTTCCTTATCAGATGCTTGGTTAACCCTTTCTTGTTTTGCTAATTTCTGTAAATTTTTCTTGAGTTTAATCGATTTATTAGCTTCAGCCACAGTCATGGGCTTACGTTTTCGTTTTGTGAAAATTATTTGTTCATCTTCAGAGGGTTGATCAATCTTTTTGATTTCTCTAAGTTTGACTTCTTTTTCCTTCATCACTTCATTTTGCGCTTCTTTGAATTTCTGTCTAAGCGCTTGTTCTAAAGTAATTTTTGTTGTCATGTTTTTATTATAGGAAAATTTTTTTTTAAAATCGGTTAAACGTTAAAACGCTCAAACGCTTAAACGCTTAAACGCTTAAACGCTTAGGAACGCTATTTTTGCGTTTTTAAGCGTTTTCCAATGTGATTTTTGAAGCGTTTCCCAATGCGATTTTTGAAGCGTTTCCCAATGTGATTTTTTGAAGTTATCCGTGTAGCGTTTTTATAGGGAATCCCTATAAAATTAGGGGCGGTAATTCGCCGTTCCTAATTAAGGCAAACTTAAAATCTATATTTTTTATCTAAAATATTTCACCAAATTTCTTTCGGTAACGCCCGTTACTGCGTTTCTTTGTTAGGTCAATCGTTAGAAAACCAAAGTCCTCATCCCAACAAGAATAGCATAATTCTTTGAATTGGCCATAAGTGAAATCACTTCCCACATATTCATCATAAATATCTCGCATGTATCTTGGTCCTTGTCTAAATACACATAAAAAATTAATATTGTTTCTAATGAGTTGTTTATCAACTTTTGACCATGATTGTGTCAAGTAAACGCACGAGATTTTCTTAGGACGTCCTCTAACGTAATAATCTTTAATAACTTGTTGCTGTTGAACATTAACACAATCATCAAAAACTACCAAACTGTTCGACTGACAATCATCTAGGGGTAAAAGTTCTTCACAATTACTGAAAAACTGTGCTATTTCCACACCATCTTTTACAGAAATTATTTCATAAGCGCTTCTCAAAAACTCATATGCATTCTGATCCATAGATTTTGAAAAAATATATAGATAATGAAAGGGGATTCCCCATGATTTTGTGATGAGATTATAGAGAAGTGTTGTTTTCCCACAACCAGAAGTTCCTACTATTAATGCTCTTAAAGGTAATGGTAAAATTCCTTTTCTAGCCTCTTTTTTATCAAACGGAATTGGTTCAATCTCGTATTTACTCATCTTTATTATACGAAAAAAAAACTTTATCCATGCCCAGTCAAAACATCAGAACCAGTGACTTTTTCATTTAGCGACTTAAATTCCTGGTAAAAATTTTTTAACACAAAACATCAAAACCAGTGACCTTTTTTCATTTGGGGGGTTAGTTAAAAGAATGTATTCTATAATAAAAGCATGACTCTAATAAAGATTTCTGATAAACATCGAGATCTAAAAATAACTTTTACTCAAAAAATTGTTCTAAATCCCAATAAAAATTATAAACTTGGAATAGTAAAGTTATTATTTACTTCACCTTCTCTTTCATTTCAAGTAAAAGATGTATTGATATCATTAAAATTGCTTATTACAGATGTATGGTATCATCACGAGTATGTGTTAGATGGCACATTTACTGTTGAGACGTTTAGAAGAGAATTATATTTAAAAATAAAAAGTTATATAACTGAACTCATGGAGGGTTTTGAAAAGAATAAAACATTATATAAATCACAAATTGACACATTAAAAAAAATAAAACCTGAAAGTTTGGTTTTTAAAGTAGACTACACTACAAATCGTAATAGATTTTTTCTTAAATCTCCTGTTTTAATTGAATTTTTACGTTTTGGAAATTTCTGTGAACTATTTGATTTTAAACAATGTAAAACACCTGGGGATTATTTTGAAGTTAATAAGGACTACTATTCTGAAGACAACCCAAAGTTAATCAAACCTATTTCGTTAATTGAATGGCATTGTAATATTATTGATTATAGTTTTGCTAATCATGATGAGCATTCCCATTTTCATAGCGAACATGAATTACTGCATGTATCTTTGATAGAGAAACTGATTCTCCCCAATACTATTTATATGGAAACAAATAAAAAGATTCTTTACAGCCCTATACGAGAAGGAATGAGAGATATTAAAGAGATTAAACTATCATGTAGAAATGAAAATGGAGATGAGCTGCAATTTGAAAATGTTACAGTTTATTTGCATTTGATTGAAGAGTGAGTGAGGAGCTTCTTTTTTATGAGATATTTCTCATAAAAAACCTTTTTTCCTATAATAAAATGGATAATGATTTAACTGATCCTATTTATTGCCATAAATGTAAGAAGAGAACCAATAATATTGATGCTGAAAGAGTGCAAACTATCAACGGGAGATGGAGAGTGGCTGCTAAATGCTCAAAATGTAAAACCAAAAAGAGTAAATTTATCACTTCACCTGAGAAAGAAAATTCTGAAGAACCTGTAGTAGAAGATCTGAATGATGATGAAAAATTATCTCTTGCTAAAGAATTACACAAGCCAATAAGAAATAAATTTCAAAAAAGGACAATATTTACTAAAGGTATTGATGATTTGTGGGCTGCTGATTTGATAATCATGAAAAATTATGAAAAAGAGAATGATGGATACGGCTATATGCTTAATGTTATCGATACATTTTCAAAATTTGCATGGGCCTTACCCTTGAAGAAAAAGGATGGAAAAAATGTTGTTAAAGCTTTTGAGAAAATAATAGAAAAAGCAAAATCTCAAAATCATAATGCCCCCAATTTGCTTCATACGGATAAAGGATTGGAGTTTGAAAATAAACTTTTCAAAGATTTTCTGAAAAATCACCAAATAAAAATGTATCATACACAGAATGAAGAAAAATCTGCCATTATTGAAAGATTTAATCGTACATTGAATGGTAAAATGAAAATTCTTTTTGAAGTTGAGAATGATAAAAAATGGGTTGATTTTCTACAGGATTTAATTAATGAATACAATTATAAAGATTTTCATAGATCTATTGGTATGAAACCATCAGAAGTCACAAAATTAAATCAAAATGACGTTACAGTACGATTATTTGGAAACAAAAAAAATTTACAGAAAGTTAAATTCAGTGTTGGTGATAGGGTTCGCATCAAAAGATTTAAAAAAACTTTTGTAAATAAATATGAAGCAAATTGGACCAGAGAAATTTTTGTGGTTTCTGATATTCTCTCTACTAATCCAATAACATACAAAATCAAAGATTTAAATGATGAAGATATTGAAGGATCTTTCTATGCTCAAGAACTACAAAAAACAGAATTCTAGAATTATGAATAAAATGATTTATATAAAAGATTTCTTTTATATAAATAAAATGTTATGTGATAATATTACGACTATCGTTGATAGAATATTCGTAATATTCAACCGATCCCATTAAACCCTATTTAAGAATTTGGGTTTAATGGGATCCCATGTATTTAAAAATTTTTTAAATACATGAAGAAGCTAAGAAAAATAGTTTACATGTTTAGAAAAGTCACTGGCTAAAAAAATGAGGGGTAAGTTAAAAGGATCTCTCCAATAATAGACAAAAGAAAAAGGTGGCGGCGATTCGCCTCCACCTTTAAGAATTCAAAAAAATGAGGGGTTAGTTAAAAGAATCTATTTTCTAATAAAAATGAACGATACGAAAAAAAATTATATATCCTATAATAAAATGGATAATACGAGAAGGCATTGTGAAAAGTGCAATGTTAGCACTACTTATAAAAATTGGGCTAGACATCTAAAGTCTAAGCGCCATGGAAAAAACGACCCGGACCGGACAATGACTATCAGAAAACCTAGAAAAGCGAAACCTGTATTTGTAAATCCGAGGAAATTGCACAAAGTATTTAATTTTAGTGAAAAAGTATTTGAAAAAAATATAGAACCGAAAACGGAAGTTGTTGAAATGGAAACTGCATTTGAATCTAGATTAGTGACTTACAACATTAAAAATACGAAAGGATTTAAAGATGCTTCCAAATTTCTGAACAGTATTAAAAGAACCGTAACAGGTTTAATCAAATGGAAACTTAGAAAAATGAAACTAAAAGTTAATGTAGTTTTAATCGCAGAATTTAAAAAAGGAACTAACAAAAATAACATGGAGTATCAGGAACTCAATTTCAAAACTAAAAACGTAATAATATTGCAGTCAGCAGAAGTTGCATACTGTTACGATGAAATGAAACAGAAAATTCTAAATGAAATGGAAACGTTCGAAATTAAAGGATCTAATTGGCAACTTCATAAAATCAAACATTTGGAACTGAACGTTAACAAGTACATTCCTTTGAGAGGATCATCTTTCATCCCACTCCCTAAGTTTCTACAAAGTAGGAAAGCAATTATAAATGTACAAAATAATGATAATAAATGTTTCCTATGGGCTGTTCTTTCGGCTTTACATCCTGCAGACCGCGATTCTGATAGAATAGGAAAGTACATAACATGGGAACATGAGTTTGATGAAGCGTTGAAAGATATCAGTTTTCCTATGAAACTTATCGATGTGAAAAAGTTTGAGAAAAGAACTAGGATTTCCATTAATGTTTACTGTCTGAATGAAGGAAATACTATAGTACCCTTGGAAATAACGAAAGATGAAAAGGAAAGGCACATTGACTTGTTGTACTTGAAAAACAAGGAAACTGAACATTATTGTTGGATCAAGAATCTTTGGAAACTGGTTGGCCATAGTCAGCTAACAAAGAATGGACACAAAAGATTTTTATGTAAAATGTGTTTGAATAGCTTTGGAACTCAGGTTAAATTAAACGACCATAAAAAATATTGCGGAGTTCATAAAGCTGTTAAAGTAGATCTACCAAAACCTTATGATAACATTTTGCAATTTGAAAATTATAGACACTCTTTAAAAGTACCTTTTACAATTTATGCAGATTTTGAATGTACGTTACAAAAGATTGATACCTGCAAACCAAATCCCGATGAATGTTATACAAATGCCATTCAAAAACATGAACCGTACAGTTTTGTTTACTTCATGAAAAATGCCGAAGACGAAAGTAGGAAAAACTATGTAGGCGATTATAAACTTGTACAATATTCTGGACAGGATGTGGTAAAAGTGTTTTACGAAAAAATAAAAAAAGACGCCTTAATGGTGGCGAAAAAATACTATGACGTTAATATTCCCATGAAAGATTTAACCGAAGAACAACAAAGAGAATACGATAGTGCTGAGAGTTGCCACATTTGTGAAAGAAAATTTAATGAACTTCCACCTATAATTGAAAATAGACATGATGTACTGAGAAAAACAATTAAACACTTTATCGATAAACAAAATGATGTTAAAGCAGATGAATATATTGAAGAATTAGAAGTTTCGAAGGAAAATATACCTGATAATTGTATAAAAGTAAGGGATCACTCACATTTGACTGGAATGTACAGAGGAGCAGCTCATTCGATTTGTAATTTAGAATATAAAAATCCAAAGTTTATTCCAGTATTTTTCCATAATCTTTCTGGCTACGATGCACATCTATTTATTAAAGAATTTGAAAAAGATAATTACGATATTAAACTTTTACCACAAAGTGAAGAGAAGTACATTTCCTTTTCTAAAATGGTAGCTTATAAAAGTAATGAACTCGATAAAAATGGTAACAAAAAGAAAAAGACTATAGAATTGAGATTCATAGATTCTTTTAAATTTCTTTCTGCTTCTTTATATTCTTTAGCTAAAAGTTTAACCAAAAATCAATTTAAGGAAATAAAAAAGTATTTCCCAAAAGAACATCTCGAACTAATTACTAGAAAATTAGCTTATCCATATGAGTATATGGACTCTGTTGAAAAATATCGAGAAACTAACCTTCCACCTATAGTTTAAGATTGCTGACACATAACGGAAAAGATCCTGGAAGGGATCTGTCAGCAATCCTAAATTATTTTCAACAAATTATCAGTGATATTGTCGCCTACTGGCCTCTTGAATAAAGGTATGAGGTATTTGTTCCATTACAACGTTAGTAGAAAATAATTTAGGATTGCTGACACATAACGGAAAAGATCCCACTTCCACGTGGCTTCTCGAGGTATTTTTTGAAATTCAATTCAGTTCGAAATTCGATTCCGCTCTGTTTTGCGTCATGGTAAACTAATAGAAAATAATTTAAGATTGCTGACACATAACGGAAAAGATCCAAGTGGGATCTGTCAGCAATCCTAAATTGCTGAGCAATCTTAAATTATTTTCTATTAGTTTACCATGACGCAAAACAGAGCGGAATCGAATTTCGAACTGAATTGAATTTCAAAAAATACCTCGAGAAGCCACCCTTCCAGGATCTTTTCCGTTATGTGTCAGCAATCTTAAATTATTTTCTATTAGTTTACCATGACGCAAAACAGAGCGGAATCGAATTTCGAACTGAATAAAGATATGAGGTATTTGTTTCATTACAACGTTAATAGAAAATAATTTAGGATTGCTGACACATAACGGAAAAGATCCGGAAAGGATCTTTTCCGTTATGTGTCAGCAATCTTAAATTATTTTCTATTAGTTTACCATGACGCAAAACAGAGCGGAATCGAATTTCGAACTGAATTGAATTTCAAAGAATACCTCGAGAAGCCACCCTTCCAGGATCTTGTCCGTTATGTGTCAGCAATCTTAAATTATTTTCTATTAGTTTACCATGACGCAAAACAGAGCGGAATCGAATTACGAACTGAATTGAATTTCAAAAAATACCTCGAGAAGCCACCCTTCCAGGATCTTTTCCGTTATGTGTCAGCAATCTTAAATTATTTTCTATTAGTTTACCATGACGCAGAACAGAGCGGAATCGAATTTCGAACTGAATTGAATTTCAAAAAATACCTCGAGAAGCCACGTGGAAGTGGGATCTTTTCCGTTATGTGTCAGCAATCCTAAATTATTTTCTATTAACGTTGTAATGAAACAAATACCTCATATCTTTATTCAGTTCGAAATTCGATTCCGCTCTGTTTTGCGTCATGGTAAACTAATAGAAAATAATTTAAGATTGCTGACACATAACGGACAAGATCCTGGAAGGGTGGCTTCTCGAGGTATTCTTTGAAATTCAATTCAGTTCGAAATTCGATTCCGCTCTGTTTTGCGTCATGGTAAACTAATAGAAAATAATTTAAGATTGCTGACACATAACGGAAAAGATCCTTTCCACGTGGCTTCTCGAGGTATTTTTTGAAATTCAATTCAGTTCGAAGTTCGATTACGCTCTGTTTTGCGTCATGGTAAACTAATAGAAAATAATTTAAGATTGCTGACACATAACGGAAAAGATCCTGGAAGGGATCTGTCAGCAATCCTAAATTATTTTCAACAAATTATCAGTGATATTGTCGCCTACTGGCCTCTTGAATAAAGGTATGAGGTATTTGTTTCATTACAACGTTAATAGAAAATAATTTAGGATTGCTGACACATAACGGAAAAGATCCCACTTCCACGTGGCTTCTCGAGGTATTTTTTGAAATTCAATTCAGTTCGAAATTCGATTCCGCTCTGTTTTGCGTCATGGTAAACTAATAGAAAATAATTTAAGATTGCTGACACATAACGGAAAAGATCCAAGTGGGATCTGTCAGCAATCCTAAATTGCTGAGCAATCTTAAATTATTTTCTATTAGTTTACCATGACGCAAAACAGAGCGGAATCGAATTTCGAACTGAATTGAATTTCAAAAAATACCTCGAGAAGCCACTCTTCCAGGATCTTTTACGTTATGTGTCAGCAATCTTAAATTATTTTCTATTAGTTTACCATGACGCAAAACAGAGCGGAATCGAATTTCGAACTGAATAAAGATATGAGGTATTTGTTTCATTACAACGTTAATAGAAAATAATTTAGGATTGCTGACACATAACGGAAAAGATCCAAGTGGGATCTGTCAGCAATCCTAAATTGCTGAGCAATCTTAAATTATTTTCTATTAGTTTACCATGACGCAAAACAGAGCGGAATCGAATTTCGAACTGAATTGAATTTCAAAAAATACCTCGAGAAGCCACCCTTCCAGGATCTTTTCCGTTATGTATCAGCAATCTTAAATTATTTTCTATTAGTTTACCATGACGCAAAACAGAGCGGAATCGAATTTCGAACTGAATAAAGATATGAGGTATTTGTTTCATTACAACGTTAATAGAAAATAATTTAGGATTGCTGACACATAACGGAAAAGATCCCACTTCCACGTGGCTTCTCGAGGTATTTTTTGAAATTCAATTCAGTTCGAAATTCGATTCCGCTCTGTTTTGCGTCATGGTAAACTAATAGAAAATAATTTAAGATTGCTGACACATAACGGAAAAGATCCAAGTGGGATCTGTCAGCCATCCTAAATTGCTGAGCAATCTTAAATCATTTTCTATTAGTTTACCATGACGCAAAACAGAGCGGAATCGAATTTCGAACTGAATTGAATTTCAAAAAATACCTCGAGAAGCCACCCTTCCAGGATCTTTTCCGTTATGTGTCAGCAATCTTAAATTATTTTCTATTAGTTTACCATGACGCAAAACAGAGCGGAATCGAATTTCGAACTGAATAAAGATATGAGGTATTTGTTTCATTACAACGTTAATAGAAAATAATTTAGGATTGCTGACACATAACGGAAAAGATCCCACTTCCACGTGGCTTCTGGAGGTATTTTTTGAAATTCAATTCAGTTCGAAATTCGATTCCGCTCTGTTTTGCGTCATGGTAAACAAATAGAAAATAATTTAAGATTGCTGACACATAACGGAAAAGATCCAAGTGGGATCTGTCAGCAATCCTAAATTGCTGAGCAATCTTAAATTATTTTCTATTAGTTTACCATGACGCAAAACAGAGCGGAATCGAATTTCGAACTGAATTGAATTTCAAAAAATACCTCGAGAAGCCACCCTTCCAGGATCTTTTCCGTTATGTATCAGCAATCATAAATTATTTTCTATTAGTTTACCATGACGCAAAACAGAGCGGAATTGAATTTCGAACTGAATAAAGATATGAAGTATTTGTTTCATTACAACGTTAATAGAAAATAATTTAGGATTGCTGACACATAACGGAAAACATCCCACTTCCACGTGGCTTCTCGAGGTATTTTTTGAAATTCAATTCAGTTCGAAATTCGATTCCGCTCTGTTTTGCGTCATGGTAAACTAATAGAAAATAATTTAAGATTGCTGACACATAACGGAAAAGATCCTGGAAGGGTGGCTTCTCGAGGTATTTTTTGAAATTCAATTCAGTTCGTAATTCGATTCCGCTCTGTTTTGCGTCATGGTAAACTAATAGAAAATAATTTAAGATTGCTGACACATAACGGACAAGATCCTGGAAGGGTGGCTTCTCGAGGTATTTTTTGTAATTCAATTCAGTTCGAAATTCGATTCCGCTCTGTTTTGCGTCATGGTAAACTAATAGAAAATAATTTAAGATTGCTGACACATAACGGAAAAGATCCTTTCCACGTGGCTTCTCGAGGTATTTTTTGAAATTCAATTCAGTTCGAAGTTCGATTCCGCTCTGTTTTGCGTCATGGTAAACTGATAGAAAATAATTTAAGATTGCTGACACATAACGGAAAAGATCCTGGAAGGGATCTGTCAGCAATCCTAAATTATTTTCAACAAATTATCAGTGATATTGTCGCCTACTGGCCTCTTGAATAAAGGTATGAGGTATTTGTTTCATTACAACGTTAATAGAAAATAATTTAGGATTGCTGACACATAACGGAAAAGATCCCACTTCCACGTGGCTTCTCGAGGTATTTTTTGAAATTCAATTCAGTTCGAAATTCGATTCCGCTCTGTTTTGCGTCATGGTAAACTAATAGAAAATAATTTAAGATTGCTGACACATAACGGAAAAGATCCAAGTGGGATCTGTCAGCAATCCTAAATTGCTGAGCAATCTTAAATTATTTTCTATTAGTTTACCATGACGCAAAACAGAGCGGAATCGAATTTCGAACTGAATTGAATTTCAAAAAATACCTCGAGAAGCCACCCTTCCAGGATCTTTTCCGTTATGTGTCAGCAATCTTAAATTATTTTCTATTAGTTTACCATGACGCAAAACAGAGCGGAATCGAATTTCGAACTGAATAAAGATATGAGGTATTTGTTTCATTACAACGTTAATAGAAAATAATTTAGGATTGCTGACACATAACGGAAAAGATCCCACTTCCACGTGGCTCCTCGAGGTATTTTTTGAAATTCAAATCAGTTCGAAATTCGATTCCGCTCTGTTTTGCGTCATGGTAAACTAATAGAAAATAATTTAAGATTGCTGACACATAACGGAAAAGATCCAAGTGGGATCTGTCAGCCATCCTAAATTGCTGAGCAATCTTAAATTATTTTCTATTAGTTTACCATGACGCAAAACAGAGCGGAATCGAATTTCGAACTGAATTGAATTTCAAAAAATACCTCGAGAAGCCACGTGGAAGTGGGATCTTTTCCGTTATGTGTCAGCAATCCTAAATTATTTTCTATTAACGTTGTAATGAAACAAATACCTCATATCTTTATTCAGTTCGAAATTCGATTCCGCTCTGTTTTGCGTCATGGTAAACTAATAGAAAATAATTTAAGATTGCTGACACATAACGGAAAAGATCCTGGAAGGGTGGCTTCTCGAGGTATTTTTTGAAATTCAATTCAGTTCGAAATTCGATTCCGCTCTGTTTTGCGTCATGGTAAACTAATAGAAAATAATTTAAGATTGCTCAGCAATTTAGGATTGCTGACAGATCCCACTTGGATCTTTTCCGTTATGTGTCAGCAATCTTAAATTATTTTCTATTAGTTTACCATGACGCAAAACAGAGCGGAATCGAATTTCGAACTGAATTGAATTTCAAAAAATACCTCGAGAAGCCACGTGGAAGTGGGATCTTTTCCGTTATGTGTCAGCAATCCTAAATTATTTTCTATTAACGTTGTAATGAAACAAATACCTCATACCTTTATTCAAGAGGCCAGTAGGCGACAATATCACTGATAATTTGTTGAAAATAATTTAGGATTGCTGACAGATCCCTTCCAGGATCTTTTCCGTTATGTGTCAGCAATCTTAAATTATTTTCTATCAGTTTACCATGACGCAAAACAGAGCGGAATCGAACTTCGAACTGAATTGAATTTCAAAAAATACCTCGAGAAGCCACGTGGAAAGGATCTTTTCCGTTATGTGTCAGCAATCTTAAATTATTTTCTATTAGTTTACCATGACGCAAAACAGAGCGGAATCGAATTTCGAACTGAATTGAATTTCAAAAAATACCTCGAGAAGCCACCCTTCCAGGATCTTGTCCGTTATGTGTCAGCAATCTTAAATTATTTTCTATTAGTTTACCATGACGCAAAACAGAGCGGAATCGAATTACGAACTGAATTGAATTTCAAAAAATACCTCGAGAAGCCACCCTTCCAGGATCTTTTCCGTTATGTGTCAGCAATCTTAAATTATTTTCTATTAGTTTACCATGACGCAAAACAGAGCGGAATCGAATTTCGAACTGAATTGAATTTCAAAAAATACCTCGAGAAGCCACGTGGAAGTGGGATCTTTTCCGTTATGTGTCAGCAATCCTAAATTATTTTCTATTAACGTTGTAATGAAACAAATACCTCATATCTTTATTCAGTTCGAAATTCGATTCCGCTCTGTTTTGCGTCATGGTAAACTAATAGAAAATAATTTAAGATTGCTGACACATAACGGAAAAGATCCTGGAAGGGTGGCTTCTCGAGGTATTTTTTGAAATTCAATTCAGTTCGAAATTCGATTCCGCTCTGTTTTGCGTCATGGTAAACTAATAGAAAATAATTTAAGATTGCTCAGCAATTTAGGATTGCTGACAGATCCCACTTGGATCTTTTCCGTTATGTGTCAGCAATCTTAAATTATTTTCTATTAGTTTACCATGACGCAAAACAGAGCGGAATCGAATTTCGAACTGAATTGAATTTCAAAAAATACCTCGAGAAGCCACGTGGAAGTGGGATCTTTTCCGTTATGTGTCAGCAATCCTAAATTATTTTCTATTAACGTTGTAATGAAACAAATACCTCATACCTTTATTCAAGAGGCCAGTAGGCGACAATATCACTGATAATTTGTTGAAAATAATTTAGGATTGCTGACAGATCCCTTCCAGGATCTTTTCCGTTATGTGTCAGCAATCTTAAATTATTTTCTATCAGTTTACCATGACGCAAAACAGAGCGGAATCGAACTTCGAACTGAATTGAATTTCAAAAAATACCTCGAGAAGCCACGTGGAAAGGATCTTTTCCGTTATGTGTCAGCAATCTTAAATTATTTTCTATTAGTTTACCATGACGCAAAACAGAGCGGAATCGAATTTCGAACTGAATTGAATTTCAAAAAATACCTCGAGAAGCCACCCTTCCAGGATCTTGTCCGTTATGTGTCAGCAATCTTAAATTATTTTCTATTAGTTTACCATGACGCAAAACAGAGCGGAATCGAATTACGAACTGAATTGAATTTCAAAAAATACCTCGAGAAGCCACCCTTCCAGGATCTTTTCCGTTATGTGTCAGCAATCTTAAATTATTTTCTATTAGTTTACCATGACGCAAAACAGAGCGGAATCGAATTTCGAACTGAATTGAATTTCAAAAAATACCTCGAGAAGCCACGTGGAAGTGGGATCTTTTCCGTTATGTGTCAGCAATCCTAAATTATTTTCTATTAACGTTGTAATGAAACAAATACCTCATATCTTTATTCAGTTCGAAATTCGATTCCGCTCTGTTTTGCGTCATGGTAAACTAATAGAAAATAATTTAAGATTGCTGACACATAACGGAAAAGATCCTGGAAGGGTGGCTTCTCGAGGTATTTTTTGAAATTAAATTCAGTTCGAAATTCGATTCCGCTCTGTTTTGCGTCATGGTAAACTAATAGAAAATAATTTAAGATTGCTCAGCAATTTAGGATTGCTGACAGATCCCACTTGGATCTTTTCCGTTATGTGTCAGCAATCTTAAATTATTTTCTATTAGTTTACCATGACGCAAAACAGAGAGGAATCGAATTTCGAACTGAATTGAATTTCAAAAAATACCTCGAGAAGCCACGTGGAAGTGGGATCTTTTCCGTTATGTGTCAGCAATCCTAAATTATTTTCTATTAACGTTAAATGAAACAAATACCTCATATCTTTATTCAGTTCGAAATTCGATTCCGCTCTGTTTTGCGTCATGGTAAACTAATAGAAAATAATTTAAGATTGCTGACACATAACGGAAAAGATCCTGGAAGGGTGGCTTCTCGAGGTATTTTTTGAAATTCAATTCATTTCGAAATTCGATTCCGCTCTGTTTTGCGTCATGGTAAACTAATAGAAAATAATTTAAGATTGCTCAGCAATTTAGGATTGCTGACAGATCCCACTTGGATCTTTTCCGTTATGTGTCAGCAATCTTAAATTATTTTCTATTAGTTTACCATGACGCAAAACAGAGCGGAATCGAATTTCGAACTGAATTGAATTTCAAAAAATACCTCGAGAAGCCACGTGGAAGTGGGATCTTTTCCGTTATGTGTCAGCAATCCTAAATTATTTTCTATTAACGTTGTAATGAAACAAATACCTCATATCTTTATTCAGTTCGAAATTCGATTCCGCTCTGTTTTGCGTCATGGTAAACTAATAGAAAATAATTTAAGATTGCTGACACATAACGGAAAAGATCCTGGAAGGGTGGCTTCTCGAGGTATTTTTTGAAATTCAATTCAGTTCGAAATTCGATTCCGCTCTGTTTTGCGTCATGGTAAACTAATAGAAAATAATTTAAGATTGCTCAGCAATTTAGGATTGCTGACAGATTCCACTTGGATCTTTTCCGTTATGTGTCAGCAATCTTAAATTATTTTCTATTAGTTTACCATGACGCAAAACAGAGCGGAATCGAATTACGAACTGAATTGAATTTCAAAAAATACCTCGAGAAGCCACCCTTCCAGGATCTTTTCCGTTATGTGTCAGCAATCTTAAATTATTTTCTATTAGTTTACCATGACGCAAAACAGAGCGGAATCGAATTTCGAACTGAATTGAATTTCAAAAAATACCTCGAGAAGCCACCCTTCCGGGATCTTTTCCGTTATGTGTCAGCAATCTTAAATTATTTTCTATTAGTTTACCATGACGCAAAACAGAGCGGAATCGAATTTCGAACTGAATAAAGATATGAGGTATTTGTTTCATTACAACGTTAATAGAAAATAATTTAGGATTGCTGACACATAACGGAAAAGATCCCACTTCCACGTGGCTTCTCGAGGTATTTTTTGAAATTCAATTCAGTTCGAAATTCGATTCCGCTCTGTTTTGCGTCATGGTAAACTAATAGAAAATAATTTAAGATTGCTCAGCAATTTAGGATTGCTGACAGATTCCACTTGGATCTTTTCCGTTATGTGTCAGCAATCTTAAATTATTTTCTATTAGTTTACCATGACGCAAAACAGAGCGGAATCGAATTACGAACTGAATTGAATTTCAAAAAATACCTCGAGAAGCCACCCTTCCAGGATCTTTTCCGTTATGTGTCAGCAATCTTAAATTATTTTCTATTAGTTTACCATGACGCAAAACAGAGCGGAATCGAATTTCGAACTGAATTGAATTTCAAAAAATACCTCGAGAAGCCACCCTTCCGGGATCTTTTCCGTTATGTGTCAGCAATCTTAAATTATTTTCTATTAGTTTACCATGACGCAAAACAGAGCGGAATCGAATTTCGAACTGAATAAAGATATGAGGTATTTGTTTCATTACAACGTTAATAGAAAATAATTTAGGATTGCTGACACATAACGGAAAAGATCCCACTTCCACGTGGCTTCTCGAGGTATTTTTTGAAATTCAATTCAGTTCGAAATTCGATTCCGCTCTGTTTTGCGTCATGGTAAACTAATAGAAAATAATTTAAGATTGCTCAGCAATTTAGGATTGCTGACAGATCCCACTTGGATCTTTTCCGTTATGTGTCAGCAATCATAAATTATTTTCTATTAGTTTACCATGACGCAAAACAGAGCGGAATCGAATTTCAGACTGAATTGAATTTCAAAAAATACCTCGAGAAGCCACGTGGAAGTGGGATCTTTTCCGTTATGTGTCAGCAATCCTAAATTATTTTCTATTAACGTTGTAATGAAACAAATACCTCATATCTTTATTCAGTTCGAAATTCGATTCCGCTCTGTTTTGCGTCATGGTAAACTAATAGAAAATAATTTAAGATTGCTGACACATAACGGAAAAGATCCTGGAAGGATTATAAAGTGAATTCCGCTCTGTTTTGCGTCATGGTAAACTAATAGAAAATAATTTAAGATTGCTGACACATAACGGAAAAGATCCTTTCCACGTGGCTTCTCGAGGTATTTTTTGAAATTCAATTCAGTTCGAAATTCGATTCCGCTCTGTTTTGCGTCATGGTAAACTAATAGAAAATAATTTAAGATTGCTGACACATAACGGAAAAGATCCTTTCCACGTGGCTTCTCGAGGTATTTTTTGAAATTCAATTCAGTTCGAAATTCGATTCCGCTCTGTTTTGCGTCATGGTAAACTAATAGAAAATAATTTATGATTGCTGACACATAACGGAAAAGATCCCACTTCCACGTGGCTTCTCGAGGTATTTTTTGAAATTCAATTCAGTTCGAAATTCGATTCCGCTCTGTTTTTCGTCATGGTAAACTAATAGAAAATAATTTAAGATTGCTGACACATAACGGAAAAATAATTTAAGATTGCTGACACATAACGGAAAAGATCCTTTCCACGTGGCTTCTCGAGGTATTTTTTGAAATTCAATTCAGTTCGAAATTCGATTCCGCTCTGTTTTGCGTCATGGTAAACTAATAGACCTTTATTCAAGAGGCCAGTAGGCGACAATATCACTGATAATTTGTTGAAATAAGTCTTTATCCTTATTCCGCCGACGCCACAAAAATTCACACAAATATGAGTCACTCATAGAGCGCCGCGTACCGCACTGAACTTTATCGCGCCGCCTCGTTATATCTCGTCCAGACGGGCAAAGTCCAACCGGTGATAACTAATGTCGGCTGTTTGTATTATCTAAAAATACTAATTCGATCATTATAAAGTGAATTCCGCTTTGTTTTGCGTCATGGTAAACTAATAGAAAATAATTTAGGATTGCTGACACATAACGGAAAAGATCCCACTTCCACGTGGCTTCTCGAGGTATTTTTTGAAATTCAATCCAGTTCGAAATTCGATTCCGCTCTGTTTTGCGTCATGGTAAACTAATAGAAAATAATTTAGGATTGCTGACACATAACGGAAAAGATCCCACTTCCACGTGGCTTCTCGAGGTATTTTTTGAAATTCAATTCAGTTCGAAATTCGATTCCGCTCTGTTTTGCGTCATGGTAAACTAATAGAAAATAATTTAAGATTGCTGACACATAACGGAAAAGATCCTGGAAGGGAGGCTTCTCGAGGTATTTTTTGAAATTCAATTCAGTTCGAAATTCGATTCCGCTCTGTTTTGCGTCATGGTAAACTAATAGAAAATAATTTAAGATTGCTGACACATAACGGTAAAGATCCTTTCCACGTGGCTTCTCGAGGTATTTTTTGAAATTCAATTCAGTTCGAAATTCGATTCCGCTCTGTTTTGCGTCATGGTAAACTAATAGAAAATAATTTAGGATTGCTGACACATAACGGAAAAGATCCCACTTCCACGTGGCTTCTCGAGGTATTTTTTGAAATTCAATTCAGTTCGAAATTCGATTCCGCTCTGTTTTGCGTCATGGTAAACTAATAGAAAATAATTTAAGATTGCTGACACATAACGGAAAAGATCCTGGAAGGGTGGCTTCTCGAGGTATTTTTTGAAATTCAATTCAGTTCGAAATTCGATTCCGCTCTGTTTTGCGTCATGGTAAACTAATAGAAAATAATTTAAGATTGCTGACACATAACGGAAAAATAATTTAAGATTGCTGACACATAACGGAAAAGATCCTTTCCACGTGGCTTCTCGAGGTATTTTTTGAAATTCAATTCAGTTCGAAATTCGATTCCGCTCTGTTTTGCGTCATGGTAAACTAACAGACCTTTATTCAAGAGGCCAGTAGGCGACAATATCACTGATAATTTGTTGAAATAAGTCTTTATCCTTATTCCGCCGACGCCACAAAAATTCCCACAAACATGAGTCAATCATAGAGCGCCGCGTACCGCACTGAACTTTATCGCGCAGCCTCGTTATATCTCGTCCAGACGGGCAAAACAGAGCGGAATCGAATTTCGAACTGAATTGAATTTCAAAAAATACCTCGAGAAGCCACGTGGAAAGGATCTTTTCCGTTATGTGTCAGCAATCTTAAATTATTTTCTATTAGTTTACCATGACGCAAAACAGAGCGGAATCGAATTTCGAACTGAATTGAATTTCAAAAAATACCTCTAGAAGCCACCCTTCCAGGATCTTTTCCGTTATGTGTCAGCAATCTTAAATTATTTTCTATTAGTTTACCATGACGCAAAACAGAGCGGAATCGAATTTCGAACTGAATTGAATTTCAAAAAATACCTCGAGAAGCCACGTGGAAAGGATCTATTCCGTTATGTGTCAGCAATCTTAAATTATTTTCTATTAGTTTACCATGACGCAAAACAGAGCGGAATCGAATTTCGAACTGAATTGAATTTCAAAAAATACCTCGAGAAGCCACGTGGAAAGGATCTTTTCCGTTATGTGTCAGCAATCTTAAATTATTTTCTATTAGTTTACCATGACGCAAAACAGAGCGGAATCGAATTTCGAACTGAATTGAATTTCAAAAAATACCTCGGGAAGCCACCCTTCCAGGATCTTTTCCGTTATGTGTCAGCAATCTTGAATTATTTTCTATTAGTTTACCATGACGCAAAACAGAGCGGAATCAAATTTCGAACTGAATTGAATTTCAAAAAATACCTCGAGAAGCCATGTGGAAGTGGGATCTTCTCCGTTATGTGTCAGCAATCTTAAATTATTTTCTATTAGTTTACCATGACGCAAAACAGAGCGGAATTCACTTTATAATGATCGAATTAGTATTTTTAGATAATACAAACAGCCGACATTAGTTATCACCGGTTGGACTTTGCCCGTCTGGACGAGATATAACGAGGCGGCGCGATAAAGTTCAGTGCGGTACGCGGCGCTCTATGATTGACTTATATTTGTGTGAATTTTTGTGGCGTCGGCGGAATAAGGATAAAGACTTATTTCAACAAATTATCAGTGATATTGTCGCCTACTGGCCTCTTGAATAAAGGTATGAGGTATTTGTTTCATTACAACGTTAATAGAAAATAATTTAGGATTGCTGACACATAACGGAAAAGATCCTTTCCACGTGGCTTCTCGAGGTATTTTTTGAAATTCAATTCAGTTCGAAATTCGATTCCGCTTTGTTTTGCGTCATGGTAAACTAATAGAAAATAATTTAAGATTGCTGACACATAATTCAATTCAGTTCGAAATTCGATTCCGCTCTGTTTTGCGTCATGGTAAACTAATAGAAAATAATTTAAGATTGCTGACACATAACGGAAAAGATCCTGGAAGGGTGGCTTCTCGAGGTATTTTTTGAAATTCAATTTAGTTCGAAATTCGATTCCGCTCTGTTTTGCGTCATGGTAAACTAATAGAAAATAATTTAAGATTGCTGACACATAACGGAAAAGATCCTTTCCACGTGGCTTCTTGAGGTATTTTTTGAAATTCAATTCAGTTCGAAATTCGATTCCGCTCTGTTTTGCGTCATGGTAAACTAATAGAAAATAATTTAAGATTGCTGACACATAACGGAAAAGATCCTTTCCACGTGGCTTCTCGAGGTATTTTTTGAAATTCAATTCAGTTCGAAATTCGATTCCGCTCTGTTTTGCGTGATGGTAAACTAATAGAAAATAATTTAAGATTGCTGACACATAACGGAAAAGATCCTGGAAGGGTGGCTTCTCGAGGTATTTTTTGAAATTCAATTCAGTTCGAAATTCGATTCCGCTCTGTTTTGCGTCATTGTAAACTAATAGAAAATAATTTAAGATTGCTGACACATAATTCAATTCAGTTCAAAATTCGATTCCGCTCTGTTTTGCGTCATGGTAAACTAATAGAAAATTATTTAAGATTGCTGACACATAACGGAAAAGATCCCACTTCCACGTGGCTTCTCGAGGTATTTTTTGAAATTCAATTCAGTTCGAAATTCGATTCCGCTCTGTTTTGCGTCATGGTAAACTAATAGAAAATAATTTAAGATTGCTGACACATAACGGAAAAGATCCTTTCCACGTGGCTTCTCGAGGTATTTTTTGAAATTCAATTCAGTGCGAAATTCGATTCCGCTCTGTTTTGCGTCATGGTAAACTAATAGAAAATAATTTAAGATTGCTGACACATAACGGAAAAGATCCTGGAAGGGTGGCTTCTCGAGGTATTTTTTGAAATTCAATTCAGTTCGAAATTCGATTACGCTCTGTTTTGCGTCATTGTAAACTAATAGAAAATAATTTAAGATTGCTGACACATAACGGAAAAGATCCTTTCCACGTGGCTTCTCGAGGTATTTTTTGAAATTCAATTCAGTTCGAAATTCGATTCCGCTCTGTTTTGCGTCATGGTAAACTAATAGAAAATAATTTAAGATTGCTGACACATAACGGAAAAGATCCTTTCCACGTGGCTTCTCGAGGTATTTTTTGAAATTCAATTCAGTTCGAAATTCGATTCCGCTCTGTTTTGCGTCATGGTAAACTAATAGAAAATAATTTAAGATTGCTGACACATAACGGAAAAGATCCTGGAAGGGTGGCTTCTCGAGGTATTTTTTGAAATTCAATTCAGTTCGAAATTCGATTCCGCTCTGTTTTGCGTCATTGTAAACTAATAGAAAATAATTTAAGATTGCTGACACATAACGGAAAAGATCCTTTCCACGTGGCTTCTCGAGGTATTTTTTGAAATTCAATTCAGTTCGAAATTCGATTCCGCTCTGTTTTGCGTCATGGTAAACTAATAGAAAATAATTTAAGATTGCTGACACATAACGGAAAAGATCCTTTCCACGTGGCTTCTCGAGGTATTTTTTGAAATTCAATTCAGTTCGAAATTCGATTCCGCTCTGTTTTGCGTGATGGTAAACTAATAGAAAATAATTTAAGATTGCTGACACATAACGGAAAAGATCCTGGAAGGGTGGCTTCTCGAGGTATTTTTTGAAATTCAATTCAGTTCGAAATTCGATTCCGCTCTGTTTTGCGTGATGGTAAACTAATAGAAAATAATTTAGGATTGCTGACACATAACGGAAAAGATCCTTTCCACGTGGCTTCTCGAGGTATTTTTTGAAATTCAATTCAGTTCGAAATTCGATTCCGCTCTGTTTTGCGTCATTGTAAACTAATAGAAAATAATTTAAGATTGCTGACACATAATTCAATTCAGTTCAAAATTCGATTCCGCTCTGTTTTGCGTCATGGTAAACTAATAGAAAATTATTTAAGATTGCTGACACATAACGGAAAAGATCCCACTTCCACGTGGCTTCTCGAGGTATTTTTTGAAATTCAATTCAGTTCGAAATTCGATTCCGCTCTGTTTTGCGTCATGGTAAACTAATAGAAAATAATTTAAGATTGCTGACACATAACGGAAAAGATCCTTTCCACGTGGCTTCTCGAGGTATTTTTTGAAATTCAATTCAGTTCGAAATTCGATTCCGCTCTGTTTTGCGTCATGGTAAACTAATAGAAAATAATTTAAGATTGCTGACACATAACGGAAAAGAGATCCTTCCTTTATGTGTCAGCAATCCTAAATTATTTTCTATTAACGTTGTAATGAAACAAATACCTCATACCTTTATTCAAGAGGCCAGTAGGCGACAATATCACTGATAATTTGTTGAAATAAGTCGAGGTAAGTGGTTCTGGTATTGATAAATTGAAAATGTATACATTTGGTTCACTGGCGTTCAAATTTGCCTCATTTTTTCGGAAATCTCAGTCAAATCCTAGAGGGGTGTCCTGTTTATGATGGTTTTTTCAGATTTGAAATTGGGCCACTAAACCCCATCAATTCTTGTCCAAAACGTGATGATCGGGCGGGGGTAGGGCAGGCTAGTGACTGGCAAGCGGGCAGGCCCCTTCTGAGGGGCTTTCCCGCCCCAGCAGCTTGGGTATGTCTACCATGTCATTTCCGACAGTAGTTTCTGCCACACCATTCAAGATATTTAGATTTCTTCCACACTGTTCAAGGATTGCTATGAAATTGTTTGGGCCCATCTACGACAGTGCCAAACTACCATAAAAATGTGAGCTTTTTTTTATGCATCAGACGGATATGAGTCGTGAAACACACAATCAGTACAACTGTTCAACAAAATTGATAATATAAATAATCAAATAAATTGAACAACTAATTTGAGTTATTTTACCATTTAGGTTTTCTACTTATTAACTATTATTATTACCTATTATAATAAATTTAATTTATTTTTAATTTGATTAGTGTATTGGGGCATACCTAGACAGGTACATCACAATGGCGTTTGAATTCAATTTTTAAGACGAAATTGGACGATCGATTGAATATTCGATTTCCTATACTAAAATAAGTGACTGAGGTCAGTCTGGCCATGAAACTGCAAACCTATTACAAATAAAGAATAAATGAAATACCTGAATTCAGACTTCAAACCCAGATGGATCTCCCACATAATAGTTGGTGTAAGGGTTTTGGAGCACCCTCATACAATATTCGCCTTCAGAAGGTGAGAGGACGAAAGTCTCGAGGAGAATTTGAGGGTTGGTATCCTCAGAAATTGGGCGGAGTCACCTTGCAGCTTCGGCAAGCATACACCGGACAATTTGGCTGAGGAAGGTGTATTTGACGAGGAGTTTCCCAATTTTGGACGGTGTCACCTTGCAGCCCGGGCAAGCATACGCCGATCAAATGTTGAGAGGGCTGAATTTGATGAGGAGGATAAGGAGTTCTCCTAGGCCTGACGGTGTCCCCTTGTAACTAGGACAAGCATAGGCCGTGCAGGACTGTGGAGAATTTGGAAAAGAGAGAGAAGGTTAGCAAATTGCGGAAGGCCAATTTGGTCGCTAGAGAGGCAAGGAGTTTGATGAGAGAAATACAACGATTTTAGGGGTTAGTGTTCGCTTGGGAAGCTTTCACCAGACTGATTGACTATGTCTAGAAGATTTATTTCCAGCCCGGAGCCTGAAATATTTTCGCATAGCATTGAGCTGAGTAGTTCGCATAGTGCCAGACGTATTTCACAATTTCTGTGTTCATTTTCAGTTTCTACTCATTTTCATTTTATATTATATTCCATTTTATCTAATAATGGATGACGACTGCGTCGACTATTTGATACATATCTGCGTGACAGGAGACGGCAGAACGCGCCAAGAAGAAGGAGACGGCTTGTTTCGGTTGACAGCTTATCTGAGAATCAGTTTTTTCACCGCTTCAGGTAAACTCCTTTAAATTATTAATTCAATCAATTGTAATAAAATGGAAATTATTTTTTAAGCAAAATAAATAGGTAGGTAGGTAGGTGATTAACCCGCGGAGACGCGCGGTATCTGAGAGATACATCGCGCGCAGTTTTCCCGCTCTCTCGCCTCAACCGTTCATGATGGGAAGGGGGTGTGGTCATCATCGCCCGCGTTGTAACGGTCGTCAACGGTTATTCAGTTGGCGGGAGTCCTGCATTTCGCGTTCTGCGTAGTCAGCTGAAAGAATCAGACAGATACACCGCGCTCTTCCAGGTAATTTTTTACAAGTTTACATATATATGATTTTTAAGACAATAATATCTTTCAAATTGCCCTAGAAGTGGTTCATGATGATGCCATTGTGTGAACACAATGTTTTTGCTCTAAAAAGCGAGATGTATCTGTCAGATACCGCGAGTATCCACGTTTCATTCTCTCTGAATTTGCAGTGTTTTCTTTATTTTTTCCCCCCATTAGAATGACCTCCAGGTGTCGGATTTACGATTCGTTAAACCAAAAAGACGTTGATGAGCTCAGAGCTGCTCTCTTAGAGGAAGATGAAGACGACCCTGACACAGATGATGATGATGGAGGAGGGGAAGAAGCTGATGACAGATCTTCTGAAGAAAGGGAAGGCGACTCAATCACGGAACAAAGGGACACATCTGATGACGAAGATTCAGCCGATGAAGAGCCACCAGGTGATGCATCTAATTATTACATTGCTGCTCGTCGACACAGAGGCGAAGTGGTCGATTTTTGGCGATGGAAAAAAGTTCCATACCCCAACAGGCGAAGGCGACAAAATGTGTTGGCTAATGACGTGGGATCTGTCCAGGGTCGAGCCAAATTAGCTCAAACACCTCTGCAAGCCTGGGAATGTTTTTTCTTTTGACGATTCGCTCGTAGAAAAAATTGTGAAGTACTTATACCAATCAGTTCATGGAGTTGGAGGAGAGACCTAAGTACGCCAGAGGGAGAGACTGCCGTCCTACTGATGCTACAGAAATCAAAGCACTCATGGGGTTTTTGTATCTCATTGGCGCCTATCGCATGAGCCATTTGAACAACAGAGATTTCTTTGATAGCGAAGGGTTTGGAATAGACTTCTCTTTTGTGATGCCAAAAAAACGATTTTTACTGTTATTGCGCTGCATGAGGTTTGATGACAGGAACACCCAGAGTGAGCGTTTGAAAGAAGACCGTCTGGCCCACATCAGAGAAGTATTTGAATCTTTAGTATCCAGCTGTCAAAATAACTACTCCCCAGGCGAAATGGTAACCATCGACGAAAAGTTGGAAGGTTTTAGAGGTAGGTGTCTTTTCAGACAGTACATCCCTTCAAAACCACGAAGATATGGAACGAAAATATTCGTGATGGCTGACGCCGAAGTTTTCTATGCGTACAATCGTGAAATTTATGCTGGGGTTCAACGGGAAGGTTCCCCTTTCCATGTAACAAACCCGTGGATGTTGTTAGAAGATTGTGTCGGCCTATCGAAGGCTCTGGCCGTAATATCTCGATGGAGAACTGGTTCACGGACGTGAAATTGGTGGAGGAATTGGTCGGAAAAGGCGGAACCCTAAAAAAAACAGAACTGAAATCCCAGCTGCTTTCAAAGAAGTCCGCAGTCGCGAAGTCACGTCGAGTGTTTTTGGGTTTCGACCTAAAGCTACTCTCGTTTCATATGTTCCCAAACCACGCAAAAATGTTATTCTCATTTCAAGTCTTCACGTCGACAGTGCTATTGATGAAGCCACCGGGAATAAAAGAAAACCTGAAATAATAGCGTACTACAATAAGTCTAAAGGTGGTGTTGACACTAATGACCAGATGTGCGAAACATACAGCGTAAAGCGTAGGACCAATCGCTGGCCAATGGTTGTTTTTTACTCAATGATGAACATGGGGGATTAATTCAAACGTAATTTACACGAAGAATGAGAATAAAGCTGTGAGACGACGAATTTCCCTGAAACGTTTGGGTAAAGAATTGATACGACCACACCTTGAACGTCGATCCAATAACGTGTCCGGAATACATTTGCCTCTACAGAAAAAATTGAGGAACTCTTTGCAAAAACTGGACACCAGCCTTCAGATTTTAGGAGACGATACTCGAATTGCCACCATTCCCAACAGCACCCTCGAAGAGATTCGCATTGATTTGCACAACGTTGACGTGAATACCCTGGAAGCAAGCTTGAACAATGAGCTGACTCTTCCGGCACCATCCAGCTCTTCCAACCACACAATCTCGGACAATGTGGAAGAATCGACGACCCCTCAGGTTCAAGATTCGCATGAGCAGATTCTTCCTGAACCATCCAGCTCTTCCGACCAGACGATCTCTAACAACATGGAAGAATCGACGGCTCCTCAGGTTCAAGCTTCAATGCAGCTGAGACAGAGGGAGATTACTCAAGTGCTTGAGCCCAATACTTCAGCATCCAAACGTAAAAGATGTGAGCCATGTAAAGCTTCAAAGAAATCTAGATTTACGCAATTCACATGTAAAATCTGCCATACGTTCCTATGTTTGCAGCATAGCTTAACGATCTGTGATGAATGCCACGAAGAACTTAATGTACCTATGTGATCTGAAAGTTGATAGTTCCTAAAATCCCACTACTTTTTGATCAAAATGATCTCGGCATTTTTTTTCTTCTTCCAAGTTTATTTCAACATTGTTCCTTCAAAGGTGCATACCGATATTTTTTCTTTGTGAATTTTTTCTATTTACACAATGTTTACTCGTTTTTAGTTCATTACTCCACGTTCCACCAATTTGGAGCTGATTTTTGTAGGTACCTACTGACTTTTTGAGAACCGTGTATTTTTTATTGCTGCTATTTTAATTCAATTTACTATTTTTAATAAATAATTTAGCAGTCTGAAAACTGGGAACTAGTGATTTCCCCTATCTGTGATGACAAAAGTGATTTGGAGAGAGAGAGAAAAAAAAGGAAGCGATTCGGCCCAAAATTTAGGGGTTTCAATATGGTCATCTTGTGACGCTTGTAACTAACAAACTTTAATTATAATCTAAAAATGTGAAAAATGGTTCCCTAGCTTCCTGGATATGTGGATAACATGCCATGAAGGTCGCGAGGAAAAATTTTCAAGTTTAGAGTACCCTTCAGTGCAATTATGTCAAGTTGAAATTTTTCGATTTTCGAGTATTTCAGATTTTTTGTGTTGTACTCTTTCTATTCATAATTTACTCAATTAACAAAAAACGAGGCTGTTTTGTGCTTAAAATAAACAAATCTTAGCTCATATACTAATTTCTCTGCCCATTTTCAATTATTACCCCTCCTAATGGCCAATGTATCTCTCAGATACACCGCGCGTCTCTATGGGTTAATGAGGCCTCATGACGAATCTCATGGTAATCCCCAACGCACCGTTGAATAATATCGTTGAGGCTAAATATCCCTGGTTTAGTTCCAAAAGCTGCCACCACGTTGTGCTTCAAAATGAGCTAAAACTAATTAGAATACTGTGACTAAACCGCTCGTCCGATTTTCCTTCTGAAAATTGATTTGTAAACCGTGAGTAGGTACGTAGAATTGATATAACACTCTTTTTTCTATTTTCATTTCCAATTTTCCACAAAAACAAAACAATAAACCTATTTTCAAATTTTAAGGTCCAGGCGCGCTAAGGATATTTATTTGGAGTTCAAATCCGTTTGAAATTTGAAAATCGGATGAGTATCAACCGAATAGTATTGTTATTACGATTTAGGTGGGGGAAATGCCACTTATGAATGGAGGCCTGATGCCCCTGCCTTAGAAGGGGCGCGCACACATCGAGAAGGGTCACTGACCCCGGCAATGATAGCACTTTTTGCGTTCAGGCTGTATTTTTCAATATTCCACTGCTACAGGTCGATTCTTTCTATATAGCCAGTGAACACCCAAATGTAAAACATAAGTTCGATTAGTCAAAAGGAAAAGAAGTAAACAAAAAAGGAAAATACTGCATTCCGCGTAAAAAAGAATTCAGTTGACATCATATCCAGAATCAATGGGTGAACAGGGAAATGCCTGCCATCCTGAATCCGAATCATTGGACTTCAATTCTTAACCGCTTTGCGTGGTTTTCAATTAATATAACAATAATAATAATAATAATAATAATACTAATAATAATAATAATATAGGTAGGTATTATAATAATATTCATATAGTATTATATAGTTGGTAGGTATTATTATTATATTTATATTTATGGGGATTATATTAACATAATATTATTATGTTTATTGTTATGTAGGTATTATTATTATAATATCATTATTTGTACATTATTGGTATGTAGGTATTATTTTTATACATTTTTAAAAATATTTATTATTGTTATTATTATTATTATTATTCAGTTATTATTTTCAATAATGAACGTTTGGAATCAAGCATGAAAAGAAAAAAATTTTAACCCACCCTCAAAATTTTGGGAAGTAAGCAAGAGGCCACACCACAAAGTGGCAGAATTTCAGGTCAAAATGCAACGGAAAAAAAAAAAGTTCGGTCAGTGTCGGTGGAGTTTGGCCCAACGCAACAGTGGCAGCATATACATTCAACCCGACTTCTCTCCGTGCTATCGCCTTCGTACTCGGAGAATCAAAAATCAGCAGAAGCCGGATCCATAACTGATCACTGTTTTCTGTGGTCAATACCCTCCAGCTCCCTCCAGGAAAGCCCTAAATGAAGTACTGGAGCCGGCCCGGGAATTAAAGTTTCATACAAACGCGCGGGATTCAAATAATTAAACCATTAATTATTGGTTTACGAAGCATAAGGCTTGTACGTAGGTAGAAGGGGCACCTGTATAATGAACCGTTGTGTAATAATTTGCCACCGTGCAATAATTTACCCATCAATAATACTTCAACGGTTGTTCAAGTTGCAAAATTACTCATCAACAAAATCCAATAGATCCATCATTTTGATTTATCATTTTCAATAATGAAACATTGAAATCGAGCATGAAAAAAAAAAAATCTAACCCCCCCCCCACGAAATTTGATGGTTTACGTTTCAAGGTATGTAGAATCCAAAACTGCAATAAAAAAATTTCTGTTTGTCCACCGTACGCCGTACTGGCCACTTTTCTTAGTTACCATGAAACAAAATTGATGAAATTCGGGTTATAGTAGTATAGTAGTTCGGGGTCTAGTTGGTCCTCGAAGCTCGACGTACTGTCAGTCATCTCTAAGGGGTTCAAAATAGGGATTGAAATTTTCAGAACGCCGTAGCTCGAAAACTTTCGATAGAAGGGTATGGTTTTTTTAACGTTTTTAAATTGATCTTGAACTAAAGAATTTTTTGAGACCACCCGGAGCATCATCCGACCAGCCGTTCGTGAGCGCCAAAAAGCTTAGTCAACACGATTGTGAATCAAACGGTATAAATCCGGCCCGGATATCATAACCACGGAGCACCTGATTATAATCAAGGATGGCTGTATGAAGTCGCGTTGTTTGTTCTGCGATATTATTTCTTTTGACAAGTGATGGACTATTGGATTTTGTTGGTAGGTACTTCTGAAACTTGAACGAACGTTGAAGTATTATTGATGGGTAAATTATTAAACAGTGGAAAATTATTACACAACGGAAAATTATTACACAATGGTAAATTATTACACAACGGCTCATCTGCCAAGAAGGGGCTGGATTTTATTGATAGGTACTTTTGCAACTTGAACAAACGTTGAAGTATTATTGATGGGTAAATTATTACACAATGGCAAATTATTACACAAAGGCAAATTATTACACAACGGTAAATTATTAGACAACGGTAAATTATTGCACAACAGCTCATCTACCAAGAAGGGGCTGGATTTTGTTGATAGGTACTTTTGCAACTTGAACAAACGTTGAAGTATTATTGATGGGCAAATTATTACACAACGGTTCATTATTCTATCTCCGTAGAAGGGGAACCTATACAGGTAAATTATTACACAACGGTTTAGGTAGGTACCTAGTAACGAGTACGGGGTTAGGTACTAACCTAAGGAGTGTCCGCAATCTACATAATATGTGTAGAATATAGTACATATTTATAGAAGGGTTATCTATACGGAGACCTGTGATCTGTAACAGGAGGGTATTCTGTACAAAATAATAAACCGTTGTGCAGGGATTTGCAGCGTTTTCCATTTTCGGATTCTACATACCTTGAAACGTAAACCATCAAATTTTGAGCGGGGTTAGAACTTTTTTTTAATGTTCGATTCCAAAGGTTCATTATTGAAAATAATAAATGAAATACATAGATGTTTTGGCTATCAATACCTACCCATCCTTTCACATGAAGCGAAAAGTCGGTTGTCTGGGTGAGCTAGGCGGGAAAATCTCCTGAAGCTGAAACTGGCGGGAAGACGCCTTTTATTCCCTTTTTCGCTAGATGGCCCACTTCGAGGGAAATCAAATTGATACCCCCTAGCCGAATGCACGAAAAACGTGTACAGCCAAATAAGCCTATACAAGGAATCTTAGGAAAAAAGCGTACAGGATCAAGGTCTGAAAGATGATGCGGTGACGAGCTAGTTGTAGTATACCGATGCTCTCCCTCCTCCCCCTTTCGTGTAATTACGGGGAGCATCGGCCGGGCTGGTGAAATTTTTTCAAAAACTTACCTTCGTCATTCGCCACTTTTGTCATGTACCTACGCTTATTAATTGTCGCTGTACACTTTTGTCGCGCCATCCCCTCGCCTAGCAACTGGCGTAGCTCATGGATAAGCATCCCCACTTTCTACTCTGAGTTTCTAGTTTGAATGGTAAAATATGTCTCATGCCAGGCCTAATATAAACATAGGTAAACTTACCTACCTAAACTTTTTTAAAATCAAATTTCTGATTTAGATGAGTTAGTAGGTATCTCCCACCCCTAATCCTAATAATCCTCAGGATCTCTAATAAATAAATATCTTGGTGCCAGGCTGGTCCTACATTGGAAGCGGAGTTGTCTGGCCAGATGGCCAGACCAGACCAGACCAGACCAGTCCAGACTCGGTACTCCTACACTGCAGCTAGTTTTCAACGGAGCAGACGAACCAGTCAAGAGTCACTTCTGTGTGATCTCTCAACGAGGAAAGGTGTTTGTGTATATTGTGGAAAGTGCCAGTTTTTTAGCTTCTAATTAATATACGCCTATAGTTTTTATTTTTTATTTTCTAATTAATATGTATGACAAGTTAAAAAATGGACGACGAACTTTTTGATTTTATGCTATTGGACAGGAACTTATTGTTAAGTGGACGTAAAAGAAAATGGGTCCATGAGTTTAATACAGACCACCGTCAAAGTGAATATTATACGACTTGCTGATCCCACAGCGCTACTCGCTCACGCACTAACTCAATCAATAAACCTTTGTCTACCATTTTAAACAAATTAATAAAACAAAAACAAAGCCAAACGTACGATGTTTCACTCACAAAAGCTTCCGTTCAACTGGTCTGGTCTGGAGGAAAACAAACCTGTTTGGTTCTTGTCAGACCAGTCCAGACTCGGTCCGACCTTCCGGAACGATAACCTGGCGCCAGTGTAGGAGGGGACACGGCGCGGCGTGCGTTTGTTTTCTCCAGACCAGACCAGACCCGCCCAGACCGTCTGGTCTGGAGAAATTCCGCTTCCAATGTAGGACCGGCCTAAGCAGAATGTTGAGATATATATCATCAGTAAAAATAATTTCATGAGAAGCAGGGCAGAGAGGAATGACCTTGGTCCATCCAAGGTCGTCGGCTGCCCCTTCTCATTGCAGGGGCTGGCGCCTCCATTCACAATCCCCCCCCCCCCCCCCCACAAATCGTAATAACAATACTATTTGCTTGCTATTCATCCGATTTTCAATTTTCAAACTGATTTGAACTCCAATTGAATATCCCTAGCGCGCCTGGACCTTCAAATTCGTGAATAACTTTTTTTTTATAGGTAGAGTATCATAGCGGAAAATATGAAAAACGGAAATGGAAAAAACGAGTGTCATATCAGTTCTACTTACTTATGGTTTCCAAAAAAAAATCCAGAACGAAAATCGGTTCAGCCGTCCAGGCACAAAACCTTTTCCAAATTTGTCCCCCGATAGTGCTGCCATCTCTTGAAAAAATTTCTTAATAAAATCGGGGACATTTAGCCTTAAATAATTTCATGGTATCTGTTCTGTTCCCAGGTTCTCAGAAAGCCTACTGTACCCTCTGTTACGGAGGGCCCTAGAGGGCAGTGTACGAAGAGGGGATCCAATTCCTCCTCTGTACAAGTTGCTCGCTGTTTTGCGGTTCTACGCGACTGGCAGTTTTCAAGTTGTTGCCGCAGACGTCATTAGAATCAGCCAGTCTTCACTTTCGAGGCTGATTTCGAAAATTTCGGAACAGCTCGCAATGTTGCTTCCACGGTTCGTAAAAACCCAAATGATTTAAGGGTAGTGAAAATGGCCTCCCATGATATGGTGGGGTGAGCTGTTCACAAATAGAAAGGGGTACTTCAGTATCAACGTGCAATTGTGGGCCCAACCTGGAAATTTATGGTAGTGTAAGCAGATGGCCCGGCTCTGCCCACGACAGCTGGATTTTTGATAACAGCAGCATGAAGTTAAGATTGGACGATTCTGAAATCCGAGGAATTATCTTGGGGGGTAGTGGATACGCTCAAACGGAGTACAACGCTGCTCAGATCAATACAAGGATCACAATTGAGAGGTTTTTTTGGAGTTTGGAATCGGAGATTTGCGTTCCTATCCAGAAAGTTGGGAACAAAGCTGCAAACAACGACCCTCATCATTACTGCTTGCGCAGTTCTCCATAACATAAGTTTGCAACAAGGACAGCTCAACATAGAGGTATTAGATTACGACAATAATATCTATCATGACGAAGAACAACCACATGTGCCACCTGCTCCACATAACAGGGCCCGAGGAACAGGAGCGGTTATAAAGCGAAGATTTATTGAACAACATTTTTCTCAATGACTGTTCAATTAAGTGCATCCTACAACAAATATTACAGTATTTCTACAACATTGCAATTTCTTCATTGAATATAACCCATCCCTCCTAGTGTTTTCAATTCCTGTAATATCGGTTTCAGATTATTTTCAATATAATACTGTAGGTCAATATAGAACTTATTTTAAATACCTAATCAGTCTCTGCAACCGAGAAAGCGGGCATCCTCGCTCGCTTATCCATTTTCGGGAAACAAAACAATCAAAACTAAACAAAACAACCTACAAAACACAACTTCAAAAAGAGCAAAACAAAAACGGATAAAATTGCAAATTATTTATATAAGCGAGAACCAAAAGACACGAACGGAATCGAAAATTGACAAGTGCAAGCTGCACTCAGCTGCAGCCGGCCGTTGTCAACGGTTATCACGAGCGAAGCCTCCAAAATGCCGTCTTTTTATTGGTTGGCCTGGAGGTAAGTAGGCGTACCGCACTTAGTGCTGGAACTGGAACCGTACTAAGGGAATAGTCGAACTTCAGCTACACTTTGCCTCAGCCGAACTTTATGGTTTGTGAATAGCATTTTTTCTCTAAGTGAAACTTAGGCCGAAAACTGAACTAAGGTAGGGGAGTCCTAAGAATACCCTTAGCGAGTGTTTGTGAATATGGCCCTTAATCTCTTGCCTCCGACGAGGGAAGTTCAATAATTCCGACGAGATTATTGAATTTGACACCAAGATTCATAACCAAAGGGTGTGAGATTATTGAACTCGGCACCGTGGTACTAGGAGCAGAGGACTGAGAGTATCGAACTCAGCACCAGTCACTTAGATATAGTTGGGATAGGTATTGGGATTCGTCACCATCAATTCAGTCGACAGCACAAAACTTCATGGGCAGGTATATAGTACCAACTTATTAGAAACATGGGTCATGGTGAAATTCAAATTCAGGTGAAAAAATACACTACTTAACAGCTACAAATAGTGCATGCAAAACAACGTAGATAATATTATCAAAATATGGGCCGTCGCGGGCCAAGGTCGATTCTGGGTACTTCCGTTTGCGTTCACTTCCATTGGCCAACTGATTATCAGAGGCGTTAACCTGACTAGCTCGGTGACGAATTCATCGATCTAATATTGCCTTCTGGACCGTGACGGTTCAACAGTTGCCGAAAATTTCAGCTTTATTAGACAACCCAGGCAGAGGATACTGAAGTAAGGGCAAACCAAAATGTTTAATAGCCTCTCTTGGAAAAATCGTGGTTTTTGCGCTTTTGCACTGGGGGGGCTACATCGAAAACGTCGTGAACGGTGGGAATCACGGCGCCCCTGTGCTATACTAAACTTGTAAATGCAAATACTTGTAAAGTAGATAAAATACTAGTACTAGTATTTATCTACTTCTATGTGTGGTCTGTGTTCTATGTTGAGCTGTCGGAAGATGAATGCGAAAGAACAGCAGATAAACAGGTAGATAAACTACGAAATAATGAGACACAACGAAGACATGGGCTCTGGGCATCATGGAATCAGCTGTTCACTGTTCGCTATTTATTTTCGATTCGACGTTGTAACACACCCCAGACTATGTTATCGTTAACATAACGTATCATCGAGAAGAATAGATTTTTTCTACGGTTTTTTTTCTCAAGTTTTACACGTTTCGACGTCGTAAACTGTAATATCCTTCGAATATTGCGTTAAAGTCGGAACCAGGGTTAGAATGAAACGCACGTCATTAGGACTCGTGTGAAACTGATGTTTATTGTGCATGACCATGCAGGTACCTACTTCTCCTTTTTTTTCTTTTTTTTTTAAATATACCTATGTATATAAAATGAATAGTCTTCAAAATGTAAATGAAACCAAAATCTTAGCCGTAGTAGAATGACAAGAAAAAAAAATGTAAATGACTGAAACAAAAATGGTACTGAAATTCAGCTACCTACCTGTTTATTGTGCATGACCATGCAGGTACCTACTTGATGTTATATAAACAACCATGCCCTAGGGTCTAGCTGCATAGCTACCAACCTGAATCCCACTTCTGAAGTTAGCAGATTTAGGTGGGTTGTTCCGAAACTTCCCCAGATCAAATTCCGAAACTTCCCCAAATTAAACTGAGGACCGCCAAGGAGAGACGGATAAAACCTCTGCACAAATTTGAAATCTCAGAATCAGAACTTGGCTTTCTCACAGGAGCACTGAAAACAACTTGCCTTGTCTAGCGCCTCATTCGGTGTCTTCCCTTTTCCACCAGAGCACCACCTCTCTCCCATGTCATACCGTAAAACGGGGTTATAAGGGTCAGTTTTCAACTTTGGAGACCCCCCATGGTCAGAGTGATTTTTTCCTGCAATTTTTGGATTTTTCATGTTATTAGTCTTGGTCTGGTGAATGCAACGCATCATCAAAATTATTTTATAGACGCTCGTACGAGCATATATATATTTTTTTTAATGGTCTGACCCTTATAACCACGAAAGTGGGGTGATTAGGGTCACGTGTTTTTGTCGGCTAAAATCTCTCTTTTAGACACTCTCTGGAATATAGGAGTCACAAATTTTAGTTTTAAAAACCAAAAAGTGCTAAATTCGAAAAAAATAATTTATTTCCATGAAAATAAACATTTTTTCAAATCACAATCTAGTCCATTGACTAAGAAAATAATGAAATTTCGAAAGTAAAGGACTTTATGACGTATAATATTGTAGATAAAACAGGTAACGGCTCATAAATTGAAAAAACCACTTTACAAATTGAAACATTGAACCCGAAAAATTGAACCAAAAAATCCGAGAAGCTACCCGAAGTGTGATAGCACCTTTCCTAATGGGTTCCAAAACGCGATCGCACTCAAGTAAGTTTATTTTCCTCCTTGGGTTATCACAAGACGGTTTATAGATACGGGGCATGGTGACCCTTGTTGCCTGGATACCACAAAATTATGATCTCGCGGTAAACAAATTAATCTGTAAAATGCAGGACTAAATTGTTAGAAAAATACTGCACCATGGAATCAAAACAAAACAAAAGAGTGGAAAGGATGGGCAAAGGGCGGACCCAAAACGATGAACACCGTGCCAACACAAAGTTTTGGCGATCTTGAAAACAGAGCAAAGAAGAAGGCGTGCTTCACCTCCTCGACAACATAGTTCAGCCGCGTATTTGAGGTCTCAAACTCCACAGAGAAGAGATTGTAGTGTCCTGCAGCTCCATGATTTTTCTCATAATTTTAGAAGCAACATGGAACCCTCCAGAACCTAAAAATGGCGGAAACGAAGTGTTGACCCTAATAGCCTTGCCGACTCTATTAACCCCATTTTAGAGATCACTCAGGGCATCTCCGAGTTGATTTCTTTGGAACATTATGGGACCCTAGGCTAGTAAATTTCCATTGCGCAGACCCCCCCCCCCCCCCCCCCACCAACGAACTCGTTGTTGCACTTTAACGCAAACTCGTCGCTCAAAACCCGACCTTTCACCCCCAGATTTCCCCCACAGTTATACCTGGCGGTGGCTGCCAACATTAGGTTTGTTCTCACTGCCTTTTTCTGAAGGTTAGCTGACTCCTTGAAAACCATGTATTTTTCCATAATTGAGTTTTTTTTTTAGTCAGGATTTCACTGATATAAATATAAATAAAGATATATAAATAAAAACAAGAAAATATAGATAAATTGATACAGTGAGTAAACCCACTGTGATTTTAAATTTTCTAATTCCAAGTATACTTTAATGCTCATGGTGCACTGAACTACCTGTATGCCTGTCATTTCACGTACTACCAGATTTTTAAAGTTTTGTAACTACTGGTTTTTAGTTCCAGGGGAAGACACCTAACGTGATTTTGTGTGATACTTTTTACTCCTAAGTTTCTAGTCCGTTTACAAGTTACAAGTTTTCAATAAATCGTTATCTCACATTTACCATTATTTTCTCTCTGTACCTTGAATCGAATGATCGAATCTTACCTGTATTTACCTCAAGTTCGTAATGTTTTCTGAATTTTCGTTGAAAAATATGTTGTGCCAGAAACTTCTGAGGGTTCCAGCTACTACGGTGGCTACTATGAAAATTAAAAAAAAAAGAAAGGAGTTATTGAAAAATAGTCTATTTCCACTAATATACGAAAAACTGCGAAAAATACACTGTTTTACCGGTTTTGGTGATCAAACCATCGTCAGTAACAAACAATAACCGTCAGTAACAAACAATAACTGTTATTGTTTGTTACTGACGATGGTTTGATCACCGAAACCGGTATAACAGTGTATTTTTCGTGTTTTTGGTTTATTATTCTGTGAATAATACACCTATGTATTCGCTCAGCAAAAAATTTTTATAACACCCCCTCAAAATTATTTCTTTTCCGTTTCAAGGTGCGTAGATTCAAAAAACGCTGCAAAGTCCTTGTCACATGGGTTTATTATTCTATTGGAGTTCTAGAGATTCTTGTTGGCAGTTAAATTTATTGTTTCTTTCATGTGGAATGATTGAATTAGCTATTCCTGATGATTTCCACCAATTTTGGCCCCCAAAACATGAAATAGGTAGGTACCTACACTTTTTTTCCCGCCCCAGATCATATTTGATCATTGGTAGTGCGATTTAATGGTCTTGATTCAGCTGTTTACACTTTTTCTAATGTTAGTATACACATTGATGGTGATTTCAGACAGTTTTCCAGGTTTTTGACTAAAAAAAAACAATTTTGGGAGCTGAACCAATGGTAAAACCTCAATTTCCGCGTCTTTGGTCAAAATCGACTTCATATTCGGTATTCTCGTCCCCAAAAACATGGAAAACGATACCTCAAAAGCTCATTTTACTAACATGTTGCTAAAACGCAAAAAGTACCTATTTTTACACACATTTTCACTCATAACACCCCTGGGTATATTCCGATCGGGCTGAAAAGTTTCGGGACACAACTAGGGCCCAAATGGAGCATGTGTGCGAAAGAACGACTTTTTTAGATCTAAAATGAAGCCTGTACACGTGATACGGCGTACGGCGGACGGCGTACGGCGGACGGCGGACGGACATTGCATTTTTGGAATCTACGCACCTTGAAACGGAAAAGAAAAAAGTTTGAGGGGGTGTTATAAAAATTTTTTGCTGAGCGAATACATAGGTGTATTATTCACAGAATAATAAACCAAAATGCAATGTCCGTCCGCCGTACGCCGTCCGCCGTCCGCCGTATCACGTGTACAGGCTTCATTTTTGGTCTAAAAAATTCGTTCTTTCGCACACATGCTCCTTTTGGGCCCTAGTTGTGTCCCGAAACTTTTCAGCCCGATCGGAATATACCCAGGGGTGTTATGAGTGAAAATGTGTGTAAAAATAGGTACTTTTTGCGTTTTAGCAACATGTTAGTAAAATGAGCCTTTGAGGTATCGTTTTTCATGTTTTTGGGGACGAGAAGACCGAATATGAAGTCGATTTTGACCAAAGAGTGGAAAATTAAGGTTGTACCAGATGTTCAGCTCCCAAAATTGATTTTTTATTAGTCAAAAACCTGGAAAATCGTCTGAAATCACCATCAATTTGTAGAATAACACTAGAACAAGTATCAAGAGGTGGATCAAGATGATTAAATTGCACTATCAATGATCAAGGATAATTCAAAAAAAAAAAAAGGAGCGTACCTAATTCGTGTTTTGGGGGCCATAATTGGTGGAAACCACCAAAAATAGCTATTTCAGTTATTTCAAATGAAAGCAAAAATAAATGAACAGCCAGCATTTCTGTAGGTATGTCCGGTAGAATAATAAACCCATGTGACAAGGACTTTGCAGCGTTTTTAGTGTGTTAGTGGAAACGGACTATTTTTTCAATATCTCCGTTTTTCTTTGAAACGGGGTTCCACGATTTCTTCGAGAGTGATTTATTTCGTACCTACCTCAAAGGGTACTGGACGCTTCCTTCCGCCAATTTTCAACATTCAGTCAACAAAATTCCACGTTATCGTCACAAATACCCCAACCGTTACCACCTGTACCCAGTTTTGTTCGGTAGTTCCTTGAGCTGGGGGTAAATAAACGGGTGATCCACAGAGAAGGGATCCGAAAGGGAAGCAATCAGGCAGTAACAGTAGGGCCTTATGTGCAGGGGGATTCACCCATTAGCATACGTCACGGCACAATTACCACTGCCAGATAATTAACACGGTAAGAGTTCCGCAATTTATCGTTACTACACCTAACCTTCTCGCTCCACCCTGTCTCCTTGTTTCTGAATTTATGCCCGACAAGTTTACTTCACTTTTCCCTTCCCTTTGTTGAGGGCAGTGGATCGGGTAGGTCAGGTACCCCAGAAACAACCCTGAAGTAAAAATGTACCTGCCAACAAAATCTCCTCAGCCGCAAAAAGGATTGCTATCCATTTTGCCCACCAAAGAAGCATGCTTGGTGCTTTGTACCTCGCTCTTGGAAGTGCATATTGTTGCGTTTGATTTACCGTTTAATCTGTTGCTGTGACTGAGTAAAAAAAAAAAAAATGCATGTCCCGTATAAGTATACCTACTGTTCCGAATTTTCATTGCTTGGGTAGCTACTTGAGATTTCAATTTCGGGATTTCAATTGGTGGAAACCATCAAAAATAACTTTTTCAATTATTGTACACGAAAGAAACAATAAACGAACAGCCAACATTTCTTTAGGTATGTCCAACAGAATAATAAACCCATGTGACAAGGACTTCGCAGAGTTTTTTTAATAGATAACTTGCCTGAAAATAAGTTTTATATAGAAACACCCAGTATTATTGTACATGTTCTGACATCCGGATCGTTATACTCTTTTTTCCGAGGGAGATCTGGTAACCCTAAGCTTGCTGCTTTTTCGCTCACTATTATTATTTTTTTTAAATTGTTTTAACCACTTGGATCTGTATTGAATAAAATAGTTAGGTAGGTAGAACCGAGACGTGTCACTATGTAAGTACCATAAAAGCCCAACTGACCCTACCTACTAGGTCCTCGAGTTCCCTAGTTGCAAAAGGAATTGTCGATTTTGGTTAACTATTTCCAGTAATGAACCGTTGGAATCGAGCATGAAAACAAAAATATTGTCCTCTCCCACCTCAAAATTTTATGGTTTCCGTTTCAAGGTACGTAGAATTCAAAAACTTAGAAAAATTTCTGTCAAATGAAATTATTTCAAGTTTGTTATGAGGATTTAGCAACCTAAAACATCCATCACGCTATTATTTACCTGTTCATAGTTATTTAGTTATACGTTCTATATTTTAAGGCCTGTTGTTCAAAGCATATAAGGCAAAACTTCCCTCTCATGAAATGTTGCTGAGTTTGATTTTTTTAAAGGGGTTTTTAAAAATTTTTAAGGCTTCCCACTGCCTGATCATGCCTCCAAACTGTGATGTATGGACTTTTTCGAGAAGACCACATATGATATAGCAGAATGTAGGTACTACAGGGTGACCTACGGGAAACTGACGTTTTTCAAATGAGTGGAAATGGCATCCATTAAAGTTCGGGGTTTGCGAAGATAAACTCGTTCTTTCAAGCACCCCCGCCAGAAAAATTCATTGGAAGGCAAGCCTGGTGACCTTGGAGGCTGTGGACTGTCACCAAAACGAGAGATCAGGCGCCCGGGGAACATGCTCCTCACAATTTCTATGGATGCTGTAGCACCATCCTGTTGAAAATAAACTTCTCTCGTGTTTATCCGTCGTCTACGCACGCAGTTCAGGTAGAAAAAAAGGAATTCAGCATGTGACGGTAACTGTCGGAATTCACTGTCACTGTGATGCCATTCTCTTAAAAAAAATAAGGCCCGATTACACCAGAAGGGGCAACCGCACACCAAAATGTCACGCGGGGAGAGTGAAGTGGTCTTCCATGCATAAGTATGTAATAAGTTTTGCTAGTTTACCGAACCGTTCAAGCAAAAGTGAGCTTCACCACTCATTATCACAACTGCGTTTGGTTCCGATCAAACAGCACTTGCATACGCACAGAAAAATCTTCTCGTTGCGTGTAGTTGCTCACGTTGAGCTGCTGCATCACTAACGCCTTGTACGGATGGAATTTCAAGTCCCAACGCAAAATTCTTCTTGCAGAATCACAGCTCATCTGTAACTAATGAGCATGCGTACGTGCGGATCGGGATGGGCTTCTGATGAGGGCCCCTCTCACTGTAGCGATGTTTCCGGGCGTCCTCGCTGTCTTTTCAGGGCCTGGTGGCTTCCTCTTCAAAATAGCCCCTGTTGTTCCCCTAGTCTGTACCCATTTGATGATGATATTGCAGCTTGGGACTGTGTCATTCCGACCAATATTGAAATGGCGGCGGAAAATCCGCTGTGTTGTAATGACAGATTCGTCATTCTTAATATAGGTCTCAAAAGCGAACATGCGGTGTCCTAAGGCCCACTGCTCCATTGTAACTGAAATGGTACGTCACCACTAGGGCAATGACACCTTCACCTTCCTACCCCCCCCTCCCCCCAGACTACTGGCTTCGTACTAGCCATTTGAAAAACGTCAGTTCTCCTGTATATGCAAGAAAACTTATTCCTACAAATCGACGATCAGCATTTGAACATCTACCTCAAAAGAAGAAGCATATCTGTCGGCACGCCGCTTTCAGAATCTGCTTCTACTCCTGTGTGCAATATTACACCAGTTACCCCAATAGATATCTACGATCCTCCTACTGGACTTGAAGGTCATGTAGCTTTACATCTACAGGAAAAACCCCCATTTCATCCTTCTGGCACCACAACAGAAACTCCAACATCAGGCATTAGAAGTGATCCAGGACCCTCAACAATTAAGGTAGTCTGGGCAATCCCAGGAAGAAGCAGCAAGCTGTGCTGACTGGATTCGTTCAGAAAAAGCTGAAGCTTAACCAGAAGAAGCTGATTGATGGGGGTCTTATTTGGGGATTGATATAGATTTATTTTTACTAGATTTCAAGCCGTTTACTTTAGTTGAAGACGAAGGGTCTCGGAAATTCTGCGAGTGGATCCCAGGGTATGAATCTCCTTCGCAGAAACAAATTTCAAGCATACTGATCCCTGCCATCTACCACAAATGCCTTGAAAATGTGAAACATCAAGTATCTGGCTGTTAGGTTGGCAACACTAGGTACTGAAAACCTTCAGTTGGAATAAAGATGTGATGTATCACGGATGCGAGCGCTGTAATTATTGATATTTTCCCAAGTTACAACAGTGGCGACGAAGTGAATTGGTTCGCGTGGCGTAGGAACGTTACAGAGTGGTGTATAGTGACAATAAAAGGTGAAAGGCGTCAAAATACGCGACATTGCCGTCAGATTACGGATCTCCTGATCGCTATACACCCACGATGGCACTACCACAAGGACTTTTCTTCGAAGAATCGGGCGACTTCTCGGTATTCCACGCTAAGCTGGAAAGCTTATTTATACGCGAGGGAAATACAGCTGATGAAAAGAAGAAAGCAACCCTCATTACGCTGATCTCAGACAACGTACTTATATAAACTGTTGGTGAGTGTTGGTGCCTGTAAAGATTGCCAATGCGAATTATGAAACCTTGTGCAAGTTACTGCAGGATCATTATTCTCCTGCAGCTTCGGGTTTCACGGAACGGCAAAAGTTCTACACGGCACACATACAAACAAATGAGTCTACAAGGGAATGGGCAGTCCGATTGAAAGGCCTCGCCGCCAGCTGCAAATTCGGCGAGGAAGTAAAATTCTTGATGAGGGATATATTTGCATCGGGATATGATCCAGGACCCGTCCAGGATCGCTTATTTGAAGAAGACCCATCAAATCAAGACCTCACTCTGGAAAAATGATTGACATTGGCATCGGGAAAGGAGGCGGCTCGAGAGGAGAGGAAGCAGCGACTATCCATCATACCTAGGCGCGAGGAAGCTAGCGGTTCCGGACAGGATGAACTACTGTACCTAAGAGGTAAAAAGGGTAGTTTGCGCCCGAAGCAAGACTCGCCGTATCGAGGTAAGAAGTCGCAGAGTCAATCAGATGGAGCTGGCCCGAGGCTCAGATACAGTTGTAAACATTGTGGTCGAAAGAATCACGAAAGTAGGAAATGTAAATATGCTGAATATAGTTGCAATATTTGTAAAGTTAAGGGCCATTTAGCAACAATATGCCCCCAAAAAAGGGACGTAGAAAAACAGAAGTTTCTGGAAGAGGTTCCTGATTCTGAACTCCTTCACCGTCATCTGATTCATTCGAATTCATTTGTCCCGATTCCTCATAGGCCCGGTTCAAAAAAGAGTGTAACCCTGGGGTTGAAGTTTACCTTAAGGTTTCCCAACCATGGTTACGAAAATGGCGTTAAAAAAAATTCAGTAATCGATCATAAATGCGATACATCGAAAACTTTACCATGGGTACGTAACCCCAGCTATACGTGGGGTTACGAGAAGTTAACCATGGTTAATCTCAAAACGAATATGGCTGCTCAGTTTTCCGTTTTCCTATTTGCGCTGCACCGTTGAGATCCCGTCCGTATTTTGTGTTATTTTTGGTAGTAATGAACCCTCATAACTATTACGCCAGCGATGAGGAGGATGATGACGACTTCGTCGAACTAGGGCTCGTCGTGGAACCGAGAAGGTATCGGATCAGAGCGCGACATCCCAACTTCGAAGCCTGGAGTGAGAAGGAATTTTTCGATCGCTTCAGGTTGTCGAAGGAAGGAGTCGCGTTTGTTCTCGAACAAATACGCCCTCAAATATCAACAGCAGAACGTAGGTAAGTAACGATTCATCTATTGCTGATAATGTTAATTCCACAACCATAAATTCCATGTTCCCTAGACGGGAAAGTGAGGAAGTGACTGCTGCTACTTTCGTAGTTATCATGAAATGTGGTTTTCATCCACTGTTGGCCTATACCTACGTAGTATAGTAGGGTTTTCTGTGCTGTTGGCATGAACGACAGGAATAACAAAAAGGAAGACGGTAGTTTTGCAACAAATACTTTTTATACGCATTACAACCGCTAGGTACTACAGTTCTGCATTCACAACCGCTACATACATTGCTTGAAGTAATCACTGACAGTAATCATAAAAAATCTAGATAGTTATTGAATAGAAGGTACCTACTCAACATGAAACGTAGGTACCAAAAAATCATGACAATCTTTTTATTTCACTTCATTTTTCAGAGGCCAACCTGTCAGTCCCGAAGAGAAGCTGTTAACGACTCTGTCGTTTTACGCTTCTGGAGCTTTCTTCAGCGTATGTGGGGACAGGCATGATTTGCCCAAGTCCACAGTTTGCAACATCGTCCACCAGGTAGGAACACACTGCAGGGGATACAATATGTAAACTGTAATAGGTACAAAATACCATCCGATTTCAAAAGAATGTTAGTAGGTATATGTACCTATCTTGTTATTCGTTGGTAATATCATTGTATATCATCATAATTATGATTTCACGAATGCTGAGGAGGATAATTGGACTCAATGGGTCCGAAATTGAAGGTTCGACAGTTTCTAAAAATTCACCTCATGGAAATAAATATCATAGTTTATCATGTTGTTTTTATTTATATTAAAGGTGTCAGACGCAATCGCAAAACTTGCACAACAATATATAGCATTGCCACAGAACGAGCAAGATAAGGCAGAGACGAGAAGGAAGTTTCACTCCATCAGTCGATTTCCTTCCTGCATCGGCGCGTTGGATTGCACCCACGTCAGAATCATTTCCCCTGGTAAGTCTCAGGTGGGGTAAGGTCTCTTATGTTGTACTCAAAGTAGGAAAGTTGATAGGTACCACTGAACCCTCTCCTAGCCTTTCTTGAATATAGACTACATGATATCTACCACTGTTACCTAAACAAGCATACTGGAAGATCATACAAAGAAGTATAGTAATAAAGCCCAAATTAAATTGTTGCAAATTGTGAAATTTTTGATTGTTGATATTGCAGGAGGAGAAGATGCTGAGATTTACCGTAATCGTAAATCGTTGTTTTCTATAAATGTTCAAACTACTGCTGATCCGGACCTGAGAATCACTAACATCGTTGCCAGGTAATGTTGTCTATTGATAATGTGCAGTGCTTGTCACAAAATTCGAATTTGTCTAGGATCGTGGTTTGGTACGTAATGTTCCAATCATGCACATTTTATAATTTATTGCTAGGTAATTATCCAATTTTCAGTCAGTCATGCGCACACCACAGTCGCACTTATCTACTTGTCCAATTTGCAATTATTTCTTTATTGGCACTTTTCTTGTTACAGATGGCCTGGTAGCGCACATGACTCAACGATTTTCAACAACTCTACGTTGAAAAGACAAGTAATGATGCTCGGCAATGACGTTATATTGGGGGACAGTGGCTATCCGCTGCTGAGAAACCTCATAACGAAAATCCCTTCACCTACAACCCGGACTGAAAATTTGTTCAATCAGTCTCAAATCAGAACAAGAAACGTTGTGGAGAGGAGCTACGGCGTTTGGAAGAGGAGGTTCCCTGTTCTATCCAACGGTTTAAGAGTAAGCATTTTCTCATATTTAAAAAAAAAAATTTTGGTCCCATCTTAGGTAACGTAGGTTGGTAAAGGAAATGCAACAATTTTTCCTTCTTTACCGAATGTAGGAGGCCAAATTTTGGTAGGGGGCCAGAACTCAGTAAAAACTGCTAAAACTGCGAACACTTTATACGAAGTCAGTGAAAGTGATATGGAAGGGTGAATAAAGACATGCAATGCCATTTCACTTGTTTTTCATTCTGAATAGGGTCAAAGTTGGATTTTAGGGGGTCCAAAGTTGGTATTAAGGGCTAAAATAAATATTAATTCACCTGACGTTGTGTGGGATGGTGATTCACAACGGAGGGACTGTTAAGATGACAACAATATTTTTCTCAACGAAGAGTGGGTCAGATTGGACTTGATTAGGGTCAGAAATTGGTACAAATGGCTAAAATCACGAAAGTTGTATAATTGTACAAAAAGTGGTTTCTTGCTGTATCGTCTTTCTTGATTTTATGAAGTTGAAACAGTAACCTACGTACACCTTAATGCACATTTGCAACCCCCTTCCCTTGATCCACCACTGGTCCTACCTACCTACGTTATGATAACGATATGTAAAGGAGACTGTTTGTTCCAGGTTAAAATTCTCCGTTGCGAGGCAATTATAGTTGCCACGGCAGTTCTCCACAACATCGCCATCATGTTGCAGGAAGAACTACCTGATGTTGACGACGGTACTCAGCATCTCTTGGACGAAACCATGTTTAATAACCCTGGGGAACGTGGCAGGGTTGAAGGGCGTGACTTTCGTTCAAGATTCATAGAATATTTTGATTCGTTACGTACTGAATAGAGAAATATAGGTATCCTTGTTCCTAACACGTCTGTGTGATTTACCCCACATTATCCTTGTTTACCACAGTTTAAATTTCCATCAAACAGGTGCAACGCCTAATAAACGTACACCTAGGAGTTGTTAAAAATCACGCAACTAAAAAACTTAGAAAGGCTTTTTATTAAAGGCCATGTTGTTGCTAGGATCGATTACTGCAGCCCTTGAAGCATACGGATTTATTAAGTATGATGCTAGGATGGAGTAGTACAGCACAAGGCTTGTGAAGAATTGAAACAACCATTCTAAATTTTGGTAGCTTTTTTAATGTAAATTGCAGTTCAGGGTATCAACATTTTCTGCGACTGCAGGCTTCTAACCTTCCGATCATGCTCCACCTGCTCGTTAGCATTAATGAGCTGTTGCTCAACAATCTGCTGTTCTACAGCGCATTTTTGGAGTTCTACAGCGTGTTTTTCCTCCAGCATCTCCATTTTCCTTCGATGCATCTCGTCCATTTGCCGCAAAGTTGCGTCCTGCGTTAGTTTGGAGGTGGCGAGCTTGGTTTTAGCCCACTCGCTAACACGATTCGAACACGAGTCTTTGTTTGATGTCCGTGTCGGTCCTGAAACGCCAATCGTGTTAGTGGAATGTTCATTTTCAGAATAATTGAATCCACAACCAGTTGCTGGTGTTGAAATAATACGTAGGCACCAACGCAATGGATGCTTTTCATTACTTACTCAAAACGCTGGTAACAGGAGTTCTGAGATCTCCAACATTGTGGTTACCCCAATCTGCGAACAAAAAATAAACGAATATGCCTGTAAGTTCCTATGAAAATTTAAAAATTTAAAATTGTGAGGGGGGGGATTAATTAGATCTCGTAATAAAACTAATGCTCAATATTTTAGGATTTATTAGCGTTTTTATGTGGTAACGTAATGAAAAGTTGGAAACACACAAATTGTGGGATATCTGCAAAAAGAAGAACTTTTCGACAAATTTCTATTGAGCATTTTTTGTTCCAAATGAAGAGTAGAATCGATTCCCTGAGTTTCACCAGAAGGAACTGGGACAACCTGTATATGTAATCTGCGTAGAATTTCCGATCAGAATACCCTGACTAAATACCCTTAATTTCTGTCACGGTGTATAGGGATATATACCTGTATAGTTGTGGCGGTTCTCATGAGGAACAGTCCTGATTCCTTGTTCCTCACGTCCATCAACATGGGGTACATCTGTAACAAAATTTTTTTACCAATGAAGGTCATTCAGTAGGTATGCACCCAGGTAGTTACTATAGTAATTCATATTTTTGTGCTCTAGTACTTTCGTTACTGAAACAGTATAGAGGAAACTGTAAAGATGGTAATCGATAATGTCGTACATGCCCTTCAAACAACTGCAATTATCACTTAATTGAAAAGTGTAATTATTATTAACCGTAAACAACAAACAACATTTGTTGACTTCATTTCATCATAAAAGTGAATGACAGTGGTCATTGGTGCGTGTGTGCCCAGTGCAACACATTTTGTAACCCTCTCCTTATGCACATTACAAGTGTTGTTGGAAAAAAAAGGTGCTGGTACATGGGAGTTGTCTACATGGAACTTGTTCATATTATTATACAGTATACACTATGGTAAATCATAAAATGTAATAATTTGTTACATATATTTCATACCATCTTCGAAGTCGGTAACGTTGTCCTCAGAGGGAGGATTAACTTGGTCCTCAGAGGCAGGATACCCAGAGATATCAACAGGGAGGGAACCTGTTTTCCAAACATAAAAATAAATGTCAAATGTTTGAAATCGTTAAGTTACACCCAAATCCAACTAACCCCCTACACAACGGGGATGACGGAGTAGTATCTACACAAATAAAAGCAAAATACCGATAGGGAACGAATGAAACACAACGAGAACAAAAGTTGTACAAAATAAAAAACGCTGCAAAGTCCTTGTCACATGGGTTTATTATTCTACTGGACATACCTACAGAAATGCTGGTTGTTCATTTATTGTTTCTTTCATGCGTAATAATCGAAATAGCTATTTCTGGTGGTTTCCACCAATTTCGGCCCCCAAAACTTGAATTAGGTACGCTCCCTGTTTTTTTTTTGTTTTTTTCAAATTATCCTTGATCATTGGTAGTACCATTTAATCGTCTTGATCCACGTGTTGACACTTTTTCTAGTGTTATTATACAAATTGATGGTGATTTCAGGCGATTTCGCAAGTTTTTGACTCATAAAAAATCAATTTTGGGAGCTGAACATCTGGTACAATCTCAATTCTCCACTCCTTGGTCAAAATTGACTTCATATTCGGTTTTCTCGTCCCCAAAAACATGGAAAACGATACCTCAAAAGCTCATTTTACTAACATGTTACTAAAACACAAAAAGTACCTATTTTTACACACATTTTCATTCATAACACCCTTGGGTATATTCCGATCGGGCTGAAAAGTTTCGGGACACAACTAGGGCCCAAATGGAGCATGTGTGCGAAAGAACGACTTTTTTAGACCGAAAATGAAGCCTGCACACGTGATACGGCGGACGGCGGACGGACATTGCATTTTTGGAATCTAGGCACCTTGAAACGGAAAAGAAAAAATTTTGAGGGGGTGTTATAAAAATTTTTTGCTGAGCGAATACATAGGTGTATTATTCACAGAATAATAAACCAAAAGATCACAGATTACGGTAACATAGAAGGAAACGAACTAAGGAAAGAAACAACAGTGCCCCCATATACGGAAGGAAAGAAATACATACACAAATTACGTAGACGTCCCCATCAGCATGTGGACAATTGAAGCACCCCAGGGGTTTTCTTTTGTTCTGGATCAGACAGCTGATCATAGTAGTCACAGGGTCCTTGTTCGAATTCCCCGACAACTACTGTTTCAACACAAAAGTATATGACATACAGAAACTATACTACCTCACATCAACACAAACATGTAGAAGTGACACAGAACATCAGTTTAAGGTTTCTAGAAAAAATGGAATATCGAGCCATATGAATTCATGTGCCACTTGTAATGGCATTGCATTGTGTTCCTACATGTGATGATTACAAAAACACATTTAAAATGCCCACACAAATTACCCTCCAAAACGGTCCGCAGCAACGTCGAATGTTTGCTGTGGCCACTTGTGGCCATGGTTGCCGGTTGTGTATCTATAAAACCAAATTACATACAAATTATATCAAATGAATTGTATGTTATTACTGAGGTAGGGAAATGTGGTATTCATTAGTTACCAATGGAATGAATGTGGTGCGCTGCGTTGTCGGGATTTCAAAATTTGGATTGGGGGAAAATGCAAATTCTGTTGTTTTCGATTGCATGATGAACCGATGCATGATTTCGAATTTGTGGAGACGTATTGTTTGTTTGAATTGGTAATTTTATACCTCTTCACGCATCATAAAGTGGCATGATCATTTTTTGTCCCTAGAGGACTTGATAGGGGCTTGGACAAATTGAACCATTTTCATGGGCACCAACGTTCATTAACCGACAAATTATTAATACCACAATTGGGTGACGTACAAGACCTATAATCATGCAATGAGGTAGAAAGATAGGTGCTATGAGAAATAAAAATTGTTCAATTGATTCACCTGAAACTTCAACCTCGCAGTCAAATACTACTTCTGATACAGAATCTGAAAAAATCACATCATCATCAATTGATTTGTTCATTTGGAATAGTAAACGTACTTTACAGTTATGGGGAACAACAGCAGAACCTGAGTACTACTATTTTCAGTTTAAAAACACCACTTTTGTTTTCCAGCGAATTGATAATGACATCAACAATTACCTACTGTAATAGGCCCTCATTACACCCAAAACTTTTCTGAAAAATTACTCCAACACCTCTACCTAATCTTTTTTATTTTTCAATATCTATTCACAACCACTTTATTTTTGGTATAGTATAACCTACATATTTTAAATGTATTTTTTTAACTCTTACCACCATTGGCGTTGTTGGGTAGGTACGGCGTCGTACTGCTGGTGAGCATTGGGGTACACCTGGTAACCTTAGGTATCAACACCACATCGGCTGAAAAATAATGTTATTATGATATCAACATAATATGAAGTATGTCTGCACTACTTGACAGGTGAAATAATTGGAAACTCACTGTTGTTAGTACCACTCATGACATGCTACTTGATGTAGGTATCTAGGCTCATTCAAACTACCTGCCGATCTGGCTTCGCATGACTTGTTAAGAACTTATGTACAATAGACCGTATTATATACAAGTTATGACTCACAACCCGCCCTTTCTGCTGACAGTATCGTAATTGTCAATTCTCAGTTCGTGCTTTTTAAAAAGTCAACTCCCAAGGAACCTTCTACAACTTACATAAATATGTGAGTGTGATAGAAATACACAGAGTAAAGTATACACTTACCGCTTCCACTGTCAGAGTCGTATAAGGAGCGACGACCCACAGCCTTCTCTCTCCCCATCAGCTCCACAAGGTGAACTTGTCGTCCTCCAACTCAATAACTTGACTTGGAGGACCTCCACCTGTCCCGCTCACATGGGCCTTTTCGTCGGCCAAGCCCTTCCTCAATTTTTCTTTAAATTATTATATTTTTCCCGGAGAGATGACGCACATCGGAGATGTGTAGACGCAGTGGCGTTGAATTCCGCCTCTACCTCCTCCCAAGCCCTTTTTTTATCGCGGGGACTGACTTGGTCAGTCCTTTGGCACTCTAGCACACTTTTTTTTTTCACAATATTTATTAAAATACGCTCTTCCATAGAAGAAAAATTGGGAGCTTTTCGGCTCATTATTACAGAAAGCAAAAAGCAAAACGCGTGAGATGACAGATGATAACAGTGACAGATAACAGATGAATAGTGAGATCGCGGGATATAGGTTTCTAGGTTAGAATGGGCAACAGTGTTGCCTAAAAGTTGCTTTATACGCCGATATTCCATGTGAGAAGTTGATACCTACATAGGTGGTTGCGGTATTGTCATTATGTTGTATTTCATATTTTTGCGGCAAAGAGTACGCACACTAGTACACTCTAGCGGTAGGGAGAGAACCTCCCTGTTTTTCTGTAACCTTCTAAGTTTCCAAGGGTTTATATATACAACTACGCAGTAAGACGAGTGTTTGATTATTTTAATATTTTGTTATTGTGAAGTAGTAAAATTCACATTTAATGTGAATTGTGAAATTATAAACCGTCCGCATATTTCAAGGTATGTACGTTTTATTTACTTAGCGTAAATAAACCCGTTTCCCTGTCACGACGTCGAAGCAGATTCCGAGTAAAGAGTTTACCTCGGAATCCGTATGATGAAGTGCCAAGGAAAGGGCGAATGAAGAAGGCGTCTTCGAACGCCTTCATAAAGGCTCTTTCTTTATGTCACCCAAACTCGCCAAGATCTATTACACCGAGGTTTCATTGATACTCTGTTACTCCGAGCCTATTTTCATCACTAGGCGATTTGTTTTTACTGTTGATCAAATGTTTGATTTTACTCCGAACCCATGAACGTTCTAACTGGCACAAAGGGTACGTTCGTGGACAAAGATTTATTCCGTTTTGGGGCCCCATAACCCGAAAAATCCCTTAGATACACCGTTATTCCGTACCATCTTACAATGTAACGACGATCAACAGGTTTTGCTTTACAAAAATTACTCCGTAACGAAAATAAAGGCTGAATTCCGTGAATGAAAAGGTGGCATTCAAAGACGAATGAATGAGTTGGTTGAACAAATGACATGAAGCCCAGTTAGATACGTTTCTCCCACTTGAAAATGTGGTTAATTTGTTCTTTTTACGGCGTTTAGACGTATTCTTCACGTACTTTATCTCCCTCAGAGGGTGAAGAAGTTGTAATAAGTTAAGTCTGTTTTTAAATCCGTTTACTCTGTCTTTGATACCCCGTATTTTACTCCGGATAAATAAACAAAATGACATGCGTAATCCTTGTGTAACTGGCAGTTTGGGTGAAAACGTTTGAAAAATCTTTGGCATGTGCCACATCATACGAAAGTCTTCGCAGGGAACGTTAGGGAAACCTGCTAGAATTTTTAGTTTAATGCCTGATATATGTAAACTTATGTTACGTGATTTCCAACTTAATTCGTTTTTGTTGTATACTTGACCTAGTAGACACTCCGTTTATTTACTCCGTGCTGACTCCGTACACTGTACATTGTTACAGACGATGGATCCACCTGTTGGTTCTCCTGTTCTCCCTGGTACTCATCCCAAAATTAATCGGTCCGCCAGTGTTACCCCGTCAAATCCGTCTTTAATCTGTCAACCTGCTGTGAGCGCTCTACGTGGGGACCTTGCAAATTCCGATGAGAGGAGTTCTCTCCTTGTAGAATTAGATACCAAGGAAGCAAAACTCCTTCAAGATTTTGAAGACTCCGCCAAGGAATTCAGATTACGTACAACGGCTCTTTTTTCTTCACTGAGAAGGAAAATTGATGGAATTCAAGTAAATAGGACTCCATCACCCAACATGAATCAAGAAAAATACGAAAAACCTAGAAGCCTCCTCAAAACCCGACTGGTACACGGTGACAACAAGCTCATGGCAAACACGGACTTCAACCTGTGGAAAAATGGACTCAGAGTTCAACTTCTTGCAAATGACAGCCTGTTTATTATAGACGAAGAAGAAAAACCAACAGATGAATATACTGAATCCGAGAAAATCCACATGAAGAACGCTGTCCTGGCCTATATTCGATCTAATCTCGATGAGAACTACTCACGTCTGGTACAGGAGCTCAGGGATCCCAAAGAGGTTCTAAAGACTCTGCAGGACCTCTGTAAACCAGCGACTATTATGCATGAACACGCACTGCGAGATGAATTGAAAACATTGGTGTACACTGAGGGTGAGGATCCACACGGGTTTGTTGCAAAGTTCAACGACCTTGTGAACCAACTAAGGCGATGCTCTGGTGTAACAGTAAACGACAAAGCCGAAAAATATGAATTTAAAAACGCTGTCAGGGAAGTCTACCCTGATATCTTACTGATTGACTCTGTTGGTGGGGCTGATGGAAGAATGACCAAGGAGTTGAAGGAACTCTTCATCCAACACATCCTGTACACCCAACAGACAACTGGAAAAACAGAAAATGCCATGACAATGAAACCCTCTACCAGCCGCCAAAAATCAAGACTACCAGACAACGTCTGTAAAAAATGCGGACTTCAAGGACACAGAACTGAAGACTGCAAAATAAATTCTATAGTCTGCTACAATTGTGGGAGCCATGATGGACATAAGTCATATCAATGTCCCAAACCTCCCACTAAACGGACCACTGAGGTCAGGAAGAGGAATATCGCCTCCAAAAGATATTCAAAACCGTATGGAACAGTCCCCAAGACCAACCTGAGAGTAAAGACGAAGAAACCAAAAGGACGGAAGGTATTAATGCCGATGTCTGAATTTATCACGGAATCGAAAAGACAGATCAGGCAGGGCGCTGCCAGACTCACCATAGTAGAAGCACTGGAAGACACTGATGCCGATGCTGACGCATTAGTGCTGGTGGCAGTCCCGGACTCGGACCAGGACAGCGATATGGATGAGCAAGCAGCCGTTGCCAACCTAAGAGATGACTCTGGCGAGGAGGATAACTTCGAGGAAGGGCCAGAACAGCCCATTGCTGCAGCCAATTTCCAGTATGATGGTAAATATCCCTCCAAAACCAAGATCTCTTTTGTTGCTGATTCAGGGGCCACTTCAAATATGGTAAATGATCTCTCTGTCTTGGTAAACGTGAGGAAATTGCTTAAACCTAAATTTGTTTCGTGTGCCAATAAGGATAAGGCTGCAGACATGAAAGTTTAATATGTAGGTGATCTTGTAGTTTTTAATGAAGAAACAAACGCATATAGTTGTTTGAGACACGTTTTATATGCTCCATCATTGGTAGAGAACTTATTTTCAATTAGGAAGCAAGTCTCAAACTCAATTGCTGTAACTTTTGACAATGAACATATTAGACTCATTGACACAAACAAAAACGAAGTCATCAAAGTAGGAAACTATGATGGTCATTTTTGGTGGTTAAATTTTACTCTCCCACTAGTTAACCACACTGCCAAAGAAGTTGAAACTATTCTCATGGAATTAGAAAAATTTATTCCGAAGTCAACTACCAACAAACTTCTATCTTCGTGTGCTGTAGCCAGTGAGAATCCCAATCAAAAACAAGTTATGGATTTTGGAAAGAGTAAAACCGTTCCGGATAGACAGATTTCCGTGGAGTTACCCTTAGGAGGGAGCAAGCCTTTCGGCTCAGCTTCACTTCGCGATGATATGGGTATGTTGTGGCACCTAAGGCTGAATCATGCCTCCCTCAAATATTTGTCAAAATTGTCCCAGAGAACTCCTGCTCTTAAGGATATTAAATTTGGTACGAACATTCTTGACTGTTCTGACTGCAAGGCTGCTAAGGCTAAACGCAAACCGTGCAGCAGTAGCAGGACTAGATCTAAAAATGTGTTCAGTAGATTATATTCTGACTTGATAGGACCCATAAAACCTGCCAGTGTAGGAACTTTGAGTAAATACATAGTTACTTTCACAGACGACGCTTCACGTTACGTATTTGCCTATGAAATGAAGAATAAAACTCAAGTCCATGATGCTTTTGCCAACTGCCTCAAAGAAATTAAAGTGGTATGGGGCGCAGATGTCAAACCTGTCGAGTTACGGACTGACGGAGGACTAGAATACCAAACAGTCTCAATGAAAAATTCTCTCAAATTAAATCACGTTGCCCATACTGTAGGGCAACCTTATATCCCAGAGCATACAGGTACAGCTGAACGGCTGAACTTGGAACTTGAAGAAAAGATTAGAGTTAACTTGCTGTCTTCAGGAATTCCACAGGGCTACTGGAACTATGCTCTTAGGCATGTAGTCCATGTTCATAACCGTACCCCAAATTCAGCAAATGATTTTATTTTGCCATACGAGATTGTGCATGGGAAACCACCCAAACTCGAATATATCCGAAGGTTTGGATGTGAAGCCTATGTACTGGATCTTATGACCAAAACTAAAACCAAGTTTGATCCCCGAGCTTTCCCAGCATTCCTGCTGGAATGTAATGAGACAGGTTATACGCTTTTACACAGTCAGATGAGAACAATTATACGTTCCAAACACGTTGATTTTATTGAAACAAGAGTATATTCAGATAAGCGCTCGGTAGAACCTCACACTTCAACTGACAAAACTCCCGACTTTGAAATCACAGATGTAACACCCAATAAACATGAATCCACTATTCTAGAAACATCTTACGAGTATAATACAGATACCACAAAGACCGCAACTGACCCAAATTTTGCTCAGACTGACACCACTCCCACAGTACAGGCATCAACTCAACAACACATTGGAGGAACTGATGAATTTGATTTTTTCGAGGAATTACACGAGGAACATAATGATCAAAATGTTGACTCTGCCGAATTATTAGACGTATTCCTGGCCAATGTATCCCATGAACCAGAAAATTACACAGAAGCCATGAACAGCCCTCAGCGCTTCCTGTGGCGCAGGGCTATCCAGGACGAATTGGAGGCTCTTACGAAAACTGAAACCTGGGATATAATTAAAAAAACTGACGTACCCAGAAACCATAAAATTATAAAGTCCCGTTGGGTTAATGTTATTAAGCAAGAGGTGGGAGGAAAATTGAGATATAGGAGCCGTTTAGTGGCAAAAGGTTTTGCCGACAATAACGATTATGAACCACCAGTAGCACGCCTTGCTGATTTAAGACTAATGATCAGTGTTGCAAACAAATTTGACTTAACCATGGCACAGTTTGATATTAAAACTGCATTTTTGAATGGTGATTTAATTAAAACGGTCTACATGGAAATCCCGGAGGGTCTTCCCGAATATCTTAATGAGGGAGGAAATCTCCGGAAGACTCATGCATGTAAGTTGAAGAGGGCACTTTATGGATTGAAAGTGTCTCCTAAAAGATGGTTCTTGAAGTTCCGTGAGACAGTCTCCCTGATAGGACTACGCCCCTATGACTTTCAGCCATGCTTGTTCAAATGGCAGGAAGGTTCTGACTTTGCTCTAATGCTCCTATATGTCGATGACATTCTTCTTGTCACGAATTGTGACAGAAAATTAGGAGAAATAAAAACGCACTTACAAGAACATTTTGAAATAACTGATCTTGGCGAACCCCAAAAATTTCTAGGAATTGAAATAGTCAGGGATAAAGAAAAACGTGTGATATATTTGCACCAAAACAAACACATTAAAGAAATGATACAAAAGTTTCATATCAAAAGCACCCCCAACTATAAAATTCCTATTGTTGAAAACTCTGAAAAATTACGGTTGCCCTTGTTGGCCCAAGCTGAGGCCAATCCATCATACTATAGGCCCAATGTCCCTTATAGGCAGGCAATTGGGCTCCTGCTTTATCTACAAAATTGTGTTCGTCCTGATATTACTTTGGCTACTAACTTGTTGAGCCGAAGGCAATCCAATTACTTGCATGAAGACTGGGATGAAGTTGTACGCGTTATGGCCTATCTCAAAATTCATATTCATCTTGGTCTCCAATTTGAAGGGAAAGGCGACGACATCCTTTGTTATGTTGACGCCTCTCTTGGTGGTACACGTAGAGATGGTCACTCTACCACTGGGTATGTGATAAAGTTGTTTGGTGATCCCATAATGTGGAGAACCAAACGTCAAACCCATGTTGCCCTTTCGTCTGCAGAAGCTGAATATGTGGCCATGAGTATTGCTTGTAGGGACCTGATTGCACTCAAAGAGATGTGCAAGCAATTGCTCAATATGGATATTACCCCAGTGCTTTGTGAAGATAACCGTTCTGCTATCTTGTTGGCTGAAAAGGAGGAATCACCTTCTCTTAGGCATATAGTCAGTCTCACTTTCCATTATGTGAGAAGCCAATTGCAAGCAGGAAATATAACCATTAGATGGATTGGAACGAACTCACAACTAGCTGACTTTTTCACTAAGGCACTTGCCCGTGGTAAATTTGAATTCTTTAGGAATCAACTAATGTGTAAAGTACCAACAGTAGATAACGTCTAATTTTTGGTTACAGGCCGCCTTCATTGAACTCTATCTTTGTACTCGTACACTAATCTGTGGACCCTATTCTTCACAAATCCGATCCACTCTACTCCGTTTTTATTAATTTTTTTTTTTTTGCTGTTTTCGCAGCAACATCGTATTTGTTTATACATTGTAGTTTCTAAGTTGGCAATACTCGTGTATGTATCTGTTGTTCCATTTAATATGTTGATATTTGATTACTATTGTAACCATCTACTAAGTTTGATGATATTTAGATTGCTTTTCTACGACCCAATTTGATGGACACTGTACTGGTGCCACTTTGCTGCACAGCTAAGTCCAATTTTATGTGTATATATGTTTGAGGTGTTTTGATGTTGATTTCTGTTATGATTAGATAATGATAATCCGCTCCCCACCTATGGGAGGGAGTGAGAAGTTGATACCTACATAGGTGGTTGCGGTATTGTCATTATGTTGTATTTCATATTTTTGCGGCAAGGAGTACGCACACTAGTACACTCTAGCGGTAGGGAGAGAACCTCCCTGTTTTTCTGTAACCTTCTAAGTTTCCAAGGGTTTATATATACAACTACGCAGTAAGACGAGTGTTTGATTATTTTAATATTTTGTTATTGTGAAGTAGTAAAATTCACATTTAATGTGAATTGTGAAATTATAAACCGTCCGCATATTTCAAGGTATGTACGTTTTATTTACTTAGCGTAAATAAACCCGTTTCCCTGTCACCATGGAACTACATTATCCATGAATCAAACATCATGGATTTAAAGTAGCCCCAGGGTTAGGTAACTATCATGGTTTTTTTTTTTTTATAAATTTTTATTGGCATTAGACAAGCTTTACAGCCATGATACATGGTAATAAATATTATTCTTAAATTTTATCAAATATACAGTATTATTATATATAAAATCAACTTAATTGTTATTTATTTTATTGTTATGTTTATTTATTATACATTATGTTGTATTTCTTCGAAGAATTTGAAAATAATAAAATATACTTCTGCTTCAGCCAACGCTATTAAAGTTTCATAATTAAATGGTAAAACTACTTTCCTTGTCTTAATGATCTTACTGAACATTTGCTCTCTCTGTCTTGCATAAGAATGACACTCCATTACAATGTGCTCTAATGTGTGAATAGCTCCGCACTGATCGCAGGTACTTTCATGAGTATGTGGTTTAATCATGTTTAGGTACACATTACAAATTCCTTTGTTGCATCTAAGCCTCGCAATTGTTTTGTAAAACCTTTTCCTGCCCCCTTCCAGCTCCAAACTTGACCTATCCCAAGAGCTGACCGGTATTACAGGGAAAAGTCTTTTATAAAATGTTCCACTTGGGTAGTTGCTGTGAAACATTTGCCACAGTTTTACTGTTCCCAGGCGAAATTGTCTTCTGATATCTGTGTACGGACTTTTAATGGGACATGGAACACCTTCAAAAGCAGCTGTTTTGGCCAGCCTGTCAGCGATTTCGTTTCCACTCACTCCTATGTGAGATTTCACCCACACAAGAGAATTTTGCATACTGCGTAACTCTTTTAATATGTCTACTATGAGATGGTTTACATATCCTTTACGTCTTAGATTTCTTAATTTTTCGAGGGAGCTAAGTGAGTCGGTAAGGATTAGAATTTGGTCGTTTGCAGGAGCTATGGATTTCACGTATTGTAGTGCTTTCATTATTGCCATCAACTCTGCCGTATATATGGAGGAACCCTCTTTTAATTTATAAAGTATTCGTACATCGTTTGCCTCGTCATATATTGCGCATCCTACATTATTTTCTACGAGGGAGCCGTCAGTAAACACTCTTAAACTGTTTGGCCATTTTTCATTGATTTTATGAGTGAACTGTAGGGCATTGTGGGATCGTGCTAATGTAACGTTTATATGGGGTTTGCACATTTGTATGTTATAAGGGGCTTGAAATAAGGGCATTTTCGGAGCTGTATGAATATTATGGAAATAGTTAGCGTTATCTGTTAAACATTCAGTTATAAGCGGTGTTTTTTTGTTAATACAATATCTGTGTGTTAGTACTGTAATACTCATCTGTAGTGTTTTATTATATAGATTTGGATGTACTGAAAAGGTTTTCACGATGAACTGGTTTGTCAATTTTATCCATCTAAATCGGATCGGCGGTTCAGCCGCTTCTCCATAGAGTGCTACGAGTGGTGTAGGTACATCCCAAGAGTCCTATTGCCAATCTCAAACATTTGGCTTCTATTCTGTTTATTTTTGAAAGCTGAGAATCACTGGCATCCCCGAAAAACATGGACCCATAATCCATTATTGATCTGATTGTAGCTCGGTAAAACAACATGGCAACTGTTGGGTCGGCTCCCCAATTAACTTTGGTGAACATTTTCATTATATTTACATATTTTTCTATTTTCCCTATCATATTGTCGATGTGTGTATTCCAGTTTAATGTTTTCGTCATATGCATTCCAAGAAATTTCACAGTCGTCAGCACGTTAAAATTTTTTCCTCCCAGTTCTATTGATGATGGCACATGAATTCTTCTTCTTTTAGTGAAAGGGCATAACATTGACTTTTCGGTGGACAACGAAAGACCTATATCACTTAAATATTCTATTAAACGGTCTACTGTTGATGATAATTTATCTTTACATTCATCTATATTGTTATCCGTACAATAAATGCAAATGTCGTCAGCATATTGTATAATACGCACACCTTCTGGCAGTACGGTCTCAATGTCCGCAACATACAGAGCATATAATTGTGAGGATAGGATTCCTCCTTGTGGTAGACCCTTATATGTTACTCTCGGTCCAAAGTATTTCCCCCCCGTTCTAACAAAGAGTTTTCTTGAGCTGTAAAGTTTTATAACACTCTTAACAAATTGGTTTGGCAGTCCGATCATTATCATTTTTGTTTTCAAAATGTCTAACAATACATCGTCATAAGCATGAGTAATATCTAAGAAAAGTGCTAATGTTATCTTACGCTCTGTAAATCCTGCTGTGATGTCACTGATGAAGCTGGCGAGTGCCTCTGTTGTGGATCTGCCGCATCTGAATCCGTACTGACTTGAGGGTAATTTTTCGTTGTATTCTATCCACCATTGGAGCCGTCTCTTGATAAGTCGTTCGTACGTCTTCATAATGCATGATGCGAGGGAGATAGGGCGATATGATGTGGCTTCGTCGGCTGGTTTGTTTGGTTTTTTGATGGGAACGACAATGTACTCGGCCCACTCGTTCGGGTATATTCCAGAGAGCCAAAATTTGTTATAGAATTGCAGCAAGGTACTTCGATAAACGTAAGTTAAATTGGCGATAATTGTGTAGTGAATATTGTCTTTTCCAGGAGAAGTATCTCCTCCACACTTTACAGCCCTATCTAGTTCTGTCATTGTGAATCACTGGGAGAGTTGATCGTTGGCCTCCTCTCCATTTTCGATTGTACTCGTAGTACTCGAGTTTTGATCGTAGTTAACTGAGTCGGGTGTAAGGTTCTTCAAAAATTCGTCAACCCAGTCTTGATTCCTGCTGATCGGTGGTTCTTGACATTTAGAATTTTTAAATTTCCTGATACGTTTCCAGATCGTTGCAATTGGTGTATTTCTATTCAGGGTTCCGCAAAAATGAGCCCATGAGTTACGCTTCGCCTCTCTAAAAACTCTCTTTGCAAGGGCGTCGCTTTCTTTCATATTGATGAAATTTTGTAGGGTTGGATAATTTTAGCGAATTTTCAAAGAAAATGAAGCTATTGCAATGGCTTCGAAATTTAAATAATATAAATTTTTGGAAATTTTCTTCATAGAAATCCGTTTCAGACCATTCTAAAACGATTCCTGAAATTTAACACTTTTTTATATGTATATATATATTTATATATATATGTGTCACTCCAGACGATAACTCTCGATAGAATTGAGATAAACAGCTCAAATTTGCACAAAAAATCTATCTTGGCAATCGAAAGGCTAAGTTCGAAGATGGGCGAAATTGGCCTACTCTAAGGAGGGTTTTGGCGCATTTAAAGTGCGCAAAAATTACCCAAAAATCCCCAAAATGTTATTTTCCAACAAGTGACCCCTCATTTTAAAGGTTTTTGCACGCTGAACACGATGGTGGAATTGGATTTTAGATATCTTGATCCGTTCTCAAATTAGAGCATTTAAAGTGCGCAAAAATTACCCAAAAATCCCCAAAATGTTATTTTCTAACAAGTGACCCCTCATTTTAAAGGTTTTTGCACGCTGAACACGATGGTGAAATCGGATTTTAGATATCTAAATCCGTTCTTAAATTAGAGCATTTAAAGTGCGCAAAAATTACCCAAAACTAGGATAATCTTTAAACTCTTACCCCCCCCCCCCCCCCACCCCCTTAGAGTGGTCAGATTGAAAAATGTGAGAAGTATTAATTGAAGACGAGAGTTCGAAGCAAAAAAGGGGGAGGCAAACGATTAGTACAACTCCTTGAATTTCCCATTTGACAAATAATTGTTATGATACCTTCATAGATAGACAAGTACCGGCCCACGTATTACTAGAAGGAAGACGAAAGAAAAAATCTATTTCAAATTATTCAATTTAGGTACTAACAGTAGGAGGAAGAAGTTTTCCTTTATTCAAAACCATAGCCATTAATTCGAATATTTCTTTGAAAATTCGCTCATTAAGTCATGCTGCATGACTGGTTTTTTTTGTATTCGATGTAGGCTGCTTTTCTTCTGTTATTCATTTCGTCGCATTTTTCATTCCACCAAGGGTTATAGTTCTTATTTTTCTTCAGACCAGATTTGTTTATGGGTATGGCCCCATTGCATGCGTTGATGATCAATGTTATAAAGTCCTTATATGACAGGTTTTCATCTTCTAACGCTTTCTCGTTTTCTTTTAAGAGTTTTTGAAATTCAGCCTTTTTGTATGTTCCACCTTCTCGAGGGTATGAAAGGTTCAGGAGTGTGTTTGTACATGTTAGAGCTTATGAGAGCTGGGAGATGATTCGATCCCAATGGGTCATTTAATAGTTCCCATTGAAACTCTGGAGCGATCAATGCTGAGGTAAACGTGATATCTACTGCGGATTTGTTTATTTGTGTTCGAGACGGAATCAATGTTGGGCTACCATTATTCAGAAATACTAATCCATGTGTGTCCATGGCGTTGAAAAGATTACTACCTTTTAGATCTGTATAGCTACTACCAACGCATTGATGATGACAATTCCAGTCCCCAGTTATAATGCATGGTTGTGGAATGTTTGAGATGAAATCTTCCCATTGAGACTGAGTAATATTATTTGTTGGCGGATTATAAATTGAGACTATTGTGAGGCTTCTCCTATCATCAAGATGTATCTTGGCTGCTGTATATAGCAGGTTTTGAATTGAATGTGTTATTGTTATTTGGTCATACTTAATAGTGTTTTTAAGCATCAGGCAGACCCCAGATCTACCATCATTTCTGTCTGTTCTTAATACATTATATCCCTGAAATTTATAATTTCTTCCTGGTACAAACCAAGTTTCAGAGATCGCCAAAGCAGACACTGGACTATTCGTTATGAATTGTTCTACAGTTGCTTTGTTAGCAACTAAAGATCTAGCATTCCATTGAATCATTTGGAAGTTATCCATTAAATTTTGGTTCATTGTTTCTATTGTTTGAAATTTCTATTAGTTTATATTGATTTATCGTTGTCCAAGTGTTGTAGTCGGATTCCCTTCATTAAGTAGGGAGCCACGGCATTTCTTATTGATGTATAAATGTTTTCTAAGTTATGGTCGTTTGGGCTAAGTGAGTTGGCTACAATATCATATATGTCATTTGTTACTTTTTCGTATTCTTCTTCAATGTCCATGTCTTCATTTTCAGGTTCGTCTCTGATTACTTTTGTATGATTTTGCTTTTGTTGATTTCTATTGTAGGAATTTTTAGTCGTTGCAGCGCCTGACTGTTGGATATTTTTCAAGCGTTCTTGAGCTGGGCAGTCCGTTGTCTGAGTGGTTTTTCTTTCTATTTTAGGCCGTGTATATGGTAATGGGCGCATTATTGTACGTCTATTCCGTTTGTTAATTTCATTTTGTGAATTTCTGCGATTTTGTATAGGCGGAAAACTTTCCTCTTTTTCTGTTGGGTCGGTAGTTAATACATTGTATCTGTTGCGGAGGGTGATTGTAGCGTATGTATCGTCCTGTACTAATTCTTTTTTCTTCTGTACTCTATCCACGTAAATCGGACAGTTTTTACTTGTTGCGTCATGTCCCGTCTGTTTGCAATTTATGCATACGAGATGATCTTCAGCGTTAACAGTGCACGAATCGCTCAAGTGGTTTGTGCTTGCGCACCTAAGGCATCTAGGTCCACTTTTACACTGGGTTTTTATGTGTCCAATGCGGTGGCATTCCGTGCACTGGCGAACTGGTGGGATGTAAGGATCAACACGGCATCTGTGGCCATAAATACTAATGTGATCGGGTAATTTTTGACCATCAAACTCGATGAAGCATGTACCAGTTTTAAAAAAGACGGGTGTTCCGTTCGAGTCTATTGATTTTCTAGTTGTTCTTCTCATTCGAATGGGTGGGATCTCTGATTCCATTGCTTCTAGTATTTCATTATCTTCCAGATTGACATCTATCCCACGAACAACCCCTGTTTTATGTATAAGGAAATCGGGTATGTAGACAAGCAAATTTTTTTGTCTGAATATATCAAGTTCGACTAGCGTATTCGCAGTCTCTTGAGTTTTGGTTTCGACTTTTATTGTATTTATTCCCACTGATCTAATATTAATAATTTCGTCTTTTTTACCCAAGTTTTGGAATAGCCATTTTCCAAAACTCATTGGGTGAACTTTTCCGATTTTTGTGTCATTTTTGCCTTCCATTAAAACGAAATAAGGCGCTTTATGCTCTGTGCGAAATCTATTCTTGATAAGTCGGTTATGATAATCGATCACCGATTGGGATGGATTGTGTTGTTGTGAAACGATAACGGCTTTACCTGTTTGGTCCAGAGGGCAATCGTTGGTGCGCTTTAAATCTGTTCGGCTTTGTGAAGTGTCTCCTGGGTCAGGTGGGTCAGAGGTGGGTCCACCTCCTCCTGTCATTCTGATCGAGATAGGTAAGATAACGAGCGCGACAGAAAATTAGATATAAGAGAGCGACGATTCGAGATAAGCGACACGTACACTGACTAAGTGATCCGTACGGATTTTTGAACCGGGCCTTAATTGTTCATCTTCAGTGGTTAAGGGAATTATTTGGTTTACATTGGAAGCAGAAACCATGTGTATAACTACTGATTGCTGGACATCACGAATGAATGACAGCTATGTGGCAATCACGGGGCATTATATTACAAAATCTTTTGAATTCAAATAGGTACCTACTGCTCAAATGTGGGCTACTGTCAGGTAAACACACTTCAGAACATCTAGCCAATGAGCTAGATTCTGTTATTTCGACTGGAATTTGAAAGGGAAAATTAATTCCGCCGTATCTGACAATGCCTTCAACATATCTGGAGCATTCGAAAATTATTTGAAATTGAAACACTACGGATGTTACCCACACACTTTGAATCTCATTGTGCACACAGCTTTGGCATTGGAGTGTGAAACCACTTATTCTGAAAGTAAAAACCATTGTGGCATTTTACAAAAGGAGCCATAGTGGCCAAGAGCGACTTCTAAAATATCCAGCCAACAACGGGGACCCTCAGCCTAAATGACTGATTCAAGATGTATCGACAAGGTGGAACTCCACCTTTTATATGATTCGACTTCTAGAAGAAGACATTCGAGCAACATTAGGCCTTGCTGACCTTGAGTTACCAAAAATGTTTCAACCAGAATGAGGTTCTATCACCATTCGAAGAAATGACACGAAAAATGAGTGGGGGCCATCATTTGACAGGTAGCATGGCGATGGTGACGACAAGAATCTTATTATTAAGCTCGTATGAACTACTACATGGCTGTGATTTAGACGCAAAACTCTTCTCGTACTTGATGGACTGAAAGAGGATCTTGAGAAAAAGATTCCAAAACATAGAGTATAGCTCACGCACTTTGTACATTGCTTGATCCACGGTACAAAAGAGGTTCAATGTTTAAAGAACAGACAGCAGTGAAAAAGGCAAAGAAAATGCTGAAAAGTCTCGTGGCTGAAAAGATTCAATCTCATTCCCACCTTCAAGAACCTCAGGATATCAGTGCTGGCGAGTCTTCATCCCTGCCTAAAAATTCTTTCGCGAGAGTGCCATAGACATTTTGAAAGATTTGGTAGGTCGGATCGGATTCCCAAAGGCGCGGGAAATCCCGAATCAAAAGCCGTCAAGGAAAATGACGCCTATTTCGTCGACGATGTCTCAGCAGACGACGGGGATCTCGATCTGCCATTGAAGTGGTGGATGTATACCCTCACTTAGCTCACAACTAGCAAAATTGAAATGACTATTTTTAAATTAAAATGCTGCATCTACTAAAGAGTAAAATAAGAACCAAATGTTGCATAATGTGATTTTTTCAAGACAACGTCTTGATGATAACTTGTTGTTTCCTGAACATCGATTTCGTTCGTTTAGCATAGGTACCTATTTTCAGTAAGTACCCAAGTTTGTATAGTTAGTCAGCCAAACAAGGCTATGTACACGCAAAAAATGCCGTGATTGAGAATCTCGTCACTTGATTGTGCCTCTAACCCAAATAATGTGCTTGATCCTACTTTTCTTAGTTATATTTGAATTGCTAGTAATGGTTTCAATCGACTATACATATTTGAACGGTCATTTTTCTACACCTATTACAGCTATTTAGATGGTTTGAGCGAAGGCTGCAATTGTACAAAACTGAATACCTATGTTGTCTGTTTTAATTTGGAAGTTCCAGCTCAAATTGTATCAAGTAACACAAGATAATATTAATTTTGTTAGTCCTAATACCTAATTCTTGAAAGTTCATTTTTCCCATATTTTTATCGATTCCATTTTTTATACTTACCTTGGTACAACAGTTCGTGCAACACCTTTAAGTAGGTTCATATTTTGATGATTCGAGCAAAGACTGAAATTGTACAAATAGAAATTTTATTGAGTGATGAGTGCATATTCATACTTTACCTTTTTTTTAACGTATTTTAATTCTAATCTAGGCACCTTATTGAACATTCCTTCCACGAAGACTGACATTTTAAAAATTAAACATTTTGTCTTTATTTTGGAAATTCCTATTTCTGTTTTTATTGTCTTGCTTTTTATAATTCAACCAACCTACCTACCTGTATTTTCCTCTATAATTTCTTAAATTTCTGGCTTGTGAATGGAAATATCTTGAAATGGGATCAACAAATCAATATACACTTACCTATTGGGGGAATCAACCTTAATAAATACGTTCTATGGAGATGCCAATACGGAATAATTTACGTATGACAGACTCAGGCCATGACTCTGAATTTCTGTTGATCCATAAAGTTTCTGGTGATTTTGAAGGAAAAAACTGCTCTAAACATAGAAGTAGCTACACAAATGATAAACTAAGGTATTTCGTCAGCATTTAGAGAGAGAACCAGCATTAGCGCTGTTCGAGTCAGAATAAATAAATAGGTACTTAATGAAACGTTTATTTTCATAACAGGTAGCATAGCACAATTTGTACGTCCTTGTGTAACGTAGGTACGTTACTTACATAATACTTAGTAAGTAGGTATTTGAGAAAAAGTATAATAAAATGCAGATAATATTTGAAACTATAATTGACTAAAGAATGATAGGCGAAAATAATCACTGATGGATAAGGTAAGTAGGTATAATTCCATTAACAAGTGAAAGAGTGGTGTATTGTAACAAAAACGACGGAGGAAATCGTGATACAACGGAAAATTGTACTGCTTTATCATTAAAAATAACAAGCTTTTCGCATAGGGTTTCCCCTCAACAATGGGGAAAATCGGTGGATTTTTTTCCTGCTAATCTTTCCAACTTGCTATTTGTAGCAGATTAAAATAACTAAATAACAGCTACTGTTTTGTAACGAACGAAAGGTAAAGTTAAGTGAAAGAAGGACTGACGCAGGGTTGCCAACCGTACCGTATTTTACGGGACAGTCCCTTATTTTGTCCATTTGTTCCATGTCCCGGCGAAACCCTTCCCGGGACGCTATTTGTCCCGTATTTCAGGGTATCGTGATTTATTATTTTCAAGTGATTTAATTTTAGAAGTGTGATGCGTTTAATATTTTGTTTGAAGAAAAACTTATTTTGGATTAGAAATACTAAAAACAGAACGTGATCTATCATTTTATATTAAAAAAGAAGTGCAGAATACACATTATTATGATGCCTTTTATATATTGTTTTGAAAAATTATTTGGAATTGACTGAGAACAGAAAGTTACCTGTTATTTTATAATTTGTTCCTGTCTAGGTATTTTGTTCATGCCATTTTCTCGGTAATTTACTTGTAGGTAGTTCCTTTCCTTACCTAAAATGTTTCCTTTCCTTTAAAAATATACTTAGGTACCTGAAAAATAAAACGTTGAAACAATGGTATTCCGTCAATTTTTTGTTTGTCTCGCCTATTTGACCTGAAGTGAGTAGTGTGCTGTTCAACATTATTATAATATCAAGGTTGATGTGTTCATTACTCACCTAGCAACCAGTACCAGGTGTGTGTATATAGTGTCCCGTATTCTTCTGCCAGCGAGTTGGCAACCCTGGACTGACGCCCAACCCTAGGCGTGAGTCGCTGGTTGTTGTCAAAACAGTCTTCTTCAAATATTTTTGCTTTTATTCATCATGCTCAAACGCAGGTTTGTTTCTGCAGGCACACTCCTAGTGACCTTTAGCGTTATTTGGAAACTGTAGTAGTATATACTCCCCAAAAACAACACTGTTGTAAAAATGTGCGCGCCAACAGAACCTCCTCAGCCGCAAAAAAATGCACCTGTTGATACTACTTCTAGTGTTATTTTACAAATTTATGGTGATTTCAGACAATTTCCCAGGTTTTTGACCCATAAAAAATGAATTCGCTACAACCTCAATTCTTCACTCTGGTCAAAATCAACTTCACATTCCGTCCTTCTCGCCCTAAAAAAAAACATGGAAAACGATAACTCACAAGATCATGTTCACTAAAATCTCAAGAAAACATCGAAAACCCCTAATATTACACCCTTTTTTCACCCATAACACCCATGGGTGTATTCCGAGACCGGGCTGCCGAGCCTCGGTGCACAACTAGGGCCCAAACGGAGGGAAAGTGCGGGAGAGCGACGATTTCAGACCAAAATTCAACGTAAATTTGAGGCTGAAATCTTGAAAATCATTTTCAACACCTGTCCGCTGCTCGTACGATCGTGGAATAAACTAGCAAAAACTATGAAGGTGTCCGGATTGAACCGGAAAGACGGTCTTGGGAAGGGGGGGGGGGGGGGGGGGGGAGGGACGGATTGGTTTGATTTGTGGTCGGACCATGTAGATCGTGCGAACTCCGTACGGACGCATGTAAACAAATCTTTTCCTAGAAGGGATGTGTCCGAATTGGTCGTTGAACTCCACTTGTTCGCACGATCCTCAGTCGGATGAACGCACAAGTTCAACCAGTTTGATTTTGGTCCTACGACCTTGCGTTCCTTCTAGCAATTCTGATAATTTAAAATGTTATTAAAAAAAATTTTAACAATGAATTTTGAAGAGGAACCCATCAATGAAGTGAGGTTAAATCGTACACCGTGGGACAAGAGATCCGAAGGGTACAAAAATCGGACTAAGGGTGGGAGACTAGCGGAGAAATTGAAAGTATTTATGTAAATGTTTCCAAACAAAAATTCTGCGTCCTCTTCCATCTTTCCCCTATTTTGGTTTATTATTCTGTGAATAATACACCTATGTATAACCTGTGAATAATACACCCTCAGCAAAAAATTTTTATAACTCTCCCTCAAAATTTTTTCTTTTCCGTTTCAAGGTGCGTAGATTCTATAAATGCAATGTCCGTCCACCGTCCGCCGTATCACGCATACCGGCTTCATTTTTGGTCTAAAAAATCCGTTCTTTCGCACACATGCTCTCCATTTGGGCCCTAGTTGTGTCCAGAAAATTTGCAGCCGATCGGAATATACCCAAGGGTGTTATGAGTGCAAATGTGTATAAAAATAGGTACTTTTTGTGTTTTAGTAACATGAGCTTTTGAGGTACCTATCGTTTTTCATGTTTTTGGGACGAGAAGACCGAATATGAAGTCGATTTTGACCAAAGACTGGGAAAATTGAGATTCTAACAAATGTTCAGCTCCCAAAATTGATTTTTTATGAGTCAAGAACATGGGAAATGGTCTGAAATCACCATAAATTTGTATAACACTAGAAAAAGTGGAGATCAAGACGATTAAATGGCACTATCAATGGTCAAAGATAATTGGAGAAAAAAAAGGAGCGTAGCTAATGCGTGTTTTGGGGGACAAAATTGGTGAAAACCATCAGAAATAGCTATTTCAAGTATTTCACGTGAAATAAACAATAAATGAACAGCCAACATTTCTGTAGGTATGTCCAGTAGAATAATAAACCCATGTGACAAGGACTTGGCAGCGTTTTTTAAAAGAAAAAATAAACCGCTGAACGAATCCCGCTATAAACTACCGCAGGAACGCATGAACTGGTCGTACGATCGGGTAGCACTACGCCTGGTCGTGCGAATAGGTTTCGCGAACCTATTCGCGGACACACATTTCGATCGGACGATCACCACACGATAGGCGGGACCATCGCTGAACGCACGGTCGTTTGATGACGTCCCAGTTAGGACAGTGTTAGATTAACCTCCCGACTCCAGGGGATCCCTTCCAGTTAGCTGGTTGCGGCTCTTGCTAGCTGGATAAGTTGACTGATGACCGCTTCGCGATTTCCAGAACCATCCAGAACAGTGTCAACCAGTCCACTGACCTGACTGCTCCCATCCCAGGCACCTCTGTGTCATAGCCCTTTCCTCCAACCACAAAAAATATTCAGTCTTGCTGGCATCAATCCTCAAGCCCTCGACCTGGCTTTCTCAAGTTTTCCAAAAATATTATTATAAACTGCACATTGACCGTCCTGAGCTAATATAATGTGGTCATCTGCAAGGAGTGAATGTCCCCAACTGGAACCCCCATTCCCTTGCATGAAAATTCCAGCTCTTAAATAGGGTAGGAGACCCTACCCAAATAGGAAAAGATGTCTGTTTTTGAATGAACTTATTTTCTGTTCATAACCATTCAGAAGTTGACCGAAACTGCACTGAATTTCTCGAAAAGGAGTATGAGTACGTGAAAGAAAAAATGTGCTGCTCCAGAGTGGGTAGGCACTAATTGGCGTTTCACCTGACGCATGTGGGTAGGTACTGTAGTAAATTCCTTATTTACCAACTGAAATAAATATGGTTACTAGTTAAACAACGATAATTCATTCAATGAGTGTACATGCAGCATACACTGTTGTAGCTGGCACGACCTACTGCCACATTCTGACTCGAACAACCACCTGTATGGTTGTGACTGAACTGATGACAGACTCACTGTCGTACAACTGGTGACAGACTCGCTGTCCTGCTATATTCTGACTGGAACAACCACCTGTATGGTTGTAACTGAACTGATGACAGACTCGCTGTCCTAACAGCACTTACGAATTGGCTGTTTTTACTGACTGGAATGGGGTAACCACCCAGGCGGTCTCCACCTCCCCTACAACCGCCCCTTTCCTCTCCTGAATGAACTGAACTGACTATACTGAACTGAATCTATACATATATCTCGTTTACATAGAGCTAGCAACTGAAAGGTATCAAGTATGAGTGGTACACTACCATGATATCTATGTAGCAACATGATGAAATCACTCACCTCTGAGATCTGAACTTCAGCATTCCCCGAACTCGTCTGGTCTCTGTGTATCACTGAATCCCTTCTTCTCCTTCCTCTTCCAAGCTTCAATTATAGTTCTAACCAGGGCCACTTTAGCGCTGGTTAAAATTATTGCTAGCTGTTCAAACTGATTCCTATCACTAGGAGCGCTAATTTCGTATAATGGATTTGAGTTGTGTAGGCAACTGTTTACTGTATGGTAGGTAGCTCGTCTCCTTTGGCGACACTCCCCAGGCAAAAGCAGTGCTAAGACCAGTAACTGAATTGATCTGGATCTGGACCAAAGGTGTTTGGTATTCAAAGCACTTGAACTGGTGGGGAAATGGTTGATCGCACAAATTAGAGAAAGGAAATGAAGAAACTGTATTAAAAACTTTGTAAACTATATACATTTTGGTACTATTCTGTGCTGAACAAAGATAAGACATTCACAACGTGGAAAGTGCCAGTGGTACAGCAATAATTTCACCTTTCGACTAATGCTCATTTATTTTGCCGCTGATTTCTGTTGTCACCAAAAGCTGACGAGTCCATTCTCTGATCTTGGATTTAGCAGCATCTGCAGCAGGGCGTCTGGATCGTGCTGGCAACGGTATTGAGCCCGTCTCCTGATGTTGGTATTCATTGGACTGTTCCATGACTGCAGGGGGATCTGGTGCAGTGCACTCTGAGTTTTCAGTAGATGTGGAGGTTTGGTTGTTTTCAGGTGTTGGAGACGAGTGTGAAGGGGTTTCTGCGTGAGCTGGTTCATGTGTAAGGCCACGGTCGGTATCATCGACTTCTAGTGGATAAAGCAGTGAAATAGAGCGGGTGACCACCGACCCTGTTGGTAATGTGACGCGAACTGTTCTGATTTGGTTATCATGGCTTGGAACAATTTCTGTGATACGACCTACTCGCCAGTGAGCTCTAGTCTGTTGGTTTTCCTTCAATTTAACGATTTCTCCAATAACAGGTTTTCGTCTTATCACAATCCTTGGTTGTTTGTGAGTGGCACATGATCTCTCAAGCAGACTGGGTAGGTACTGGTCATGGAACATTTTAACAAATTCGTTCAAGGCAAATCTGCTGTTTTTCCAGCTGTTGACCAAGTTTTCTTTAGTTGCGCTAGCCCCTCCCAAGGTAAGCTGAAGTGGATCCTCCAGTGGAATTGGACTGACTGGCTGCAAGAAGTTGGAGGGCGTCAGGATATGTTCTGGTGCTTCTCCTACTGCAGTCAGGGGTCTAGTGTTGAGAACACATTCAATTTCTTTCAAGACTGTCGTGAGCTGTACTTCTGTGAGAAGGATTTTATCAAGAGTACGATGAAGACAGTGCTTCACTAGACCAATTAAACGTTCATAAAATCCACCTTGCCAAGGTGACAGCTGCGCAATGAATCGCCATTGTATGTTGTTTTCTTGACAGAAGGGGGCTTGAAGCACTTCAGATGAGAGCTTGAACTGGGCTGCATTGTCTGACACAATGACTACTGGTGTACCCCTACTGGCTATAAATCGTCTGAGGCAAAGGAGGAATTGATCTGCTGACATGTTGGTCACTATTTCTATATGAATGGCGCGGACAACCATGCATGTAAACAAGCAACACCATCTCTTTTTGGTCACACCTTCATCATGAATTGTGAGGGGTCCAAAATAATCCAATCCTGTATACATAAATGGAACACAAGCTGTCACTCTTTCTTTGGGTAGGGGTGGCATGTCAGGGAGCTTAAACGGTCCTCCTCCATACTTTACACATTGTTTGCATGATCTAATTGCTTTTGCCACTTGAGCACGGCCTTTGGGAATCCAAAACCGTTTTCTAACAAGAGCCAGGGTGTGAGACGTTCCCACGTGGTTCCCTTTTTCATGTGCTTTCGTGATTACATCAGAAGTGAAGGGTGAATCCTTTGGGAGCAAAATAGGAAATTTTTGGTCATACGGGAGCTCTGCTTTCTGTAACCTCCCATTGATACGCAAAATACCTTGCCTGTCACGGAAAACCTTTAATGATTTAGTTAATGCTGACGCTTTTCCTTCTACTTCAAGTGGAAAGGATTTCCTTTGGAGTTGCTCAATGACGTTTTGAGAACCACTTTGCTTATTGTCGTGAGTCCCTCCCGGGAACACTCCTATCATATTAAGTTCTCACCAATATCCAAACGCCAAACTAAAGCTCCGTAAATAAAGATATGAGTGGGGACAGGCGACAGAACCCAGGGTTACTCAACCTGGGGCCCCACTACCAGCTCCCTGCAAGGAGCTGGAGGGAGAGGCCCCCAAGTACTATAAAACCCCGGATCCTGGAGCTCAAGCTTCATTCGACACTTCCTCTAACCAGCTCTCTCTTCTCTCTCTTACCTTCCCTCTCAGATGATCGGTTGACTACAGCCGCCTGAGAATTTCACCTCCTCTCTCCTCCTCCTTGTCTAGATGATCGGTTGAATACAGCCGCCTAGACAAGGGACCTCTCCTTTCCTCTCCTTTCCTCTCCTTTACCTAGATGAACGGTTGACTACAGCCGCCTAGGTAAAATTCCCTCATCCACCTCTCTCTCCTCCAAAGTCGTAGATGTTCGGTTGATTACAGCCGCCTGCGACTTTTCCTCCTTTCCTCTCCTTTACCTAGATGAACGGTTGACTACAGCCGCCTAGGTAAATTCACTCACTCACCCTCCTTCCACGCCACCGTGATGAGAATTTTAAATTCATCACAGTGGTGAACCCGACGTTCACTCAACCTTCTTCCTTCCCACCTCCCCACCTCATGTGTCGCCCCAGTCTAGTTCGGTGTCCCAAATTTTAAATTCAAAATTTCAACAGTCAGTGTAAATTCGCAATTCTTGGCCCAACCTCACCACTCAACTCTCAACTCAACGCACCTCCGCTTCCGCCGATTGCGAATTTCAAAATTCAAAACCACCTCAAATTTTTGAATTTTAGTTACAGACATGGACCCGAACTCACCGACGCCGCCGCTCCTCCGGCCGTCCCTGCTGCAGCCGCCGACCGCTGCGACGACTGACGCCGCCGACAACCCCTTCACCAGCCTCTCGCCACCCGGCTCCTCTACATCCGCAACGTCCACCGCAGCCACCACCGCCGCTGCGGCCGCGGCCGCCGCCGACGTCATGACGGCATCCGCAGCTTTCCCTCTGTCGCTGCCCCCCTTCTACACGCACGACCCCGCACTATGGTTTTTCCAAGTGGACGCTGCATTTTCGGCCGCCAACATCCGCAGCCAGAAAACTAGATATTCCCGGATCATTTCGTTACTACCCTACGAGATCCTGCTTCAGACTTCAGATATCTCCCCCGACGCCGCCGCTGCGTACGACGACCTCCGCAGCCGCCTCATCAACACCTACCAGCCGTCAAAGATAGCCCGAGTCGCCGCCCTCTCCCAACCTCAACACCTCGGCGACCAGAAGCCCTCCCACCTCTACCGACGGCTGCGACACCAGCTGCAGGGCATTATGACCGCTGACATCGCACGCACATTCTGGTTACGTGCCCTCCCCCACCCCATCCAGATGGCCCTGGCCAGCCATCTCGACGGTCCCGACGAGCCCCTCCTGCGACTTGCGGACACCGTTCACGACTTGGCCGCAGCGGCCGCCGTCAGCGAAGTACGTACGCCGCGTCACCCCCCGCCTCTACGGGACCGCACCAAGTCCCGAGACCGCGACCGGCCCCCCTCCCTCGACAGACGTCGCCCCACTTCGACGGATCGCCGACGCGACCCCTCCGCCGACCGCCGTCGCCAGCGCTCACCCGAGCGCCGCAACGCATCCCCTCCTCGCCAGCGCAGAGGGCGGTCCCCGGCCGCTGCACGCCCCTCCACCTCAACCCGCCCCACCAACACCACCTACCTCCCTGCGGACCCCCCCCACCGTTGTTTCTATCATGTCAACTTCGGTGGGGAGGCCCGCAAATGCCAACCCCCCTGCTCCTTCGCCCCTAAGCAGGGAAACGCAGACGCCCGCCGGTAAACCCGGCGGGCCCCTCTCCTCGCCAACACGGGGGGGACCATGACCAACCCCCCCCCCGCCCGCATTCACACCACCACCACAAAGCCCCGTTACCCCTCCTACGCCGCCGCCACGGTTGCCAACCTTCCGGCCGCGCCTGCCAGCGCCGCCAAAACCCTCACCCCACCATCAACCGTTCCCCCACCTCGGAACGGCCCCTCCACGCCCGCCTCCAGGGCAGCCACCCTTCCGGCCGCCACTCACGCCGCCGCTCCCGTTCCCCCACCCCGGAACGGCCCCTCCACGCCCGCCTCCAGGGCAGCCACCCTTCCGGCCGCCACTCACGCCGCCGCTCCCGTTCCCCCACCACGGAACGGCCCCTCCACGCCCGCCTCCAGGGCACAACCCCCTCCGGCCGCCACTCACGCCGCCGCTACCGTTCCCCCTCCCCGGAACGTAACCAACCCACCTCCTACCAAGAGGATCAGCCCCCCTGCCGACTCCACCGTTCCCCCCCTCCGGAACGGCAAGAAACCGCCCCGCGTCTCCTTCAAAGAGGACCACCCAACGCCAGCGCAAATACCCACCTCCGCAATCCTGCAAAACACCCTGCCTACCCACCAGCGACTTTTCTTGCGCTGCAAGAAGACTAACGTACCTTTCCTGGTGGACACGGGGGCGGCGCTGTCCATATTCCCCAATAACATCCTCCGTCGTCAGGCGCGCTGCTACCGGCAACTTCTCTACGCCGCCAACGGTACCACCATCCCCTCGTACGGGACGTACCGCTCCTCCGTTTACATGAGCGGACTCGCGTACGAGTGGGACTTTACCGTGGCGGACGTGGAGAAGGCGATCCTGGGGGCCGATTTCCTAGCATATTTCGGTCTCCAGGTCGACGTCCGGAATGCGCGCCTGATAGACCCCGCCACAAATAAACCCATACCTGGGTTTATACATGCCATCAACCACCCCCCACACAATTTGAACGCCTCCTCCTCAACTACCGCCCCCAGCGCCGCCCCTCTGCCCACATCTCCACCGTCCAACATCACATCGAGACTTCCGGCCCCCCCATCACAGCAAAGGCCCGACGACTCCACCCCCTTCAACTATCAAAAGCTCGACAACACTTTAACAAACTCATAGCCGACGGTATCGTCCGCCCCTCGAAATCCCCTTGGGCTTCTCCACTCCACATCGTGCAGAAGCCCAATGGGGATATCCGCCCCTGCGGAGACTACCGACGCCTCAAGACTAAAACCACACCGGATCTCTACAACGTCCCCCACCTACGGGATTTCTCGTCACATCTACATGGTGCTACTATCTTCTCTACCCTCGACATTTCAAGAGCGTTCCACCACATTAACATCCACCCCCCCGACGTCCAAAAAACCGCCATCATTACCCCATTCGGTCTATTCGAATACGTGAAAATGGGCTTCGGGTTGAGGAACGCTGCACAGACATGGCAGCGCTATATGGACAGCATCCTGCGAGGCCTACCGTTCGTCTTTTGCTTCCTCGACGACGTCCTGGTGGCCTCCAGGACGCCGGAAGAACACCTCAGCCATCTCCAACAGATCCTCGACATCTTCTCCACCGAGGGCCTCCTCGTTAACACTGAAAAATGCGTTCTCGGCCAACCCTCCGTCCGCTGCCTCGGCCACCAAGTTTCGTCCGAGGGCATCAAGCCCCTCTCGGACAAGGTCCACGCCATTAGTGACTTCCCGCAACCCCGCACGGTGACGGAACTCCGCCGCTTCCTGGGTATGTTAAACTTTTACCGCAGACACATAAAACACGCAGCACAACATCAACAACCACTCATACACGCCATCCCCCAACCCTCCAAAAAAAATGACAACCGTCCCATCACCTGGACCCCCCAACTCACCTCCTCCTTCAAAATTTGCAAACAGGACCTAGTAGACGCCGCTCTATTGGCCCATCCCGATCCCCATGCCCCCCTGTCCATCACTACCGATGCGTCCGACTGGGCCATCGGGGCAGTGCTCCATCAGCACACCGGCGCCACCCCCCAACCCCTAGGCTTCTTTTCTAAAACATTGTCCCCCACCCAGAAAAATTACTCCACGTTCGACAGAGAACTCCTCGCCATCCACGAAGCCATCAAGCACTTTCGTGACTTCGTGGAGGGCAGGCAGTTCTCTGTCGTCACCGATCACAAGCCCCTGACCCACGCCCTCCTACAAAACCGCAAATCCGCCTCCCCGCGTCGCCTCCGGCAACTCGAGTTTATCGGACAATTTACGTCCGATATCCGATACTTGCCGGGGGCTGACAACTGCGTGGCGGACGCGCTCTCCCGACCCACCCCTACCCCCGCGCCGGTGGCGGAGTTACTGCCGTTCCCCTCCCCCCAATCCCTCAGAAACAAACAGAACCCTTCCACTGATCCAGCCCTCTCCAACCTCATTTCCGCCTCCAAGTTGGAACAACTGCCGCCCCTCAACCTCTGGTGCGACGTAACGGCCGATTCACCGCGCCCTTACGTCCCACCGGAACAGCGGCGGCAGTTGTTCCTCCATTACCATTCCCTTCACCATCCTGGCATTCGGGCTAGCCGGGACCTTATCAAAACGCGGTACTTCTGGCCCCACATGAACACAGATATTCGTAACTGGGTTCTGGGGTGCCAGAAGTGCCAGCGATTTAAGGTCTCGGCCCACCCCCATGTCCCCCCTCAAACCATTCCCGACTCCCTCCCGTGGGAACATGTACATCTGGACTTAGTGGGCCCCCTTCCCCCATCCGAGGGGAAGAAATACTGCCTCACGATGATCGACCGTGCCACCAACTGGGTAGAGTGCATCCCGCTCGCCCACATCACCGCGGACGCCGTCGCGACGGCTTTCCTCACTCAATGGGTTAGCCGTTACGGTTGTCCGCGAACAATCACGGTCGATCAAGGGAGGCAGTTCGAATCCGCCCACTTTTCCGATTTACTACGTTCCCTCGGCATCCAAAAAATTCACACTACCCCGTACCATCCCCAATCCAACGGGAAAATAGAGCGGTGGCACTCGGTCCTCAAACAGGCCATTTCTACATCAACCAATTCCCCTTCCTGGACAAAATCCCTTCCCTACATTTTACTCAGCCTACGCACATCAGCCCGTCCTTCAGACCAAACCAGCCCCGCACAAAATGCCTTTAAAGACCCACTACGTCTACCAGCCGACATTTTCACCCCAAATCACACACCGTCAATTAACAGGGAACCGCTACACTCAACAACACCGACAAACGACACCACTTATCCCAAACGCTTTTTCACCACCACACACATGTACCTGAAAGAGCCCGGCATCCATAAAACTTTCCAACCACTTTATGCCGGGCCCTTTCAAGTCATCCGCACAACACACACCACCGCAACCCTGTTAATTGACGGCAAACCACATACAGTCCCGTTAGCCAGGTGTAAACCTGCACCTGTGCTAACCCAACCCCCTAACACTATCAGTCTCCCGCCGTCCGTTCGCAATGTCGCACCTCTTCCCGATGCACCCGTCACCTCCGTCGCCGTTTCCGGATTTCGATTCGGATCCGGAAATGGCGGCGATTCTCCGAGACGTTTTCGTCCCGGAACCGCTCTCCCCCCTACCCCCTTCGCCCGGGCCGACATCACCGCTTATGTTCGTCCCGCCACGGATCTCCGGACTACCTCCCCGGCCCCGGCGATGGAAGTACCCCCAGTGGAAAATTCTGCGCGAGTTTCGCATGGCCCAAGCCATGGGGGTACACCCTCCCTACTCTCCCACGGACCCGTTGATGTCCTCCATTCTCCGCGAGTTCCGCCTCGCGGAACTCATGCCCCCCCCGCCCCCGGTTCAAATCATCATTCCCCCAGTAAATTTCGACCCCCCACCCCCCGTTCAAATCACCAACCCCCCAGAAAATTCCGACCCCCCAATTTTGACGCCCCCACCATTTTCAATTTTCGACCCCCCCATGTCAACTTCTCCCCTTCAAACACCCCCTCCCCCCCCCCTCCATCGCCGGGGATATCCACAATAGCTTCCGCCGGGACAAAACGGCCCGGGCGGCGAAACGGACGGAGGGAGCGTCCCCACATTCCCCGCGTCCCGGCGGCCGAATTCCCCGCCCCGCTCTGAGCAATCACGGCGGGGCCTTGAGATTCCGGAACAGTGCTGGTGTCTTCGTAATCCACTCGCACTGTACCGGAACTCGGAGCCCCGCCGTGCCCGCCTCGCCACGAGCTACGAGCACCCACCACCCCCGCACACTTCACTCACACACTCACTGTCACTCACCACACCCAACACACACCCAGGAATCGGCGGTTTTCCAACACCCCGTTCCAATTTGTCCCCCACATTTGCGCGGATATTGTAAATATTGTAAATATTGCAAATATTGTAAATATTGTAAATCTTGTAAATATTGTAACTGTTGTAAGTCCTGTAAATATTGTCAATCCTCCTCATCTCGCCCATGCCGATCACTTTCGTAAATGCCAAATGTTTATGAATCCTGACCAATACTCTCATCATCCTGTAAATACTCTCACCGCCCTTGTAATGCCAGCCTTGTACATATTCATCAACTCGTCCTACTTATTTTCTATTCCTACTATGTTTACTTCTAATCTACCTACGCTTCTTATCCTATGTCACTACTACTATGCTTACTGTACCATGTAAATACTACCTATGCTGCCTGTACCATATTACTCCTAGATTTAAGAACCGCCTTCAGCTCAACCCTTGTTTGCCTCGGCCCTCAGCCCCTGTCACCTTGCGCCCTCAGCTCCACCTCTTGTTTGCCGTAGCCCTCAGCTCCTGTCACCTTGCGCCTTCAGCGACCACCTCTTGTTTGCCGTAGCCCTCAGCTCCTGTCATCTTGCGCCTTCAGCACCAATATTGGTTCAAACTGGGGGGACCTCTGTCGTGAGTCCCTCCCGGGAACACTCCTATCATATTAAGTTCTCACCAATATCCAAACGCCAAACTAAAGCTCCGTAAATAAAGATATGAGTGGGGACAGGCGACAGAACCCAGGGTTACTCAACCTGGGGCCCCACTACCAGCTCCCTGCAAGGAGCTGGAGGGAGAGGCCCCCAAGTACTATAAAACCCCGGATCCTGGAGCTCAAGCTTCATTCGACACTTCCTCTAACCAGCTCTCTCTTCTCTCTCTTACCTTCCCTCTCAGATGATCGGTTGACTACAGCCGCCTGAGAATTTTACCTCCTCTCCTCCTCCTTGTCTAGATGATCGGTTGAATACAGCCGCCTAGACAAGGGACCTCTCCTTTCCTCTCCTTTACCTAGATGAACGGTTGACTACAGCCGCCTAGGTAAAATTCACTCATCCACCTCCCTCTCCTCCCAAGTCGTAGATGTTCGGTTGACTACAGCCGCCTGCGACTTTTCCTCCTTTCCTTTCCTTTACCTAGATGAACGGTTGACTACAGCCGCCTAGGTAAAATTTCACTCATCCACCTTCCTTCCACGCCACCGTGATGAGAATTTTAAATTCATCACATACCTCATTTGCATTCCTGGTGAAGCGGTAAATACCTACATTTTATGAACTGTGTTGAGCATTAATTCCCGGTGTTTGTAACTGACAGCTTATTCAAGGGCTGCAGAGGAAGGGCGCGGCCCTGGTTTCTATGTAAAAGGACACAAAACGGTGGGGAGAATATTTGAGAAAGGAGCCTGTAGTTTACTGGATACATCTTCCACTCAGTTGTGGTGATTCGGTTGTGCGCTTTATCAGTCATGGATTTCATTAAATTATGTGCACCTTGTCCCCCACTTACCTTCTACCTCAATTTACATTAAATAGATAGTAAATTATTACCTGATTCCCTCATTATTCGCATTGATGACTACTTATTTCGTTTAGGAATAGCCCATTGTTATATGGTTTGCCTTCACATCATGCAGCATAACCACATGAGCGAATTTTCATTGTATCATCCTATAACATTTCGGTGATGGCCATTGTAAAATCTAGCAGTTTTAACCGATGTTAGCGATTTTTGACACAAAAACACAACTTTTATTAACTATGTGTGCGATTTCTAAAATATCTAAATAGTCATTTCATGTCCATAGTTTATATCAGGTTTTTGTCACTTCAGTGAATGCTACTGATTTTTTGTTATTTTTACGCCCAAAAACTTAAATTTCACTCACTTTTGGTTTTTAGAAACTGTTCATCTCCGAACTCATCCTTGAGTTTGCCATTGCAAGCATTTTACACCTTAAGTGACACTTGTCATATTTTCTTTTCGGGGCAACACAGTTTCTTTGGGTTAAGGAAGCTTTTTACAGAATAGTGAGAAGGAAGCTTCTCTGCAGAATAGACAGTTGAAGCGGTGGGAATCGACTGCAATCACGTAAGCAACTGAACAAGGAGACGCAAGAAATAATTCAGCGTGACTGCAATCAGCTCCTCGCACAAACAATCTCACTCTGCTTACGTCAGCTCATCTAGTTCTCATTACCGAATCCTGTTACAGAGTTAACTACTTGTACAAGGAGGATATCAAACTGAAGGGCAGCAGCTGAGCCCCCCCCCCCCCCCCCCCGGTACCAATCACTGTCCCAAACCTGTTTTTCAGTTTTAATCTCCTAATGGCCCTAGCTCAGTTGACCGATTCATCCCTCAACTGGGGGAGAGCTGAGGTCAACGTTTTTTTTACGAGGCTGCCCGTGCACAGGTAAGTGGATCCATTCAGTAAACGGCCTCCCTCCCACTCCCAAGAGCAACAACTCGACCGATCTTCAGGATAAATTAATGTCAGCTACGTACACCGTCGTATAGCAGTCGTATAACCGACAAATTTTACCTCGAGGCTTTAGTCATATTTTAGTTCCTCTCAATCGCAACTTTTATATATTATTTCAAAAGGCTATATACAGCACCCACTACTGTTACCGGATGGATGGAATTTTCACAGAAAACAATTAGTAACAAAAAGGAAAGGAAACAGCCATTTCAGGCTTGGGCCGTCACGGACGTGATCAGTTGCCCTCCAATGAGGATCAGAATTTCGATCATTTCCATGGTATATGAAACGAACTTGCCTTACCTCACACTGACGAATGATGAATCAGGAAGTATAGGGTTACTAGGATCTACCCTGGATGATAATGGTTTTGGCAAATAAAGAAAAATTTACAATCTCCCCGCACGATTTCGATTCTACCATATTTTCACGCCGTTTCATCCTCCAATTACCCAAATTACGTGAGAGCTTGAGGCCTTTGACGCATGATCGCTTTATTCGGATTATAGAAACTCGATCTCTAATAAATACGTAAACGTGATGTAAAGTGGATGAAGACGACACGGTACCTGCCAGTCCCGCATCTCTATAGTAAACCGAGCTCTTTGTATGCCCAGTCGAAGGTATTGTTATAAGTTCATCCATCACTGGCATTTATCCAACCACGTCCCGCCTCACGGGCCACGGCCGGAATTGAGCTTTTGGAATAATTGGATGTTGATAAACTCACCCCAGAGAACAACGTCACAATGTACTTATGTAGGTACCTATCGTCCTATATGTCCCCTTTTCCATATAAGTGTAGTTCCCTCGGACAAATAATCATGGGATTCCTGCGTTCGCTCCCACAATAAAAATTCTGCCAAGTGGGTGGGCAGTATACCCTTTCAACATTGTAGGGGTAATTCAATTGGTACCTACTTGTTGATACCAAGTTTTGTTTGAAGGCTCTAGCTGCAAGAGGAGCTGCTCTTAAAAGCTACTGGGTTTTATGGACGGCACAGCGTGGAAAATTTGCAGACCTAGTGGGATTAAGAGTCATACTATGGGGGCCGCAAGAGTTTCCACCGCCAAAAATACCAATCGGTTATCGGTTGTCGCTCCGTATGGCACGATAGTCAGTCTTTGTAGACCATACCAAAGGAGAAGACATGATAGGGGTAAGTAATTGGATTCATTACAGACTTTATGATGTAGATATGAACTTGAAGGATTAACCGTTCGAATAGTTATGAATTTCATCACAGCTGAATAATATGTCTGAATGTTCCAGTAATTTGCAAGTAAGAGTTCTATGGATCACCCCTCCAAGCAAAGCCTGTAAATGACGTTTAGCGCACAGCTACGTGAGATTGCGCTCGGAGTACCTACCAGTAATGCAACGTGATCTGAATGTTTGGGTGTCATTCCTGATGTTTCTCTCCTTGACAACGAGTAAGAAATGCGATTTTCACCAAAGGAAGGTGGGGGGAGGGGGGTCAAGTGGAGGAAGTTTCCTCACGTACAGCATTTTGAATATAAAAGTATTCCAATAATATTCTAAGCACTGCATGTAAGGAAGAATCGCCTCTTCCGGGGACTTCTCCCCACCTACCCAACATAAAAAAGAAGCCTAAAAATTCAACACTAGAAGAAGTGTGCAAATTTGAATTTCAATGTTGGAAAAATACATAAAAATTGTAAAACCATTTTGTTCTTTGTTTTTCTTCGTCCTTTGTATTCATTTTCAAGTGTTTTGTTCGACTTCCTCACCAGAAAAAAACAAACAAAAAACATGGGAGGCGATAATGGACATCCTATACAGGCGGACTATAAATTTCGAAAAATTTATACACGTGATTGAGTAAAATTATTTGCAAAACCTGAATGACATAAGAGTCGGGGTTTTGTTCAAATATTTTCGTGGTAATCACCATGCAAAACTTGAGAATACAAAAAGGGGCACCCATTACGATAGATTGAAATTGGTCCTAATTTGAAAAATTCATTTTGTTTTTTAACTGCTCAAATAAGGATCGCAAAACTTTTCTAGTAACGCAAAACTTTTTCGGGTTCAGTACATCGCAAAACATGAAGGATGCAAGCTTAAGCTTTTTGGCCAGAAATTTGGTCATTTGAACCCACTGTGGGTCATGGCGTAGGAAAAGAGGAGCGATTATCAAGAACTTTCAGACGTTTTGGCTAACTGAAACTTTTTCGAAGGGTCTCATCGCGATCTTTCTACTGAAAATATAAATAAATAGAGAATAACAGTTTAACAGTAATCGTAAGTCCTACCTATTAATGTCGCTGCAGACCCGCCGACCCTTTCAATTCGGATTTTCCTCTTACACGCAAATAACTACACAAATGAGTTTCACAATCGAATGGAATGAGTGGAGGAATCCGGCAGCCTCGCCCGCCTTTGATGGCGCGTGCTTGTTTGTTGGGAAAAGGAAAACTGAGGTGAGTGCCGCCTGCACGAGCTCTCTAATCAGGTGATGGCGGCCGAATATTTTGAATTTATGATCCGAGGAAAAACTCCTAGTGGGACACTCATTTGCCAATGGCTTCCTCCATTCGTGACCCAGTCACATTCCACAGAAAGGGGCGAAGAGGGAAAAGTAAGTCAAACCACCCTTTCACGATCATCTAATACTGCGTTCTTCGCGTTACCCTTCGAGTTGCCGAACGGTTTGTTTACTTTTTTTTTAACTGTCGTTTTACCAGGTTCCTTAACCTAGACACCCAGACCCGTCTGTTACGTACGTTGAACATGCCAACTATCATGAACCGTCAAAAACGGCTGGAATTTTATTTGTCATACAGCATGACCTAATGCGTGAGTTTTCGAATTGATTGACTGTTTTTGTTTGTTGGGTTTTACCTCCAAATTGGAAGTGGACTATCTAAAACTGGTAGGTATTATAGAGTTTTCGAATTGGCTGACTATTTGTGTTCTTCAAGTATAAGCGAAATAATAAAATTACTGGGTTTTACAATGAACAACTGGTGAAAACAGGAATTATTGAGGCACCCGCGTGATGCCTTCATTGTAGGCGCCTAAAATGGATTGATTCAATGTTTCGCTGATTCTTTTCGAAAACAGTGCACAGGTTGTGAGCAGTCATGCATTACAAACTAATGGACCAGAGGGATCTGATCTTAAGTAGTAAAAAGTAAATATATGTTCTACTTTATATGCTATATGTTATAAATAACACTTTTTTCCCCCTTTTTTTCAAGGATGGTGAATATTTGTGTAAGTTGAAGCAATGAATCAACATTTAGACATTGTGTAGGCTCTCCTATATGCCTACGACCTTGCTATCTGGGCGACTAGCAGCAATATTGAGGCCCTGGCGATATGTCTAAACTTTGTCCTCATTAATCTAAAGAGATGGAGCGACACAAATGAAATGAAAGTGAGCTCATCTAAGACGCAATGACAGCCCTTCGCCATGTCCAAGAAGCCGAAACCTATCTCCCTCAACTATAATCAAAAGATGATAAGCCTCATCGACTCTGCAACCTACCTGGGAGTTGTTCTAGACGAAAAACTGCCTTAGCAGAAGCACATATAAAAATTGTGTAGTCAATGGGAGAGGCGCTGTTGTTTTCTTCCCAGGCCGGTGGGGACTAAGTGGAGAGCATCGCAGGATGTTTTGTCACTGGCCTATAAGTCCTATGTCCGACGCACCGGAGTACGGGGCTGAGCTGGCTATGACCTCTTCAGACAACATCCTCAGGAGTTTTAACCGCACTATGCCCTCCGCGTAATAACAGGTGGCTCTGACTCAACTGCAACAGCTGCTATGGAGTTGCAGACTGGCGTTAAGCCACGTGACATTCCCAGAGAGTCAGCAGCTCTCTCCCGCCTGGAACGTGTCAAAAGGAGGCCAGATCCTTATTGGGTCAGTTATGCACCTGCTCACCAACGACTCAGGAAACTTTTCTGAATAAGGCGGAGAGCATTGCTGAAGCCAGGGATCTCTCAGTGATCCAATCCGGGGAAAGTTGGCCTTCAGTAAGAGACCAGATGCCGGGGGCCCTAGCAACGTGATCCCTTGGGCTTACTGAACCAGTCTAGAAAGGAGTAACTCCCGTGCTTTGCACCCTGTTTCTTAAGGCTGTTGAGCGTCAGTACCCAACTCCACGGTGGCTGCATGTGTACACCGATTGATCTGCCCAAAGCGCAAACTGTAACTCTGGTACAGGCGTTTATACCCTGAATTTGAAATGACAGCTGCTGTGGAGGAAGTTTCCAGAAATGTTGATGGTGAGATTGCTGCAACCGTCTGGGCCTAGAGCGTCTTGCAACGCGCGGAGATGGGAGGATTGCTATTTCTCTTTACTTTCAAACAGCCATCATGACGGTAGCGGTGAATAGAGGGTCGTAGTATGGTTGTGCTCTGGCATGTCAACGGCTGATTGGTGATGTGTTGCGGTGTGGAACTTTAGTGTGTCTGCAATGGTGCCCCTCCCACTGTGGCGTACATGGAAATGAAAGGGCTGACACTTGTGAAGGATGGAGCCCGCATGGAACAGGGGTCACGGCCCCTGTCATACCGATCGACTATAAGATTAATGCGATGCAGCACCAACGGAGTCCTATCTGATCAGATCGCGAGGCGGCCCAAGGGAAGACATGGGACTCATCGTTGACATGCCAAGACGGGAGTCAGTGGAAAATTTTCGCCTGACAACAGGCCATGAGTAACTCGCCAAGCACCTGCATCGAATAGGACCCCATCATAGGATCTGCCCTTACTAAATGTCATATCTATTGACGATCATGCCTCCACCTGGACAAGGGATTTTATCCTATACTGGGCTGTCCGTGAAAAAATGGCAAATCTACCAAACCAACGCGGGGCATAAGGGGGGGGGGGGGGGGGGAATTGTGTTGAGGTGGAGCTGCTCGCAAAAAGTAGTGATTGTGACGTCTTTTTGTCTTGTTGACTTGCACCTCCCGTTGTGTTTACGAGCGTCCTCTACTTCAAGTATGACTAGGATGGAGAAATATTACCTTTCCTTCCAACCAAGGAAACACGTCCAGCCTTTTGGTGAAATAGATCCCCTATTATAAAGATGACACAAACTATGAATGTCAGTGATAGCAATCGGACCGATCCATAGATTTTGGATGACATCTCAAGGGAAGGTTATTTTTTTTTTAAAGTTCGCGGATCTACAGACGAATTCGTACAGTTGGTTTTACAGGGATCTATCTCGACAAAAGGGGCCCATGGTAGCACGTATCGTTGGACGATTGAAACAAAATGCACTGTCTGTCCATAGCTTATAAATACTTAACGACGTTGTTGACACCAACTACCCACAGGTGCCGACACTCTCGCCAGGCTACTAGAGTAGTATCCATGATTTAAGCAGTCTCGTTAGAATGCCCTTTCTGGCTTTCTACCACCTCCCAGTAGCTTCTATAAAGTTTGGAGTAGGTGTTGGAAGAAAAATAACGGAAATATGAAGTTAATTCGGTATAAAACTACCAAGTTGGAGAAAGCTTCGGCTTTATTAGCCATGTGGCCATGAGTCACGAACCATTTGCGTACCCCCACTGGACATTTTTGTTGGAAATTAGTATGTAATAGAATCGACGAAGTTTGTTACACTTTATCTACCTATAGATATATCATCAAATTATATACACAAACATACTCATAAACATTATTTAAATACATTATAAATACATACATAATTATGTTATTTTTACTTATACAGAAATAAAAACTCCCGTCAATCAGCCTGGTGCCTTCAATGACGACACGCTGTTTCTTCCCATATTTGCCACGGTGCCGGCGCGGTGTAACTATAAAGAATTTCGCTTATTGCCCAGATAGAATTTCAAGCTGCAAAAATGTACTAAGGAGTTGAATCCCATTTTGAGGTCAAAATGTGCAATTCCGACTCATGCACGTTCCCCCTTCTTTATATTCAAGACCATTTGCCCTCAACCTCCGCTGTGCAATAATAAAACTGAGAGCTCTCTATTGAGAACTCTGCTGGAACTTGTTCTGTAGCGGTGATCATAGATCCTGGTTTACATAGTTCCAGTGACACTAACTACGAATTGAACGAGATCAAAATTCCTGAGCTTAATCACAACGTGCTCACATGTCTGCCCTCTCGCAACCCCACCAACTCGGCGATCTCAAGCCCTCCCACCTCTTCCACTGGCTGCGCCACCAGCTCCAGGATGTGCTGACGACAGACATCACCCTTACATTCTGGTTACGGGCTCTTCCCCCTACTATTCAGATGGCCCTCACCAGCCATCTCGAAGCCCCGGACGACGACCTCCTCCATCTGGCCGACACCTTGCACAATCTCAGTGCTTCAGCCCCCATATCCAAAGTTCGCCCCCGCTCCAGGACGTTCCCCCGCTCTCGCTCTGCCACCCCTGACGGGTGGCGGCCCCCCACCACAGACTGCACCCTCCACGCCCTGCTGTACAACCTCAGGACCGCCCCACTCGACCACCTCCCCGGCCTCGGCAGTGGAACGCACCCCGGCCGGCCATCATACCCGATCGATTATTGTATCGCAAAGGCCACCGGGGTACACGACCCCTACGTCCCCCTGGACCCTGCTGTATCAGAGAGGGTTGGATTGTGTCTAAAGCCATTCTGGCCCATTACAATCATTCAGATCTTTGCTTTCCGCTTGACTGTCACTCTTTCATGACAATAAAGCAGGCCCCCCTGTCCCCTCTGGCATTAGCCACACTCTCTCATGAGTGTGCCCTGGATGGACCATGTGGAGGTGCCAGTTTTACAGGGGATTTATGGGACAGGGGTCGACGACATCCAGGTACTCTGCCTCCTCTTCTCCTCGCTTGAGGTTTTCCCTGTGCCATCGAATTCACTGTCAGTCTCTGTGTGCCCGTTGCTGCCACGTGTTACTCAGTACTAGTGAAGCAGAGCGACTACTCCCCACCCATTAAACCTATTATCACAGACTAACAATCACACTCGGTTGCCCTACATTGTATGCCCATTCACTCAATAAATACAATCACATCAAATCACGAACGCATTCATACTAGCCAGTAGGGCTGGGGAAAACCCCACCGGCACCCTCGAGCCCACCCTTCGTAGGATGACCCTTCTGGTGCCCGCTTCGTAGGGCTTCCTCCTATCATAGGGTGTTCCTGTGACCAGAAGGGCCAACAGCCCTTAAAACAAACAAAAAGAAAATCAATGCAGAACTAAATAAATCAGGAGTGAATAAAAAGACCTATTGGTTTGCTGCCCCCCCCCCCCCCCTCCCGGAGGGACCGATAGGGCCCCCAACACACACTCACACAAATTAACCTACTATCACAGTTTACTAATCCTATACTAAACCTCACCTATTATCACAGCCCGTTACTATTCCTTAATCTAATATCACCATCATACAAACTAGACACAAAAACCACACACATACTGGGGGAGAGAGGTACTTTTATAAATATTCCCTCTCATCCCCTTCTAAAGCCCAGTCCTCTATTCTAACCATTCCTAAGCCATTGTTCACTTCAGTTCATCGCTCCACTTCAGTTCATCGCTCCACTTCAGCCATACCTACACCACTGCCCCTTCTCCTGGCCCATGCTTTGCAGAATCCCTCAAACTGGGAGTAGACCTGTTTACTGCTAACAAGCAATGTGAGGGGGCCGTCATATTGCTGGCTCCTCAAAAACTCTGTTCTTAAATCGTCATACAGGGGGCAGTGCATGATCGCATGCTCGGATGTTTCCTCCTCGGCCCCACATGGACATCCTGGGTCGCTTCTCCGCCTGAAAAAGTTCAGCTTAGCGCTAAAATTGACATGCCCGGTAAGCAGTTGGGTGACCTCATAGCCTGGGGCTACGAATGACAATGAGCGTCGTTGTTTCCCACCCTTCCTGCCACCTGTCCATGAGCCATTCATCTATCTTCTCCACTTTCTCAGCCTCCCTCCCGTCATGGTTGAGGACCAGATTGAGACCCGGGCACACCTCCACTCATGTCCTCCTTGAATTGAGGGCAGTGTAGGCAACTCGGGCATCCAATACCAGATCAAGGGGGGCGCAGCCTGCAATGACCTGCAGTGCCTCATGTGAAACTGTGCGATATGACCTTGTAGCCGCCATCAAAGCCACCCGCTGCATTGTATGCATCTTGTCTGGCATCGCCTTTGTGGGCTTGTGCCACCATGTGCAGGCCGCGTACATCACTGGGGAGGAATACCGTTTTGTAAAATCTCATCCTATCGCTGTAGGGCACACCCCATCCGAGGCCTACTAGGCCCCTCATTCCTGCTGCAATCCTGGTTCCGCCACAATTGCGCCACCCACCACAACTGCCCCACTGCCGGGGATATCCCCCGTCAACGCCGCCAGGAAATCTCACCGGCCCGGACGACGCGAGCGGCAGAATCTTGCGACGTTCCTGGTGGCCCTATCTTATTGCCCTGCTCTGCTGCATCACAGCGGGGCCTTGAGATTGTCTCCTACAGATCGCGTCTACTTTCCGTTCTGTAGGACACATCTCACGGCCCTGCTGTGACTATCTCAACCTGCCTCGCCACATCAACCAACATCGCCACCTCAACCTCTTCGCCTCGTCTTAGCTTTAAGTTGCCATTATTCTATTGTTATTTGTTACCTCGTGTTTAAGACTGCCACACAGCACTGTAAACCTGCGCCTTCAGCTTCCCTCCATTTTTGCCTTCAGCACATTGTCACTCTGTGCCCTCAGCACCTGTAACTTGCTCACCCTTTGCACAATCTGGGGGGGACCTCTGTCGTGATATCCTCCCAGAACATCAGTCTCTTTCAATATTAAGATTGTATAAAATAAACTAGATGAACGAAGAGGCGTACGTGACTGGCTGCAGGCAAAATCCTTCACTCTCCCACCACCTCTCAACGGTCGGCAACGACCGTCAAGGGACTAGGGGAGACTGGAAAGGGCCATATAAAAACCCGCCGTTCTCGCCCGTCTCTTCATTCTACGCTCAAACCAAGTCGATGACTTACCTCTCTCTCTCCTCTCACGCCTCCTTACCTTTTACCAAAAAGATCCCAGACTGGTGGAGCCAGTCCGGTGTTAACCGACCTCGAGTGGCAACCAATGGGCAAATCCCTCAAGCGTCTTTAGTGGTGGTAACCCCCCTGGCTTTGCTATAGGTGTTAACCTTTTAGACGCTAGATCCAGCACCTTCTTCTCCATCTCACTCACTCTCATTTCCATACCTCACCACTACCTTATTCTCATCTAAACCACCACAGACTTGTTTCGATGTTCTTTTTTTTTAAGTCTTTGTACTACGAGTATTCCAAAACTACTCAACCAATTTTGATGAATCTTCTTTCAAATCAATGAGGATGCCCCCGGTGGTCCCATTCCAGTTTTGTAAGGATTGGCCCAGCATGTGACCATAGGTAATTCTATTTTCTACACAACCCTCTATGGGTATAATACATGCTTATGTGTAATACTACTCCAATAATTGGTAGGTACTGGACCTGTACTAGGCTAGTTATACTCTTTCAGTTCGTGCTTTGACAAAGATTGCGCGATTTTACGGCAGAAAACAACCTGCAAAAGACTGGATATCCCAGTAATGGGCAACCAAGTCACTACTGGGTCAGTACTGGCCCTGGCATAGATAAGTGAAGGTAAAAAAAACCAACTTAGAAAAACGCATTAAAAAGTACAAAATAATGTTCGTCAGCACACTCTTGAAATTTTTATTATTTTTTTAAATAATCCACTGATCTCTCTAAAAAGCAAACAATAAAAAACTTCTGTTAACAAAAAAACCGACTTCAAAAAAAGCCATACCTATAAAACTAAAAAGTAAAAAATGATTTTTATGCTGAACAAATATAATCTCCAGAAATTTTACAGAATTGTGACTGGAGACATAAAAAGATTAGGAACATGAATATTTCAACCGTCTCAGATTGTTTTCCTTCAAAGAAAGACAGAATATGGTAAAAAATTGTTGAAAGTCGCCAAATTTGAAAGTTTGCTTACATTTTCATACTGCATGATCAGAGCTGTTTGATCTAGGTCTTCCTAGAAGTCGGTCAAACAGTAAAATATGTTTAGCACTCGTACCAATTTCATTTATTCCTCACATAACTACTTAACTCTATGTTATTTGTCGTCAGATTTACATGAAGATTTCACTGGTGTAAAACAAAAACGTCAAAAATTATAGACGGGGGAGTTCCAATCTCCTTGTGGTTTTCCGGGCTGAATCTGAAAATAACCCACAGTTTTTCATGGGAAAATGTATTGCTTGATGTAGGTATTGCCAATTGTCAACCAAAAGGGTTGAAACTCGAAGCGTGAGCGGAAAATTTGTCTGTCGGTCAAAAAACGGTTTCTCTCTCAAATGCCAAGGCTTTCGCTACCTTGGTAGAAGTGGAAGCAAAGCGAAACCAAAACTCAGCTCACGTTAATAGGGTTCGTAACTGGCATGATTTATATTCGTTTCATGCAAGTTCCAGTAATTTTAAGCTTCTACAAGTTTGGTGATGCAAGCGTGGTAATGGCGAGGTGGTTTGGTTCCACGAAAAACATGGTAATATAAAATACCGGTAACAATCCTATAGTTAGTTCGTCGGGGTATGTACCTATGGAATGTGAAGCTCGTTACTTGCAGTCATGAAGTGTCATCATCAACAAATTGCTTCAAACAAAGCGTTTGAAAAGGAGAACTTGGAAAACCAATAACACTCAGTTAATTTATCCCGCAATATTCCGAGAGGCTTCAATTGATGTGGGGTTGAGAGGCTAGGAAACCTGTCAAAGGCATCGATTTCACTATGTGCTATGTGATTTTAATTGGAAGAAGAACGAACACGTGGTCAACAGTTGTCGCTCGTTGAAACATGTTTGATGTGGAACGTTTCTGTAGAAGAAGTATACCAGGGCGGCAGGAGGGGGTGATTCCTACGTTTATTTACACGATTTGATTTAAAAACTCGCTTCGCCTGCTGTATATTGTAGTCATGGAATAGTCACTTTAATTAGTGGTTCGCATCGTGTTCGCTCCGCCAGTCTGTAGACTCTTATGGACTCAGTCACTATGGGCCGCTACCAAACAGCGCGTAGTGAATGGAGTTCATTTTATAATGTATGCACTTCTACGGTAAACAGTTTCACTACGGCATATATAATAACACTGGGGTTTTCCTAATTGAACCTTTAGGGTAGGTAATCATCACACATGGTGATTATAGGTAGAATTATATTTGTTTATTCATCTTGCTCAGATCCACGACAGCCAGGTGTCCGATTTCGGCTGGGCAGTCCTGCATTTCCTTCACTAAAGTTGCGAGCGAGACGAACAGCAAACCAACGAAACAACACGAAAAATACACTGTCATACCGATTTCAGTGGTCAAACCATCGTAGTAACAAACAATCACTGAAGGCACATTGGAGAGGTGGCCTTATAAATAGTCAAAAAGTGAAATGTGGTCGATTGGGATTGGTTGTGAAGAAGAATGGTGAAGGGAACAAAGGAAGGGGGGAGGGGGTCGATTATGATTGGCCCTGGAAGAGAATGACAAAAAGTGAAAGGAAGGTAAAGAGGAAAGGAGGGGAGGAAGCAATAATGGAGAAAAACTTAAAGGAATTACATCATTCAAAGATTTACCCAACCCATCACTCTTGATAATTCTTTATCTGTCTTAAGGCAGATAAAGGCAATACTACAGTCATTATGACAAAAACTGAGTATTCAAATCCAGTAGTCTACAAAGCTGCTCTCCATAATATAATTACCAGAGCTTTGTCTATACCGATGACTGAACAAAATTTAGCTATAGAAAAGTTAACTATTGAAAATATAGCGGCGAGTAATGGCTATGAGGGAGGTCTTATTGATGGAATACGGAATAGGGTTCATAGAAAAAACAGTAGGTAAGGAGTTTCAAACCTAGTTAGGTAAGCTACGGCTGAGGACGGGTCAGTATACCGTATTACGGAAAAATTTCGGGTAAAATAGGTAAAATATTAACTTCTAAAGGGTTCGAAGTAGGATATAAAACCAACAATAATCTCAGATCTTCATTAAGTTCAGTTATAGATAAAATTAATGTTCAAGATAAAAGTGCTGTTTATAAATTAAAGTGCTCTTGTATACTTAACTATTGTGGTCAAACTGGTAGGAAGTTTAGGGAAAGAATTAAGGAACATGAAAAAGATTTCAGGGATAAAAAGGGTGATTTGGCCCTTGCACTTCACTTGAATGATTCCAGTCATCGCTTCAATTTTGATCTTACAGACATACAGTTTGTTAAATATCTTCATTTCGTCCAAAAGGGAGCGTGTTGGATGTACTTGAAAAATTCGAAATTATTAAAAGTGGTAGGTTGGGTAAATCTTTGAATGACGTGAATCTGATGCTCAAAAAGCACTGAGAAATGACGGCTCTCCTCTTCACATTATCAACTACTCGTCAGGTATTGTACATAGCGCTGTGTTCCATCAGATATCGTACCTATGCAATGAAAATATTTGTATTTCCAGATTTATGTCAAAATATATATCGGGAACAGCCAAGAAAACATCCTAAACTATTTGAAGCTATGGCACTCGTTAGCCTCGCTGGCGGGTCCCCCACACCTTTCAATATAGCAGGCCGCATCCTGACCATTATTAATTCCACGTAGTTCAAGTACAGCACCATCCAGACACTGACAGAACTGCCATTACAAGGAGGATCGCGATTGGCGGATGATTTTCTCACTAAATGCCATCCACCAATGGAATACACCGTCTGGAATGTTTTTACTTTTCCTTTTGGGAAGCTCGGGGGCTTTGGGATAAAAAAATACACACTGTGTCATCTCTCTCGTACCGTAACGTGCTCATCAATAAACCATATTTTTCTTCTCGTTTGAGCAATCAACCGATTTGATAATTTTAATACCTATCCTTTCTGGGGTATTATCTACTTATACATCAATTAGTATAATGGAAATATAATTCCCAATTAAGGGTGCAACAGCCCGTGGTAGGGAGATGAGTCGAACCTCACTTGTTGACATATTACTGAAAAGACAGCAGATTGTAAATGTTTAATGATTTACTCAAAACGTTAATATTCAATTAGGCTCTGTAGTTATTTTAATTACCATATAAAAAAATCGATGAGAAAAAATAGAACGAAACAGTGTACGAATGCCTAGGAGTTGTATACAACGCCCTGTGATACAGTTTGCCGGTAACGTACTATGTCGTCTACTCCTATTTTCACGAAACATTTTACTACATGTGAAATATCCTATATGGACCCGCGAGTACTTGAGCGAGCAATTTGGGTAGAATCCCTCATCCGTCCGAAACAAAACCTAGTTGCCCTGTCACAGATGAATTTCGAGAGCCAATGTGAGCAGTACCGGTGACAGGTACCGCTGAGCGGTGTCAAACGCAGGGCGAAGGCTCCGATATTGTTTTACAGAAGGTTGGGAGTCGGTGTGTGCGTGTTTGATAAATTGACTTTGCAGGAATCGGACCGAGTGCTGGAGACATCTTTGTGTCTGATGAAACGAGGAGGCGAAGGAAGGTCCGGGAAGCGGGAATAAAGAGGCAGAAGGTGTTCACTTGAACACTCTCAAGAGTGCACTCACACTAATCTCCGAGTCTTCAGAGTCAACTCACACTCACATTTACTCCCTCAGAAAACAGGATAGTGAGATTCGACCCCCCCCCCCCCCCCCCCCCAATTGTTCAATACTTACCGGAGGTAGCATCGAATCGCTTGAGAACATACATTTTTAAGAGATTTTCTGGAGCACTGTGGTGAGAAGGCGAAAAAGTCGAAGATTGAAGACATCGAAAAGATCTTATCCGGGCTTCACCTTTATTTTATACATAAGAGTCGTCCCCCCGCCCCTCATGCACCCCTCACAGAGTTTACAGAGTTTCGACCAATATTTAATTGACTATGCTACTGCGCTGTCGAGTTTCGGACGCTCCTCGGGAACTTACTTTTATTGGAGGAGTGCCCTATAATGGTTGTCGATATGGAAGCGGAAGGGTTCGATGCTGAAGAAAATATGAACTGCACACCTATACGTTGCAGACTCCATGTATCCGTGTACCTACCCGCTGGGGCAAATCCTTGATGTACCACCGATTTTCATTATTCATTCATACTGCAAGGGGCTTTTATACTCCGGGGAGGGGGTGGGTGGGGGGGGGGGGTGTCTTAAGGGACATCTTGTGAAGCAGCGACGCTGATGGTAGTATTTATAGGATTAGGTCCGTTCTTACCTTGAGAGATATCTCCTTGCCTTAAACGATAGAAACAATAATTGAAGGAACAATAAACAATTATTGTTTTGATTTAAAAGTCTGCAATGTAGAGGAGTTTAACCGTTGAAATAGACTTGTTCACGTTAGTAGAACCTTAAGGAAGCAAACCTTCAATCACTACTCACTACTCCATTAAGATACATTTAGGTACAGTTTCTTTTCTTTCTTTTTTTACTTTCACCAACTTTTGAGGCTTCTGACCCTACACACCGTTGGCGTCGGACACCAAAAACTAGATAGCAAATTTAGTCAATTATTTGAATTGAGTTTCCCCACGTCATCATCTACAAATTTAGATGACTATTTTATCGCCCTTTACTGATTCTTGTGGTTTCGCATTCGCTAAGTGAGTCGGCTATTCGGGGTAGGCCTCCACTAGACCCACCGATGCCCAAGTCCTCGGTATATGGATGAAGGGAGGATACATGGATATTGACTCAGTTCTAGGGTCAAGTTCAATAGAGGATGTTGCCAATCAAAACGTTGGAGACCGACAGAAAACAATAACATCCTCGAGATGGGCTCATAACCCTTCAGTAATCATTCACTGCATCTAACTACACTTGAGGCCTATGTAGTGAAGAGTAGAAAATACCACGGAAAATAGTTCTGATATTTTAAGCATTGTGTTCACGCAATACCGACAAAAATTTCTGTCTTCCAAAATGAAATTTTCAGTTTGCGATTTGTGTCATCACATGAAAAATTCATTTTCATATCCATCCGCCCGACTAATATCCACATACCTAACCTGTGACTAGGTAAAATATGAATATGGACACGTTTGCGGTTCATCGAAATCGGACAGTACGCATACGTTATAAGTCTACCAGATAAGGGTAACAGATAAGTGGATACTTGCTTTGTGACTGTTTCTCTTTATGCCGGTAGCTGCTACCCTGGGAACTGTTATTATTCGTCGTGAACTTGTTTGTATCTGCTTCTTTCTTGTTTGTTCCTAGCAGTTCTGATGTCGTTCCTACCTACTAAGCGTTGTGAATACACATTGTGGAGAAATTAACGAAAGTGTGAACCTATGTTATCATTATAGGTACCCACTGAAAACCAGTGAATGATAGAAGGAAAAATGTGGAATACTTGTTCCGTGCATAACCTACTGCCTAATCCACTTAATGAGTTCCGGAACGCACTAGTTACTTATATTGTTCAAGCTATCCCTCGGTCTTGTTTCATTTTCGATTAGTCGAAGCTGACGACGTAACACGTTCTTATTAATAAATAACGATAACAATTATAACGAGACTGAAAGAGCGGAGGTACCTCTCAAGGCACGCTTTTCGTAAAAAGTCATAAAAATAAAAACGGAGTTACTGAAAGGTTGTCCGTTTCCACTAATACTCAAAAAATACTATTATACCGGTTTTGGTGATCAAACCATGGCCAGTAACAAACGGCAACTATTATTAATATGGATAACTACTATTAGTTATCGTTTGTGACGATGATTTGATCACCGAAACCGGTATAACTGTAAGTAGATTTTGTGTATTAGTGAAAATATACAGTAACTCAGTTTTGGTTTATTATTTTCAGTGATGGACCACTGCAATGGAGCACGAAACAAAAAATTTTAACATATAACTATGTTTTAAATAGTCCCTCTGTCGTGAATCACCATCCCACACAACGTCAGGTGAATTAATGTTGATTTTAGCTCTTAATTCCAATTTTTGACCCCAACAAATCCAAATTTTACCCCTATTCTGTAGGAAAAACAACTGAAATAGTACTCTTATTTCCTTACTCAACCATCCATACCACTTCCAGTGATTTTACATAAATTGTTCGCGATTTTCGCCGTTTTTACCGATTTTTGACCCCCTAAAACTCTAACTTGACCTCCTTAGAATTTTGAAAGTTTATAATATTCAAACCAAGATCCAAGGTCAGATATCGTCTGGAGTGACACACACACACACACACACACACACACACACACGCACGCATAACCGGTTACGTTGATTCCGAGGGTTAGGAGAAGTATGATCGGATCGCTCACCACCTACAAATAAATCAGGAGGAGATGCAACTCCAATTAAAATCCCAATACTCAATCAGCCAGGCTGTAATAGAGAATTTTAGCCGGACGGTGGAACAATTGCCTACAGTAGCAAACACATTATGAAGGAATTTTAACAAGAACTTGAAAGATCAGGCCCGAGTTGGTCCCGCGAATAACATCCTCGAACATTTCCAGATCCTTTTAAATCTAATTATTAACACGCTACCGGATATTGAAACCTCTATTACCGCCTGTAGTAAACGAGGACAATTACATCTTAGTATAACAGATTCCTCCTCCTTGATTAAGGAATTAGATAGGTGACGACATCCGACCAAAACAGATTTCTAAATTTTCGAGGAGAGAACATTTTTGAAATGTCGTCTTTTATCGAAGTGCAATGTTTCATTGGCACTGAAGAAATTATCTATTTTTTGGACATACCTGTTGTAAATGAGTAAGATTATGATCTTTAGCATGTTGACCCCCCTACGCTTATTAGTTCGGAATTCGTCACTATTATCCCTGCAGTGAGGTATTTCCTTAAGTCTCGATCAGACTCACAAATAATCCTCCCGCTTCGACAGCACTGCACCTTACGGCATATCTGTATTTGTCCCAATCACGTAATAGCTAAAGCGACGTTGGAATGCGAAACCGATAATCCTTTCCACGGGAACCGTTCGCCGTTGTAAGTACCTCAAAGTGGAAATCCCGCGCAATCGCATGTATCTTCCAGTTAACCAATACCTCCCTGTTTTCCCTGTTTTTTCTGTTTTCACAGAAAATTTACACCTTGAACTAAATTCCGATCAGACACCTGAGTTCGAGATCAACCTTCAAGACCTTAACCTCATCAAACCCGACGCAATGTTGCTCATTTCGCACATTGAGTTTCGTGCATTGGTGCTATAACACCATTTTGTGTTACATTGCATTGATTACAACATCTATCGGCTGCTCCACGTTCGACAACTTGCAACTATTAGCGCAATCGATCGAAGCGTGTGAAATCTGTACGCTGTGCACTATTCACATTGTACCGCACATTGTACCGCTATTAATGTTTGTACCACTTTTGTTTATATTTGTCTTTTTCCCCCTTATCTGTTGTATTATCAACACTTTTTAAACTTATATTTTGGGTATCGAATTTGCTGAATTCTGTTATTAGAGAAGCTGAGAGTTTTATACTACGCTCAGCGTATTCAGAACACTAACGGTGATCCCTAGAGTTTAATAGGAAACTGTGAACTCTGAGAAAATATGGAAAATATGGGTGAGTGAGATCAGGGATGACTGAGGAAATATTGTAAGGGAAGACATTGCAAGGGGTATTGCTAATAGTTATAATTCATTTGTTTCCTCTGTAGGTTTAAAAATAGTTGATGAAATGATTTTTTTTACCACCCATGGAGCCTTGCAAATTACAAGATCATTTGAGAGGACTGACAAAATCCTGCTCTTTCTCTTCCTTCGACATAAGTAATATTATATTGAGAAAACATTTGCTACTCCATTTGTGTCGATCTTGCTTTTGTATTTAATTGGCCTTTTTCAAAAGGAAAATTTCTTTCCTTTTGGTTTATTATTCTCTGATTTTTTTTTTTTTTCAACACATCAAATTTTTTTCTTTTATGTTTCAAGGTGTGTACATTCCAAAAATTCGATGTCCGTCCGCCGTGTCATCGGTGTCTACCTTAATTTTCGGTTTAAAAAAATCGTTCTTTCGTACGCAGGTTCCATTTAGGCCCTAGCTGTGTCCCTAGCTGTGTCCCGCAGCCCGACCGAAAAACACCCAGGGGTGTTATGGGTAAAAAATGGGAGAAAAATCAGGTATTTTTGAGGTTTTAGTGAACCTGGGCCTGTGAGGTATCGTTTTCCATGTTTTTTAGGGTAAGGAGACCAAAAATATAAAGTTGATTTTGACCACTGAGTGAAGGATTGAGGTTCTAACGAAGTTTTAACTCCCAAAATTCAACGTTTATGTGTCAAAAACCGGTGAAAATGGCTGTAATTACCAGAAACTTGTATAATAACTAGGAGGTGGTAAAACAGGTGAATCAAGACAATTCCATGACAAGTTCAATGATCGAAGATAATTTCCTAATTCGAGTTTTTGGGGCCAAAAGTGGTGAAAACCGTCAAAAATAGCTATTTCAATATTACTACACAAGAAAGAAACAATAAAAGAATAGCTAACTTTTTTTATGTTTAATAGAATAATAAACCCATGAAACAAGGCTTTTTTAATAATACTGTCGTAATGCCCCTCTACAAGAAAGGAGACAAGACTTTTGAGTTTTATCAACGCTAATAAAATCATAGCTGATAATATGGATTTCAAAATTATGTTAGTACTGATCATGCGCTTTTCGATGTCAATAACTTTTTGTCCAAGAAATTAGAGTGAGTTTTTATGTCACTGGAATTTCCCTGGATGTCTGTAAGGCTTTTGATTCTGCAAATCGTGAAATTCCATGTAATACCTAAGCTTCATTACTATGGTGTCCGAGGATTGCCTTTGAATATGATTATGTATTTTTTGGCTGATCATCCACAGGTAACAAGAGGAGGTGGTTCCC